>CM047815.1:14934690-15671378 GCA_026214975.1 Gentiana macrophylla
AATATTGACAAACGTTTGTCACTGAAGTCATATTCTAATAATATTAATAATAATAATAATTATAAATAATAAATATTCAAATAAAATAATAGAAAAATAGAAAATAATAATAATAATAGTAATAAATAATAAATATTCAAATATAAAAATAGAAAATAACAATAATAAATAATAAATATTCAAATATAATAATAGAAAAAAAGAAAAAAATTAAATAATAAAAGAAAATGGGACAAAAGAAATCTTGTACAGAGATTCAAAATAGTGATACTTAACAACTCTTGTACAGAGATTCATGTATATGCATCTTGGAAACTTTTTCCTCAGGTGGAGTGCGAAACAAGGACCAAAGAATCTTCCGGATTTCACTAAATAGCGAGACATAACATAGCAGATATAGCAAACTAACGCTCAACTAAGATCTCGACTCATTAACACAACGGTAACTTAAGCTAACAGGTTGCTCATGAACTTGGACCGAAACTCCAAAACAAGACTAAATATGGACAAGCGGGTAAGTAAAATTCGGACCAGGATATAATATACACGAATCTGGCTGAACTTCATGAATCTATTCAAGCGGTGCAAGGATCAGTATATACATACCTCATCCTAAAAATAAAGCAAGGCTAGCTAGGCGGATCAAAGACAAACGACAAGACAAATGATCTCATCAAATGAACCAGTTCCAAGGCATAAAACAGAACTATTCGGATCTGATCATCCACAACTGATGATTCATACGAGATACTTCAAAAAAGGCTTGAAAATATTCGACAATAAGAATAAGTTTGAGTAAAAATGAAACAGAGCGACTTTAAAAATGTCGATTATTAAACTTTTAGTTTGTGTATAAAAATACCCTGAGTTTCGTTCTTCCACATATCATCTCATTCTCAGCTTGTGACGCAACGATTCTGTACCACAAAAAGAAAGATTAATAAAGATTTACACACTTCAAAGATTTTCCAAACTTCTCTGCCATTTATTAAAACTCAAATTTCTTTAAGGCCATTTTCACTTCTTAAAACAACTATTTTCACAAACAATTTCACATAACCGTTTCAAATTATCCAACTTCATTCTACAACCACTACACAATAATCACCTGGTCCTTCAGTAATTATAGAAACGTTAGTAAAAAAAGACAATTTTTAGCAAACAAAACCAACTATTAAAATCAGCACAATCATTCAAATTACATGACCTATCCACCATAAATTGAATACATCAGCAAAGTGAAAAAAAAATATAAATAAATAAATGATAAGTCATTCATACCATTTTGAAGTTTTCCTCGGAGCTAGTCGAGGTTAATCTTTGTGGCTGAGAATTCTTCTTCTTCAATGATGGAAAGTTAGAACCTTTTTCGGGTTTAGCTAAATCCAAGATAAATCCTTAGAATAAACCCAATTCTGAGAATGTCCAATGATTGAATAGGAGGAAAGATTAATAAAGATTTACACATGGAGCCGAATCTGCATAGAGCGAAGAACAAAGTATCCAAAGGAATTCTCTACCAACATAATGACAGAGAATTAGGATTTGCCTATTCAACACAATCTGCATTTTCCAGAAAGATTTACACCCAATCTGGTAGTTAGAGGGTGTGGTTGACAATCCTAACATTTAGCTTAGCAAATAAAAACAAAAAATAGTGCATGTACATACCTCTAATGTACTTTTCCCTTCTCGAGCATTATAATTCACGTTTGCATCTACAATTTTCTGGGAGAAAATAAAAAAAATGAAGATGAAAGGAGCCAGTAGTAAATATAACTAGAATACATGGACAAAAGAATCAGATTTGGATCGTAGCATAATATACCTCTCTTCGGTAAAATTAACATATCCACATTTGGCCCTTTTAACAACTGAAAATTATTCTAGACAATAGCATCTACATACAAACTGGAAGCAAACAAAGGATAATTTTAGCCGGACATGCACCAGACAGAGCTAGGCATGTCTCAGCGGCGCTGACATGTCTGGAATCGACTGGACATGTCTGACACACACTGACATGTTTGGGATGAAACTCAGGATTGTTCACCTGAAAACAGAAAATGCCATATGATTCTTAAAGGCTGCGAATTTTGGAGAAAGTAAAATCAAAACAAGTGACCACATTAAGAACCTACAATATAATTGTCCATCATTACAGTGCCTAAATTACAAAGATATATTCAAGAATTGGCAGAATATAGTTCAAAATTGAATATGACAATGATCTGTCCTTGGCATTAAACGTTGATGATGGACCAACTAAATTGGCTAGCGGACCTCAACACCCCTGCAGCTTCTTGACGACGGGCTGTGTGAATAAAAGGACAAGAAATACCCAAAACACTTGATCGAAATTACAATTCTGACAAGAAAATTAGATGTATGCAGTAATTTACCCGCTTTGGAGCACTCGTTTAGTCAGGCCGTTAAGGTTCTATTTAAGCACATTTAGTAGGTGTTCACAAGGCAACAACAGATGCTAAAGTGGATAGTGGTGTTCTTATAAACTCGAATCACCTTTAGAATATCAGTCATAATCCTAGTTGATATAAAACATTACATGTAATCCTTATTAAGAGTCACCAGGTTGGACCTGAAACTTGGGGCCCAATGCATTTTGGAAATATCCCCACCCTCAAAGAGAACTCACCATTCCATTATAGCCTTGTGACAAAAAACAATAGGTAGTAAGCGGTCGTGTGATATAATACAATATGTTAATTGCTTGAAGTAATAACTTTGTAACTATAAGAGAGAGCGGATCAGATTGACTACTCTTAACAATAGAGCAAACAAGGACACTTAGTCACATGTACATGTAGCGGGAATAACAGACAACATACATGACATACGCAATATGACTCAAGCAGTTATAAAGCTACACAGAGAGCGATGCATTTAGACTTAGACTTAATGATGATGATCTGAATAGAGTAAAGACATGGACTTTGGTCCATACAAAGAACATACAAATAAAGACTCTAAACTTAGTTAAGCAACTCATTAATGAGAGTCATGCAAGGCAATTGATAAAGCTCAAATGAGACAAGAATACTCTAAAACATGAGTATATCACTTCTAAAAAGTGCCAAAAGTGTTCAACCAAACCTAATTACATGAACACTTCACACAATATGCTTTCTTGCTAATATAGAAGTTTGAAATGTTAGAAACGCCTATAGTTGAGCCAATGAAGTGGAAATAGATGCTCCAATGAAACCTTCCCAAGTCTTGTTAAAAAACATGATCAAAGGAATTTTTCCAAAAAATCCAAAAAACTAAGTAGCAATGTAGTACCAAGCAAGAAATTGCTATAGAACTAAGTAGGCCTTAAGGCAGGTTCTATAGCAAACATGTTGCTTCCTAATTTAACAATACCAAGGACAAAGCAAATCCAACTGAGTCTACACTTTTTAATAAAGAGAAACTGCATACTAAACGAGATATCGGTTGTTCAATCCTACAATGACAAGCTTGTAAAGCTGCTGCTACAAAAATAGAAGAAAATCTTCTATAACGATGTAATCGAGAACCCAATAGAATTTGGTAATCTTTTCAACAGAATATAGCAAGTTACAAGAAAGGCTTTCTGCAGTACTTTGGTGCATCAAAAACCAAGTACTAGCATAATCAAAGCCACAGTCACAAAGATAATACAATTCATATGTAATTATCATGGATATGAATGACATGATTATACAAAACACAGAGTAGTCTTCTATAATAACTAGACAATTTTACGTCCGCAAAATTATCCACACTATAAAAACTATAAAGCTAAGAATATGCAGCCCAAAAGATTACACAAACAAAGAGATATCCACTAATGTAGCATAACCAAAGGATTTCAAGCTAGAAGATCGGATTGATATACCTTGAGCACACAGAGATACAAATCGAAAAGCCCATTATACTTCCCGGCCATTGCAACTCGACTGTTTATCAACATTGTAGGTATTGAGCAAATCTTCCACCGAAAGCAAAACGGACAAAGCATAAAAGTGAAATAATCACACAGACCGGTTCATGCAACAGATCATAGAGCTCAGCCCTAGATGTCCCACTCACCCAAAGCAAGTTCACAAGGAATACTGCAGTTGAAACACCAACAAGAAGATATTTAAGACATTACATGATGTCAAAAAGAAGGTCGACAATAATAAATCCATATAAAAAATTTAAAGCCACACCGAGGCAATGAGCCGACTCCAACCCTTTCAGATCAAGGACTTCCAATATTACTTCATAAGCCCTCTGCTTCTGAAGGGACACAAAAAAAACCTTAGCAGCCAGTTAACAAGACAAAAACTCATAATGCTACATATATAAATTTAACTTACTCGTAAAACCAAAGGCACGTGCCAGATATTTGATGCATCATAAAGGCAAGAGTAAACATATTAGGACATGCATCACAAATTTAACAGGAAAAATGTAATATATTTGCCAAATTCTTACAGGAACATGACAAAATCGTGAAAGTTTCTATTTGACATTTTTTCAAGTTCTAGAAAATAAAAAAGATTTGAGAATTGAACGAGACAAAGCTCATTAAAGGCGCTCTCTTCCTCAGTCAACACTAAGTATGACATGTTGCGGCGATGAAATCAAGGCCATCTCATCACGATTTCACCGAAAATAAAAAAATCAATTCAATTAAATCGAAACCAAAGTGAATGATACCGTAGTTAGAATCGATTTCCGCTCGATGTATTGCTCATCGCGGCGTTTTGAAGTCATAATCGATTTCCGATCTCACCACGATTTCACCTCATCATCAAACATTCATGACAGACGGAAGTAGATTTCTCGATCTCACCATGATTTCACCTCACCACGATTTCCACGATGATGGAAGCAATTTAGGTTCGACCAGGAGAAAAAATGAACCGCACCTTGAAGTTTCATTTTTCTTTATTTTTATTTTGAGGCATTGGTAGTATTTTATTTGCAGCTGGAGCTAACATATACGTGTTCTACTTCAGATGTTTTTACGGGTATCGAGCCGAGCCGAGCCGAGCCGAGCCGAACCAATATTTTCTAGGACTCGAGTTTACCTCGATTATAAAAACGTTTCAAGCTTGAACGAGTCATACAAAGACAAAATTGAACTCGATTCGTTCAATACATGATATAACCTGACTCGGCTCATTATGATAAAGATAGTTGTCACCAAAGCTTATCTTATAGTTTATCACACAATGTGAAGTTGAGATCATCAATTTTGTGACAACACACTAGGCCTTTCGTGAGAACATATTTCCTTTTGTCACTAATTAATACAAGTTTTTGTGAGAAACAAAATTATTGTCACTAGAAGTTACTTTTGTGAGAAATATATTGTTTGTCACCAAAATATCTTTTTTTTGTAGTGCCTTTGATCTAGATGCTTGCACAGAAGCCACAATAAATAAATTCCTTGATTACTTGGTAGAAGACTATGGGGATAAACATGGAGGAGGATTTCATACTAAAGCAATAAAGAAACACCAAACTAATCCAAAGTATGTTTCATTATTATTAATATTATATTTTCTTTGAACATATTATTAGTTTTTATTTTAGCACCTATCATTTAATTAGTATATAAAAAGTTTAGGTATGCTTAAAACCGGGGGTGTTGAACCATATAAAGTGAAGAGAAATCGTTCTTTGAACCACATTTAAGCTTGAGGAGGAGGGGGGGGGGGAGGGGGAGGGGGTGTTTGAACCATATAAAGTGAGGAGAAGTGTTTTGGCAAGTTCAAGTTGACATTTAGTCGAACACTCAAGAGCATGTTCAGTTACAAGAGCGGTAAAGTTGTTACAAACCGTTTGGGAATACCTTGCTGTATATAAACAAGCTATTAGGATAGTTAGAAGTTAGTTTTTGAGTCCTGTTATGTGATTAAGTAAGAACTTATTTCAGAATTCATCTTCCTCAATTTTCCCGCTTTTTGATATTCAAAAAACCTTGAATGCTTGATGATCATATCTAAAAAATTACAAAACCATTTGTTTAGACAGTGTTTTGGTTTGGTTTGGTGTTTAAATCATCGCTAACAACTAATACTATGAAATAAACAATGCCGGTGCACTTTAATTCATGTCTTTGGGTTTGTTTTATCTTCCATCCGCCTCAAAAAATGGTTAAGAAAACTTAATTTGGTTAATTTCATAAAGAAATTTTGTCCAAAAACCCGAGCTGAGCCGATCCGGACAAAATCACTTAAGTTATCCCTCCTACACGAAAGTGTTATTACCCCTTTGTGGCACATTCATAAGTGCCACATTAGCACTTAAATATGGAGCTCAAGTATCCTATTTTAGCTATATGAGAGAGTTTGAGTTTATCACACCTTTAACTCATCTCTCACACATGTTTTAAACTAACCTTAAGCGTTAATTTCTCATTCAACCTACATCTGAATCGAGTGATTCCAAAGCCAAATATTATCTAGTATTTTTATATGTAATAAGCTTCTGGTGAATCACACCAGAGCGTATCTAAAATTTGAGCTACAGTTGATGTTATAACAGGATAGGGAATCTAGATGCAAGATAGATAAATTAACAGATGCAATCTAACATAAACAATCACACAGAGGAACATAAACAAGAAGAACACAGGATTTAACGTGGTTTCTGGCGTGGTTGCTTATTGGATCTTTCCAATAGGCTTATACGATATCTTAGAACCTTGAGTTCTAAGTTCATTGTTGCTTCTTGCAACTTTAATTTCTGCAACTCATCCATTGCTTTGACTTGTTGTAATCTGTGGTTTTAACCTGTAAATTCACGGGTTAGAAAATCAGCAAGTATATTTTTATTTCCTGCAATGTGTTCAACCTCAAAGCAGTATCTTGATAGCCACATCTGCCATCTAACAAGTCTTCCCTGTTTATTATCACCTTTAATATTGGTGTTTAGAAAATATGTGAAGTTTCTATTATCGGTTCTGATTAGAAATTTAACAGGTGTAAGATAAGCACTAAACTTCTTAATGACTCGGATTACCGCTAGGTATTCTTTCTCATTACTATGATAATTCTTCTCAGCGTTTTTAAAGCTGCCGGAAGTATATCTACAAATTAATTCTTGTTCAGAATGTTTTGCTTTGAGGATTACACCCCAAAATTCGTCTGATGCATCGGTCTCAATGATCAGTTTATCATCTGGTAGAGGATGATATAACTTTGGAAAGCTAGTTAAGCTCTTCTTAATCTTTTTACATAGTTTGTATCTATCTCTTTCCAATCCCAAAGGGTATTGTCTTTGAGTTTAACCTGTAAAGGTTTTCTCATTTCAGCAAGTTTTGGAATATAACTTTCAGAATAAGTTAATATGCCTAAAAACCTTTGTAGCTGTTTTTTGTCTTCTATCTTATCTGGAAATTTGTGTATATGTTCCAAAATATGATTTTGAGGACAATGAAGACCTTGATTTATTTCTAGTCCTAGAAAATTAATCTTTGTTTTAAAGAGTTGCATCTTTTTTAAGGATATGATTATTCCTAATTCCTCGCATTTTTTGAGTATCATTGCGACATGCTTATAGTGCTCTTTTTCTGTATTATTGAAGACGAGTATGTCATCAATATAAACACATAAGAATTTTTCAAAAGCTCTAAATGCATTTTGCATATGTCGTTCAAATATAGAGGGTGCTTGTTTTAGTCCAAATGGTAAAACATGCCATTGATAGTGTCATTGAGGACAGTTAAAAGCAGTTAATAATTGTGATTCTTCATCCAACAGTACCTTCTAGAAACCAGATTTAGAATCGGCGAAACTAGTAATAAACCTAATTCGTTTAATCTACCCACTAACACTAGGGATAAAATAACGGATTTAAGAGTTTTAAACCTCGATATAGATATTAATCGAGACAAACTCATTGAAGAATGTGCTACAAATTAAGCTTGGTAACACAAGTTAATAAAGTTTATAATATCGCTAAAAGGTTTTACTCTTAGTAGAACACAAAACTAGTGGTAATGTCAAAAACTTCATCCAAAATACAGAGTTTACAAATGAAACTCCTATGGGTGTCGCTCAAGATGTAATAGATAGCATCTACTACATGTTAACAGGAACTAATTCAAGTTCTACAGAATCAAGAAATATTTACACAAAAGAGATGCAAGATAAAGCCAGAATCAGGCTTAGAAATATGCAGATATGTGATATCTGCCAAAAGAAATCTCTACGATCTACCTCCTAGGGAATATGAAGGTTTCATTAATGAATTCCTATCAAAAATTCCTATTGTAGGACCAATAGCGCTCCAACAATTTAGAGAGACTAATCTAAAGACTGGAACTACTAATTTCAGTTTTGGACTGGCCACAAAACTTGTTAAAAATGAAATTAGCAAGATATGTGAAACATCTGATAAACATCAACAGCTGAAGAAATTCAACAAACGTTGCTATAAAAAGATATCAGAAAACCTACCTACTTACGGTTGTAGAGAAGAGAGTTATTCTAAAAAGAAGAATAAACTCAAAGAAAAATACAGGAGAAAATACTCTTATAAAAAGAAATAAAAAAGGTTTAAACCAGGAAGGTATTTCAAACCTAAAGACAATCAGATTAAGAAATCTGATAAGCAAAAATTCTGCCCTAAAGGCAAGAAAAATTGTAAATGTTGGATCTGCAATATTGAAGGGCATTACGCTAATGAATGTCCTAATAAACAGCAATATCCTCATAAGATAAAGCTTATTGAAGAAATTAATAACTTAGGATTTGATCCTATAGAAGATGAATACGATTCATCAATAGAAGTTTATATCTTTGAAGAAAATACCAGCAATGGCGACTTTTCTCCAGAAGGATATAATTCAGAGAATTCGGAATAATCTGAATATCCCCGAAAAACCATGTGAAAACATGGATACAAACTTTGTAACAACTGATGTTACAAAACAAAGTCAATGGTTCAGGAATTCTGTAACAGCTAAAGCTAACGTTACAAATAATTTAGATATCATTGAAAATTTGGATAACGATTTGGTAATGACTAATATTACAAATCAAAATTCCATCTATATAAACGGAAAATTAAAGTTCAAAGGTTATAAACAAATTAATCTACATTGTTACGTAGATACAGGTGCAAGCTTATGCGTTGCAAGCAGATTTGTTATACCAGATGAACATTGGGAAAATGCTCCCAATAAAATAAAGGTTAAGATTGCAAACGGAGAAACAATAACAATCTCCAAGGTTTGTAAAAATCTTAATATCAAGATTGCAGGAGAGATATTTCATATCCCTACAATCTATCAGCAAGAAACTGGTGTTGACCTAATCTTAGGAAATAATTTCTGTCAATTGTATGTACCTTTCACACAATTTACCGAAATAAATGGGAAACCATTAAAATTTCACTACCTATAAAGGATTATTCTAAGGATTATTCCTTAAAAGAATAATGGATATCAAAGATGTCCAACAAATCAAAATAGAGCAATATATCTCTATGACAGAATACTGGACTTACCGGAGAATTGAAATTCTTAGTAAGAGACCAGATTTCTGTAAAGAAATTCATAAATGAGAAATTTCTGGCAGAAAAATGAAAGAAATGCTAAAGAAAAAGCAATTCTAAATAGATAAAGATTCAATCTTTAAAAAAGAAAAAATTCTTAAAGAAACAAAACCTTTAGGAAGAAGACCAATTACGGTACCAGTTCCAATAACATGGATCACCGGTAAAAGACCTATTTCTCTTATGAAAGAGTTTTATGTCAAGTAAACAAAAGTGGATTTCAAGAAGAAATCTATCTAAGAGAAATATCAGATAATAAGAAATTATTACCTAAAACTGAAAATGAGTGTTAGCAAAATTGAAAAAATGCTGGAACAACTCATAGAAGAAAATAAGCTCATCTTAAGCAAACTTGATGACTTACATAAAAAAACAAATGATCCTTTATGCACGGTTAAAGACTTAGAATTTACCGCCGTTGTCTTTCATCCGGTGAACAGTGACAACCCTACCTTTCGTGCAAGGAGTGCCTCCATTCATTTATGGGGTACTTGCAACCTATAAAAGGCATAAGTATGCAGACGAAAATTCATAAGTTTGACAACATCATTAGAAACTTTGATTGTCCTCGAGTTTGATTCAAACAGTGTCAGAAAAACTTTGATTGTCCTCGAGTTAGATTCAAACAAGTCACTGTTTGAATCAAACACCCCTATTGTATCCTGAAAGAGATTTTCATTTGATCTCTTAGTGACAAATCGTGTGGGACGAAACATCTCTTAAAAGGCAATGTTAGTAATGTGCCTTGGAGTTTCTAATTCTCTGTCAAATCCTAAGTACTACATTTTTCCCAATATTTATCGCGTTTTTAACATCCGTAAATGCAAAAAATTAATAAAAATTGTTTGTATGTCTATTTTTTTTTGGCCAAGTAAAATTTTTTATTGGGACCTTTATCGATTGGAGTAAAAAAAAAAATTGGGCCTTTATCAATAAAGAAAATTAACATATTATATTAGGTTGGATCGGATTAAATCTACACAAATTTTTTTTTTCTTTTAGCGAAACATGTACCGTTGGGCTTAAGACCCGGGTCTCAGTGGCCTTAGCATAGGGCCGGCCATGCTTGGTAGTAGACAATCTATACGCAAGCTACCCTCCTTAATTAGTCCGTAATAGTCCATACGCATGAAGAACTAGAATTGCCGATATTGAGCGTTAAACCATACCGCTAACCCGCCTAGGCAGCTATCGACCATGATTAGCACGTTCCTAGGGTCCATCAAGAAAATGTCCTAATTAACACTTCACTAATAGTTCTTCATCTTAATTTACGAATTGCGAATACTAGATTGGCCAAACCTATTACTCGTTTTAATTATTTCTGCCGATCAACGTAGCTGACGCCGAACCCCAGAATTAGGATTTACTAGGTATTCAGATCTAGCGATAAAGACCGTTGCAGATCTGAAGAGCGCAACCCATAATTCTGCATTTCATATTAACGAATCGAATAATAAAGATTAAGGTTCGTTTAATTAATGCATAGTTGATTAGATGCAAGCATAATCTAGATCTATCACAAGAACAATCATGAATCTAAGAAAAGAAATAAAACATTGGAATAGATCTTACCCATGACGAAGAACAGATCTACTCCTCAATTCTCTCTCCCTCCGGCGATTCGAATCGATCCATGATGATCGTAAACCAAGCACAATTCAATAATGAAAGACTCATGATTTAATTGCAAGAAGAAAAGAAGAATTTATAACCAAAAGACTACATTGTATCTAGTTGAAGAAGAACGAGAAAATAGATGAAGAATAGATGGAATGGAAGATGAATACAATTTCGAAGCTCTGAATGGTCTTATATAGGTGTATAAACCGACTTAAGGGTAAACCCAAAACTTGGTGGACAAGAAAACGCATTTCTGGAAGATTATGGGGCTCGGTAAATCGAGGGTAACTCCCGATTTACCGGGGGTATTTTTGTCTTTTTCTTCCTGCCGACTTAACTTGGAATACCCTAGGCCCAACTTCGGTATTTGGACCATAACTTGGCCTATACAACTTTGATTTAAGTGATTCAAAGTGTTTGGAATCCTTGTTTCAAGCCCTACAACTTTCATGTAGAACTCCAAGCCCAATTCGTCTTGTAAGGCTTCGTAAACTGTATTTCAAGATCACCAATCAGATTCTCGGGTGCAATCTCCGCTCGAAACATTTCAACCTTCAGTTCCGTTCAGTTCTCTATCGATTGACTCTCACATTCAGCCCAAACGATGCTCCAAACACTCGTTCATCTGTCAATAAAACCATATCACACATAGTAGCTTCTATTTCTAGCAAATAATGCATAAAATACACGGTTAATACGCATGATACCAATTCAGTCACCCCGGACGTGGCTTAATCACATTTAGCTAATTAACCTATGATTTCATACATAATATGACCATTGAGAACACAAATATGGGGTAGATTGATGGTAAAATATGATACCAAGTTGACCGTCATAATTGCCTGAAAAGTTGCTTTCTAGCTGACAATTGAATTCCCCAATGTGAAAACATAACCAGTTATTGATTTCCTACTGTCCATATCACCGGCATAATCAAAGATCACAAGCACCTCGTGATCGGACTCGAGTATCACCTCCATAAATGAGACCAATATCAGTTGTACCCCTAAGGCGCTTGAATATTCTTTTCACGGCTTTCCAGTGTTCCTTTCTAGGTTGAGCCATAAATCTGCTAACAACACTGACTGCCTGAGCCAAATCAAGCCTAGTGCACACCATGGCATACATCAGACTACCAACTGCACTAGCATAGGGAACTTTTGACATATACTCCTTCTCCTCTGATGATTGTGAAGCATAAACAGACAAATGAATATTATATGCAATAGGAGTATCTTGGTTTTGCAGTAGACATGCCAAATCTGGCCAATATCTTCTGTATATAACCATGCTGAGACAAGAACAACTTCTATTGACTCCTATCTCTCCAGATCTCCATCCCCAAATCTTTTTGACTGCACCCAAATCCTTCATTTCAAACTCAGCACTGAGAAGTTTCTTCAGATTTTGAATATCAGACTTCTTTTCAGCAGCTATTATCATATTATCCACATACAGGACAAGATAGATATGTGCTCCATATTTCAACAGACTGTGGTATACACAACAGTCATATGGACACCTGTTATAACCCAGCTGGATCATGTAACTGATAAACCTTTTATACCACTGGCTAGGAGCCTGTTTTAATCCATATAAGGACCTCTTCAACTTGCACACAAAATCTTCCTTTCCAGGAACTTGAAATCCCTCTGGCTGAGTCATGTATATCTCATTATCTACCTCACCATGTAGAAAGGTTGTCTTCACATCTAACTGCTCAAGTTCAAGATCCTACCGTGCCACCATTGCTAGTAACACTATGATTGAAGTGTGTCTGACCACTGGTGAGAATATTTCATCAAAGTCTACCCCTTCTTTCTGATTGAACCCTCTTGCAACCAAACGTGCCTTATACTTGACCCCTTCTACCTTAGTCATTCCTTCATTCTTTTTGAAGATCCATTTGCAAGTAACAACTCTCATATCAGCCGGATGTTTAACTAGATACCAAGTCTGATTCTTCAATAATGACTCCATTTCATCTCCCATGGCAGCAAGCCATTGAGATGCTTCAGGACATGTCACTGCTTCCATGTAAGTAGAAGGTTTAAAACCATCCACTTCTTCTGCAACTTGAAGTGCATATCCAACCATATCATGAAAGCCATACCTCCTGGGAAGTACCCCGACATTTGATCTTCTAACCCTGCTGACATCTATACTCTGATGACCAATGTTCCCTGTTTTATGCTCTGCTAAACCTTGTTCGCCAGATGGCTTGGATCGATCGACTGCTTTGAAAGAATCAGATCGATGAGTCTTGACTTGGATCACCGATTGTTGCATATCACCGACTCCACTTGAATCTCCACTGCTTTTTAGCCTTCTCGATTCAAAGATCGGTTTTGATTCAAGCAGACTCTCCCCACTTATGAGCTAATCATAGAATTTTCATCAAAGACCACATCTCTACTGAGTATGACCCTTGACTCTGATGATGACCAAATTCTATAACCTTTAACTCCATCACCATACCCCACAAACACTCCCTTCTTGGCCCTTGGTTCCAGCTTCCCTTCATTCACATGATAGTAAATTGTGCTTCCAAAAACCCTTAGAACTGAGTTGTCAACAGGCGTGCCTGACCACATCTCAAATGGTGTCTTGAGATTGATCCCTAGGTGAGGATTCCTATTGATTAAGTAGCATGTTGTGGTTACAGCCTATGCCCAAAATCTCCTTGATAAACCAGCATTAGAGAGTATACATTTTGCCCTCTTCAGAAAATTTTGATTCATCCTTTCTGCTACACCATTCTGTTGAGGTGTATTACTGACTATATGATGTCTGGCAATACCCTCATCCTTGCATAATGTATCAAACTTTGACCAGCAGAATTCCAGACCATTAAGCCTTTTGATTTTCTTGCCTGTCAGATTTTCCACTAGAGCCTTCCACTGCTTGAAACTGTTGAATGCCTCACTTTTGTGTTTAATCATCACCACCCAAGTCATTCTTGAATAGTCATCTATGAATGACACAAAATATCTGTGACCACCCAATGATTCCACCTTTGATGGACCCCAGCAATCAGAATGGATATAATCAAGTGATGCCTTTGTACTGTGTATGCCTGCTGAGAAGTTGCTTCTATGTAGCTTCTCAAACACACAGTGCTCACAAAAGTCCGATTCTTGACCTTATATCCCCAAGAAAACTCAAGAAAGAAAGGACTTGCATTTCTCTTTCTCTCACGTGACTGTCTCATGTACCACAACTAAGTCGGTTGTGATCGATGAATCATTGTGGATGCCACAAGAGCAGAGCAGATCTGATGAGCCTTGTAATATATACAAGGTTCCCTTCTTGATACCTTTGAGGACCACAGCTGAATCTTTGTAGACATTCAGTTCTCCACATTCTCCCTTGAAATTGAACCCTTTGATGTCCAGTAGACTAAGAGATACCAAATTTTTGGTCATCTGTGGAACATGTCTAACATCTTTCAGTGTGTAGAATCTACCATCCTCTGTCCTCAACTTGACTGAGTCACTTCCCACTATCTTACAAACCTTGTTGTTTGCCATAGAAATATGGCCACCATCTATCTGCTCATAAGAATAAACCACTCCATGTGTGGACAAATATGATAGGATGTTCAATCTAAGATTCAAACATCATCATGATGTGTTGAATCCCCAACAATTAGAACCAGATCCTCATCAGAATGCTCAGTAGCCACAGCTGCTCTGCCTGAATTGCTCTCCTGCTGCCTTTTCTTCTTCGGACAATTGTACTTCCAATGCTCCTGCTCTTTACAGTAATTACAAACATCTGTGGCTTTAGTACCTTTGGACTTCTTGGATTTTTTCTTCCCTGACCGTTGTCCATATCCTCTCCCACTGATGTTGACTATTAGTCCAAAGAAATTGACTGCCTCTGTCCTCGCCGCCTTGTGTCTCACTCCCCAGGCATGTAAGGTCGCCTTACATCTTCTAAAGCCATTGTATCCTTCCCAACTATGAAGGACTGCACAAAGTTTTCATATGAATTTGGTAATGAAACCAACAGGATTAAGGCTGCATCTTCGTCTTCAATTTTAACATCAATATTCTTGAGATCAATTAATATTGTGTTTAGCTGATCAAGATGTTCCCTCAGTAGACCTCCTTCATGTATCCCCGGACTAGGTTTATGCTTCAGCAACAACTTGTTGGTTAATAACTTAGTCATATACAGGCTTTCAAGCTTTGCCTACAACTTGGTAGTTGTGTCTTCCTCAGCAACTTCAGTGATAACATCATCAGATAAGCACAACATGATGGTTGAATGTGATTTCTCTTCCAGACAGGCAGAATCTGTTGAACTGGCATCTCCTTTACCGGATAAAGGAGTCCATAATCCTTGTTGTTTCAACAAGGCCTGCATCTTGATTTGCCACAGACTAAAATTGTTTCTTCCTGTAAATTTGTCGATTTTTACGTTAACTACAGACATCTTTCTTGCCAAAGAACAAAACTTTTATCACAGAAGCCTAGCATCGGTGAGGGTCTTGGTGAAGATAAAATTCGTTCGAACAGATGATCCCCGGAACCTACGCTCTGATACCAATTTGTTATAACAGGATATGAAATCCAGATGCAAGATAGATAAATTAATAGATGTAATCTAAAATAAACAATCACACAGAGGAACAGAAACAAGAAGAACACATGATTTAACGTGGTTTCCAGAGTTGTGCCGACTACTCCACGGACAGAAAATAGATATTTATTATGCACTGAAATTCAGATGGAATACACCATATTTTACAATGATTAATACCATTGGTATTTATAGGCACAGATCCTTAAACCCTAGCCGCCAAGAATCTTTGTCGGATTGCCATAAATGCCCCAGATGTTGGATCACTCTACTGATCCCACTCAGCTGATCATTGCCCAGATATAGAACTCAGTTGTATCCAAAACACTTATTGACTTCCAGCAGACTGATCCCCAACAGACTGCTGACAACAGAAGAAACTTAGCAGACTTCCCAGCTGACTTTCACAGATTTGGATACACTTCTCAGCAGACCATCACTCTACTGATTGCCCGATTAGTTCTACCAGATGTAGAGTTTCAATCACTTTGCTGACAGTTGACTGTTTCAACACATGTACCAAGCCCCATTTAATGGGATTTGGTTCATATCTCAAATAAATCCTGATGCAGAGACTCTCTATTAGACCGGACCGTCGGATAATTGCAATGTGTGTAAAAAGATAAAACTGTTTTGTTTCTATGAACTAATGGCAGTCATCCGCTATATGTTCTAATAGCGAGTCTGTGCAGCAGAATTACCTGTTTGTGTGTGTACTCGTTAAAATTAATGCAATACGTAACACAAATCATTTTATCACATGTATCATAGAAAGAGTATTGTTGTTGTGACAAAAAAAAAAAAAAGAGACGAAGGTAGTATTTTGTATGAAAACCGTTAAAATGACCTTTATTTTAGGATAAATACAGTATTTTGCAATTTCATTTACTTTGAAATAATAATGCGTGAAAGCAATTATATGCATCTTGGATAAATTGATTTTTTTCCCAAACAATCTATTCGATTCACTTTATTTGAAACAATATTCGATACAAACTAAAGTATCATATCAACCCCACAATATTCAAATCAAATTGAAATATTTAATACATAACTTCTTATGTTTCATAGATGCACTCACGGTGTTACCTTTTTTTTTTTTTTTTTTTTTTTTTTTTTTTGCGTTAATTTATCTACCATCATCATCAACCCGTGACTATGTCCTGTGTTCATCAACATGTTTTGGCAGCCTTTTTCTTGATTTTTCCATGCCCCATTTCTAGGAAATTATTGTGTGGTGAGGAAATTTGAGGGTGAAGTGACGGATGAAACGATTAGACCCATACAGTTTAAATACGGAATGAAAGTATGTGGTTGTGGTGTCTCCACAACGGTGTCTCTACACGTGTAAAGACAACACACAATAAATTCCCCCCGTTTCTCTGAATAAAGTAAGGAAAAGGCAAAAGCAATCTCTTACAAAATCAACAAATCTTAACAGTAGTAGACCCGTGATACCTTCAATAATTGGGTGATTCACATGAGAGCCTTTAATGCGGAGATGTCTGTGAAGAACATCCCTGACCACACAGCTTTAATCTCATGTGGGAAATTCTTATATCATCTGAATCGTGTGGTCAGGATGTTGCACGCGTGTCTAACTCTCTATTAGAGTCTCTCCACAACATAATCACCCCCAATAATTTCATCCAACCTCTTTATAATAATAATAATAAAATAAAATAAAAATCATGTGGCCTACCCCGAAAATAATTTTGCTAAAACCTACAACTTTATGTCTGACGGTTATGGTGGAGTACTTTATTTTTTTTTTTTTTTTTTTTTTTTTTTTTCAAAGACGAAAGTTTTATTATCGAAAAGACAAAGTTACAAAAAAAAGCGAAGTTTGGGAAAGAAAGACGCAAATTAAAAGCCAAGATTTCAACGCTGCAAGACAGAGTCAAGATAAAACACGCATAACGCCGACAAAACAAACCAACACACAAACAGAGCCAAATAATAGATTGGAAAAATGTTCTTTGAACAAAAGAGAAAAATACTCTCTATAGAGATGACGTTCAGACACGAGAATCTTCTGGTGCAATCTATTACCTGGCCAACACAGACTACATCACTAAAACTACTAAACACAAGCCCCTCCCCATCAACCAGAAAGGCATCAACACCAAAACCGACCAAAAACTTGTCTGAAAAGTGGAGATACGCCCAAACGAAAGTGGATCGAGCCCAAACGAGCAAAATCCGGCGAGAACCACCAGCAATCAGACAACTGACCGGATCCGGTGCTGAGAAGCGCCACTCAGATCATAGAGAGAGACCACCACCACAGAGACCCAAAGCAGCGTCGCCGGCAACCTCCCAAGCCCCAGATCTAAATCACACCATCAAAGAACGCAACCAAAAGTCTGCCGGAAAGGGCAACCGCTCCCACCAGATCAAGATCGGAAGACAGGAGCAAATAGCATCCGGCCAACCGGAGCACCGGGCAAGGACGACGGAGGAGATAGATCGAGCAAAACAAAAGGAAGCAAGGGAGGAGAAACCGTAAGATAACTAACTAGAAGAGGAAAATTTTACATCAGGAAGGGAAGAGGAGATGGACGCCAGCAGCACAAGGCCGCCGGCGTCAAGAGGAGTATTTGCAAGGGGCGGCTGGAGTAGAAAGGGGCGAGAGGAAAAGCAGCTTTGATGTTGGGTGGAGGCGGAGTACTTTATTATTTGAGACATTATACATCTTCTCAAAAATTAAAATGAAATTACATCAAAGAAAGAAAAAAACTTCTAGAAAATAGGAAGGACCGTAAGAGTAGGTCGGTAAGTCTTCAGTAGATCGCATAGAATGAGTAGTTATGAACCCTGTAGACAGTAGACCACCCCGCTATCAGCTCAAGCAGTTGCCACTGTTGGGGAATATATTTTGGTGGCTTCTATCGGGACAACGTTTTTTCTTCTGGCACCATAATAAAAAAAAGAGTGCCAATAGTTAGGAAATCAGAGGTGCGAATTGGTAGAAAATGAAGAACACGGAAGAACGAATACTGGGAGAAATATTTGGGAAAATTCTATTTCCAGAAAAATGACCAAAGTTATTTATAGTAGGGAGTTACAGCTATTTATAGTCCTACCACTATCTTACTATATATATGTACAAGTACAGAAAGTAATAAATAATTACAAAGTGTCATTTTGTAATTTTGTATTTGTATCTGCTGACTCAATATCCCCCACGCAAGTTGGCTGGGGCATAAATGTCTTTGACATGAAAAAAACGGAAAGAGCGTTGGAGTACTGGACCATCCAACGGTTTAGTGAAACAGTCGGCTAGTTGCAGCGATGAAGCAATATGAAGTAGTTTGACCAAGCCAGCTTGAAGTTTTTCACGAACCACGTGGTAACCGACTTTGATGTGTTGTGTGCGTTCATGAAAGACCGGGTTACTTGCAATGTGAAGAGCACTCTGGTTATTGCAGTAGAGAGGAACCGGTAGGTGAAGATGGGCATTGAGGTCGCGAATGAGATAAGTAAACCACTGTATTTCTGCCACAGTTACAGCTATTTATAGTCCTACCACTATCTTACTATATATATGTACAAGTGCCGAAAGTAATAAATAATTACAAATTGTCATGGTATTCTGATTCCACCGAGCTGCGAGAAACAGTATTTTGCTTCTTGGCCCACCAAGAGACCAAAGCATCCCCAAGAAACAAGAAGTACCTTGTAACAGATTTACGAGTTTCGGGGAATCCATCCCAATCCGAGTCTGTGAAAGCCTTGAGAGTGAGAGGATTTTCAGCCGGGTATTGAAGGCCCTGACCGGGATTCCATGTAAGGTACTTTAGAACCCGATAAGCTACCTGTTGATGGTGCATAGTAGGTACATCAAGAAATTGCGAGAGCTGTTGTACCACATAAGCAATGTCAGGCCGAGATAGTGTAAGACAATTTCCCATTGAGCCTTCGGTATTGAGATGTATCCGTATGTAATGCAGAATCACCATGAGCCAAAGCTGTTTTACTTTCCATAAGAGTACAAGCAGGTTTAGCTCCCAATTGATCAAATTCTTGAAGTAAATTGAGGGTGTATTTCCTTTGAAAAAACGCCAACCCCTCATGAGTTCGTGCCACTTCGAGCCCAATAAAGTATTTGATGGGGGCAATGTCATTAATTTGAAATTTCATGTAAGAAGAACTTGATCTCCTTTACGTCATCAAAAGAATTTCAAGCAAGGGGGACATCATCAACGTAGACAAGTGCAGCCAGAAAGCCATTAGTTGAGGGTCTGGTGAATAAAATGTAATCACTCTTGGATTGAGTGAAGCCTTTACTGAGCAAAGCTGAAGTGAGACTAGAGTTCCATTGACTGTTGGCTTGTTTTAAGCCATAAAGTGACTTATTCAGCTTGCAAACTAAGTTTTGTGAAGGCTGAGCAATGTAATAACCTTGGGGTAATGTCATATATACCTCCTTGTGCAAATCTCCATGGAGAAATGCATTATTGATGTCTAACTGATGAATATGCTAGTTTGAAACAGCTACAATAGCTAATAAAACTCGAATGTTTGCCATATTTGCCACAGGCGAGAACGTGTCTTGATAATCAATCCCATATTGCTGATTATACCCCTTGGCTACAAGACGTGCCTTATATCCATCGATCGTCCCATCAGGCTTGTATTTGAATTTGAAAACCCGTTTACTACCAGAAGGTTGTTTACCATGGGGCAAAAGGACTATGTCCCAAGTGTGATTGGAATGTAAGGCTGCAATTTCCTGCTTAATAGCATTTCTCCAATTCTCTGAGTTCACAGCTTGGGAAAAAGACACAGGTTCTGATTCAATGTCTATATTCATTATGAGAGAACTTTATCTAAATTGACGTGGTGTAGATAATAGGGTGATATTGGAACATGTAATATCCGTAGTATCGTATGCAAGTAAAATAAAGAAACAGAAAGAGTACGGACAATAATTTATTAATCTGAATGAAGTACAATTACAAGAATTGAAAAACGAAATGAAAATGAAACAGTAAAGGATATATGGACAGACTGAGGCGAGATGAACTCTGTCCTTTAGAAAAATTTGCTCTGGTAGGTACCCACAGTTAAGCAATTGTCTCCCAGGATTACTCAGTTTACCTGTTCAAAAGCAACTCCTGAACAACAACGAACTCTTACAGTGCTTCAGAAAAGCTCTTCAACTATTTATGCAGAAAAATGAATTTGTGATGCGTTTCTTCTATTCTTTCCATTGCAGCAGAGGACCTTTATATAGGGAGGAAAGCATCAGGTAACTCCATCAGCCTTGAAGTGTATTGAAGGCATCAGTTGAGGAGTTTCATCTAACATGACTTTAACTCCATGAACTCTCAGCATTATTGCCAAGTAGTAGATGAAGAGACAGGCCTAAATTAGTATTGCCTCAGGCCCACGAAGGCCCACTTCCCCAAACCCAGGCCCAAGCCAACGCCAACGGTCAACGGTCTCGGGCTTGGGCACGGGCGGGCGGCAGGGGCGGCCCGCGCTTGTGGCAATTTTAGCAGAACATTGTCTAACTAAAACCGTTCTGAACTCTCTCCCTTTCCCTGGAGCTTATACCATTGACTAAACTCCTCCCACTTAAATATTGAGAATGATTAGCACATTTCCCAATATGGGATTAAGGAAGTTGAACTCTTCAACTTCCAAGTTTCAACAGTTCAACTTTTTCAACTAACCAACTTCAAGCCTTAATTTCTCATTCACCTGATATCTAAATTGAATGATTTAAAGACTTGTCTTCATCTACGTCATACGTAGATTTCAAAGTCATCATAAACCCTTGATAAATTATACAAGAGTGTAATCGAAACCGACTCATAAAGTGGTTTTAAAAAATGATTAAAAAATCATTTTCTCTTTTACCTCAATTTCTCCAATAGAACAGACATAGTCTTGCAAATATGAAGGGGGCTGCATGTTCCTAGTGGAGATTCTGGGAGCTGAAAAATTTGAGATTTGTGTGGCTGGTTATGGAGAGGTTGGTCAGAAGTATCATCTGATAGAGTAGTCAAAGGTGCAGGAAGAGAAGTAACAGGACCATCATGAGGCTGTAAAGATATAGATGGAGTACCAAATAGAAAACATTTCTTATAGAATTGGACATTTCTAGATATAACAACTTCTCTAGGGTGGAGATTGAGCAAAAGGTATCCTTTAGTATTCTGTGAGATTTGTAGTTGTACACAAGGAACACTTATAGGGAAAATTTGCATCTATCATGCTGTAAGGTACAAGCATAAACAAGGCAACCATATATTTCGATTCAAGAAAGATCCAGAAGTTTAGAATAAAGCTTGTGGAAAAGTGTATCATTATGCAAAGTAGGGGTGGGTGTGATGTTGATCATGTGTGCGGCATGTGCAATGCAATATCCCCAATATGAGATGGGAAAATTTGACTGAAACTTAAGTGCTCTACCAACATTTAGCAAGTGTTGGTGTTATCTCTCAACTATTCCATTTTGTTGAGGTACGCCAACACAAGAAGTCTGATGTATTGTCCTATTTTTTATGTAGAAGTCCTTCATATTAAATTCAGGACCGTTGCTGATTTTACAACCTTGATTTGGTGATGAAACTGATTCTAAACATATGAAAAAAAAATCCTGAACTAAGGGACCTGCTTCTGACTTAGCATGCATCATGTACACCCATGTATACCCAGTGAAATCATTTACCACTGTCAAGAAGTACTTCTGCCCATGAACTGTAGGGTGTCTATATGGACCCCAAATATCAAATGCACCAATTCAAAAGCATAAGTAGTAGAAGACATATGAACTGGAAAAGTAAGCTTTCTTTGTTTTGCCAATGGGCATACACGACAAATATCATCACCAGGACATTGAATTCTTGAATCAAAATCACTCGACTATAGTAACCTCTTATTTGCAAGGTGCCAAAACCTATAATGATCTAATAGCCTATCACTTATGCTGCTGGAATTCTGGAAATCAGCCACAAAGCAAGCTTTATTCAAGTGAGCTTTATTCAACTGAGTTCCTCTCACTTGTGGAGTTGGTTGCTTCGTGAAAATGTATAATCCCTTCACCTTTTTAGCTGATCCAAAAATCCAATCATCATCACAGTGTTCCAGTCCAGTAAAGAACACTGATCATCATAAAAAGAGGCAACAACACTCAAATCAAATGTCAATTTGCTGAGGGAAATGAGGTTGAAATGAAAATCTGGGACACATAATACCCCTTTCAAAATCATCTGATGGACAAGTAGAATTGTACCTATGGGACACAGTCACTGAATTTCCATTAGGTAGAGTTACAATCACATTATGTACTTCAACATACTTTGTAAAGTGGTTAAGATCACAAGAAATATGATCCGTTGCACCACAATCTAGTATCCAATGAACATAAATTTTACCTTTATTGGCATCAGGCAAGAAAGCAGCAGACCTGATAGTAGCTTGATTCACCAAATGCCTTGAATCTGGTGTATCATCAACAGCAACAACTTTACCTTTCAGTAATTTCTTTATCTGGTCATACTCTTGCTTGGTGAATTGTGGAACAGAAACATTTGACATGGTCAACAGTTGACAGTCAATATCCATATTCTCCATCATATTTGCCTTAGGTCTGAACTTATAGCCTGGGGGATACCCATGCTTCTTATAGCATTTGTCTCCAATGTGTCCAGTGAAACCACATAATGTGCCTTGTGGTCTTCTCCTTGTGTTCTGAAAGGATCTCCTTCCTTGGTAATTAGAGTTAGCTGATTTGTTCATAGGTCATCTATTAGACATATTCTCAAACACTTGTGAGGTATTGAGCATGACAACAGGATCACAAGGTCTCTCAAGCTTAAGAGCCATTCCAAATGCCACTTTAATGGATGGCAAAGGTGCCATAAGCATAACCTGTGGCTTAACAGGTGCAAATTGTTCATTCAGACCTTTAAGAAACCTTATGAATTCAGACTTGTTGTTCACTATAGGTATCAAATCACCGTGACAAGCAGGAACACAAGTAACCTAGGGATTGGCTTAATAGCATTCATCTCATCCCACAGAATCTTCAATTGAGTAAAATATTCAGTAACCGTAGATAATTTCTGCTTTACATCATTAATTTTCTCAAGTAAGTTAGACCAGCGAAATGAATCAATATTAGAGTACTCGTCCTTTATGTCGAGCTGTACCAAGCCAGAGAACGTTTTGTGCAATTGGTTTAGCAACTGAGTGTAGAATCCACGAAGTTACCATTGTGTCACATTGTTTCCTAACAGTAATTTTAGGATCATCAGCTGGTGGTGGAGGCAAGGAACCATCGATGAATCCGATTTTGTTTTTCGTAATCAAGGACATTTGTACACTCTGCTCCAGGAATGGAAATTCGAACCATTGCCATCGAGAATCGGTTCAGCAAGCACTAGTGAAGGACTTTCACTAGGATGTAGATACAGAGGACTAGAAGGCGGAATTAGGGTTTCAGCAGTTGGAATCGCCATGGACGACCGAAGCAAAAATTGAGTAGCAAAAAAAATTGAAGAACGGCCAAGCTAATACTGAGATCACATATCAAAATCGCTAGCAGGAATCACAACTTCGCTCTGATACAATGAGGAAATCAGAGGTGCGAATTGGTAGAAAATGTAGAACACGGAAGAACGAATACTGGGAGAAATATTTGGGAAAATTCTATTTCTAGCTAAATGACCAAAGTTATTTACGGTACGGAGTTACAACTATTTATAGTCCTACCACTATCTTACTATATATATGTACAAGTGTAGAAAGTAATAAATAAGTACAAAGCTCCTCTTTGTTTTGGTTAGAGTTTTTTTTATATCAATTCACCAATTATTTCTTACAATTCTCTTACCATTCATTTTTCAACTACAATAAAACAATATTAAATTATTTCTCACCATTTCACTTTATCTACTTTATAACTCTTTTACCATTATTTTATTTATTATACTACTTCATCCGTCCCGTATTATAAGTCATTTTTTATTTTTCACACAGATTAAGAAAAATCATAAATGAATTACTTTTTAATATTTCAAAGCAAATATTGTATTGCTTTTTGGGAGTGACCTATAATACTGCATTGTTTAGTGTGAAAGTAAAAACAATGCATTAATCTTGTATTTGAAATGTGAGAATGACTTATATTTTGGGACAAAAAAAAAGTTAAAAGGACTTATATTGAGAGACGGAAGGAGTACTTTATTTCAATTTCTCACACCAATCATTTCTTTATCTACATAAATTTCAAAAAAACATCATAACTTTCTAATCATTACTTCAATAATTTTTATTGTATTTTATTATCCACTACTATATAAAACAACCCAAAAAAATTCCAATCCAAAACAAACGGAGCCAAAGTGTCATTTTGTTATTTTGTATTTATATCTGCTGACTTAATATAAATAGTAATAATGTGGTGTCAATAGAGCCGTCTATATTTTTTTTCCCGACGATGAGTTGATGACTACTAAAAGTGAGAAACGTTGCTTTTAAAAATAAGGAAATGTCTTTTCACACAAAATTTTGTCTTATTACACAGTATTTTGTTTTCCAATTTTGCCCTTAATTTTTTTTTGATTTACGCGCCTACATTCTGACCGGAGTTTGGTCAGAATATAGGACATTATACCTACCCAAATGTGGTCAGAACAATTTAGTTTATTCTGACCCAAACGTGGTCAGGAAAACATTACATGTTTGACATCTAAAATGGCCCGATACGTTTTCGAATTTTTTATAGCGACGTTTTTATATTCTTACTGAGATAGGGTTATACCTACTCAACGCGTGGTCGAATAATTTAGCTTATTCTCGACCCGAACGCGTGGTCGAAAGCATTACATGTCCGGCCTCTAGAATGGTCCGATCGTTTTGAAATTTTCAGAGCGCCGTGGTCATATTCGACTAAAATAGGAGCGAAAAACGTTATTTTTCGGCCAAAAAACGATCCGTATTGTTTCTCAGCGTCAGCATAATAATGTCTCTTTATTCAGATAAAAATTGGTGCGGAAAACATAATTCCGAGCCATAACGTAGTCGAATAATATCTGATCTGGACTCATTTAGCGCCGAGAATGATATGTGTGTTAAATGTCAAACGGCTTTCACTCTCTTGGCAAGATGTGTAAAACATGATTTGTATGAAAAGACAGTCTCAAAAATAAATTACATCTTCCAAAAAAAAAAATATTACATAAAAGGAAGGAAAAAAATGTGACTAATGTCTAGTTAAGAAATGAATATTACAACTTTTACCTACCAAAAAGGACTTATAGTAATCTGTAATATAACAAATCTAAAGGGCTATTTATGTAAATACAAGAACCAGACAGCCACATCAAACAACACTACCCTAGCTACTTCTCCCCTCAATAAATACACCATTACCACAGCGACCAAAGCATTCCTCTAACATCTGGTTTAGTTTTTTCTTCTGCATTTTTCCCTGTTTGCTTTAGTTTGTGCTTCATCTGGTTCTTTTTGGAAGTCATCTGGTTCTTTTTGGAAGCTGTTTTCAGAGGGTACATTTTTTTTTCCTTTTCCTTTCACCGTTTCACGTACTTAGATTTTACAATCTTCTTCCCCGTATTGTGGTAGCAGTTTGTTTATGCAATTTCATTTTTCTCTGCTAGTTTTGGTATATAATTAAAGCACAACTTCCATCTTTTATTATGCAATTTCATTTTCTCTTGCTAGGTTTAGTAATTAAAACACATCTTTTATCTCTTTAAAGGTTGATGCCGTTTTTGCAACATTTGTTTTAACATCTTTGCTTTTTCTTGATGCTTTAAGGTTTAGTGTGATTTTTAGCATTAGCTAACAAGAACGTGAGAAGATTTTAGATCTGCTCATTTTCTTTTCCAGTAATATTATTTGGATATATGTCTTTTGCTTAATTTCTTCTTTTTGGTGTTTGGATAAAAAAGATGAAAGTCATTTTTGTAGAAGTGTTACATTTGCTCATTTTCTAGTAACATATGAGCATAAAAGTGTTTTTTTTTTTTTTGATCGAAAAGGATGGAAGTCATTTATAAGAGTTTAGATAGATCTCATTTTGCAGTAGATAAAAAAAAAGAGTCTATTTTGTGTTTTGATCAAAAAGATATACCTGTAGACATGCGAGTCCAGCTATTTACGCTCACGGGAAATGGGATGTGCACTGTACTCACACCTTGTACCTAAACCATGTGATTTGTTTAGCAAATAGATAGTAACACATAGGTTGATTTTAATATGTTCAAAATCGTTTTTACACATTCCATTCCACATCAAATTTTTGTTACTGAAGTTGGCATTTTGTAGTTTACGGAGAAGATGTGCACATAAAGGATAAAGGATGGAGGGACGTGATACTAAAACAAAATACATAAACATCACAAATTATATGAACACTGATGTAGTCCGAAAATTAAGGTATGTTTCATTATTATTTTTATTTTAGCAACTATCATTTAACATATAACTAATCAAGTCATTTTTTTTTTACGAATTAAGATGGCCTCATATTCAAGATATATATGAAAGTTTTGCTATTTTTGCCTTTGTATGCAGTTCTTCAGAAGCTAGATGGCGTGGGACATGTTCTCTTCATAGCCTTCAAAATTATGTTGATTCATCAAAATGGTCACCTTCCCCACTCACGTTAGAATCTGAGACAATGATCTGAAAATAAAATAAATTATAATTTGGACAAAAAATTACAATTTCTCATAAATAAAAAATTTGATTACCTCAAATCCCTTCCAATTTGCATCTCCTTCCTTTGTTGATCTCATACTTCAGTTTCCATGACAAAAAAAATCATTTACTCTGTTTCCGGAATCATTTCAATATGATATATCATATCTTCGTTTTTCATCAACTCCGTTTCCTGAGTCATTTCAATAATCGTATCATCGTTTCCTTTTTCAGATTGGTTTACATTCGATTTCTTTTGAGTTTATTAAAATCTTGTTTCGATTAGGAAATTTGAAAGCTTTGACGACTCAATTCTTTTTTAGGTCCTGATGTGCTTTGGCGTTTAGGTCCTGATGTGCTTTGGCGTCTTTTTCGTAGGAGGTCTTACGCCGGCCGTATTGTATCAATACTTTAGCTAAACCTGGTACAGCATCTGCAAGTCAAATAAAAAGTTATAAATACCAATCATTATTTTCACTACTTCATTGCCTTTAAGATGAACATTACTGCTATGTTATATTTAAAACGTGTTTGTGTGTTCATCGACTACGAACATTAACTACTATGTTATATTTAAAACGTGTTTATGGGTTCATAGACTATGCCGGGTGACCTATGCTCTCTTAGGCTTTGTCTAACGCCTTGACAACTATGGTGTATCCAACATTTTTATTTGAGGGGTGTTGAACATTTATCAAGAAATAGCTCAACTTGGATAGTCGGCTATCTCAATAGCTTGGTGACAGGGACGGACCCAGCTGCAAATAGGGGGTGTTTAGCCCTCATTGAGATCCGAAAATCGACGTGTTTTTATAGGTAGAAAATGTAAAAACACTATCGATGCCTCCATTCGCTTTTCAATTTATTCCGGTCATGGGATTTTTTCTCGAAATCAAATCACTACTTGGTGATTAATTAGTTATTGTGATTAACAAGTTACTTATCTAATGCTAGTTCCAACTATCAAATTAGTTATTATGATTTACCCGTGTCATGTAGAATGTGTAAAACATGACATTGTAATAGTATTACACTAGGATGTCCATCAAAAGATACATTTCTTTTCATTGCAAAGTTTATTTATATTTCTTGAAAGTGCGAGTAGGGAAAAAAAAAAAACATGTGTTTGGTTCATTCTCTTAATAAACAAAATCCTTTATTGTATGTCACGTTCATTATCTAAGTCCGTAAGTGGTAGATGATACGAGTTCCAAGTGATTTTCAATATTTTTAGGGTTCTATGGCACACTTTTTTTATTATTAGCACTCATTTTTTTGATTATTTTTCTTATGAACAAAACGTCAGTGAAGGTGTTGTTGTTATCACTGACGTTGCTATGCAAAAACAAAAGTCAGTGGCATTTTTGTTTTTAAGTTGTGACACTTTTATAACGTAAATATCGGTGTCACTGACGTTCGTTTTTAAACACCTCACTGATGTTGGATTTCAATAAGAATTAGAGTCGCACCGACGTTTCGCTCATTAAAACAATCGCGCGCTCTGCGGAATAATTTTTATGGTATCGGGAATGATATGGTATCAGTAGTAAAAAGTGGTGTCTTGATGGGCGGTAAATTACTATTCATGAACAGTAAATTACTATTCATAAACAGTTATTACTGTTTACTTTTACTATTTACTTTTGTTTCTACGGCAGACATACTGTTGCCATTATTTGTTTTTCTTTTTTTCTTTTACTTTTACTGTTTAGCCCATTTGTTTTGGCCATTTTATTCTCGTTTTCTATATATATATTAGTTTCAGTAATGAGAAAGCACGCTGAGTTTTTACTCGCTCTTTCTTTCTCTCTCCTATCTCGTAAAAATCATTGAATAAAATTTCTTACCTGTTACAACTTAGGTTAATTTGTAAGTTTATTTTCTTTTGTTTAATTTTAATTTCATTGTTTTTTATAATAGCCTAATGATAGGCTAAACACTAAAAGTGATAATTTGAATAACTTTTAGTATCTTGATCGAGGCCAAAGTTTTAGTGATTTCTTTAATCTATCATATAAGATAAAGAACATCTTTTCTAAATCTTTATAATAAGCGAAAACATAATTTAAAGTCTTTTAAAAATCTTTGAATTGAGTTTTGTCTGGAATAATATCTCTAATTTTGAAAGAAACTCAATACTACGTTGTATAGGAATAATATTTCCTTTCTCAATATTATGTCCTAAAAATCTAATTTTGTTTGAAATAAAGACATTTTAGGCTTTAGATATAACTAACCCATTTTGTATAACTAATTTCCTAAAAATTTCTAAATGTTTAAAATGATTTTCAATAGTTTTTGAGAATACTAATATATCATCAATATAAACTATAATAAATTCACTATATAAGGAATAAAAATATCATTCATGATTTTTGAAATTACGATGGAGCGATTCTTTAATCCAAAAGACATTACTTCTCCATTCATAATGTCCAAAAAAGACATTAAAAGTTGTCTTGTATTGATCTTTTCAGAATCTGAATTTGCCAATATCCACTTTAAATCGAATTTAAAAATATAATAGAATTATAAAACTATCCAATAAATCTTTTTTATTAGTAATGGGAGATCTTATCCATTTTAAAACTTTATTTAATGGTTTATAATTTATAACCATTCTAGTGAACACCTCTTTCAATTTCAATTTGTTTTTATTTACATAAAAAGCGATACGTAAGAAGATTTAGAAGATTTTATTAAGCGTTTTTTGTAAAGAGAATCAATTTTTTTACAAAGTTAAAAATATTCTCAATACATTTGACAATATCGAGAAATTTTTGTAGTAATTTTTCTTTCATCAAAATCTTCCTCATAAGGAAGTTCAATGATATGTCTTTTTCTATTCCAAAAGCGTTAGGATGGTGGCCATTACATATTTCAACAGAAAATTTATGAAATAATTTTTTTTTTTTTTTAAGCTTTGGATTTAAAAACTTTTCTTCAATAGAAAATATATTAACTTCTTGTTTTAAAAAATTTAAATGTAAATTCTTATGATCTATAAGATCTTTAATTTGATTAAGAATATTAGGTATAGGTTTAGTAATAAAATTAAATTTTATTTCTCTAGCTTCAAAATTTACTATTACACTAGGATGTCCATCAAAAGATACATTTATTTTCATTGTAAAGTTTATTTATATTTCTTGAAAGTGCGAGTAGGGAAAAAAAAACATGTGTTTGGTCCATTCTCTTAACAAACAAAATCCTTTATTGTATGTCACGTTCATTATCTAAGTCAGTAAGTGGTAGATGATACGAGTTCCAAGTGATTTTCAATATTTTTAGGGTTCTATACTTCTATGGCACACTTTTTTATTATTAGCACTCATTTTCTGATTATTTTTTCTTATGAACAAAACGTCAGTGAAGGTGTTGTTGTTATCATTGACGTTGCTATGCAAAAATGAAAGTCAGTGTCATTTTTGTTTTTAAGTAGTAACATTTTTATAACGTAAATATCGGTGTCACTGACGTTCGTTTTTGAACACCTCACTGATGTTGGATTTCAATAGCAACAAGAGTGCCACTGACGTTTCGTTCATTAAAAACAATCGTGGTGTCGGAATAATTTTTTATGGGATCGGGAGTGATATGGTACCAGTAGTAAAAGGGGTGTGCCAATTGAAACCTTATTTTTATATCTTCAATTAATTTTCATCTCATATACATTACGAAAAAAGAAAACTATATTACGTACCTAAATGCAAACTTTTATATGGGGGTGGGGAGAGCAAGTCATAAAATAAAATTGTCGTTGGTATCTACCGGTGTTTATGGTTTGGTTTGGTTCGGTTCGGTTTTTTGAATTTTCAAAATCAAACCAATAATTTCGATTTGCAAAAGATGAAACCAAAACCAATCATATTAATTTCGGTTCGGTTTGTCATTTCTTCGGTTTTGTTTGGTTCGGTTTCTCGGTTTATAATACAAAGAGTCCGACAACCAAATATAGTACTAAGTTGAGAACAATAAATACATTATAGGCATATACAAATAGTCCGACAACCAAATATAGTATTAAGTTGAGCACAATAATTACATTTACCTAATTATAGACCTAATTGATTCCATCTATTTTTTAATTCCTTTTATAACTTGAGAAAGAGAAACCAAAAAGGTCCAACGCTCCTTAAAAAAGGTTCAAAACATTTTTTCTTATTAATTTTGTGTACAAATTAACAAGTTTGCATAGCCACCAATTTCAAAGGATAGAAACAACATTTCGTGCTTGCTTCATCGAATGGAAGATGAAACCTGAAAGTGAAAAGGTTTAGGTTTTCAGAATATGTAATACATATAGAAAAAATATTGTGATGAACATTTTTTCTAGCCCAATATTGTTGAAGTATTACTTTCGACTTATCAAACGTATAATTTGTTTTTACAGCGTTGAAATGTTTTTTTTTTTTTTTTTTTTTTGCATAACAGTTAAAATATGTTTTGATATGGCTATCAGTTAGGTTTCGGTTCTTTGGTTCTATTAATTAAACCCATAACCAAACCCATTAAAGTCAGTCCGGTTCGGTTTTAAAAATTTTAAAAATCATTCAAACGGTTTGGTTTGTTTCGGTTCGGTCGTTTGGATCAGCTTTAAAATTAATGAACACCCCTGATCAAGATCAACTGAACGTGCATTCTCGTTCTATTGAATCCACACATTTGAAACCCACGAGGAGAGACATGAAAAGGGGGAAAAATGGTCAAGATTTCGGAAAAGAAAGAACTTTCTAATTCATTCTCATGCTTTTGTAGATATTATCGGGCAAGAATTGTGATTCGCTCCAAAGAGTCTCAACTTGTGCTTACGGAAAAAGCCTCAATAATACTACATCTGTCCCTAAAATATAAATTTCAATTTAACTTTTTTGTTTTGTCCTATAATATACGTCCATTTAGATAACCAATGAAGCATTTATTACAATTTTCTCATTTTACCTCTCATTTATTATTTATCCATTTACTTTTTATTACTTTGCATTAATAATAGTCAAAGGTTATTTTAGACTTTTTTCATCAAAATTAATGTCACATAACCAATATAACCAACTTTCTTAATATGTAAGTGTAAAAACCATCAAATGGACTACATTTTGGGACCGAGATAGTATATGATAAACATGGACAATTCACATATCCCATAAATCAACACACAACTAAGTATTACCATAGATTTGCATATCTATCAAATCTGCACCACTTTATATCCAAATTCAATATCAAATCATTAGTTTTATCAAAATTATATCAAGGCAAGGGACAAGAAAACGTGGTGGGAAAAGGGATAATAACGAAAGCTAAATTGTCAAGAAAAATGCATAATTAGTCACATCAATATTACGTAGTCACCAAGAAAAAGTTTGGTGGGGTACAAACTAGAGGGATAAAAGTAGAGAGTCTTGTGCGTGAAGTAGTTCGGCTTTTTTACACATTACACACCCAAACTGCTTAAATACGGTTGTTAAATTTCGACCTGAATCAACCACAAATTTAAAATCTGCTTTATAACGGTTGGATTTGGTTGGTCTTGGTTCCGGTTTTTTCCGGTTTTGTGTAGTTTCAAAATTTTCTGATGATCCTGTCATATGACAGTTTAAACAGAAAATCTTGCTTTGCATAGCTTACTAGAAGTAAAAACTATCTACAACAAGGGACATTATGTACAAAGTATTGAAAAAATTGTAGAAAGTTCAAGTACAACAAAAAAGCAGTCCCAAAGTCCTAACAAAATATACACACGAGTACCCAACACATGTGTTGGTACTATAAAAAGTCCACAATCTGTGCAACTTTACAACACCAAAAGTAGGGCTAACAAACAACACCAAATGCTTCAAAATGTACACACAACAAATGTGTTAGTGCTACAAAAGAGTGTTCCACAGTTTGTTCAACCTGCAACTTAATTTACACCAGCAAAAATAGGGGCTAATATACAGCTCCAAATACATTAAAATGTACACACAACAATTTACACATGTGTAATGCTGCAGAAGTCTTTTAAGCTAGCCAAGCAAAGAAGAGGTTTGGCTTATAGTACTTTCAAAGAAGAACTACCTGCAACAACATGAGAATAATGTAGATTAGAAAATGAAGACTAATATACATAGTCAAATAACAGGCTAACTTAAAAATACAACATTTACTCGTTAGTCCTTATCCTCTTCATCATCCTTTTCCCAAGGCATGAATTTGAACTTTCTGTACCAAATTAAAATAAGAAAAAAAGAAGTAAAACTCAAACTGTAAATCATTGCTAAAGAGTAAAAGTTGTATGGTCCAAAGGAAACACTGAAACCCAAACATCAAGTATCAAATCTGAAATCAACAGCCATTGTAAGTTTAAGAAGATGTAATTTGTAGTTGGGCACACAATTAACCATAAATGAAAGTAAAGATTGTATCTTTCTGGTGGTAAAACATAAATTGATACCTGATTTATCGATTCACTTACATCTGGTCACATTTCTCTCGAATCGACCCAAAGCTTAGGCTCGGCGTTCACTAGTCAGCGACTCATGCCTTTATGGAAGTCAGACTAGAAGAAGTGAAAGGCAATGGCTGAAGATTGGTTGATGCAGGAAGATGATCTACATCTGGTCGAACGAAGATGAAAAGGCGGAGGGTTGGGGATGGAGAACGCTCAGAACGGAGGATGTAGGGGTTTTTTTTTTTTTTTTTTGTTTTGTTTTGAGAATGGAGGCGGTGCGGTGTAGGTTTTCTAGAAAATGAAAAATGAATGACTAATGATAAATAAACTATACATTAAAAGAAAATATGCTCGTTTGAGAGAAGTGGGCTGGGCTGGGCTGGGCTTTCATATAATATATATATATAATATATATATATATATATATATATATATATATATATATATATATATATATATATATATATATATATATATATATTATTAATACTGTTTGGTCCGGTTTTACCGGTTTTTTTTTTTTTTTGGAAACCAAAACCAAACCAATCAGAACGGTTTGGTTTTCTAACATCACAAAACCACCCAAAAAACCATGGTTTTGGTTTATCCGGTTTTGTTCAGTACAGTTTGGCCTGTTGGTTTGGTTTCTGAAAATTTTGTTCACCCCTAGATTAAAGAATGAAGTCAAACGAAAATAAATTTGTTATATACTTCTTCTTCCGTTTCATAATAACTAAGGTAGTTGTCAAAATATTTTGTTACAATTTTATGAGGCAATATAATTTTTAATTCAGTATTTATTGTGTTTTTACTTGATTTACTCTTATTATTATAGTAGGAGAAATAAAAAAAGTCACATTATTATATCCAAGGAAATTATAGTCATTCGTTGTAAAAGTTAATGCATTAATTCACTTCTTTAATATGCATGATTTTAACGACTGGCTCAAATAAATTAGAACGGAAGAGTAAATATTAATTTTAGTATTAGTTTAAATAAATAGTTTGTTTGTAAAAAAAATTATGTGTAGTTCACTTTTATCTTTATTATCTTTCAGACTAGGATTAGTGATGTTTACGTATCGAGACGAGCCGAATATCTATGGTTCAAATTTGAGCTTGTTTATTGAAAGAACATGTTCGAGTTCGTACGTTTGTTACACGAACATGCAATCACAAACCTTGCAAAAAAATGTTTTGCAACAAGCTACTTCTTCAATATACAAAACACTTCTTCATTGTGATTTCATCTTCATTTTTCGGTTTATTTAATGCACAGTACCTCATTGATTCCAGTATGGTTGTCGTGGACACCATGGGACGGTCGGTGCGCCAAACTTGATGATACCAATTCTATTTTTTTTTTAAAGAAAAAAAATCCTCCATATACCCGATTTCTTCGAACCGTGAAAACCACCTTACTTGAATATCGTATTGTGTAGCCACGGCATGTTGGGATCCCAACTTCGCTGAAAGTGAAATTTCTCATTCTTAGTTATTGATGTTCCTTTCTTCAAAAAAAAAAAAAAAAAAAAATTTCTTGATGTTCCTAGGATACCGATTTTTTCAAAAATTGAAATATTTCAATCTTGAACAAGTTCAATAATTGCTAGTGCCTCCATATCGAATTTCATGGCCATTTTTCTGTTTCTTGACCAAAACTACGCCCTCTCTAACCCGTGAGATACATAAAAATCTCCACCACAAGTGTAATTATCTCATTTTCTCATGGTCAAACAAAAACAAGATAAAACCTAAGAAAATTTACGTTGGGTTGTCTCCCAACTGGCACCTTTGTTTAATGTCCTTGGCTAGACAAACTTATACGCTCAATTGGTAGGCCACTCACCAAAGAACGCCATCAACTTACCTGGCATCAACTGCAATATTTTGCTTTTCTTAGCGTCTCTTCCTTGTCTCTTCCCACGCAAGCATCTTCATGAGTGTCCGGTGCTTCCTTCAACTCCAGTCTAAATGATTCGTCATCCTCCCATTTCTAGCATTCAGACCTATCAAACATCTAGGCACCACAACGCAAAATCATTCTTCGCAGGGTTAGTGTTAAGGGTGATTTTATGTGATTTATACCGTTATATTTCGTAACGATTTCTCCCATAATCTGATAAATTGCATAGAAAAGTAAGTGCTTATTAGATTTATTGAGCAAACGAGTTTTAAATGTGTTTAAATGCAAAATCGAGATATTTACGTGATTTTATCGGTGTTTTATGTTTATTCGTATGATGTTACATTTTGCATGTTTCTATCATGTTGTTAGGTACGTTTTCATGATGAGTAAGGAGCTTAAACGATGATCACATGAAGATGGAAGAGTTGAAAGATGTTTAAGTGAAGAATCATTGAAGAAACCGAACCCAGGCACTTCATGGGGATTTTGTCCACACTTGTAGGCACTTTCAGGGAAAGTTGTCTTGATGAAAGTTGTAGAGGATTGAAATAGCTTTCCAACGCATGTTGAATCACCTCATTTGGAGCCCTAGAAGTGAAGTTATGAGCAAAATACTAGAGCAAGGTAGTGGACGGGCGTCCATAAAAGTGAATCGGCGTCCGTAATCGTATTTTACATTCGAGAGAGTTCAGACGCGCTCACGAACGAGCGTTCATTCTCCGTTCATAGAGGCTGGACGAAGCGCCCAAGATAGTGGACGGGCGCCCACGGCACCGACTCAATAAACCGACCTAAAAATCTATAAATAGGCGCGATTTCCCAAACCCTAATCATACAATTTTCAACCCTAAACCTAGGGGCGCCTTTGGCTGCGTTTTCCCTTCGCTTTTTCTCTAGTTTTATGCACTTAACTCTAGATTAGATTAGATAATTTCATGTACTTTTATTCATCAATTCGAGTTGCCAAGAAGATGCTAAGAGGCTAAACCTCTTTGAACAAGCGTTGTGAGGCCTTCCTTCAACCATTCGGCTTTTGATTCGTGATTAATCTGTGAGTATCTATTTCAAGTTCGCTTCTTTTATCATGTTTTGTATGTTTTATTGCATGTTTAATCGAAAGATGCTTGCTTTGATGATTGGTTATGTGATGAGAGTCATGTCAACCCTGATCACCATGATAAAAGAATAGATCTTTGATCTAACTAAAACGAGAGTTATTAGATTGATTTTCTAGATTAGGAATTGAAAGATTTCACGCCTAGGTTAGAAAGACGTAATCTTTAACATCGAAAGATAAAAGATTAGAAAACGAACTCGTCTACGAGTAGAAGTTTATGCCTTTGATTAGGTGAATCACGACATGAGTAGAGATCACGAATTAATCCGAGTTAGAATTGAATGTTGATAGGATAGGTGGATCAATTGCTTGTTCGCTCGTTATAATTTGATTTAATCCTTAAAACTTGAATTGTTTAGCTTTAGTTTACTTTTCTCGTACTTTAGTTTAGTTTAGTTTTTATCGCTTTCAATCTTGCCTAGCATTGGAGCAATCCTCTGCCTAGTTACTTTTTCTCGCATATTTGTTTAGGTTAGTTATTCGTTTAGGTTAGATTCGTGACATAGTTAGTTTAAAGCAAAAACTAGGATTCACATTCGCCGCCTCCCGTAGGATCGACCCGGCATTAACCTCTGTACTACGATCCTTATACTTGAGGTTAACCGGTTTATAAATATTATTACTTGTTTATTCGCATTAGATAAATCCGGGACAGTTAGTTTCAACGGGATTATCAACAAGACGATCATTGATACTAACATGAAACACAGACTCATTTGTATCTAGGCACATCTTACCAACAAACATGTTATACATCACAGCTTGACCATCAAATCCAAAAGTAAAAAAAGCCTTTATCAACAACGATCCTAGTCTTAGATGTGATTAATGATTCTCTGGTTTACGTATCGTTTTTCCTTCCTGATTAATAAAGAAAATAAATTTCCCTTGTTTTTCCGAATCATTTTAATAGTCTTCACAAAAATTTAGTTACCTCGTTTTTTTCTTTTGTTTTATGACATGCTAGTAGAATTAGTATTATGACCCTGCCTTGCATTATGGATCCATCTCAAACATTATCCTTCACTATCCTTTTTTTTTGTGTGCTCAAAAGTCAATTGAACCGTTAATAGCACTCCGGGGACGTTGCCAATAAAAAAAAAAAACCTGATCCGTATGATTTTTTATCATGAAAATATGTAAGGCATACCGAAACAAAAGCAGCTTACAGCCCATGTGGAAGTGGTATAGTGACAGTGGGCTAAGTGGTGTGCCTGGTTGTGGTGGTTTCTGTCTGAGAAAATAGCTCATAGTGAGCTTTACTTACCGGAGAGTGATAGAGTTACTCTCTTAAGTCTACATCATTTTTACACCATCATCATCTCACCTCATGTTTTTCACTTGTAAAAGAAATTTAAAAAAATTGAAAAAATCACAACCACAAGATTATGTTGGAAGTAAAAATGGTGTAGACTTGAGGGAGTAGATCTATCATTACCCTTACTTAAAATGGAAAATAGTCCACTTCGGTATTAATTTTGGATGGTATACAATACAAATTACCGGAAGCTTTTGGTATCATTAAATACTACTTAAATAATAGATAATGATAGATTTTTGAATCACTCGATTCGAATATCGGGTGAATGAGAAATTAATATTAATGTTAGATGAAATGATGCTTATTCGAATCGAACCAGTTTATTCGAACGGTAGCATATGTTCAATCAAACTGAACCGAACTGGTGCAACCTTTCAGTTCAAGAGATGTAATCATTTGTTTCAAGAGATGCATCAGTTCATATCGAAAAGCTACATCACTTCCAATGAACCAATACATACGAAGAGATGCATCTTGTGGTGAAGTGATACGATTCCTCTATAAATACATATAATCCCTGAATGAAAAAAATATAGTTTTTCCATACTGAAACTCTGCGAAAATAGAAGCATGCATAAAAATTCTGCATTCTGAAATTTTGTAAGAGCAAATAGAAATGTTTTCTACATAAACTCATATGCATAGTCAGAGATATTGAGGCTGGATCAGTTCGCCACTTGTTCGCATTGAAGTGCCGCAACTGGAACAAGGAAAAGACTGTTGTATCTTGGGAGACTTCTTGCCATAACCGTGGTGTAACGCCACGTTCCCGGACACCGAGTCCTTATCCGGAAAAGGAACGTTCGGCACGTATAAAATAAAATAAATTCACTTTATACGTAAGCCTCTACTATGTCGTATCAAAAACAAGCAAACGGAAGCAAAAGACTCGGGTATAAAATTTCCAAACATCCAAGAATAGAAACAACATCTAAAGGTGGAAATGTAACTCATTACATTCAAGGAAAATACGAAATCCAAACGAAATGTACGATAATGTCAAAAGAAACGTAACGATACTACAAGTCTCGAAAGACCAAAAGTCTAAATAGTCTAATAAATGAATTACAAAATGAATAACGTAAAGTCTTCAATGAGGCGTCTTCAAACATCATCATCGAACTCCTCCTCGTAAACAATATCGACCTGTTCGTCTTCTCATCCCCAAACACATAGAAAACATGCATTTGAGGTAAGTACAACGTACTTAATAAGAAAGAGAAGCTATGATAACAGTTACAATTTATAAAGAAAAGATATTTAAAGGTTTAGTTGTTTATGTTTGACCGACTCAATCTAAGGTTCATTTCATGTCCATCTACATGAATTGACTAAACGTTTCTACTTAACTTATCTATGTTACAACCGCACTCAAGGGCACTACGCGTATCCACTTTTGGGATACTCTTGGCAACATATTAGTGGATCACACCAATATCCACGGAGTCTAGAATAAGTAGGCTCCGATAGTACGCACACCTCAGTGAAGTCCCTCCGTACTTAGGATTTTTTTGACCTACGGAGTTCTTCCACCTTCAGAGGTAGCACACACATCGCGATATAGACTGGTGCCTATCCAAGAGAGACATGTTGTTTAATCTTTTACTAGTCAAGTACGTATTTTATTAGAATGATTAACTAGCCACCTAAGTGTTTTTAATTAATCTCCCTCACAAATACTACTCTCTTCCTAGACCACTAGACACTAACAATGCCTAACAATTACACAGACATTGATGAATGTTAATTCATCAAAGCACTAGCCTATCATGCTCTTCCGACAGATCCGAACTTCAACTCCCTTTAAGAGTAAATTCGGTGTTTTAACTGAACGACTCAGAAGTTCAATTCAGGCTTGTTTAAGTTTAAACAATGATATCATATCATAAACAAGGGTTGAAAACAATAATAATGTGATTGTAAAACCCGAAACCAAACTAGAATGATAAAACCGTAAAAACAAGGCAAAACAGGCTAGCCGCCCGTTTGACCTCCTATGGACGCCCGTCCAAAATCAGATGCCCGTCCACTAAACCCCAAACGCCCGTCTGCCAAAAACAGCTACATCCTGAATCAAAAATCTAACCTCAGACGCCCGTCTGCCTATTGCAAATGCCCGTCGACTTCAAATGGCTATATCTTTTGATATAAAACTACGATCAACATAAATCTTTCACCTTAATTCATATTTTTATGCAGTGACATCGGCAATCATATATGCAGTGACCACCCGCGATGCAGAGACGCCGCGATGCAAAGACGCCATGATGAAGTGACACTGTGATGCAGAGACAACGTGATGAAGTGACACCGCGATGCAGAGACACCGCGATAAAATGGCCACCCCCGATGCAGAGACCCCGCAATGCAGTGACCACCCCTGATGTAGTGGCCACCCCGATGCACCCTAATTGCTTATTTTATTTTTACCTAGTCTGAGTGTTTCTGACACTCTGCTAATGACTTAGGTACTGGATCCAGATATAATAATAACAATTAGAGAGGCAAATATGTTGTCGATGACTATAATATTTTATTATAAAATTTTCCCATAAAATTCATTGCTAATTTGATATTAGCATAAACTAATTCCTTATCAATGTATGGAATTGTTGTTTCCCAACCCCAATATTTAATCATTTGATGCATGTGCAATTTTGTTCTGGGGTTTTCGTCTTCAAGACGAATCTCTTTTAAGAGATTTCATGAGTGACTTAATATGAATTCATTTTCCGTGAATTTTTATCTTTTACACCGATCGGTTTTCTATGCTTCTGTCGTAGAGCAATATTATCAATAATACTTTTGGTGCAATTATAAATGGTCACTCTTTTTATTCAATTAAGGCATTTGACAAGTTACTTGCTAAATACTACAAGTAAGATTATTTTCGCAGATCAGTTAAACTGATGCGTGGAAGATCGCTTATGTTGTTAAAATTTCTCGGCATTCTTTTATTCTAACATGAGGTTTTCTTTATCTCCCCGTAATACCGAGAATCGATCTTCATCAAACATGTTGCACCGAGCTATACCTTGATGCTCTTTATTCGCTTCAAGCGATTTACACATTTAAAACATAGTGGTTTCATTAAATATCTCATTCATTGAGATTTTAGAAAACAATATCACTCTTGCGCTTCATGCGTTTAATATACCACTATGTGATTTCAGATTCTTCAAGAATCGTTTAAAATATTTTTAACATTCTTTTGGATTAAACAACATAATATAATGAACTTCATGTTCATTTTCTCCCCTCATGAGGTTGACCATGCTTATTGTGTCATATATGTTAATATGCTATATAGCTATTATAGGACACGTCCTTCCAAGACATCCTTATTACCAGAAACTCTTTTAGAGTCCTTAATTTATCTGATAAATTGTGTCAACACTGTATGCATTACTTGTGTCAATCATGACTATTCGGATATGAACTTCATTTCATTTATGTCAATGTGATTTCTTCGAGACTCAGAAATGCATAGTGCTTTTTTTCGTACAACTTTGCTTCAAGGGCTTTTTCGAAGCATTATTAATATAGCACTTGCATATGTTTCATTTGCTTCTCTCTTTATTACACAGTATATCGTGCGTGGTCGCACTGATGCGTTGTCGCACTATTGATTAGACAAACATTGTCATCACCATTAATCAAGTTTATGACTTTCATTTCTTCCTCAAGAAGAGACAAACATTTATAAATTTAATGAATTTACATTTGTAAATAAAATCTTGCTAATACATTTTTACCATTTTCATCGGTCAATCAACAACGGTAAGAAAGTCAAATGACAATTACTCACGAACACAATAAAACATTGTGCACGCTAATAAGGTATTAGATTATATAATAGATTTTTCTCAAAACATTGTACCAACTTACCAAATTAAAGGCAAAACCACTTACAACAAAATTTGATCCACAAATTAGTTTCAACTACTACGGCAGTAATTTTTTTATTTTTATAATAGAATTAGATTCTTAAGTTTCTGAACAATTAGTTTCAACAGAACTTTTAAAACATTATTTTGCAAAGCATGATCATTATCTACATCATTAGAAACAACACATTCTACTCAATTTCTTACCGTAATAGGAGGCCTTCTTGTTCATAAGATTTCTCGAATCCGACTATAGCATAGTTGGGGCTTTGTAAGGCACATAATCTTTAGCAAAACAAATTAGATATAAGAAGCCTAATTTGATGGCAAACTTTGAAATGTTTTTCACAAAAGACTATCTGCATAAAACTCGTTTGATTGGTAAGTTAAAATTACAAAAAAAAAAGTGTCTTGCAAATCCAAGTCAACTATAGCTACACCCTTTAATTAAAGTAATATTACCACCAAAAAGTGATTCACTGTCACATCATGTATTTTACAACTATAAAAGGAGGTAAGTGGCTAGCAGATCAATAAGCGGTAAGCAGGTTAAATGCTTTCTCTTCTAACAAGAGGGAAAAAAATGTTTGTCGGCACAACAAACAGAGAAGTGACGTCTAAGGAATCAAACAAAATGTAGAACCATTAAGTCCACTTCACATATCCTCACTTAAACAGCCAGACAATACACCCGTATATATGAAGTGAACAAGATTGAGAAGCATAGAATAACTTGAAGCCTGCAATCTCAAAGGCACGATATTTCTATTAATGTTAAATAAGTGACTTCTAAAAAAACTTATGCAAAAGGTGTTTCAAAACAAAACTGCTCACGAATATTGGCATCGAAAAATATTCCAACACATTTAATCATTTTCTTTAGCCATAACCGAAAACCAAAACGATCATGGAAATAAATGGCTTATTTTTATTTCTTATTCGAAAGACTAAAACGTGAACTACTATGTACAATAAATAGTGACATGTTTAAAGTCGAAATAACATATAATAACCCTTATCAGTAGTTCACGTAGAACAATTTAATAAAAGAAATTTTATCTTAGGTCAATTAGATCTATATTCTATTATTATAAAACATTTAAAAATGAACCTACATTAACCTTTTTCAATCGTTCATGGTTGCAATATGTCAGGAAAAAATTCATACTCATATTCAAAACTCATATATGAAAATCACCACTTTACGTAGAAAATTCAAAACTGAATTAATATTAAGTCATCCTAACAAATTACCCAACAATTATAATCAATCGATGCCATCAAACGATCAATCCATCAAACAGTGGTGTTACCCAACAATTATAATCAATCAATGCCATCAAACGATCAATCGATGCCACCAAAAGGTGTCATTAGCATGTCATTAAAGGAAACAACGGTTATAATCAATCGATGCCATCAAACGGTGTCATTAGTGTGTCATTAAAGGAATCCACAATCTATAGTTGTGAAATCGGTAACATATTAAAATCAAATGATCATTGTAATTCTTATGATCAAGAAAATCCATAATTTATAGTTGTGAAATCGGTGGCTTATCAAAATCAAACGATCATTGTAATTCTTATGATCAAGAAATTTTTTCTAGCCATACGAAAATGTATTTATCAATGTATTATCTGGCCTCTGCCATTTTCTATGATGCAACATTTCTATGATGCAACTATGCCCATTTGGCCTAACCATACGGTAATGTATTGGACCAATGTCCTTCAGTTTCACATCTGTAGCTTTTGTCACTACAAATTTTCTTCACACAATAGGTGGGACTCATGATTTCAGTAGACATGCGATGTGATCATAATATCTTATAAAGCTTTTATTTTCTTTTTTCTAGCATGTCTTAATATGTCACTTTTTCACCAAATAATTTAATTGTGGAGTGGTTATTAAAATGGCTAAATTATATGTAATGAAAAGTTTATAATCCTGCAGTCACGGGTTTAGCCAATCATGTCTGAAACCTTATGTAGAACTTTTTTTCAAACAGTTTCACAGATCAACCATTTTTTTAAATGGTTCCACAATTAATACGGATCCACAGTTCATACGGATCTCTCACCGTTATTGTTCCACAATTTAAACGGATCCATAATTTATACGGATCTTTCACCGTTATTTTGTTCCACAATTCATATGATCCATAATTCATGCGGATCTTTCACCAATATTCATGTTTCAATCTCTCATCAATATGATGACGGAGAAATATCATGGCATTTGCATTGTCTTTATTTATCTATCAAAACCCATAAGTTTCAAATGCATTTTAACGTTCATGGCACATGATTTTATCCCTGATATATTTAGGGGTATGAAATATTGTTTGATAATGTTGGCCATTAAAAAAAACTAGAAGAATGCAAAAATAATTTTTTTTTTACCTTGGAATACTCCATCGGTAGATCTGGTTCTCTGCTTGGAATACTCCATCGATGGATCTGGTTGGAATACTCCATTACTTATCGGTAGAGTCTCGTGTTGATAACGTGTTATGGAACTAATAAATGACAGAGAAAGAAAGATGGATATAACTTAGAAAGGGGAAGGAAAAAGTTGTGTATAATTTCACTCGTATCATGGGGTATTTATAGTAGAAATTACAGTGTAGATGCAATAGTTCGTGTTAATCCAATATCTAGTAAATGAATTTAAAAAATAGATAATCCACACAATTTATCTTTGTGGTTATTAGTTATAAGGCCGTCGTTAGAGACTTAATGATCATTTAGGACACTCCAAAATCTTATTTAGTTATAAGGACGATATAATTTTTTTCTTTTCCTATTTTTCCGTCTTTCTATTCTCAACCATCGTTAACGTCGGATTTCTCCGGGAAATTATGTCCTTTAGTAAGGGATAGCATAGCGACTTTATGGTTTGTGTATTGGCGAGGTTGAAGTTGACTTCTCCGGGAAGGAAGGAAGCGGAGAAAAATTCCAAACCGAAAATAGCAATCCACAAATGAAAGTTTTGCCCATGGATGATTAAACAGGGAATGAATCTCACAACCGAGCAACGGGAGCAAATCAAAGAAGAGTCTAAACCAGAAGTTTCTTCTTCAAGATTACCACGAGCAATCATCCGGGGGGAAGAAGTCCAGGGGTGAAAAAGACGAGGAGAAGAAGTTACTGTGTTCTCTTGTCGTCACTTATACAACGTTCTTACAATATCCGATGGGCTCTTTTATTTTCTCAAAGCTTTAAAGAATTAAGTATAAGATTTTGAATTAGTACTACAATGCTATTTCTTTCTTAATTTCAACACACCTTCCCACTAAATTGTTCGTTTTCAGCATCGTAAAACCACCACGGAACCGCCACATATTACACTAAAATGACTTCATACAACAGTTTATCCACCTCTCTCCGGTCTCCGCCTTTTCTTTTCTTTCTCCCCTGCCTCTGTTTGCCTCTCGTCCTCTTTCTAGACAATACTCATATTTCTCTCAGACTTTTACAATATTTCTTTAATACATTTGCTTATCTTTCTTTGCATTACTCTATATAGTATGTTGTAATTGATAGAAATGATAATTTCTATGCTTTTTCTATTCAGATTTGTTTAAAGGCTCAAGCTTTCTGCTTTTCCTTTTAGGTGAGTTGTTTATGAAATGAGGTTTTTTTGCTTATAATAATTAAAGATTCCAGGTAGGTAGTGATGGTGAATATTTAAGAACGTACGGGTAAGTTTGGCCAGATTCGTGCCTATTACTATGAGTATATAATACTGGCGTGTGGGTTAAACTAATGGAATTGATTTCATATGGGGTAACGTGTGCTATAATATTAACGTGTTGTTTTTCTTTTCTCTTATGGTTGTCTTTGTCTTGTTTCTTGGGGTGCAGGTTGATATAAGTGCTTTGTGGCATTTGGCTAGCGTGGTTTCTGTATTGGAGCCGGTTTATGGGCTTGCAGCTATGAAAAAGAGCTATCAATTGTTAAAGGGCAGGACCCTGATATCTTTCGGCCTTTTTTTTGGGTATTTGGCTATTTGTGGACTGATCACAATATATTCTCATCAGTTGTGGTTAATGGTGGGGATAATCATGGTGTGCTTACAAGAATTATGGTTGGTGGATTCTTGGTTGGGTTGTTGGTGATAGTTAATCTGGCGGGCCTATTAGTGCAGAGTATGTTTTACTATGTGTGCAAGAGTTACTATCATCAAGAGATTGACAAGAGTGCCCTCTATGATCATCTTGGTGGTCTGGGCTTATGCAGTGACATTGCTGACTTATGCAGTGACATTGATGTCTGATGTAGGGACATTGATGAATTATGCAGTGACATTGATGTTTGATACAGCGACATTGATGTTTGATGCAGTCAATAGATTTTCGATGTTTACTTACGGTCTCCCTTGTGTTTATATGCATTTTGACAAAGAAGTGTAAGCTCAAGAACTACCGAAGTAAGAATTATTTTTCTGATTTACATGCTACTTGATGGAGTGACATTGATGACTTATGCAGTGACATTGATGTCTGATGCAGGGACACTGATGACTTATGCAGTGACATTGATGTCTGAAGCAGTGACACAATAACACGTCTGGGAGAAACATTCAGAGCATTCATAGATTGTGTTTTACTAATTAGTTGACAGTGTATTTGGGTGCTTATAATAGATGATATAATCCCTTTTGCTTTCGCAGCACAAGTACGATCTAGGAGGCTCTTTATTACCTTCTTATGGGTTACACTCACCATGGTGGCTTACAATTAAGTCTTTTTTGGGTTTCTGGTGCTGCTTATAATAGCTGTGGATACTCATAGTTTGGGTTGTTTTTCTTTTCTCTTATGGTTGTCTTTGTCCTGTTTCTTGTGTTGCAGGTCGATATAAGTGCTTTGTGGCATTTGGCTAGCGTGGTTTCTATATTGGTGCCGGTATATGGGCTTGCAGCTATGAAAAAGAGATATCAGTTGTTAAAGTGCAGGACCATGATAGCTTTCAACCTTGTTTTTGGGTATGTGGATATTTGTGGACTGATCACGCTATATTCTCATCAGTTGTGGTTAATGGTGGGGATAATCATGGTGTGCTTACAAGAATTATGGTTGGCGGATTCTTGGTTGGGTTCTTTGGTGATAGTTAATCCGGGCCGGCCTATTAGTGCAGAGTGTGTTTTACTATGTGTGCAAGAGTTACCATCATCAAGAGATTGACAAGAGTGCCTCTATGATCATCTTGGTGGTCTGGGCTTATGCAGTGACATTGCTGACTTATGCAGTGACATTGATGTCTGATGTAGTGACATGGATGAATTTTGCAGTGACATTGATGAGTTATGCTGTGACATTGATGACTTATGCAGTGACATTGATGTCTGATGCAGTGACGTTGATGACTTATGCAGTGACATTGATGACTATATTTACAATTAGATAACTGATGTAATGATATTGATGTCACCGCATATACAACTTGATACACACATTTGATAAATTTGTAAAGTAACTTTATTTCTTTGTTATCTTTAAATATTTGATTGATCTTGGTTTATTTGATTAGTGTTGGTTTAAATATTCGATAACTTTGTAAAATAACTGTATTTCTTTGTTTTTTTTGGTTTAAAGGCAGGTTTTTACAACCAAAGGTATGAATAAATTGTTACAATAACACGTCACTGCATAAATCGTTACAATAACACGTCATTGTATAATACGATACAATAAGACATCACTGCATAGATCACTACAATAAGAAGTCACTGCATAAATCGCTACAATGAGACGTCAATGGATAAATCGTTACAATGAGAAGTCACTGATCAAGGTTGTCAATGGATCACGGCGGTCAATACATCATGGTAGTCAATGAATCGCGGCGGTCAATGCATCGGGGTGGTTAATGGATCCCGGTGGTCAATGCATCGGGGTAGGTGGTCAATGTATGACGGTGATCAATACGCCACGTCGATTTTTATGAAGAAAAAAATTGATTTATTAAATTTATTCGGAAACATATCAAATTTGATTTTAGAATAAAGAAGACGAAAAAAATATGAATTTTAGTGAAAAAATTATGATGATCCGAGTTTTAGATCAAAATATATGACGTTTAGAAATACGGTGAATTAAAAAAAAAAAAAAAAAAAACAAGGGAGCGCTTTTTTTTCCCTTCCTTTTTTTTCCTTCTTCCTCTTTATCCACTTGAAATTAGAATGTCCTTATAACTAAATAAGTTTCCTTCTTAAAATTAGAATGTCCTTATAACTAAATAAGATTTCGGAGTGTCCTATTACCCATAATAAGTTGAAAATCAGTCCTTTTAAATAATTGGTCCTTTATCTTTTACATAACACGTATATCATAATAACGTTTGTCATTAAAACAAACATACAAACAATAAATGTAAGAAATTATATGTTTGAAAAATAAATAGTACGTAGTACGATACGTATAAACGAATAGATTCATTTTCTCTTTAACTTTAACAGAAAAAATGTTCCGTAATAAATTTATTTTATTTTATCTTGACATGTCCTGTGATGAATGAATAATATAGTGTACTATCAAAAGAATAGACTCTTTCACTTTAATCATACATACCCTAACGGATGTGCCTCCTACGAGTCTATGATGCATCTTCTATAACACACTATTATTACTATATTATTAGTGAGAAAAAAAGGGGGATTGAGGGAAAATGACAAAAATATTTATAAAATGAATAAATAGGACACATTTATTTTTTTAGTTGCAAAAAGGACAAAAAAAAAATATTAGACGGACAAAAATACCCCTTTTAATAAAAGGGACGCGCATATGCATAGCTTCAGCCTTCGTCGCTGCTTCAGCTTGTTATCTTTTTCTTTTTTTTTTTCCAACACTCGTAACTTTTGATTTATAACTCCGATAATCAAAATTTTTTCACCAAAATTCATGTTTTTTTTTGCTCTTCAATTTGAGCCCAAATATGATACCCTTCCGACGTATATTTTGAAAGACGAAAAATATTTGTATTAACCTAATCTTTTTTATAAACGAATCGTAATTTTCGATTTATAACACCAATCATCAAAATTGTTTCACCAAAGTTCATATTTTTTTATCTTCATTTTGAAACCGCGTTTGATACCCTTTTCGACGTAGTATTTGAAAGCGGGATTTTATCGAGCGCTTACACTAACACAAGAATAAAGAATACAAAGAATACAAGAATACAAGAACACAAAGAATGATGACACAAAGAATACGAAGAATAAAGATGACACAAAGAACAATGACACATTTCATTGACATCCAAAATATCACCATTAACATTGCGTAATACAACAATCTATCAAAAATGCTTCATATCCTAATGAAACAATCTATCAAAGTATTATGGAGATGCAACTCCGGGGGAATCAAGAGAATAAAAGCCTAATATTATTGGATGTAATCAAAAAGCATATTAATGAAACTAAAACATTCTTCAAGTTCTTGAAGACAAAAGCGAATTGTTTTACCATCTATGGACCTTCATCCTTCAAACCCGCACCACATCAAACTCGGCAGAAAGATGTATGAGGCGAAAATGCATCAAATAGCATCGGCTCGCCACCATCAATAGAGAATCTAGGCTCCTCCAATTTTCTAAAGACAAAAAACACAAACATAATCATTTGAATTAACAAAGTAACACAAAGAACAAAATAACACACTACTCTATTTTTGTTCTCAACAAAGTAACACACTAGTCTATTTTTATTCTCAACACACTAGTCTATTCTTATTCTCAACAAAGTAACACACCAACAAAGTAACACACTAGTCTATTTTTATTCTCAACAAAGTAACACGCCAACAAAATAACACACTAGTCTATTTTTGTTCTCAACAAAGTAACACACCAACAAAGTAACACACTAGTCTATTTTTATTCTCAACAAAGTAGCACACCAACAAAGTAACACGCCAACAAAGTACCAACAAAGTAACACACTGATCTATTTTTTGTTCTCGACAAAGTAACACATCAACAAAGTAACACAGTAACACAGTAACACAGTAACATAGTAACGGAGTAACACAGTAACACAAAGTACCAACAAAGTAACACACTGGTCTATTTTTGTTCTAGACAAAGTAACACACCAACAAAGTAACACAGTAACATAGTAACAGAGTAACACACCAACAAAGTAACACACCAACAAAGTAACACACTAGTCTATTTTTGTTCTCAACAAAGTAACACACCAACAAAGTAACACACTAGTCTATTTTTGTTCTCAACAAAGTAACACACCAACAAAGTAACACACCAACCAACACACAAACAAAGTAACACCAACAAAATAACACACTAGTCTATTTTTGTTCTCAACAAAGTAACACACCAACAAAGTAACACACTTGTCTATTTTTGTTCTCAACAAAATAACACACCAATAAAGTAACAAACCAACAAAGTAACACACTAGTCTATTTTTGTTCTCAACAAAGTAACACACCAACAAAGTAACAACAAAGTAACACACAAACAAAGTAAAACACTAGTCTATTTTTGTTCTCAACAAAGTAACACACCAACACACCAACAAAGTAACACACTAGTCTATTTTTGTTCTCAACAAAGTAACACACCAACAAAGTAACACACTAGTCTATTTTTGTTTTCAACAAAGTAGCACACCAACAAAGTAACACACCAACAAAGTAACACACTAGTCTATTTTTGTTCTCAACCAAGTAACACACCAACCAAGTAATACACCAACAAAGTAACATATTAGTCTATTTTTGTTCTCAACAAAGTAACACACCAACAAAGTAACACACCAACAAAGTAACACACCAACCAAGTACACACCAATCAAGTAATACACCAACAAAGTAACACACCAACAAAGTAACACATTAGTCTATTTTTGTTCTCAACAAAGTAACACACCAACAAAATAACACACTAACAAAGTAATATATGCACAGCACAACAGATTTACAAGACCAACTACACCATGTGTTTCTTCACCCTGTACACCACATCAATGAATGAATTCACAAAGAATTATAAAGCAATTTCTTCAACTATGACATTGCAAAGAATTGGTAGTTAAAATATACAAGTGCGGCTATTGCCCAATGAGCTTCCCCACTCATAATGGGCAGGTGGTCATATGTCCAGACACAAAAAAGAAAGAAACCTGAGTTCAATTGATGAGCTTCAATTAAATCAGGTTGAGAGATAAAAACTGAAAAATGAAACAAAATTTGGATGAGAAATCACGTTCAATTAAATAAATAGCACATCAAACTCAAAAGAAGAAAAGAAAATGAAGTAAATTTGAACATACACAAGTGCTTTGGTACTTAAACCATTTCATTTATTTTGGCTACCTGAGCAGGTTTGCTTATTTGGAAAAAAAAAAACATAAGTATGTTGCAGGTGATTGGGCTTTCTTGTTATTCCGCTAAATAAACACATGAAATTGCTTCATATATAAAACCTCTATCCATTAGCTAAATTCCAAGTAAGCGAGAAATTCACCTAAATTCTGAGTAGCCGTACACTTGTCATCGTCCCCCGAGAATGGACCTAAAATAAGAATACCGAGTGCCCTTGAGTAGTTTTCTCTAGTAAAGTAAAAATGATCTGTCTTCCATAGAATTTGACTCAGGAGGACCGAGTCTTTTAGGAGCAACCAACTTCTCCATTAGGAGTAAAATTGAGAGACCATGAGTTGGGTTTAAACGGGACATCGATCAAGTTGTTTTGGGCTTGCACTTCCACATTTTTTATCGGATCAAGAGTCGCAATTTGCACACAATAATACCAAAAATCCATGCTTGTAGAGATCCATGTTTCAAGCACTTGACGAATTCAATTGCGTGTTCTTTCTGAAGGTTGGGGAAAGGGGGTGTTTGAGTGGATGAGTTTGACTTAATAAAGAGAGGAACGGAACATCGATTAAGATTAAAAGAAAGGGTAAAATAGTCTCAAGGAAAATATTTTGTCCTTAAATCAACAAAAAAATACAAGCTGGATTAAAATTTATATTCAGTTCGAAAAGTGGACTACCTAATATTTCCAAAAAAAAAAAAAAAAACACGTGATATGTATTTATCCACCCCACCCAAAATTCGAGTAATTGTGGATCATTTCGTTAGGTCGAATTTCTTTAAGAATAAACCACATGCTACGAAAACATGTTGGAAACTAAAACAATAAAACTCGGCTATCTGGACAAATATCATCGATATGATATAAGATTCATTACACCAATAATCATCAAACTCAATTTAGTAATGGATGAACTAAGTTGTTTGTTTGTTTGTAAATATATACTCATAAGCAACGACATCACTAATACTATTGAAAAAACTTAATGAAAAAAAAAAAACTTGCAATTGATATTAAGTGATCAAAATAAATGTTCAGTGTTCAAAAATGTTGCCTTAAATGAACCTTGAAAGTTGTTATGTAACACACAGAATTTAAAGAAGTGTAAAATGGTAAATAGAGATTTAATATATTTAATTCATATTTTATGTTTAATCTAAATTAAATAATTACAGGGATTAATTAAGTATTTAAGGAAATAAAACACATGTTAATTCCTCTCATTCAGTTTCATGCAAGTTCAAGAAGAAAAAAGAGCCGACGGCGAGAAGGGGAAAAGAGGAAGATAGAATCTTCAATCGCGCAATGAATCAGCTGCTCGTTTGTGAAGACCACAGTAGGAGAAAGTAATCTTCTCATTGCAACGAACGTTTGTACACCAACTATTCCTATTTTCGTAAGTATCTCTTTTAGCCTTAAATTTTGGAATCTTGATCATTCTTGCAAAAATATGAGTTTTAATAGAATAGAAAGTTGTAATGATCGTAGTCAAGTCGTTTCTGAATCGTAGGTTGTTCGTAGAAGTCGTGAATCAAAGTATTCAAGTTCGTTGCTTTCGAATTCTCTTTTGGATTCACTTTTATTCGCAATTTTGATAAAGGATGCTCTTAAACGGATTTGGGTGTTTTTGGTTATGTTCTATGTTCTGTAATTACAAGTGTTTGGTTGGAATAAGGTTGGGAAATAGTTACAGAGTTCGCATCGTTTTCGCCTTGAACAAGGCTGAATCTGCATACTTCCATCGTGTTGGCGGGCGCCAAACTGGTTTTGGCGGGCACCAAGTCGAACAGAAATATTTAGGAGGGCTCTGTTCAATGTTGGTGGGTGCCAACGTATTTTGGCGGGCGTCAATGATGCAGAACAGGTTAATAGGATGTACTGATGAGGTTTGGCGGGCGCCAATGGGGTTTGGCGGATGCCAAATGGAATCAGATTGTTCTCTTCACTCTTGGCAGACGCCAAATAGGTTTTGGTGGGCCCCAAAGTGAAGCATAATGGTATTTTATTTTCTGAGCAGGGTTGGCGGGCATCAAAAGGCCTTGGCTCAGCACCTAGATTGAGACCTTATGCAGGGAGAATGTGGGAGCACCGGAATACGATTGTTTAGGCCTTGTGAGACATTGGCTTAGTAGTCAATGATTTTTTTACAACGCGATAGGTAGATTAATTAGAATGTCTAGTACTAGAAGTCCATAGGAATTTTTTAATATGAATGAATCAGGTGGTTGGGTTAAATCCGTAGTAAACATATGTGTTGTGTCTAAAAGATAAAACACCATTATAATTGTGGAGGCACGTTTAATCTTCGTAGAATGGAACTTCTTCTACCCCTTACTAAGTATATATATGTACTTACCACTTTCTTTATTTTTTTTGAACAGCCAAGAAACTTTTCATTAATCAGCAAGCTGCTAAAAAATTACAAACAAATTTCAAAGTTCTAGGTAAAAGATACCAATTTTCAAATCAAACACTATAAAAGAAGCAACCTCAAACTAAATCATTCCGCAAACAAACCAAGTCACAGCAATAGCCTTGATCTCCACGTCAATGAAAATCGAAACCATTTTCCTAAGGTCTCAAGAAGCCGCAATCATCGGATTTGCCTTCCAATCTTCCCATTCTAGCTTCTTGAGGCAATTAGCATTTGAAAGACAAGAAAAAGACAACCTCTGAATCTCTCTGAAGATCAATTCCGGATTAATGACAAACGAATTAAAAATGACTTTATTTCTCTGATTCCAAATGACCCAGGCAGTGACACCAACTATTGCTGACCACAAACGGGAGTTCAAAGACGATGGAGACGGACCGGCGTAAAGGATGCATCAATCACTAAAGGAGAATGCATTTAACCCAGCTATCTTACACCAACTTAAAACATGCGACCAAATAAAAAATGAAACATCGCAAGCGAACAAAAGATGATTAACAGAGTCTTCAAACTTGTAGCACAACGGACAAAGAGAGTCATGAATATCAATACCGCGATAAATGAGATTCGGTTTTGTTGGAATTCTGTTGAGACTTGCCTTCCACATGAATAAATTAACTTTCGATGGTAGAAGTTTGTTCCACTTTGCAACCTTCTCCCACTCCGAAAAAGTATTTTTAAAAATTCCAACTCTAGCTTTTTCCTCGGAATGGACAATCTAAAAGATACCATTTGTACATAGACTCCACCGTAATTTATCGTTTCACCCAAAGCCACAAATGAATTGATTAAGTTCTCCAACTCCCTTACCTCCTCCTCCTCAAAGCCCTCAACCTTCTTCTCCATGACCAAAAAAAAATTACGCCTATTTCCCACCCAAGTCACCACCCTTGCAACCCCTGCTCAAAGGCAACCTAAAAAGCCTAGGAAAAGCAATTTTCTAAGGAACTGCTCCTACCCATTTATCATCCCAAAAACTCACATTACTCCCATCCCCCACCACCCAAAATTCCGACCCCAACAAAGTAACACCAACATTCTTAGAGTTTACAGCAGCACTTACAATACCTTTCCAAATCCTCCCACCCCCACTCATAATTCCATCAACAGCCCATGCACCCTCAACACCATAAACCGACACAATCACCTTTCTCCATAAAGCATTCGGTTCATAATGAAACCTCCACCACCATTTACCAAGAAGAGCCAAATTCTGTAACCTGAGACTACCCACCCCGATACCCCCTAAAGACTTTGGAGCTCGTAACTTTTTCCAAACAACCAAAGAGATTTTATTTAATGAACCACCCCCGCCCCAAAAAAAAGAAGACCTCACACTTTCCAATAATTTTAACACACATCAGGAGGCTTGTAGACGGAGAAAAAGAAAAGCGGAAGAGCACTTAGAACAGCTTTTATGAGAACCAATCTACCACCCTCTGACAGAGAAGACCATTTCCATGTACTTAGCCTTTTCTTGCACTTCTGAATAATCTCATTCCACTGTTTCAATCTTTTCACATTCTGCCCCACCCACATACCCAAATATTTGAAAGGCTGAGTCCTTTTTCCCATAACAGAAAATATCAGCCGCCTCCCCAATATCCACCTTCGAAACTTTTATTCCTGCCAACGAACTTTTTCCCATATTTACCACTTTCTTTATTGTTTCCCACCCCGAGAAGGTAGTGTATTGTAGGTTGTTTTCGAGACCATTGAGGAGTGACCGGGGATGATGCAAATTAAGTATGTTATTCTTATTCTCGTTGTAAATTGGCATAGACTCACTTATATTTGTAATGATAGAAATCAGTGGTTGAGTTTCTGGATATCAGCATGTAATGGATTGGTTGTATCTGACAGTTATAGTAAAGTCTTTTAATGAAGTATTAGATGCAATATGTGTTGCTTTGGATCGTTTTGTCTTCAGCCTTATTTTCTGATGTTTGTCTACGGAAGATTGACGTGTATGCTTACATTAAATTTTAATTATATGCGTGACAGACGTTTTTTTACGGATAATGAGTATCCGGGACATGGGTGTCAAATGTTACAACAGGGGTAATATATTTTAATTGTAATTAGTACTTAGCAAATATGTTTAGTATTATATTGTGCAGTATATATTGCAGGCCTTTTGGGTGCAAGGTATGAATCGGATCGAGAATAACGTCTCGTTCCGATTACATCATTTCTTCTACAACATGCATTCATTTTGGATCGTATGCGTAACCCTTTATTGTCTAACGGTGTGTTGGTTGATATCGAAGATATTTCCGACACTTGCGAAGCAACTGGAACATGTGCCTCGTTCTAGGGATCAAGGCATTAGAGCACACCCTTGAAGATTATGGAAAGAAGTTCGAGTGGGACCTAGACGAGAAAGATGTGCACAAGAAGTTGTGACATTTGTAAAGACTCAAAAGTCATCTATTAATATAATGGTTACTCTAGAGTTTTATGTAATATTTATTGATTCCTGCTAATGTTTTTGGTACTTTGACGTTGTAATATACTTTGTACTTTATTATTTATTTATTTTGAATTGATTTTTTATATCTTAATGAGCCGATTTTGAGTTTAAAGACAATAAAACGTGTAACAAACTAAACTCGAATGCGAGTTCAAACATATTCTGTATAAATGACACGAGCTTAAACATAACTGTTTCTTCGTTTATGAAACAAACGTTCGCAAACAAAATCGTGACATTAACGCTCCAAACGTAAACAAAACTTTTTTTTTTTAGAACTTGTACACAACTTTTGATGCAAATGAAATAGAAGAAGAGAAAAAGACGAGTAACAGCATATGCAGCTTTATTTTTTAATTTTAAAAAGTATGACCAGTCACTTTATTATTTTTAGCTTGCTTTTTGTGACTCTCAAGTCATTCTTCATGGATCAAATACAAGCAGGGGTGAAAAAAAATGTTACCCATAAACAATGATCGACATTCGTTGGTTTTGAATCGAAAAAATTAAACCGTTAAAAATTAGCAATTTGATTTTGGTTTTCTTAAAAATTATCAAACAGTATATATATATATATATATATATATATATATATATATATATATATATATATATACTATTAATTATTACTTTATGTAAATAAGATATATGTTAGTCCATTATTTATTAATTCTATAACTAACAATATCACACACGTAGGTTGTGGCTCAATCTAATAGGATATATGAAAAAAAATAATGTTATTATGTAAAACAGGTTACACGAGTTTACATGATTAGCCTAATTGGAACACACACATTATACATACATACATACATTATACACACACACACGTGTGTGTGGAAAAACCGGAGAAGACAAAAAAAAACGGAAAAAACCTGAACCAAGATAAAATTGTGAAACCACGTTTTCTTGTGTATTATAATTTGAGGGTAAATATGTCTTTTCATGGGATTAAGGTTTTTTTTTTTTTCCTAGTAGTTTAATGTTAATCAAGCTTTTTCTTTCTCCAAGACACCTTAAAACTGATTTAGGCTAGGAAAATCCTATAAAAGTCTCCACATAGCCTAGACATCCTCAGTTTCGAGTTTTCGGAGTTTTCAGAAAAGTCCGATATGCTTTCCCGAGAGCAACTCCTGGGGCAGCGCACGGGGCAAGCCCGGTTTGACTTTCTGGTTTCGTGTTGTGAATCAGTGTGCTGAAATCAAAGCAGCTCGGGTTGTAAAAGATGTTTTAAGTTCATAATCTCTTCTTGAATGTAAGATCTAATCTTTTCGTAGTAAGTTCTTGGCTTTGATGATAATTAGGTTAGATTTGAAGGGTAATCCGTAATTGTTGTAAGATTCGTTGTCCATTTGTAGATTCACATAGATTTGGCAGTTAGCTGCTGTTGGGTTCGTGTTCAACTCGTCTTTAAGATAATTAAATATTCATATCAAAAGATTCCGTTTTTAGATTAAATATTATGTTTTTAATTCATTTTGGTACTTTTTTTTATGTTAAAATGCATGAAACATGAACATGATAGACTTGACTTGAATATGTTCTGGTTAGTAGATAAGTGATGTACAGATTAGTAAGTAGTTTATGCAAGTTTGAAAGCTAATCACGGTAAAGAAGTAGTCAATAAAACGAACAAGTATGTGCAAGATAAACTCACGTAGTTAATATGGATGTTTTATATGCATTGTTCCAACGTGGTTTTAAATGGGTTTCCCCTATGTCTCGAGTTATGCTTTAAAAGTAGTTTTTTTAATGTTGCACTATGTTTTCATTAAACGGTTTGTTAATTGGATGAAGTTGATTTATGTCATGTCTAATGGCATCCAACAAATTAATATGAGTCTCTCTTTTGATATTCTTTCTTTTTACTGATCTAGCTGGTGCTCATTCCTTTATTTGAAATAAAAAGATATGCATGGTGAAGATGAGTTGAATGATAAGTTTAGATAGCAAGCTAAGGAATGGAGCCACGGAGTTATTTATGTTTCAGTAGTTTCTTTTTTTCTTTTTCGTAAAGATGAGTTGTAATGAATGTTAGCATTTATTTATGATTCTACTTTGACAAAAGTTGTATTTCGGTTATGTTGGTTAATGGCAAATTCAGAGGGTATATTTTCCCGGGTCGTTTGCTTATTTTTCTTCCGCGGAATCTTATTACTCTGATATGACGTAGCCTTATGTGGGGTTTTCTCTAAATGTCATGTATCGAACATTCTATTTCTGGATCATGGGCGTAACAAAACCTAAACGGACCGAATAAATTGGTTTTACCCAATTATGGTTTCGTTTTAGTTTGTAAATTTTGAAACCGTCAAAATGGTTTCATTTCAAAAGTGGACAACAATCGGAAAACCGAACAATGTATGTACACCTCTAAATATTCTAATAATGTATTGATAGACCGTCTTCATTACATGACTTAGTGATACATAACTTGTATGTCTTAAAATGACAGTTGAATCTAAAGTTGCAGCGTGAAGATTTGAACCCCGTAAATGGACCATTACTTTCAATACTTATGACTCTGAGCCAACTCCACTCATCCCATAAAATGCTCATCCCATAACCATTTTAATGTATTGATAGACCTCGGTAAATTGCAAATATCATGGTCAAATGGTAAAGTGTAGTCAAAAGGTAAAGTGCAGTGAAAAAAAAATAGTGATACAGACACAACGGGTGACACAACAATGATCTATACCGTTGATACTAATGTGTCTAAATTAATCAGATGTAAATCTAACTTGATCAGCGATGTATATAACCGTTGTGTCACTCGTTGTGCTACAACCTTTGTGCCTCTATCATTACCCAAGGGAAAAAAATTTAAACATCACGTGGGTGGGACAGCTTCCTAATGTTATCGATCCAACCCATGTTAAAATTATTATTGAGTCCATATATAATTGACTTTTTATTATTATTCTTGTTTAGTATTTATAAGAGGATATGATATTTTACTAGTTTAACGTATAAACTTTTACCTTTTAAATTACTAGCAAAATGCACGTGCGTTGCACGTGTTGTTGTTGGTTAAATTGATATACTTATATGAAATTTAATAACATAATTTGACGGTAAACATTGTTAATCACGCGTTTAACTCATAAAATAATTGTATAATGTACAATGATAATCTTGTATGAGTTTGTTGTTACAATTGAAAATTCAATTATGCAATCGACATCAATACAAACATAATCTACACAACATAACTTTATAAACACGTCTATCGTTACAACATAATATAAACAAATCAAGCATAAAAAATGGATCTTTGAAAAACCTACGAACCGGGCAAATCTTTGGACATGTATGAAATGGATTCAAAAGCAATCGAAAACCTCCCACCAATTGTTCTTTGTAAACGGTCATAAAACCTTCAAGAGGTTTATTGCCCTCTCATCGATGATGACGAGGCGAGTCTTGAATATTACCAGTCGATATCATAAGTCCGTCAAATCTCCTCAACGGGTAGCATCGACGTTAAAGGAGGATCGAATATCCACACACCAAGAAGGACTCCCACAACCTTAATTAGATGAGTTTGTACCTTTCTTTTGAAGTGGTGAGTACTTTCAGATGGACCCAAAACTTCGGAATTGAGTACTGAATCTTGATAGAAGCCATTGAGATTTCGAGGATGATTTCAATTTCGATAGAAGAAGTGAATTACTTTGTTGATGGAGATTTGAATTTCAAAAGACAGCTGAAAAATGTATTAATGTCAGAGACCTTTGGGTTTCAGTTTCTTAAGAAGTGACACATCATCTCCAATCAGACCTAACATATGACCTTCGTTTTAGCTTAGGTCTATGTGGCGTTTGACGTGGGTATGACCAGACGTCATACACGTGGCACCTAATGGGCTAAATCAGATCCTCTTACCATATGGGTCATAGGAGTTCAGCCTAATTTATGGCCTTATACTCTAGATAACTTTGATGAGGACCTCTCAGTATGATATGAAGTCTTTCCAACTATCGTTCTAGCGATATAGTGCAGGATCACATCAGTCCTGAACTCACATCTCGGGGCAGATCATCATCGCTGACTTGAGTTTCGAGAGATTACCGGTTAGGTCATTTAGCATACTATAACTATCACAATAATGCCTTCATGATTCTCACTACATTATGGCACAAACTATAAACCATCACATTATTTCAGTCATGTCCTTAATCATGTGCTCCAAGGCATCTTCTCGGAAAGGGGATCCTATAAAAATGATTCATTCCTCACAAATTCAGAACTCTATGAATACATTGATCCCAAATCCTCTGGGTATGTAGGATGCCAATCACATTGGCCCATCTATAATTCATCACAAAATCCATCAGTCAATGAATTGGATTATCCTTACAAAGTCTAATTACCCGCATAATAATCCAATTCCATTATTGAAGATTTCAGACATCGTGAGATACTATTGAGGATTTTAAGATAAACATAAAAGTGTAAGAAGTTGAATATTTATATAAATAAAACAAAAGCAATTTATAGAAATACAAAATTCTACTTTGGAACTCAATACTTAATGATGCAGTTGTCGATACCGTGTTCTCTCATTCTTCATGTGTCATCCTTTTCCATAGCATAAATGGGTCATGAATAAGTGTAAAAACATTGTGTGCTTTCATTCTTCATTAAGAAGGGATAATAAAAAAACATTATATTTACGTACCAGCCTATAGAACTTGTTTATATACAATATTTTTTGTGCATCTGTGGGTGTTGTCTAGTTGATATTTGGGTTTGATCAACACCTTAGTTGTTGATATTGAAGTTTCCCTTGAAAGTGCAACATATAGTCATACATGAGAGAAATACCAGTAAAGGCAAACAAACTCTTACAAATGGTTCTCGTTTGTCTCATGCGTTATTGATCGTCATTGCAAAGCAAAGACACATAGGATATTGCTTTCTTATAAAATGAAACTGGTATCCTTCGTTTTATACCGGTGAGAATGGAATATGTGAGATTAAAACTTGCTTTCCATAATGTTTCCCAACTGTGATTTCAGCATGAAACATGTTTCCTTTGAACCATTGACATATCATCCTTATATCATTGCACAATCCTCCTGCTTAGAGCTAAGTTCCTTAACATTATTATCGGAATACTTTTTCAACACTAATTTGTGAGGAGGAAATTCATTTGGTCTCAAAATGTTGAGATATTTTTTGATAATAATCATTAGTATCATCAATAGTCTTATCAAAGTTTGTTGAAACAATATCTATCCCCTGAAAAGGATGATATCAATTTTTCATTCAACTTCTCAACATGTTCATTAGTCGTTGTGCCCGTATTTCTATTCTTGTAATGTATTCTACCGAGAAAGCATTCTCATGTATAGATGGAAAGATAGAAGCTGATTAAATGATTTTTGAAAAGCTCATCATCATTTTCATCATATTCAATGATCATTTCTTTTGGTAACTCTTTGTCTCGTTTAGTGTTTGTTGGTTCTTCACCACAACCCACCTTTAATGAATATTAACCGAAGTGTAGATCTCCTCACGCTCTCATATTTTTGGAAAGATAAAAATTTTCCATCATTTTCCACGAATATAACTTCACCAAGCTTGCCTTTATTGTTTGTAGTATCGTTCATTTGGAACATGAATCACTTGTCTAAAATCACCTCCATATACAACCGTCTTTCTTTCAAATGCGTTAGAATTTCTCATGATGTCCTTTAAACTTTTGTCAAGTGTCTCAAATACCATTTCTTTGCCATTAGTGCTATTTTCTTAGTAATTCTGCAATTCCACTATGCATTGGAATAATGCACACATATATTTCATGCACACTAATTGAAATTTTAAGACGTGAATGAGCAATCTAGCCTCTAGCCATAATTTTAGCTGCAACTCCTGATGTGGTTGTTCTTTATACCTATCTATTGTCTCATTCGTAGATTTGCTAGCGAGAGCTTATATATATGTTTTCTCTGTGCCACCAGGACCATCAATAAAAAACTTAGCACCGTGGCATTACAAACTTGATGAGAGAAATTTTCGAATGTACTTTGTTGTTCATTATTAAGCATTTCTTCTAAAATGTAGTCTTCTTGGAGAATCTCTATCAACAATTCATTAAGAATCACTCTTAATATATTTTCTAAAATGTTTTTGCAGTCTTCTTGTATACTTGGCAAGTCGTAATTAAGATGTCAAGTCTTTACCCATGCTTTCTAGAAAATAATTTATGGATTCCAAAGTTTTGCCATAATTGATTTGACTGACTTTGTACAATCCCACGTGAAATCGTCCGACACTGGTTTCCAAAATGTATGCCACAGTTGTCGAATGTTTGTTGGTTGACAGTAAACTAATAGATTGCAAACAATCTTCTTAACGCATTAGGCATTTGAATGACAATAGCTTTATTTTAAGCATTCTGAGATGATATGGTCAAATTTTGATAAATCTTGCATCTTCTTTAAAAATGGTGAAATAACAATAGACTTGACTCACATGAATGTTTTTGCAATTGATGTGGATAAAGGCGGTGAAGTTAAAACATTTGACATGTTTGTTTAATTCATTACTATTTCTTTTGTTTTTCTTATTATTCTTGTTGTTTCTTTTTTTTGCTCAAGTCTTTGATTGTTGTGTAATGACACTGTCAATCATTACTTGCATTGATCTTCCATTTAAATAAGATGATGAGATTGTTATATGTTCTGCTTTGTGTTAAATATGTATGTATTTTTATACAAAAACTAAAAATGTTTAGCCATATTTGCAAGAAATTTTCACATTTCATTACGATTTAAAATCATGTATCAATTCAAATTTTCTTTTCTTCTAGTTTTCACGACACTTCTAATCTTATTGCACCGTTCATCGTTGGTCAATTGAAAATATTTTATTCTTTTAACTTCAGTTTGTGACATCATCTTCTTTACCTTCACAAAAACCTTCACAAGATATCTGATTGAATCGATAATAGTGAAGATGATAATAAATAATAATAATATATTTTTCATTCCACTTGTGTATGATGCAAATTTCATCTTTTTCTTAACTATATTGTAAAATTTACAAAAATAATTTTCACATCATGGATATTGGTTCGAAAGGAGATATAATGTGTTAGCTTTGCGTTTGGTGGATTATGCACTCTTTCACCATATTATTCTTATTGTTTTTATGTCTCCGGATTTTGAATAGCTATTGAGAGTGTTAATTATGTATTTGTTTTGGTTTTAATTAATAATCAATCAAGGTTATTTGGTTAAATATATAATCAATTAAGAGTTTTAATTCATTTTTGTAGTAATAATAATTTTCGGCCTTTAATTTATTTCTGTAGTAATAATAATTTTTTGTTTTTAATTAAAAATAAACTATTTAATAAATTTATTAAAAACTTTTTTAAAAATTTTACAATATCCGTATATTTTAAAATTTAATCTTTTATTTTTAACTAATTAATAATGATTATTTTTTTGTAAATAATTAATAATGATTAATTGACCAATAATTAATCAAGGATCATGATGATTTATATATATATATATATATATATATATATATATATATATATATATATATATATATATATATATATATATATTTTTTTTTTTTTTTTTTTTTTTTTTCATTTTTATATTTTTAATTTCGTTTTTCTATTTTAGTAAACTAATGCGGATTAATTAGTCAATATTCAATCAATGATTTTGATTATTTTGATTATTATTTACGTATTTTTATTTTAAATTTCGTTTTTTTTATATTTATTGAATCAATAATCAATCTTTGATTTTGATGAGGATCTTAATGATTTTTTTTATGTATATACATATATTTATTTCGTTTTTTTTTATATTTTTTCTTAAATCAAGGATTTTTTTTTTATATTTTCATTCTTATATTTTTAATTTCGTGTTTTTAATAAGTTAATTGATGATTCATTAATCAATATATTCAATCATTGATTTTGATTATTTATTTATTTTTTTAATTTCATTTTCCATTATTTATTTAATCAATAATCAATCAAGGATTTTGATGATTTTATTTTTATGTTTTTTTATTTTTTGTTTCTAGTTGCAATTATTAATTTTCGTTTTTATGTATTTTAATTTAAAAATAATTGATTAATTAAATTATATTGAGTTAGGGAGAAACACTTTTATAAAACACTTTTTGGAAACTTACACACACACTTCTTTTAATATAGTAAAGATATGAATATATGTTTTATTTATTTGTGGTTTAACATATAAAATATTTATTCCCATACAGTACTCTCAAGATACAACGGTTTCATGCCTCAGATTTAGAGACACTTAAAAATCCGAGCTCCAACGAACTTACAGAGTGCTCCGACTTCTTTTCGACTCAAAAACTAAGACTATTAGGGAAGTTATTGGGTGCACTCGCTATACACAGAGTAAACCATGTGGCAAGACGTAACCCTTTTTATTTCTAAAATAAATTCAAATCGTGTGCTCTAGATTTATTTACTTGTCAATTTGGTGTAAAGGGATATACAACTCAATAACTTCCCGAGTATATGGGAGACTATATATAATGTCACTAAATGTTTTTATCTTAAATGACATGTGTTTGAAAATTACCAAGTCACATCATGCTTAATTTATATTTTATTATCATTCTTAATCAATGTTTTGTATTTGTCACACTAAAGCCTTCTTCTATATATTTTACCTACGACACATGTCTAATATATATTTTACAATGTCACATTAAAAGCTTAATTTAATGTATGTGTCTCATATTGTTAAAATATCAAAGAAGTATGTTTATAGATAATAGTATTATTATTATTATTATTTTCTCAATGTACGTATCTTGATATATATAACATGTGTATCATGAGTCTTCTCTTTAAAGCATTTTTCAACTCTTTCTTTTATCCTAACAATTAAAATAGACAACTTCTATCATCACGACATAATTACTATAGTCATTTTCTTTTTACTTTTTATTTACTTTCTGCGCAATATATGTATTTATTATTTTTACTTCCGGCGTCACAATAAGAACGCCAGTGCCACCGATGTTTTTTTTATAACAACGTTGACGATGACAAATTATGTTATCTAAACTGACTTTTTTCATCAATGATACATTTATAACTATAATATTAGTGTCACTGACGTTGCTATCGATAATCAACGTCAGTGTCTTTCACCAATGATACATTTACTAGTGTCACTATCGTTATTTTTACAAAAAATAATCGTAACGTTCGAAATAATTTTTCAAATACTAGTGTAAGGAACACCTAGCAATAAAACTGTGGTGTCGATAGAATAAGTTTAAAATACCCGGTCCATTTCCTTTCTCTCGGCAAAATACCCGGTACATAATACTCTCCACTCGGTCCTTAGACTATCCACAATGGTAACATTTATAATCTCCCTATCTTTGAAAAATGTTAAGGGCCTCTCCAATAATATGGTGTGTGTTAATGTGAATAGTAGTTGTTTATTTTCTCTCTCTCTCCAGCAACTTTTCACCGTTCTTCTTATCTTGTGATGGTGTTTTGTTTGATTTTATATTTATTTAATTTTTTTATGTTTTATCATATCATCATATCAAATCTTTTTTAGAATATTATCCTGTCAAAATTTCACTTGTTGTAATTGATATTGAACATTGTATTCTTTCGAATCCTAAAGATAAAAAATTGAACTATAGCAACATTTTTTTTTCGAGAAAAGAATGATAGCATTTGGAAACTCTATTTAGCACATTTTTATACAACATACGACGTTGTTTGATAAACGCACACGACATATTAAAATATCATTATGTAAGTAAAAAATATTTCATTCCAATTTTTTAAGGAAAGTAAAAAAGAAAAAAAATCGAGAAAATATATTGATAGTTAAATTGATTAATTAAGATGTGAGAGAAATGTATTTTAAAAAAGCATATAGAGAGTGTCTATTGTATTGATTGTGTTATAAAAATCTGAAACGAAAAATAAAATAAATAAAGAGAATACCAGGGAGGACCATTGTGGTCACTTTTATCCTCCTCATGAATCAAGTCATGATGCTCTGAAACATTTATGCTCCTTTCTCTTCTCTCACCTTTCCACAACTTCAATGCTCTTTCAGAAAATGGTCTCAGTTCCTTAAAACGTTTTCTTCTAGCCGTTGCCTAGCTCTCTAATTTTTAAATAGAAAACAGAGGAGGATAACTGTGAGAGAGAGGAATTTAGGAAAGAGAGGAGGCAGAAGCTCGAGTGCCGGTAAACTCTTCACTCTCCACCCTTCAGATCTTAGTTTAATTTTGTTTTAGTTAACAACAAATTTCTTTACCATGTAGCTTAGGAAGATTTATGTGGTGGAATCTCTTTATTTTTCTGCAATCTATGAGAAAGGGGTCAAGAATATTGTGTCGATATGTAGAAACGTGTTTTCTCTGATTGGAAAAAGCTTGATTCACAGCTGAGATGTATGCAAACAAAACCCTATCACACGACTTTCATGCCTTTTAACAAATTTTATGTTAATTTTTTTGTTATGTTTTAATTCCTTAAGGTTAAGTGTGAGTTTTAGCATTAGCTAACAAGAATGTGAGAAGATTTTAGATCTGCTCATTTTCTTTTCTAGTAACGTTATGGGGATAAATGTTTGCTTAACTTTTTTTCCATTTTGATCAAAAGGATGAAAGTCAATTTGTAAAAGTGTTAGATCTGCTCATTTTCTAGTAACATATGAGCATAAAAGTGTATTTCTTTTTGTGTTTTGATCGAAAGAATGAAAGTCATTTTTAAGAATTGAGATAGATCTCATTTTGCAGTAGATAAAAAAAAGTCTATTTTGTGTTTTATAAAAAAGATATACTTGTTGATTTGCGAGTCCAGCTATTTACACTCACACCTTGTACCTTTTTCTTCATCTACCCGGACCCAACTTAATAGCTAAACCATGTGATTTGTTTAGCAAATAGATAGTAACGAATATGTTAATTTTAATATGTTCAAAATCGTTTTTACGCCTTCCATTCCACATCATTGTTACTGAAGTTGGCTTTATGTAGATTATGGAGAAGATGAGCATGGAGGATGGAGGGGATGTTATACTAAATCAATATATAAACATTGATGAAGTCCGAAATTTAAGGTATGTATCATCATTATTTTTATTTTAGCAACTATCATTTAGCATATTACTAATCAAATCATTACGAATTAAGATATCCTCATATGCAAGATATTTGGCTTTGTATGCGGTTCTTCCAGAGCTAGGAAACCAATAGAAAGCGATCCGAACTGATGGGTTCGGGTAGGGAATCTTCATAAACCTAATTTCGATTTTTTGGTATTGTTCTGTCGAGGCATTTTATTTTCTTTTTATACTGATCCAGTGGGTAGGGCTAATCTTTAGAAATCAAATTTAGATTACTTTGTAATCAATTGGGTTGAATGAAATTAATTTTGGGCTTTTTTTCTTCCGTTTTTTTAGAAACAACGTGATGAGGCACACACACTAAACAGCTATCACTTGTTCTATTTGATTTTTTTCTCTAATACTTTAGGTATCTATGTATCAATTGTATATTGAATTGGTGGTTTTATCCTAAAAAAATGTACGCTGCATCTTATTTAAAGATGCTACTGGTTGGATGATAGTTGGGCCTTTTCAATTATTTTGATTAATTGAAGATGCTACTAGTTGGATGATTGTTGGGCGCTTTTCAATTATTTTGCTATGATAATAGAGGAAGTAGAACAGCCTTTGAAACATTTGTTTTTTTAACTTAATCAAACTAATCATCAAAGCAGCTTAGGCTGACAGTGTGCCCTGTTCAAGCACATAATATGTTCAATTTTTTCGAACCCTTTGGCATTCTGAGTCCATCTTTGTATAATAACTTTTTAGTAAAAAAAAAAGCCGATTTAATTTTGATGTATGTTAATTACTGAGTTTTTTTTAAGAGCTTTCCTCACCCTAAACCCTAAACACTTTAGGCGCCTCCTACATCATCTAAAGAGAGAAAACTGTTTTATTTATACTAATCACCTTTAAGAGAAAAAAAAGTGGTCTTTCATGGCATGAATCTAGTGTAGATTCAAGACCAAGGATTTAAGCAAATATCGACTTTTATGGGTGAGCGATTTGGAAGATTTGTGGTCTCTACATTGCATTTTTGTATCGAGTACTGAATTTCTAACACCCTTATGCATTTGTAGAATAGATTATTTAATTTATACGGTAGCTGTTTCGTATTCTTTAATTGGATAAAGCTGTTTCCGTTATGTGTATTGATTTAATCAAAATATTGACAAACTGGAACGAATATCAGGACAACCACAGTAGGTGATGTAGGGGCGTTTTAGTAACTTACCCTTTATTTTATCATCCAGTTAGCAAGTAGGATCTAGTCTGTTGGATTTTCGTCTTATTCCTTATATATTTTCTTGAATGTGCTGCTGTGGCTTACAATGGAGGCTTTTATCTAGTGTAGAATTTTAGGGAAAAGTAGAACTCGTATTGTATTATTTGATGATCAACATTCAACAATTGAGGCAGTCAGCCTCCTTAAACAGAAGAATACAGACGCGTATGGTTCCTCCTTGCTAAAGGTTATGGTTCCTCCTTGCGAAAAACCTTTAGCAACGAGTCTAGCTTTATACTTTTCGATTTCGCCATTAGATTTATACTTGATAGTGAAGATCCACCTGCAGCCAACATGTTTGACACCTTTGGGCAGATAATATCCCATGTGTTGTTCCTTTTTAATGGCATTCGTTTCTTCTTCCATAGCCAATTTCCATTTTTTATCTAGAAGGGCTTCGGAGATATTTCTGGGGGTTGTAGTTTCAAGAAGGTTGTTTAGGAAAGCTTTGTGAGGATTGGATAGATTTTGGAAGGATAAAAATGACTGGATGGGATGATTAGTACAATAGGTAGATAATGATCAGCTAAGAGTTCAATAGGTTCAGGGTTACTGTTATCCTCGACCTTTTCAGAAGAATTAGGAACACTTTGAATATTCTCAGGATTGTCTTGTTCTCTGTTAGGTTGAATCTCAATTTGAGGTTTTCTCGTCTTTGTCCTAGTATAGACCTTTGAAGGTACTTTACAGTATTGATCCTTTAATTCATAAATGCATCTAGGATAAGTCAGAGATTGAGATTTTTTGGATTGGGTCTCAGAAGTAGTCAAAGGTACAGTCAAATCAGTAGGAAGAGACTCACGTAGTGGCTCAAAAGACTCCACCTGAGTATGAGAAGAGTAAAAAGGAGAGTACTCATCAAAAGTGACTTCCCTTGAGACATAAGTTTTTCTTGAAGAAGGGTGATAACATTTATAACCCTTTTGTGTTGCGGAGTATCCAATGAAGATGCATTTTAAGGCTCTAGTATCCAGTTTACCTTTATTTTAGGAGTGAATGTGAATAAATGCAACACAACCAAATATCCTAGGAGTTAGGCCTTGAGATATTTTAAACTCTGGAAAGAAGGTGAACAACACATCCATAGGACTCTTATTTTCTAAGGTTCTGGATGGGAGCCTATTAATTAGGTAGGCTGAGGTTAGAACAGCCTCACCCCAGTACTGTTTTAGAACATTCTTATGGAAAAGTAGAGTTACGGCAGCATTAAGAAGGTGACCATTTTTTCTTTCAGCCACCATTTTGTTGTGGGGTATTTACACATGAAGATTCATGTGTAATCCCAACAGACTGAAAGAACGGGGAAAGAGTCTGATTGAAATAGTCCCTGGCATTATCAGACCTAATTCTTCTGATTTTAGCGTCGAATTGAGTTTGGATCATTTTATAAAATATAGGAAAAATTTGTGAGACTTCAGATTTGTTTTTAAGTAAGTAAATCCAATTATCACGGGTACAATCGTCAATAAATGATATAATCCATTTTGCACCATTTATATTAGCACAAGTAGAAGGTCCCCAAACATCAGAGTGTATGAGAGTAAACGGACTACTAGATCTCTGTTTTTGTAAAGGAAACGACACACATTTATGTTTTGCAATTTCACAATCATAGCATTTAAGAGATTCCAGGTTGACACCATGAAACAATTTTGGTAATAAATGTTTTAACAACACAAAGGGAAGGTGCCCTAATCTTCTATGAAATAACCAAATTTTGTGAATAGAAGATTTAACAGTCAATGAAAAGTGATCAGAGTTGACAGAATTAAGACAGTTTTCCAAATAATAGAGATCATTCTAAACTTTAGTAAATCCAATCATCTTCCTCGTTCGTGTATCTTACAGAGATTGAGAGAGAAAACAACATCACAGTGAGCATCCTTGGTTAGTTTTAGAACTGCTAGGTAAACAGGATTCAGAAATTCCTGAGAGTGCAATAGAGCACTTTGATTCTTTTGGACTTTCAAGGGTTTCCAACAATTGCTTGAGTTTTTTAACTTGAGAGCAGTCCAGTCCAGCTATGGAGCTTGAGTATCAAGACCAGTAGTCTCTTCATTTCCAGAATTTGAGGCAAGAGCTGTTCCTATTTCATTTCCCTTTTGTTGGGCTTCCCATGGAGTCTCCAACAATTCTCTTTTGTATGGCTTTTCTTCTTGCAAATGGTACAAAAAAGAGAGTCCCTGTCAGAATTAGAAGACATGCTTTTACTGTTTTGAGCATCACCATATGAGTTGTCAGAGTCCCTATTCTTGTTTGATTTTGCAGCAAGATCAGATCCTTCAATGGCAGGAATGTTGAGCATAACAACCCTAACATTGGATATGACTTCATTTAAAGAGGGAAGTTCCTCTTTTACTAGGATCTGAATCCTTACAGCATCAAATTCAGGATTAAGCCCATCAAGAAAGGCATTATATCCTGTCTTTTACAATGACCCTCCTAAGACCGGCAGCATCCTCACTATCCTTCATCTTTATGCACTGATATTGATCGAGTTCTTGGCAAAGGGTTTGTAAAAAACCTGAATACTCGGTGATGTTCCTGGCACCTTGCTTTGAGGAAGAGATCTTGGTCTTTATTTCATAAATCTGGGCAGCCTCATTAACCTTTGAGTAGGTCTGATTGACTGCTTCCCAAATCTCCTTAACTGTACCAAGGAACATGCAGGTATCGCTGATTTCAGGTGCCATTGAGTTCCACAACCAAGACATGATCATTGAGTCTCTTTCATCCCACGCTGCAAATTTTGGATCTTCTTGGTTGGGAGCAGTCCCAGTTATGCGGCCTAGTTTTCCTTTCCTCTTTTGGAAGGTCCGAACTACTTGAGACCACTTGAGGTAATTATTTTCCATTTAAACGAAACACTACTTGAATACTTTGCAACACCCAACTACGTTGGGTGTTTCAGATGCTGCAGCATTGGTGAGTGAACTGGAAGACGACGATTTAGTCATTTTTATTGATCTGACAGAAATACTCGGATAAGAAGAAAACAGCAGAAGGAATGAACCGAAAGGTCTCCTATAGCTCTGATACCATGTTAAAGTGAAAGGAATAAAAGGGAGTAATTCTCATTAATCTGATAACAATGAAATACAATGATACAAGAAATATATAGGCAACCAACAACTAGAAGGGAAGGAGTAAATGACTGCCGCCAAATTCAGTTGGAAGTGTAAAGGACTGAATCCAGAAGGCCAACAGACAATTCTATGGAAAATAAATCACACAAGCTACTATGTAAGATAATAATAGCTCAGTAAATAAGGAATGAAATAATAACATAATATTAATATTACATAAGTGAAGCTGATACGCTAACAACCTGAAAGAATAAATACATATTCCTTCCTTATAACATCAATGGGCACATGGGCTTCGCTTTTTAGATGAGCAATGTTGAGTAATGAAAGTTCATTACTACCTCATTTCTGAATAAGATGCCATAGTTGGGAAAGAGGTAATTCATAGCTTTCTGAGAATGATGCGACCACCCGGATCAAACAAATGCAATACAATATCAGCAACCTGATAATTAGCAATCATACACTTACCAAGAATTAAATATGCCAGGTGTCGGTTGTCATTTGGAAAGCATTCCATGACTCCACTAAGTCCATTCACTATGTTTTTCTTTCTTACCTTGTGTTTACCTTCATAGTTGGACGGCACAAGATCATGTAGTACTGCCATGTAAACGCCAACCAATTTTGTTGTTGGCATTGGCGGACCTTGCTGCATTTGAACTATTTGTCTAGTAGCAGAAACACTTCCTTAAATCCCATGTTTGCCTTTTTTAGCTCAACGTCAATTCTTGCGTTCTCACTTATTGTAGAGAGACGATGGAAGGTGAGTATAGTTTCAACGAATGTCCCTTGGGTTATGAACGTTTCTTTAAAAGTTGCATCAGGTTCATATCTGGTTCTTTTGATGTGCTGTTTCCTAGCACCTACTTCCGTGTCTTATTCCTTGTTCTTAATATCTTGGTCATGTTTGGGAAAGTCATGTAGGGAACTTGCACAGTTGGTAATCTGATAGGCATCCGTAATGCTTGAACCCAAGTAGTGCAAATCATCCGTGGAGTCACAAGCTCTTAATTGCTTAAGGTTGTTGCTGCTTAACTGGTATGAGAATTTCACCAAACACTTGGTGGGTATTGTGTGCTCCACTGCTGCCGCTTTCTTCTTCTTGCTTGGCATCAAAAGTTGAATATGGACCGTCCCAAGCTGATTACTGAGTGATTTGGACTTCATCACTTTCATTCCACTAATTTGAACATTCATCATCTTTGATGATGCCATTAGCTTCCTTTCCATCTTGTTTGCTATTGATAGATTGTAAGGGACATTTTGTCAAATACTTGACGTGCAAGAAATGCTTATACAAGAGGCCCTTCATTTTGATCAGCTGATCGTTTTGCCTTACCTTCTTCAATTCTTTTTAGTTGTAATTGCTGCCACCATATTTCAACATCCCCTTCAAGTGTGTAAGAAACCAATTTGCACTTCAACTTCTCAGGTGGATTCTTCTCATCGAAATATACTTCAATTGCATTAGCCCACTCATATAAATCATCAATGTGTGGTGTACAAGAGAAAATCAGTAGTTCTTTTTCTGACCCAGCACTTGTTATAATCTTTGATATTGCAACGTAGGAAACCTTCGCCGACTTCTCCCCAAATGTCCGAGGTTAGTCTCGCCCAATTTGGTTGTGGCAGTGCTTTAGGTGGTGTCTCAACCCATCTATATCTTGACTGAAAGAATCACACTTTTGATAAGGCTTTGACGGAATACCTATTGGATCTTTGAATCCCGAATACCGTCCGCAGATCCGCCATCTTTCCAAATCATTCTTGTCATCACCAAAGAAAGGGAAAACCTAAGCTCCGAATACCAAATGATGTAGAAGATCTACAAAGTGGAGATAAAACAAGAGCTAATCCAAGTTCTTAAGGTTTCATTCATGAAACAAGAATAAAGATTACATAATTCAAAGTGATAATTAAGGTTGTTTCATATTTGATGATACAAAGGTGTATCAAATTGTATCCCTCATGTTGGCATCTTCAATTATACAATTTACCACTTTAATACTTGATGTCTTAATGTATTGTGTCTTTGATTACAATGTAGCTTTGATGAATATGGTAAGACACTTGTATTCCACATGCAATGAATCAATAAAGCTTTGTGCCTTGCACTATAAGTGTAACACTTCAGTTGGCATTATTACAGATGACATGATATAGATACAGTAGTGAAAAGGTTTTGATAAATAGTGACATGATATAGCAATCGAGTGTTTGGTCAAACCTTGATGACATTTATGAATATAGTGTTTATATTAATGTCAATTAGTCATTATTGAATTGTGTTACTTTGAAACAATCAAACAAAGATCAACAACACGGGGGTGATGAGCAACAATTACTCAACATTAATATGGTTGTTATGTTTTAGTCTTTTGTTTTTGTCTTAACTGTTGTACTAGCTGTTGGCTTTTACTAGTTGTTAGCTTTGTTCCCTTGAAATTTTTTTCTTCCTGTAAATGAAAAGGTCAAGTAGAATATACTTTCTTTTCAATTCCCTCTTCTATTCTTGTTAAATTCCAGAAGTGTATATTACATAGAGCCCACTTTATCGCTTATCGTTGTTAACATGGTATCATAGCGTAGGTTCAAACCCCTACAAAGATGAACCACCAGGCGCTTTTACAAGGGAATTGATTAACCTTACTACGGGTCAATCCTCCGGAATTAATGGATCAAGTGGAAGAGGAAATCCCAACAATTCCCTTCCTTTTAGTCTCGAGAAGATTGAATGGCAAAAACTACCTTGAATGGTCACGCACCATCAAGTTAGCAATCGATGGTAGAGGCAAGCTAGGTTTTCTAACCGAGCAAGTAAGGAGCTCGCCGCCAATGACGCCAAACATGGCACTGAAATCGTAAAATTCTCTCTGCCTATGGCATGGCCGATCAACTCAATGGAGCCATCCTTAGCTAGACCCTATATGTTTCTCCCAACTGCTAAGGATATTTGGGATGCGGTTAAGAGATGTATTTTGGCCTCAAAACTCCTCAAATCTATGAATCAAGACCGCACTATGGAATTTAAAACAAAAGGGTAAAGATTTGACATCATGTTACAATGAGATAGTCACACTTTAGCAAGAGCTGGACGTCTTACATGAGGATCCTTGGGATTGTGTTGGAGACAATACCAAGTTCAAGAAGAGAGGAGAATGAAAGGTATATCCCGCTTTAAAGAGTATCGAACTAAAACCTGTATGAGGTGAGGGGGAGAATATTGGAAAGGAAGCCTCTCCCATCACTCAGAGAAGTATTTGCAAAGGTTAGGAGAGAGGAATCAATGAGGAAAGTGATGCACAATGGATCTGAATTCACTCAGATCGACAGATCCAGAACAGTGGTGGTCAAGACCTTGAATCATCAGCCCTGGTCACTTTTAGGAATGATAACAAAAGGGAGAAACATAAGTCCTGGTGTGACCATTGCAAGAAACAAAGGCACACCAGGGACAACTGCTGAGCAATACATGGAAAGCTACCCAACTGGTAGCCAAGAAATCAGTCTGGGAATACTGGTGAGATAAAGAGTAAACAAGTGTCATCTGATTTGGAGCAGAAGAATCTTGGACTACTACCATTCACTAAGGAGCAGATAGAGCAATTGAGTACCCTATTGGCAAGTCGGACACAAATTACTCCATCCAAACCACAGTGTACCCTTGCTGATATTCAGTGTTCTAAAAATCGCTAGGTGAAAGTGGGGCGATCATGGGACGCCTAGGCGATCGCCTAGGTGTTTTTTTAATAGGTGTGAAATGATATATATATATATATATAATAGAAGCCCTAATCGCCTAGACAGTCGCCTAGGATCCTTTCGCCTACATATGACCGCCTAGGGCATAATTGAATCGACCGGGGGGCGCCTAGCGCCTAGGCGTCGCCTAGGGTGATTTTTAGAACACTGCTGATATTACAACCTTTACAACACTTGAATCTAAAACTGGTGCACACTTGATCATTGATCCAGGTGCAACAAATCATATGACCCACTGTTCAGCCATATTCAGTTCATATTTTCTAGGTGGAAGGAATCAGAAAGTAAGGGTGGCTGATGGATCTTTCTCGGGAGTTGCTGAAAAGGGTTCAGTACCAATTACTGCCTCCCATACTCTTCATGATGTCCTCCATGTACCCAAACTTTCCTGCAATTTGTGTTAGGTTAATAAGTTAGCCTTAGAGGCTAATTGTAAATTAATCTTTTCTCCTACTGGTTGTGAGTTTCAGGATGTGACTTTGGGGAAGGTGATTGGCAGTGCTAGGGCCAATGGAGGACACTACATTCTTGAGGAAAAGGATAGTTCAAGAAATAAGTTAACTCCTAGGAACCATTGTTTTAGTACTTCCAGTTTGTTATCTAGTGATGAAATCATGATTTGGCATACTAGAGGTCATCCAAGCTTCGGATATTTGGATAAGTTATTTCCTAAATTATTAATGAATAAAAAGATTTATGGTTTTCAATGTGAAGTTCGTGAGTTATCAAAACATAGAAGTACTTATATTCCAAAGTCTTACAAGCCTACTAAACAATTTACTCTCATTCATAGTGATGTGTGACGTCCCTCAAGACATCTAACTATGACAGAGAAGAGATTGTTTGTTTCCTTTATAGATGATCATACAAGAGTTACTTGGATCTATCTGTTAAAGGAGAAGTCCGAGGTTGAAAAAGCTTTTAAATTTTTTTAGAATATGATCAGCTCTCAGTTCCATACCCAAATTGAAATTTTAAGAACAGACAATGGGACTGAATACTATAACTTGTTAAAAGATTTGCTTCTCCGGTGCGGCATGATACACCAAAGCTCATGCCTTAATACACCCCAACAGAATGGAGTGGTTGAAAGAAAAATCAACATGTGTTGGAAGTGGTTAGATCCATCATGTCGTTCTCCAGATGCCCTAAGTTTGTGTGGGTGAGGCTCTCCTCACTGCAGTTTGTCTAATTAACAAAGCTTCCTCCGTAACATTAGGCTTCAAAACCCTTTTAAATGAATTGAAAACAAGCTTTCCTACCCTGTAGTGATCCAGATCTTCCTCTCAAGGTGTTTGGGTGTGTAGCTATTGCACACCCCTACAACCAAGGCAAGTTAGATCCAAGATGCATTAAGTGTATGTTCTTAGGGTATTTTGCCAATAAAAAGGGGTATATGATCTTGATTTTGAAGAAAAGAGAGCTATAGAAACCATGGATGTAACTTTCTTTGAAAACACAATGTCCGTGGGCTAGAATCGCCTTCTTGTGGGGTCTATGACTACTCAGGAAGATGCTGCAGACTTTCAGTACATTGTGGATGGAGTTGATAAGTCTAGTATGCCAATGACAGTTTAGAGTCTTAGTGAACGAACTAAGAAGAGTCGAGGAGAAAATGGAGGTAGGTCACTTATTGCAAGTGACAAAACCCCCAAGACTCATAGATCTATTCAAAGGTTTAAGGGGATAACTTACTTCAGGACCTATCCTAAGTCCAAAAAGAATGAATACTCACCCTCACACCGTTCAGGAACCTGAACCTTCACATCCTAAGCAAACTGTCGGTGTGAATGATCCTGAGGCATCAGATTTGGAACCTGTAATCCCGGACATAGATTCACAACCTAGCCTACAATCAAAAAAGCAAACAAAGCGCACATTCCGCACTTTACCTGGATGTCCCAATAGCTATCAAAAATCCACCAAGAGCTCAGAATAATCCAAATATCCTATGCAAAACTACCTAACCTACAAAACGTGTCACCCTCTCACACAAAGCCTTTATTACTAGCGTGTCTGAACATCAAATTCCAAAGGATATTCAACCTAACCTACAAAATGTGTCGCCCTCTCACAAAGCCTTTATTACTTGTGTGTCTGAACATCAAATTCCAAAGGATATTTTGAAAGCTCTATCTATACCTGAGTGGAAGGCCGTTGTTCAAGAAGAAATCAAGGCACTGGAGAAGAATGGCACTTGGGAGGTAGTGGATTTACCATGGGGGAAGAAGGTTCTAGGCTAAAGATGGGTATTCACCATTAAATTTAAGTTTAATGCTGAAAATGGTAGATATAAAGCCAGGTTAGTGGCTAAGGGCTACAACCAGACATGTGATTGATTACTCTGAGACTTTCTCACTTGTGGCAAAGCTCAATACTGTGAGGGTGGCGTTTTTTGTGGCAGTCAATCTTGATTGTCAACCCTTCCAACTTGATGTGAAGAATGCATTGCATGAGACTCTCAATGAAGAGGTTTATATGGATCCCCATCCAGGACATGCACATCGCCTTGGAGGAAGGTTTGCAAGCTGAAGAAATCATTGTATGGACTGAAGCAAAGTCCACGGGCATGGTTTGATAGGTTCAGGCAGTTTCTCTTGAAGAAAGTGTTCAAACAGGGTCACTTAGACCACACATTGTTTGTGAGAAGGTCCAAATAAGGAAAAAAGGGTGGTTCTAGTGGTATATGTGGATGACATCATCCTCATAGGGGTTGATTTGGATGGCATTGGTCAAGTGAATGAGGTATGGCAGAGGAGTTTGAGATTAAAGACCTAGGAGTTCTGAAGTGCTTCCTAAAGATGGTGTGATAGCTAGGTCCAAGGAAGGGATGGTGGTGTTCCAGAGAAAAGATGATGTAGCACATCATAATAATTATTAGCTTTTTATTTATGTTTTAAATTAAGAGCAGTCAAGTGGGCTTTTGTAAGAGTATGTTTTAGGTAAATGGACTTTTAAGCTTATAAAACCCTTAGTTCCCTAGAAGTGTAGGATATGATGTAATCTGGAATCCTCTTTCTCTTTTGAGAATGATATTATCTTTGAGCTTGGATTAGCTCGTATTTTATCCGCTTATCGTAGATCTTCTACATCATTTGGTATCGTGAGCTGTGGTTTTCCTCGCGAATGATGGCCAAAATGAGTCGGGAAGATAGCCGGATTCGCGACGGTGTTCGGGATTCAAGATCCTTCGATATTCCGTCAAAGCTCGGTTCCTTTACATCCGGATTGAATCTAGTCAGCGATCGTGAAAGATAACAACTGAGCACGACTATTTCCGGTCCGACGAGATGTTCCTCGCACAACAATAGAGAGAAGTCGAGGCACGTGTTTTAGCGCGATCGGTCAATATCCAATGACGGCCGGAGAATATCAAGACATCTTGTACGGGTGGCAAACAAGAATTTGATTTCGTAAAAGCTATTCCAAAAGAGATGGATATTTGCTTGAACATCGTAAAAAGAGAATGCACAATTATTGGGTTGTATTCGCTCAAATTTGTGGATGAATTACCGACCTTTAATGGCTCATATCTAGATCTGCTTTGATTGGGGCGACGCAATCGAGGAGTACTTTGAAGAGATGAACCCACATGAGTCCTTGAAATGCAACATAGCAGCTTCGAGACTATGAGCCATAGCTCGTTTATGGTGGAAGGGGCTCCAAGATGATAGATTTTTGGGTGGTAAAGAGAAAATCACTTCATGGCAGAGGATGAAGAACATGATGCTCAAATGATTTTTGCCTATCAAGTGTTCGGCTGTAAAGTCCCGCTTTGAATCGCGTGGCAATGTAGAGGATAGGGAAAATGATTTAAGTCCACTTGGTGTACTTGGGACTGTGTATGAAGACATCATCAACATCAAATCCGATACTGGAGAAGTCGTAAATGACGTTTTAACATGAATGACCACTTTTAAGGAGCCATCTTCGCCTACTGTTGCTAGACATGAAAGCAAGCATGCCAGGATTATCGACGGAATTGGTAGCTGAGATGAAGATTTTGATGATAAATGTTCAAGCGGAAAGGTTGTGGGCCTTTTAGTGGATCAATCAAATACAGATAATTTCATGACCAAATTATGTTCGATGAAAGTCCCACCTCAACTAGATGATAGTGGCCAGAAGCAATTTTGTGACTCCAAGAATGAATTCACCTATTTGGGTTCAAGCACAATTGAGGCTCGTCTGATTACCAATTGTGAAAGAACCCCACTTGATGCATCCAAACATGCTCTAGCTATTGGAAACAAGGAAACAGAAACTGAATTGAGAGCTGGGAATCTACACATGAAGACAACCAAATTTGAATCTGATGCACCTGCAAGAACGCAACTTGTAGCTTTGGTAATATCAATTGGAGAGGAAGTCCCTGCTGTGACCAAGGCGAGGAAGCCTCTCTCAATACTTTTACCACCAGCCTTGATGTTGATGACGTTGATTACCGAACCATTGCCTAATGGTTTGACTGGAAAGTGCAGCTCAAACACTTCTGTAATCCGAAACGAAACAGGTTGTGCTTCCCATGTCAATATTGCAAAGGAAGAACGGCATCGAAGGCAACTTCTACATGAATTTAAATTCATGAATGGTGAGAATATTCTTCAGAATTTTGATCCTGGTGGACAGTGGCTCAACGAACCGAGTGCAGTTGATGGACGAAATCAGTCACGGGTGGTGAACATGGAAGAACAGAGCCCATGTATTTTGTTTGGAGGATTTATTCATAGTCATATTAGACCTGCTACGACTTCTGGTTTGATGGATGATCATGAATTATATTTATACTTACAACTTGGTAATCCCCTTGATAGCCTGTTGCACTTTGTGACGGTAGTTTTGTTGAAGTCAATTGACTTAACTCTTTCAGCAAAAGCCTCCATCTCAACAAAACAATTCAGATTACGTTTACACTGAGAAGGCATTGTTGATCCAATTTTCAACTACTGCAAGTCTATTGTGCTGCAAAATTTTGACGAGTTGCAAAGGCACTTGATGGAACTTCTATTAACAGGGACAAGCTTGCTTGATCGTATAAGAGAAATTGGGTTGAAAATGACTTATATCCAACATCCATTTGTTAAAGGAGGGAATGATCGATTGAGAATATTGAATGCAACTGTTTTTGGCATTATAGAAGCATTATTGTATGTTATTGTCCATGAGAACAACAATGCTCAAACATGGACAAAGTGTCATTCGATCCGATGATGAACTATCAGCATTATTGCTCCACCACATTTTCTCTATGGTCGCAACTAGTGGAGAGACGACAACTTGTGAGAATCTGGCCATGTCATCAAAGACATGCTTGAAGATGAAGTTGAGAAGGTGGTAGTGTCAAAGGGATTGTGGATTCTAACAATACCCAATTTTGGTACTATGGGAAAGTTTCAACCAAGTGATAACCTTATTGACGAGTTGAAAATGTTCATTTGACCCAGGGATGTTGTAGTATCGATGAGCTTAATAGTCGGTGTTTCTTGCCGCTTTATCTTTACTTGAAAAGGGTGAAGGAACTAATATGTGAGCAAAAGTGGTATCGGCCCCAATCTAACTCGTGGATCGAGCTATTTGGTGGGAGGGTTGGAATGATGAGATCAACTCCACTTCATTCATCATGACCAAGCCGAAGTGTTGTTACATTCTTGCCATGTTTGGGTTGTTTGGGCATTTTAAATGAGAAAGGAAATTTTAATAAGACTTTGAAGTTATTTTACAAGATGGTGAATGGACTTGACCCACCAATGGATGTTGATGATGATGGAAAGCTTATGATGTCTCAATGATTTTTACGAGTTCGCTTGGGACGAGCTTTTTTGAGTAGAAGGATGGAGATGATGTAGCACATCATAATAATTATTAGCTTTTTATTTATGTTTTAAATTAAGAGTAGTCAAGTGGGCTTTTGTAAGTGACAAGGGTATGTTTTAGGTAAATGGACTTTTAAGCTTATAAATACCCTTAGTTCCTGTAGTGTAGGATATGATGTAATCTGAATCCTCTTTCTTTTTGAGAATGATATTATCTTTGAGCTTGGATTAGCTCGTATTTTATCCGTTTATCGTAGATTTTCTACATCAAAATATGTGCTGGATCTACTGACAGATACAAGTATGATGGGGTGTAAACCTGCTAGTACACCCATGGTTTAGAATGTAAAGTTGGATCAAGGTGATGGTGAATAAACAAAGTGGATAAAGAACAATATTAGAGGTCGGTAGCAGATCGGTTTACTTGGCTCATACAATGCCGACATTACCTTTTTATTGTTGGGGTAGTAAGGCGCTTCATGCACTCCCCAAATAGTCCCATTACTGTGCCGTGGTAAGAATTTTGAGATACTTAAAAGGGAACAGTTGGAGTAGGGTTGCTGTTCCAAACGGGGGATAAGAGGTTTGTAGAAGTGTTTGCTGATGCTGATTGGGTTGGCTCCAAGGATAGGAGGTTTACAACTGGCTATTCCCAGCTTTGTGGCTAGGCAAATTGCCGAAGCTTAGAGTCGTGGCACAAGGAATATGTGAAGAGTTGTGGTGAATAGAGTGTTAGAGGATCTCGCATTTGCCTTCGACAATGCCTATGGTTGTTCCTGTGACAATAAGGTCATATTGCAATTGCTAATGATCATGTGCAAAGATGACATGTCCAAGCATGTGGAAATACAGCTTATTTTATCATGGAGAAGATGGAGAAAGGGTTGATATGCATTCCATTCCCGCCTCACTTTCTACGAAAGCAAATGATGGTCTTACAAAAGCAAAGGACGGCAAAGCAATTTGATGACTATGTGTCCAAGTTGAACATGATTGATATCCATGCTCAACTTGAGGGGTGTTGAATAAAGAAGGGGTGTTTTTGTCTTTATTATTTATATCAATTTTAAACCGTGTGGTGGTAGGGTTTGGGTGATAATATTGTTTGTTTCTTGAGGTTAGGTTTTGTTGTGTGCCCGCCTAGGGTTTTGGTGATGATCTCCTAAATTCGAGGAGTTTAGGTCGGCTAGGGTTTTGTTCTATGTTCTATTTAAAAGAGGCATATAGGCCTAAGTTGTAATACAATTTTGTGAATAATCAATAATACACCACTTCTTATAATCTTGTTTCTTATCTTTGTTAACAGTGTATCAAATTGTATCTCTCATGTTGACATCTTCATATCAATGTACCATTTTAATACTTGATGTCTTAATGTATAGCGCCTTTGACTATAATGTAGCTTTGATGAATATGATAAGACACTTGTATACCACATGCAATGAATCAATAAAGCTTTGTGCCTTGCACTATAAGTGTAACACTTCGCTTGGCATTATTACAATTGATATGATACAATAGTGAAAAGGTTTTGATCAAGTAGTGACATGATGATATAGCAATTGAGTGTATGACCAAACATTGATGACATATTATATAAGGATAAAGAGTTCAAATTAATGTCAATTAGTCATTATTGAACTGTGTTACTTTGAAACAATCCAACAAAGATCAACAAGGGGGTTGTTATGTTTTAGGCTTTTGTTTTTGTCTTATCTGTTGTACTAGCTGTTAGCTTTGTTCCCTTGAAATTTTTTTCTTCCCGTAAATGAAAAAGTTAAGTGGAATATACTTTGTTTTCAATTCTCTCTCTATTCTTGTTAAATTCCACAAGTGCATATTACATACAACCCGCATTTTGACGCAGGGCATGGTGATGGAGCTAAGAGCCAAACATTCATGGGGTTTTTTCCCAGGTAATACTTCTTCTAATTTATATAGTTTTGATGAATATTTGCAGATTGCTAATACGCTTGTATGATGATATTACAGTATGAGTCAAGTAAATTTAATGAAAAATGTATGAAGTAGGCCGGACCGGTTTTAAGTAGGAAAAATACTAAGTTTTTCCAATAGGATGCAAATCTTTATTTAATCTTTATGTGCACTTGTATTTTATTATAGATTCACATAAAATTCAATTTTTTTAAACTTAAAATAGCGTAGAAATGACATAAAACGTTTAAATTATATCAACAGTAAGTTTATCGGCATTTAAGTAAATAATACCTTTTGGCTTTATATTTATCCACATATTCTTTTATATTGATCATATAAACTAGATATATAGTTTCATATCATTATTTACTTTGAATATTTATTATCAAAAGATATTTTTTTGATATAATCCACTTACGATAAGCATTTCTGTGATTTGTTTACTGCAGACATTTTTCTTCTGAAGGGCATAAAGATCCTGAGAGGTTCGTTTTTCCCCAAAATCTTAATATTTTCTTTTTCTTTTTCTTTTTCCTCATGTTTTTCTTGTATTTGTGGGTTGCTTTTGAGGCAGTGCATGGGATACACATATATTATGTATGTATACTTATGCGTATGTATATATGTATGTATATATACATATATATATGTAATCAACGGCAATTGCCAAGATTATGCGGATCCATAAATTTCAATGGAGCATCAAGCAAATACGATGATCTTCCGAGGACACCAATACTATTTTTATATTTTTTAATAGTATAAATCTACATAGTTTCATTAAAAAAAAAAATTGGTTCTTTGTGAGATTAGTTTATTATTTTTATGACTTGTTTCCCTCCACCTAACTTCAGAAGTTTAGGATTTTTATTTTCCTTTTAATTATTCAACTCTTGACTTTGAACGTTGCCTAACCACCCTACTACCTTATCTACCTTTTCTACAACGTAAGATAAACCTATCCACGACATAGCAGTCGCTTATTGTCATATGTCGATATACGGTTTTACGCTTTTTTAAGTAAGGATCTAATTATCGCTCGTAGGCCTTTGATTTGTTCGCAATAACACTCACCCATCTCTAGAAAGACAACAATAGGTTTTGGTTCTTGTTGGTTAAAAATACTCCCTATGCATTCATATGCTTATCCAGAAAAACATCCGTTATCTTTTCTCCTATGGTTCCAAGCCTCTCATATCTCGAATCGGTCGGAGACTTCCGCTTAAAAACATTTGCCAATGAATAATGTTAGGAAGACGTATTTTCATATCTTTTTTCCAAATGCTGAAATCCATGTTAAATTTGAAGAAAATCTGCGATCTCTTCTGTGGTAAATATTTGTGTTAGTTTTGTATATGTATATGTTTAAACTGAATAATAATTGTCAAAAAAAAAAAACTTATCTATACTAGTTATATATCTGGAATTGTTTTTAATAAGTTTGATAAGAAACAAGCTGGTATGAAAATAAACTGGAACAAATATGAACTCAACAAGTTTTCAAGATTTTTATTTTTATTTCTTATATAAGTTGGCAGAAAAAGAATAAAGTAAAAGTAAGAAAAATTATAAGACATTAAGAGAATATAACTAAAACAAATATATAAAGTATCAACAACCAAATGATGAATACAACCATCATGGACATCATGGAGCACCACATAAATTTCAATACTGAATTTGGTGCATTTACTGTGTTGAAATTCTGAAAAAGGAAGATTTTGTTGAAGCCCCATTAAATGAATTTACATTTCCATTATAAGGAAAGAAGATGGGGAATTTACATTCCGAATTGGTAGTTTTTGTGTAACGGATGATGCACGAGGAATCTTATCTTATGATGGTTCTTCCTTCATTGACCGGCATATCTAATGATTCTTCTCTCGGATGAAGCAACATGCATCGGTCCGTCGAATCTATAAAATGGGATGGTTGTGGATCGTTATTCAATGTGTAATAAAAATACGTAAAAGATGCAAAGTTAAGTTCAAAGGTCAATGCGGGATGGTGGGTGGGGTAGGAATTTTGTCGAGCCTAGGGGTTGTAAGCAAGTTAAGCATTTATGAGTAGCTCGAGATAGGCTCAAGTCGAAATTGACTCGACTTGGTTTGAATCACTTCGAACTTGAAATTGATTCGCCTCGAATTACACATGTATACGCATCTTTATATTTACATTCAATATAATCTTATCAGTAGTCAACATCATAAATATATCAAATACGTTTTCATTGATTTTATGTCTTCGGATTTTGTCCTGTATTAAATAATTTGCATTGCAAGTTTGTGGTACTAAATAAAATATTATTTGCAACTTTAATAAAAAAATATATAATAAATGTCCGAAATGACTTTTTTGTTATTACCATATGCTATTTTTGAATAAAATTTCAAACCTATTAAGATTGGATAAGCTCAATGTAAAACTCGAGTTCTTAAAACATCCTTGAATCTTAGTTTGAGTCGAGCTCAAAATACTCGTGCCCTAGAATGTTATTAATTACTCGACTTATTCAGAGCAATACTCAGTTTAACTCGGCTCGTTTATACCCATTGCCTTATTCAGTACGGCCAGGAGCCGATCCCACATCGTCGTGGTCGAAAAGGGATAACCAAAATACTAGACCATGCAAAAACGATCCTTCATTTCTAGGTAATTATTCACTATTAACTTCAAATCGATAGCCGACATTAGACTCCTCGCATGATTCTTCCCGGGTTAAAAAACCCTCACAAGGTAACGCTTCAAACCCCTCACAGTGTTCACGCCAGGTTTACCATAATTCGAACATAATGGCTCAAATGCTTGACGTTGAACACACGTGAAGCCTTCGAATGGAGATGAAGGTGCACGTGATTGGTGTTGTAGATGAACACTTAATACGGGCCAATCTTGCGATCCCTTCACTTGTACGACAAATATGCATAAACATGTCTTTGACTAGAACTTCCTAAACACAATCGCCAACATAAAAACACCACTTGGCGAGGAAAAGACGATTATATTTTGCCTTGTACAGACAATTGATGGCCTCGATGGCCTGACCGACTTATGATGAAGGGCTCGCAGATGATCTCGCCATATATTTTGCCATCAAATGAAACTTTCCAATGCTTAGAAGCGCAAGATGCCGGTGTCGTGGTCGAAAAGTTATAGCCAATGTACTAGATCATGCTAGAACAATCCTCCTTCCTATGTAATCATTTGCAATCAACTTCAAATATGACAAGCAGACAACAAAGCTCCCTTACAACATTCTTCCAAGGTTTGAAAGAACTCGCTTGCATGTTCACGCTATATTTACTGTAATTCGAACATAATGGCTCAAATGCTTGACATTAACACACAAAGTCTTCAAATTGCAATAAAGGTGCAATTGTTAGGCGTTAGTATCAATCTTGTGATCCCATAACATCTTGGACCAATATGCAGAAACATGTCTTTGATCGAACTTCCTAAACACAATCATTAACATCAAACACCACTTGGCGATGAAGACGATTATCTTGTTCTTTGCACCAAGAATTGATGGCCTCGATTTCCTGATTGACCTGCCATATCTTCTGCCATTAGATGAAACTTTCCAACGCTTAAAGCCAGAGGATGTTGGTGTCAGAGCCTACTCAAAACCGCCAACATCCGCTCCCATGTCGCCGAGGTCGAAAAGCTATAGCCAAAATACGTACCATGCCGAGCGATCCTCATTTTCCTTGTAATCATTCGCTATCAACTTCAAATCGACACACGACATCGACTTTTACATCATTCTTCCCGGTTCAAGAGAACTCGCTTCACATCAAGTTTATCATAATCGGGAACACAATGGCTTAAATGTTTTACATTGAACATACATGAAGTCTTCAAATTGAGATGAAGGCACAAGTGATAGGCGTTGTCGATGATTTTTGCAACACTTGAAAAGTGACAATCTTGCGATACCTTAACTTCTTGTGCCGTTAGATTATATGATAGGTGTAATATAATCTTCTTTTATGTATTTTATTAGACCTACTTAGTGTATAATCCTTCCTTAGTGCTACTTCTATACCATGAAGTACTTGAGTTGCCCCAAATCATTGACTTCAAACTTGTCGGGTGGAAACCTCTTAAGTTGGGCCATTTCCTGACTTAACATCACCAGCTTATGTTGGGACAGATTGCCCACTCTTAAATGATAAGGAAATAAAGTAGCACTATTACTAACACCAATTGGTTTTAGTAGAACGGTAAGCGCTTGAGGGGGGGTGTTGGGACAAATTGCCCACCCCCTTAAATGATAAGGAAATAAAGTAGCACCATTACTAACACCAATTGGTTTTAGTAGAACAGTAAGCGCTTGATCCTAACAAGTTATGATGATGTCATCAACATAAACAATGAGGATGGTGGTTAGGGTACCTGAAGGTTTGAAGAATAAAGTATGATCAGCATGACATTGTGTCATGGGAGATTGCTAATGGTAGTGGCAAATCTCCTAACCCAGCACTCTTAATGCTAGTGGCAAATCTCCTAAACCAGGTCCTGAGAGATTGTTTTAAACCATAGAGTGGTTTTTGGTGCTTGCACACCAGATTTTGAGGATATTGAGACTCAAAACCAGGGGGCAGTTTCATAAAAACCTCTTTCAATAAATAACCATTAAGAAAAGCGTTTTTGACATCAAGTTGGTATGAAGGCCAATCAAGACTAACAGCAATGGAGAAAAGGATTCTGATGGTAGTAAGTTTGGCAACAAGGGCAAATGTCTTTTGGTAACCAATACCATAGGACTGAGTAAACTCCCTTGCAACAAGCCTAGCCTTGAATATATGGATGGAACCATCTTGATTCTAATTAATACTAAATATCCATTTGCAACCAAGAGCACTTTTCCCTTTGGACAATTTCTCAAAAATGGAGACAATTTCTCATAAGATAAAAATGTATACAAGGCTCTGACCCCTTCCTCAAAGCAATAGGAAGGTCATCGAAGGTGTAGAAATTAGAGTTTGAGTACTACCTGAGTCTTCAGCAGAAGCAGAGTGCTCATGAGTGTAAGCAGTAGAAGTCTTACCAGATTGGGATTTTGGAGGAGTGTGTTGTTTACCCTTTCTGTGATAGACTTTGACTAAAGGTGGCCTTCCTACAATTTGAGTTGGATCATAAGCAGGCTGAGACTGCTGTGGGAGGTCAGAAGAAATAGGATTAGACTGAGTGATAGGAAGTTCAGTTATATCACAAGTTTGAGCACTTTGATTATAAGATAAAGCTTGAGACTTAAAATAAGGTTTATCTTCAAAGAAAGTGTAGTGTTGTAAAATTTTCTAGTAACATGAGAGTAGCACTTATATCCCTTTTGAGTGGAAGTGTACCCGACAAAGACACTTGAGGGCTCATGGGTCAAGTTTACTCCTATTGTAGCCATGGACATGAACAAAGGCAATGCATCCAAAAAATTTAAGAGGCAAAGTAGTATTATGGGTAGGTGAGGATAATTCATATCAAGTATTTTTCTAGGAGTTTTGAACCCTAGAACCCGATTTGGATAACAATTGTAGTTTTGCAGAAGTGAGAGATTGCATGTCATATGATCATAGGCTCTTGAATCAACAATCCAAGAGCAGCTTTGATGATGACTGTGTTTTATGGTGTGAGCATTCATACATGAATGAGCAATGGAGGCGGTCTCATGAGTTAGGTTATGGGATGTGGACAAATGGTTGCGAGAAGAGTTTCTTGAGAGCCTTCGCTTGTTCAAGAGAGAATGGTTGGTTCTCCTTCTTCTCCTTAGTGTCCACATGATCTCCATAGTGGTTTTCTCGACATTCTTTGTTCTTTACAACATCGTAGATCAAACCTTCCAGAATCTGCTTGCCATGAATCACCAAATGTTTCCTAAGATGACCACCTTTTTTATAGTGGTCACACCAAGGTTTATCTTTTACGCCCTTGCCTCCTTGATTCCCTTGTGAACCGCTTACGTGACATATGCGTAAGCTTCAGAATACTGCCTTGAATGTTACCATGCAACATTAACATCCTCCTACTCTCATCATGTCCGACTAGAGAGAAGTTGACTTTCAGGTTGGGTACGGGCTTTGTGCCGAGAATCCCGCCTTTGACATCATCAAGACTCTTGTCCAGGCCATTGCGTAACATGCAGACCCTTTCTTGTTCTACAATGTCCTTGTACTTTTGAGTATCTCAGACTGCACTTCCAAGAGAACTCAACAAACATGTCGAGCTTTGCCAAGCTCTGTTGAGAATGTTGTAGTACTAGCTGACATCCATCTCCTTCTCGATAGGGACCCTGGATCTCGAGCCATGATCTCATACACTTTAGATGTTTGCAAATGTCCAGATGTCATAGACATTATCGTTACAAGATTAAATTGTCACTTGTTTCAGGTGCCATAGATTTGATCAACAAGGACATCACCAGGTTGTTTTATGTGTCCCGAGTTTTAAATTTGGGTTAGTAGCATCTGGTTGCTTTGCGGCACCAAAGAAGATACTCCATCTTCCCTTGCCCTCATCAAAAACATTTTGACGGACCTTGACCACCGAAGAAACTTGTTGCCATTCAGTTTGTATAAATATATGGCGAGAGAACTTGGTTCAAAGGATCCATGGGGCGGAGAAGGGTATCTACCACAGCAAAGTTGTCATTTTACAGGTGACGATTGACATTCTGACTGTGGCTTTGAATTTGAACGAAGCGGACACGGTTTAAGTAGTGTGTGGCTCTGATACCAAGAAGAAATAATTAAAGAAGAAAGATAAACTATGTTGTGTATTATCATTACAAACAAGAGTTTAAATAGGTACAAGGAGAGTCCATGAGGCTGGACTTAAATGACAGACATGACAACCGACTGCAATTAATGCATGTTCCTAACTGCATTATTGTCTAAACTAAATCATACTAACGGTATAAAATATACCAAATTAGATCAAGAATAAACAGACTCAAATAATAATGAATAATAATGACAAATTACTTCTACAAAAAAAAAAAAAAAAACAAGTTGGTTTAAATTTGTTTGTTATGTAAATCTATGTACACACTGTCGATATTAGGAAAGGATAATGCAACAAGCAACGGGAACATTCCTGCTATTACTTGGCATTTGCTAGTGCATTTAGTAAACATGGGATATTAATTTCGTTTTATGATTGTTTATGTTTGAGGCAAGCTAGCAGCTCAATTGAGGATAAGTATCTTCAAACTTTTGGTGTGAATTATTCCTATTTAGACTTGATGCTATTTGTTTGTGTTGGCATGAGAAGGAAGTGGTGGATATGAGAACTTTGGAAATCAACAATCTAAATAAAAATAATAATAGTGAGATGAAATTAATGTCAAAATAGAACACATATAATTGAATTGGAAAATGATAGTGTGTGTATATATATATAATGTAAAAGATGCGGCATATTACAAGCCAAAAAAATATATTAGATTTATGATTTATTCTTTTATATTTCATTATATATTTATATATGACCGGTGTCTCCTGACCGACCAACCGGTATCGTCGGTCCGCCTGATCGGCCAACCGGAAAAAAGGCCCGTCCGACCAATTTGCCTTAGGCCCCCCTTTAACATAGGGCCGGCCCGCATCAGGCTATGGTGGATGAGTATGTAGATTTTAGAAGAAGATAGAAGAAAGAAAAGAGTTTACAAGCTTAATGCTTTCTCAATTAAAATGAATGAGGATTACAGTGCTTAAATAAAAGGATTGGATCTAATATCCAACTAGATGTAATAAAGAGAAGAGGTGGCTGGGTATTAATGGGTAGTTGAGGTACAAACCATTAATACACAACAGCTGGAATAATAAATGGTAATATTAGATATAAGTAGTGGATACTAGCGGATGTAATATTACTACTAATACCCTCCAATTTATATCTATTTATACTCCCCCTCAAGCTAAGCCATGCTTGTTACAATGAAATTGGAAGGGAACCCTAAGTAGGCCTTTGGTGAACAAATCTGCCACTTGGAGTTTGGTGTGGACATAAGATAGATTGATGCTCCCATCTTCTTGCTTCTCTTTGATGAAGTGTTTGTCAATTTCTATGTGTTTGGACCTGTCATGTTGAACAGGATTGTTGGCAATTTCAATGGCTGATTTGTTGTCACTGTAAAGTCTCATAGGTTTAGAGAAGTTCATCTTTAGTTCTTTTAGGACCCTTTGTATCCATAGCAATTCACACATGCCTAAGGCTATGCTCTCCGACTGCGCTTCAACAATTATTTTTGCCATCGCAGATTGTTTTTTACTTCTCCAAGATACAAGGTTGCCAAACACATAAATTCACCATCCTGAAGTTGATCTTCTATCTGTCACTGATCTTGCCCAATCAGCATCAACATAGCCTTCTACAGTCTTGCAGTCACTAGCTTTGAATAGTATACCACATCTTGGACTTCCTTTGAGAAATCTGAGAAGTCTTAGAGTAGCATCAAGGTGAATCTGTCTTGGTGAATGCATGAATTGACTAATCTGGCTCACTGCAAAAGAGATATCAGGACGAGTGTGAGATAAGGATATAAGTCTACCAACCAGTCTTTGGAAGGTTTCTTGATTGACAGGCTCTCCTGCATCATCTTTCCCAAACTTGATGGTATTATCAACAGGTGTATCAACAGGCTTAGCAGTCCATATTCAGCAAGAAGATCAAGAGTATACTTTCTTTGGGTCAAGAGAATGCCTTCCTTAGATCTTGCAACCTCTATCCCTAGAAAGTACCTCAGTGGTCCCATATCTTTGACTTCAAACTCTCCCTTTAGCAACCTTTTAAGGTGAGAGATTTCACTCTCAAAGTTGCCTGTGATGACAATGTCATCAACTAGACAATGAGGATTGTAGCTCCCCCTGCCTCTGTGTTTGTAAAACAGTGTGTGATCTCCATGGCCTTGTGTATATCCACCCTTTTTCATGACCTTAAAGAATCTGTCAAACCAAGCCCTTGGAGATTGCTTTAATCCATACAGAGATCTGCGCAATCTACAGACTTGGTTTGGTTTTCCCTTAAAACCAGGTGGAGGGTGCATAAAAAACTTCCTCCTTTAATTCACCATTTAGGAATGCGTTTTTGACGTCCAATTGGTGGAGAGGCCAGTTTTTAGTAGCAGCAATAGAAATAAGGATTCTTACAGTATTTAATCTAGCAACATGGGCAAAAGTATCATTGAAGTCAATACCAGAGACTTGAGTGTACCCCTTTGCTACAAGTCTTGCTTTATGTTTGTCTACAGAACCATCAGGATTATATTTAATCAGAAATACCCATTTACATCCAACATGCTTCACACCCTTAGGTAAATCTACCATTTCCCAGGTATGATTGTCTTTGAGTGCTCTAATTTCATCAAGAACTGCAGCTTTCCATTGGGGGCACTCAAGGGCCTGTTGTATGTTCTTAGGTATTTGAACATAATCAGTATTAGCAATGTAAGATTTGTAAAGTGTGGACAGTTTTCCATAGGACACAAACCTGTCAATAGGATGTTTAGTGCATTCCCTAGTTCCTTTCCTTAAGGCAATAGTTAATTCAACAGGAGTATGTACACGATTAGTATCACCTCTTGATCAGTAGGTTCAAAAGACTGTTCCTGCAGGTTAGTATCAACAACTTGTGTATCCATAGGAGCAGATGTATCTGTGCTAAGAAGTGTAGGGGACTTTTTCTGTCTTGTGTAGACAATCACTTCTTGATTCTGATCCCTTATGCTCCTGGTAGGTGGAGCAATGGGTTCTATTGGGACAAGGTCAGAATCAATGATAGGCAAAGTAGGGTCATTTCTGAGAAAGTCATAGCTGTTTACAGATTCATTATCCTTGTGAATGTAGAATGGTTGTTCTTTAAAGAAAGTGACATCAGAGGATGTGTAGATTTTTTTAGCAATAGGATCAAAGCATTTAAAACCTTTTTGCGTTGATGAGTATCCAATAGAAATGGTCTTGACAGCCCTAGGTTCAAGTTTGCCCCTAGACTGTGAGTGATGTGAACAAATGCAGTGCAGCCAAATACCTTTGAAGGGATATTGGATACAAGTTTGGATCCATGATAAGATGTTTTTAACACATTCAATGGAGTCTTGTATCCAAGTACCCTAGAAGGCATCCTATTTATGAGAAAAGCAGCAGTTAAAACAGCCTCTCCCCAGTAGAAAACAGGGACATTGTTGGTGAGGAGTAGGGTTCTTGCAACTTCTAAAAGATGCCTATTCTTCCTTTCTGCAACTCCATTTTGTTGTGGAGTGTTAGAGCAGGAAGTTTGATGAATAACCCCTTTTTCAGTCAAAAAATGTCCCATGACAGTGTTTAAATATTCGGTACCATTATCTAATCTTAACATTTTTATTTTGGTTTGAAATTAGGTTTCAATCATTTTGTAAAACATTTCAAAGATAGAACTCACATCAGGTTTTTGTTTCATTAGATAGACCCAACATAATCTGTGTGGTCATCTATAAATGTAACAAACCATCTGTTATGAGTTAGATTTAGAGTTTTAGAAGGCCCTCACACATCAGTTTGTATCAAGTGAAAAGGAGATGATGCAGAGTAAGAGATTGCCTTGAATGAGTATGCTTAGCAATTTCACAAAACTCACATTTAAAAAACTCAGGTTTTTCATTAATAAAAAGATCTGGATACAATTTTTGAAGATAATAAAAACTGGGATGTCCAAATCTCCAATGTAAGAGTCTAATCTTATTCCATTTTAAGGGCTCTTTTGACACAAAATGATCCTTCTCGGTGTCTACTTTTCTGCCATGGATAAGATAAAGTCCCTTATACTTCTTAGCACATCCAATCTTTTCCTGGATCCCACCGCTGCACGAAACTCACAATATGAGGGATAAAATTAACAAAGACAATTCATATCCTTAGAAAATTTGGTCGACCGAGAGAAGATTGCAAGATAAGTTAGGAACAAATAGCACAGATTTGAGACTTATGTTATCATGGATTTTACTGATGCGCGTTCCTCAACTTTAGAGCATGATCCATCAAAGCAATTTTGACATAATGTTTGTTAACAAAGGGTTTCATATGTGGAAAAGAGGAAAAGTTACATCATGTGGCTAGAGGCACCGAATCTATGATCCAGTGTTATCGATTCAAACAACTCCATGGAAGTGTCATCCTTTTGAGAGTGCATCTTCCTACCAAAGAGCTGATTAAGGACTTCCAGTTGTTCTTTTGTGAAGTGGTTGGTCTGTTCAGTGACATTGTAGCCGTGTTTCTTGGTATTCTGCCCCTTTTGCAGGTGTGGTGGCTTACCATGGATGTTCCAGCATGTTTCTCTAGTGTGGCCCTTCTTCTTGCAGTGATCACACCAAAGATTGCTTCTTTGCTCATTTTTCTTTTGTGGTCCTTTCTGATAACCACCAGCCATAGCAGAGTCGTTCCCTTGCACCATACAGTTTTTTGTGGTGATTTGAAGGGTTGGATTATCGAATCCACCCAGAGAACGAGACTGATCTACAGATGTTGCGGAAGTAATGCTAGATTCACTCATGGTGAACAAGAAGACAGATTAAGAGGAAGAAGAGGAAGGTGAAGCGTTGGTGAAATTTTCAACACTCCGATACCATGTAGATTTTGAAGAAGATAGAAGAAAGAAAAGAGTTGAGAAGCTTAATGCTTTCTTAATTAAAATGAATGAGGATTACAGTGCTTAAATAAAAGGATTGGATCTAATATCCAACTAGATGTAATAAAGAGAAAAGGTGGCTGGGTATTAATGGGTAGTTGAGGTACAAACCATTAATACACAACAGTTGGAATAATAAACAATAATATTAGATATAAGGGGCCAGAGGCCAGAAGGACAAAAAAAGATACAAAATGAGAAAAAAGGACAAGAAAAAAAAATAATGGTTGAGAAGGACAAAAACGCGCATGTTACTACATGTGTTACTACATTTGGTTGTAGCAACATGTAGTAACACATGTAGTAACATGCGCGTTTTTGTCCTTCTCGACCACTATCTTTTTTTCTTGTCCTTTTTCTTCATTTTAGATAAAAAACAGTCCTTTACAACCTAACTTTAGATATAATTAGTGGATACTAGCGGATGTAATATTACTACTAATACCCTCCAATTTATATCACTTGCACTTTGCTTTAACCACACTTGGGAGCTGGTTTCACCTACATATACTTAAAATGCTTATTGTGTTAGGGATTGCCTACTAGAACTTGAGACGGCTTATTTCCGTTTGTTATATTTTGTACCAATTTTTCGGTTGCAAAGATATTAACCCCAAGCATTTCTGTGAATTTTTTTCAATCGCAGACCCATTTGTGAAGAAAAAGCAAATGTCGAAAACATTGAGAGCGGTGAAAACTCCGAGAAGGGGGATAACACCGAGAGGTACCTTCTTTTCCAAAATCTTGATATTTGTTTCTTTTTCTTTTTCGAATATAGTCATCGAATCTTGCCACATGTTATTATGTATTTAAGCTAATTTGGCCTAAATCATTATGTAAATCTAGGTGCAAGTAGATTGCATATGTACTTTAGTCGTACAATAGGAAAGTATATTGCAACAAGCGAGGGGAATGTAAGGAAAAAGGAGAAAACTTTATATTTTATTGATAATTTGATAATACAAAATGGGAGGCTTAAATCCCTTTAAATAGGAACTAGACAAACATTCTAGACTCAATCAAATCCCTGAAAATCAGGGCCCGACTCCTTAAACCCTATTTCGATGTGGTGTTATAAATTGCTAGCATTGAGTTTTTCCCAGTTATTTTTACACCTTATTATAAAAAACATAAAAACATAACATGAAATATAATCGCAAATATAAATCTTAATCTTCAACACCCTTCAAGTTGAGCATTGATATTCAGCATGCCCAACTTGCTCATGAAGTTATCAAATCCCTGCTTGATCAGAGGCTTAGTTAGCGCATCAACAACTTGTAGCACAAAGGGTTGAAATGGAATATAGATTATCTCACCATCCAACTCTATAAATAATATGTATATCAATTTCAATATGTTTGGTCCTGTCATGTACGACAGGATCATTTGCAATGTCAATGGTTGTCTTATTATCCCAATAGAGTTTAAAAGGCAGCTCTACTGGAACTTGGATGTCTCCAGTACTCTTTATATCCACAACTCCACACACACACCCTGGGCCATTGCCCTGTATTCAGTTTCATGTGTTTCTAGCAACCACCCCATGCTTCTTGCTCCTCCAGGTGACCAAGTTATCCCACACAAAACTGCAGTAACTAGAAGTAGACCTTCTTTCCATAGATCCACCCCAATCAGCGTATGTATATACTTCAACTCCCATGTTTGAATTTTCTTGAACCACAAACCTTCACCAATTGTACCCTTAAGGTACCTCAGAATCTTGTATACTGCTTCTTAGTGTTGTTCACATGGTGCATGCACACTCCTACAACAAAAGAGATATCTGGCCTGGTATGAGCAAGGTATATTAGCCTTCCTACCAGCCTCTAATATCTCACTTTATCAACCGGAACAACATTACATTTCTCCCAAAGCTTCATGTTGGCTTCCATGGGGGTGTTAGCTGGCTTACAGCGACTCATGCCCGTCTCTTCCAGTAAATCCAACGCATACTTCCTTTGTGAGGATATGATTCCCTTCTATGTTCTGGCGAATTCTATGGCCAGAAAATACATTAGTTTTTTGACTGATGCACCCAATGAACCAGCAGCAAATGATCCGAGGCATGGAGCCTGGAAATCTGAAAATTCCATGACAATTGCTTGGCTCATAAACTCGGAGCCATCCATTGCCAGGCCGCACATGTTCCTTCCCGCTTCCAAGGATATATGGATGCAGTGAAGGAAATGTACTATGATCTGGAGAATTCATCCCAAAACTATGAACTGAAAACCAAGAACCAAGGATCAAAGCAAGGAACTAGGGATGTCGCTTCATACTATAATGATATAGTTGCCCTGTGGTAAGAACGTGACCTCTGCCATGATGATGTTTGGGATTGTCAAGGAGACGGTGTAAAATTCCACAAAAGAGAAGAGAATGAACGAGTTTATTCGTTCTCGGTAGGCCTCAATCAAGATCTGGATGAGGTCAGGGAAGAATTTTGGGAAGGAAACCCCTGCCATCACTCAAGGAAACCTTTTCAGAAGTGAGAAGGGAAGAACCCAGCCGCAAAGTGATGCATGGACCAGACAAGCAGAGGTAGAAGGCTCGCCCAAGAATCGGAAGTCAACATGAAAAATCAAACAAGGAGAAACCTAAGTGTGAACTTTGCAAGAAGATTGGTCACACTAAGGACACATGCTGGGAAATACATGGCAAACCAGCTTGGAAGAATAAAAGCATTGGAAGTGTCCAGAATCAAAGGGCGGGAAGAGCAAATCGGTGTCTTCGACCTAGGGCCACCATCTACTTCTTTGGAACTCTTCAATTCACTCAGGAACAATCTGGAACAACTTAGTAAAATCTGAACACTCGCTCTCCTTGAAATCGAACCTAATTGCTCTTTGGCAAATCGGGTAGTTACGTTCGCCAATCCTTTCTAGGGATCAGCCATGATACAAACTGGATAGTTGACTCTAGAGCAACTGACCACATGACTGGATCCTCTGATTTGTTCCTTAATTATGATCCCTGCTCTGGAAACCGAAAAATCATACTTGTCGATAGGTTCTTTTCAGCCATTGCTGGGAAGTGTTCCATCAAAATTACTCCAAACCTCACATTGACATAAGTTCTACGTGTACCAAAATTGCCCTATAACCTCATTTCCATATGTAAATTGGCATCTGAATTAGATTGTGTTGCTATAATTTCTAAGAACGGTTGTGTGTTTCGTGACAAAGCTTTGAGGAGGGTGATTGGAAGGTCTAGACTCATTGGTGGTCTTTATGTCTTTGAGCGGGATGTTGACTCAAATAAGGATTCCCTACTCGAGAGGATGTCATCACACAAGGAACTTAGATGGTCGAACCACATTTTAATGTGGCATAGGAGATTAGGCCACCCAAGCTTTACGTATATGCAAAAATTGTTTCCTGGACTATTTTCTAATAATAAAGTTCTTTTACCAAAGCGTGAAGTGTGTGTTCTTGCAACAACATTAAAAAAATTTATGAAATGGTGAAGACTCGGTTCAAGAATTAAATTCAAATTTTAAGAAGTGACAATGGGCCAGAGTACTTCAACCAATACCTAGATGGGTATCTGTTGAAAAGGATTGTTCACCAAAGTAACTGCATTAAAGCTCCACAACAAAATGGAGTTCTGAGAAAGAAAGAACAGACACCTTTTAGAGGTGTCTAGGACACTCTTAATAACCTCAAAATGTCCTAAGACATTCTGGGAGAATCATTTCTAATCATCACACATTTGATCAACAGGTACCTTCTAGAGTTCTTGATTTCAAATCACCTTTGAACCTTTTTTAAAACGCGTTTTCCTCAAAGTAGACTTATTGGCAAACTTCCTGTAAAGGTGTATGGGTGCACTTACTTACACACACTTACAACAAAGGAAATTGGAACCTAGATCAAAGAAATGTGTCTTTGTGGGATATTCTCCCACAAAGAGGGGTTACAAGTGTTTTGATAATGAAACTGGAAAGTTAATAATCACAATGGATGTGACCTTTGAAGAAAACATGTTCTTTGATAAGGTTCAATTTCGGGGGGGGGGGGGGGGAGATAGGTAAAAGGGTTGAAACTGAAAACTTTTTCAATGAGATAGATGAAGGGTGTGATTTCCTAAATCTAAAAACGCAAAATGACTCTGGTTCTGATAATCTAAAGCCATGTGATAATGATAGCTGTCAGGATGGAGGAGGGACCAGCACTGATCCAACAGAATCAGTACCTACTGGTCCTAATCCTCAAGAAAACAACCAATTTTTAAAACGAAAACTCATGTGAGGAGATATCATAAGAAATCATCTAGAAACCAAATGAGGAAGGGCAACAATCTGCTTTTGAAGTTGTTCCTGAATCAAGTAACCAGCCTGAACATATAGACAGTACAGATTTTGATTCTCAAATGTATGAAAACTCTAATTCTGAATCCATTGATTCTGAATCTTCTAAATCTCCAGCCCCTGTTCTAAAAAGGGGGAGAAACTCCCTCTAATAACCCAAGATAAACTTTTTCTTGTAGTACCTATGGCCATCAGAAAACAACCCAGAAGTTGACTAAACATCCTATTTCCAAATTTCTCTCATATGCACATTTGTCCCCTAAATATAAAGCCTTCACCACAACTATTTCTACCACTATTCCCAATGACATACAAGAAGCCCTTAAGGTTCCTGAGTGGAGAAAAGCAGTCCTAAAGGAAATGGGGGCACTAAGGAAGAATGACACTTGAGAGGTTGTGACCTTGCCCGAAGGAAGGAAAATTGTGGGTTGTAAATGGGTGTTTGTGATCAGTACAACGCTGATGGAAGTATCCAGAGACACAAAGCTAGGTTAGTAGCCAAGGGATACTCACAAACATATGGCATATACTATGTTGAGACCTTTTCCCGGTGGCCAAACTTAACACTTTGTTAGGATCTTGCTCTCTATAGCGATGAAATTTGGGTGACCACTTAATCAACTAGATGTCAAGAAAGCATTCCTTCATGGTGAGATGAGGGTGGAGGTGTACATGGAACCACCATGAGGTTTCAATGATAGATTTGGATATAAGGTGTGTGTTTGAAAAAAATCCTTGTATAGGCTTAAACAAAGCCCAAGAGCACAGTTTGATGATTCATGAAAATTTTGAAAGGTGTTGGATTTGTTCAAGGAGGTCTGATCATACACTTTATATTAAAGGGTCTGTGGGAAGAAAAATCACAATTTTGATTGTATATGTTGATGAAAATTATTCTTACAGAAATGATTCTAAGCGAGTTTGAGATCAAGGAAATAGGGCCACTTATGACATTTATCGTGGAATAGAGGTTGCTATATCATCCGAGGGGTCGTGAAGACTTAGAGAAAATATACTGTGGATTTACTCAAAGAAACAAGTTTGAAAGGGTGCAGACCAGCTTGGACACCAATGGAGTGTAACCTAAAGCTGGTAAGTGTCAAGGGAGAACCAATCAGTGTGGAAGGATATCAGAAACTGATTGGTAAGCTAATATATTCGGCCCATACTAGGCTACATGTGTCATATGTTGTTGGCACACTGAGCCAATTTATGCACCCCCCAAATGAGTTCCATTTGGAAGCAGGAGGTTGTTGAGGTACTTGAAGACTACACCTGGGAGAGGATTGTACTTCAAGAAATATGACACAAGGGATGTGTCCATCTTCACTGATGCTGACTAGGGTGCCTGCACTTAAGACATGAAGTCCATAACAGGATCTTGGACTTATGTGTGGGGAAACCTCGTGACCTAAATGAGCAAAAGCATGATGTTGCAAGGAGCAAAGTGTTGAGGCTAAGTTTAAAGCCATGGGACAAGGTATATGTGATGGTCATGGATCAAGCAGGTGATGGAAGACCTAATAGCTATTTTTTCACATCCTATAAAGCTCTATTGTGACAACAAAGAAGCCATAGAGATAGCTAATGAGCCAGTCCAACATGACAAGACTAAACACGTTGAGATAGACAAACACTTCATTAAAGAGAAGTTGGAGAGTGGTCTAATATGTGTTCCATTTTCTCCTTCTTCAAGGCAGCTTGCAGATGGTCGACAAAGGCTTTGGGAAGGGCATGATTTGATGGTTTTGTGAGCAAGCTGGGCTTATCCAATAACTTCGCTCCAACTTGAGGAGGAGTGTTGAAAGGATTAGGGTTACGGATAATTTATTTTTATTAAAAGTTAATTGTTTGTTATGTAGCCTTAATATAAGGCAAGTTTTATTAGGGTTTAGTGAAGACAGCATGGTTAAGAGTCCAGAATTATAAGGTTTCTGAATATTAGGAAGATTAAGGCTTCAACCATTGTATAAATAAAGCACGCCAGTCATTGAACAAAACAAGAAAACATTTTGTTCTCTTTTATATATTCCAGCATAAAGTTCTTAATACAGCACTTGAAGTATAAAATAGTACATCTTTAGACTAACCGGAAGATATATTTTCCAAAGCTCTTTCAGGAATTAAGTTCTCATAGTTGTTAAGGCATTGCACAGGCGTCGCCTAGGCGTTAGGCTAGGGTTCACCGCCTTGATCCAGAGCAAGGCGAGCAAAATGTGGGGCGGTCGCCTAGGCGCTCATTTTTAGGCATAAAACGTAGGTGGTGAAAAGGCGTCGCCTTGTCTTTGTTTCGGTGATAGATGTGCCATTTCTCCAATAAACCAAAAAAGAACACTCAATCAATATACATACACTTCATGACATTGACAAAGCATAATTATACTTTAAAAATAGTTGTTTCTTGATGAGTTTATGTTAGAATGGGTAGAAAATGAAGTTTTTCTATTATAGGATGAGAAAAGAATGTAAAGATGGATTAAGATGAGGCTAAACCAGTAGAATAATTTTAATTTTATATCAACCAAAATTCTTTGATTCTTATGGTCCTTAAGTCTAATCCATAGCATCTCTTGATTATGATTCATCTTCTTCTAATTTTTCATTTGCTTATTTATTTTATGTTTTGGTACTATTTTTCACTCATTATGGGTTGCCACTTTAGTTGCTTCCTTAGCTTTATCATTTGTCATTTGTGCTAATAATACACACTCCCAATAAACTCGTGAATTTTGCATTGTCTTCTCTATTTGTTTCATGTGTTAAATTCCTAAAACGTGTTTGTGGGGTTCATCGACTAAGGTGCCGGGCGCCGTGACAACTATAGTGTATCCATCGTTTTCATTTCGGGGAGGGTTGTTGTTAAAGATTTATCAAGAAATGGCTCAACTCAGATAGTAGAGTAGTTCGTCTAGCTCAATAGCTTGGTGATTAATTAGTTAGTGTGACTAACAAGTGTTAAAACACAGTCACTTATGTAATGTTAGTTTCCTACTATTGAATTAGTTGTTGTGATATGTCACTTATGTAATGTTAGTTTCCAACAGTCAAATGTAGTCCTTATGTCTTGTTATCTTGTTTTTAAGCTTTGTTGATTACTAATGAAAAAGAACAAGTTGGTCTAAATCTGTTTCTATGTACACTATGAAAGGATATTGCAACAAGCAATGGGATGGGTGGGGGCGTTAGCATTTGCTACTTCAGAAATTAGTGAGATGCAATTATTAAACATGGGATATTGATTTCGTTTTATGATTGTATATGTTTGGGGCAAGCTAGCAGCTCAATTGAGGATAAGTATCTTCAAACTTTGGGTGTGTATTATTCCTATTTAGACTTAATGATATCTGTCTTCCTATTTAGTCTTAATGACATTTGTATGTGTGGTCATGAGAAGGAAAAGACTTGTGTACTAACTCTGTGGGTGTGTATTATTCCTACTTAGGCTTGATGCTATTTGTGCGTGTTGGAATTAGAAGGAAGCGGTGGACATGAGAAGTTAGGAAATCAACAATCTAAATAACATAGTGAGATCTATTTGAATTGGAAAAGAGTAGTATATATAAATATAAATATATAAAAAGTATAAAAGACGCGGCATATTACAAAGTGAAAAAAATATATTGGATTTATACTTCATTTTTTTATTTTTTATTAAATGTTTATGTATAATAACCGTTATCGTCAGACCGACCTACCGGTCCCGCTTGATCGACCAACCGACAAAGGGCGCGTACGACCAATCGGCCTCCTTTAGCCTAGGGCCGGCTCTGCATCACGCTATGGTGGATGAGTAACATACACTCTGTTTTAATCACACTTGGGAGCTAGTTTCACCTAGCTACACTCAAAATTTGATACGAAGCAGGTTTCCCAAACTAAAGCTCAAATATGATGGATTTGTCTTAAGTTGACATTTTTAACTGAAAACGTCAATATTTCTATCTTTTTGAGAAGTTACCTTAAGTTTCTAATGATTCGATTATGCAGTCAAAACATACTGTGAGTTTCATGTTTGTTTACTTGAAGGAGTTTATTTCCGTTCGTTATATTCTAAACCAAATTTTCGGTTGCAAAGAAATTAGTCCCTGTTTAACATTTTGGAGTTGGGGCATTAGAAGTTCAATGTGATAAGCATTTCCGTGTTTTTTTATTGCAGGCCGAAAAACAAAATGGGAAAAACACAGAAAAGGAAAATACTGAAGAAGACTCGAGAGGTTCCTTCTTTTCCGAATCTTGATATTTGTTTTCTTTGTCTTTTCTAGTGTAGTCATTAGAATGCTGACACATGCCTTGTTATCTTGTATTTAAAGATTATTGAGTAATGAAAAAGAACAAGTTGGTCTAAATCTGTTGTTATGAAATTCTATGTACTATTGTAGTACATTAGGAAATGATATTGCAACAAGGGAATTAGGGAGCATTTGCTACTTCAGGTATTAGTGAGATGCATTTGCTACACAAGTGATAACTCCCTTGGTCATTATCCAATTTTTAAATCTCGAACAAAGCTCATCGAGATAGATGTTCATTATATAAGGAATAAAGTTCTTAATAGAGCACGAAAGGAAAAACATTACATCTTTAGGCTAACCGGTAGATATCTTTTCTAAAGCTCTTTCAGGTATTAAGTTCCACCATTTAAGTAGCAAATTCGATGTGGAGTGTATCTCATAGTTGTTAAGGCATTGCTTAGGCGTCGCCTGGCCGAGGTTTCACAACCTTGATATAGGGCAAGGAGAGCAAAATGTGGTGTGGGGCGGTCGGCTAGGCACTCGTTTTAGGCATAAAACGGTCGCCTAGGTGGTGAAAAGGCATCGCCTTGTGCTGTTTTCAGGAATAGATGTCTCATTTCTCCAATAAAACCAAAAAAATAACACTCAATCAAATATACATATACTTCATGACATTGAGAAAACATAATTATACTTTAAAAATAGTAGTTTCCTGACGAGCTTATGTTAGAATTGACAAAAATTTAAGTGTTTTCTATTATAGGATGAGAAAAGAATGTAAAGATGGATTAAGATATGGCTAAGCCGGTAGAATAATTTTAATTTCATATCCATCAAAATTCTATAATCCGTATGGTCCTTAAGTTTAATCCATAGAATCTCTCGATCATGTTTCAACTTATTCTAATTTCGGTTTGCTTATTCACTTCATGTTGTTGGTACTATTTTTCGCTCATTATGTTTTGTTACTTTATTTGCTTCCTTAGCTTTATCATATGTTATTTGTGTTAATACAAAACTTCTTTACTTATGTCTTGTTATATTGGTTTTAAGCTTTGCTGGTTATTAATGAAAAAGAAAAAGTTGGTCTAAATCTGTTTCTTATGTAAATCTATGTACTTTTGTCGTACACTTGCAACAAGCAATGGGGTGGGGGTGGGGGAGGGGGAGGGGGGTGGGGGCTTTAGCATTTGCTACTTCAGGGATATTAATTTCGTTTTATGATTGTATATGTTTGAGGCAAGCTAGCAGCTCAATTGAGGATAAGTATCTTCAAACTTTGGGTGTGTATTATTCCTATTTAGACTTAATGGTATTTGTCTTTAGACTTAATGACCTTTGTGTGAGTGGTCATGAGAAGGAAAAGAATTATCTACCGACTCTGTGGGTGTGTATTATTCCTATTTAGACTTGATGCTATTTATAAATAGTATAGTGAGATCTAATTAATGTCATAACCGAACACATGTAATTGAATTGGAAAATGGTAGTATACATAAAAAATATAAAAGATGCGCATATTGCAAGTGAAAAAAAAAATATTAGATTTACGCTCATTATGGTTTGTTAAAATTTTTTTTATTGCAGGCCATTTTGTAAGACAAAGGGGCAAGAAGAAGAGGTTCCTTCTCTTCTAAAATCTTGATATTTGTTTTTCTTCTTCTAAAATCAGAAAATCTTGATATTTGTTTTTTCTTCTTGGTTCCTCCTATTTACACTTAATGATATTTATCTTCATATTTAGACATAATTCTGGTTCTCTGTGGTGGCATTACACTTAATGATATTTATCTTCATAGTTAGACTTATATTTAGACTTAATGCTAGTTGTCTCTGTTGAAAAGCAAGGGGTGGACATGAGAACATATGACTAGTGATAATGGCCACAACACGATTTTTTGCACCATTGATTATAGTGACAGTGCCACAACAAAGTGCACAACACGATTTTGCACCATTAATTATGATGTTGGATCTATATTGATTACTATGAGTCTCATAAAGATCCATGGTGTAATTAAAACGGTGGTGTGGAACTTTGTTGTGACCATTTTGTTGTTGAGCAAATATATCCCATAATATAGTGAGCAATGCGTGAACAATGAGTGCTTCATTTTTTTAAAAGCTGCATGTGTGTAGTTCTTTTTGTCTTTTGACTTAATTTTGTCTACTTGTTTTTGTTTCTTTTTCTTGTGCAGGAATAACAAACTTGGGGAGAAAATAGTCCATTTTTATGCACAACTTAACCGGATGACCGTTTTTGTTGTCGTAGTTTTGTGCTTAACTGCGTACGCAATATACGAGATTGGGCAAAATTAGGATTTTAGTCCTCTAACTTGGCCTATTTTGGATTTTAGTCCTGCTCCTGCTCCGGTGAGGAAAATTGTCCTCTAAGTTGGCTTTTTTTGGATTTTAGTCCTATCCGCGGAAATAGTGATTGGGCACGGAATTTTTAAAAATAGTCCTCTAACTAGGCTGCCACGTAAGCGTTTTTAAAGATTCCGGTGTCCAATCACTATTTCCGCGGATAGGACTAAAATCCAAAAAAAAAAAAACAACTTAGAGGACCATTTTCCTCACCGGAGCAGGAGCAGGACTAAAATTCAAAATAGGCCAAATTAGAGGACTAAAATCCTAATTTTGCCTACGAGATTGGGAAAAAAGTGTATTGTGACGACCCTCTCGATGTATTTAAAAAAGAGATGCGCAAGGAGATGGACGAAGTCAAAGGGGTGCATGAGGACGACATGCGTAGCATGCACGGTTGTTTCATAAAAGTCAATGAAGAACTGGACTGTATCAGAGAAAAACAGTCAAGGGGATTGTGGGGATTCTTCGGGGGAAGTTCACCACCAAAAGCCAATGATGCATTGGCACTACCACCCCCACAAATCCCACAACTTTAGTGGGAGAGTCTTAATTGTCTGGGTCTACATTTGCCTTAGTTGGTCTATCTAATTTTACTCTTTTGACCTACCTAAAACTACGACCTTTTCTGCACCGTTTTGCTTTTTCACTGCTTCATTGCCTTCCATCTTTTAGATTTAGAATGAACATCGACTGCTATGATGTATTTTTGAACACACAGAAGCATTGTTTCCTAATATGCATGGCATTCTCTGTCTCTGAATCTCACATACAACCACCACTAGAAGTGATATATAATTATGATGTTGTTAGATGATCCATGTGATGGTTTCATTGATAATTTAAAAAATAAAAACAACGAATAAGAATGAGATATGAATAAACCAAAATGACACATGATGATTTTTACGCAGAACAAGATGGTTAATTTCCAAATGGATGAAAGGGAGAAAACGAGAATTTCAAGCTAAGAAATACAAAAACGTTTAATGTAATGTCTAAAATTGGAAAATAATTTTTTTGTGATTTCTTTTATTTTCTATTGAAATTCCAAACACGCCTTTTGAGCGAGCCTTCTTTTCATTTCCGTAGGTTCAATCCAAACACAAAGATATAGAGTTTATAATCATCACTTTTCTTTTCTATCTGTTTCTTTTGATCCAAAGATGGCCTTAAAGTTTCCATTGAAATTCATAATTTCTTTTTTGAGGACGACGGAAAGACAATATATAAGCCAGAGAAAACATTAAATCACCCTACAACGCAGCAGAATTCTCTTGAATAAGAGATTTCAACACACATCAACAACAACTGGCAGGCAGACAAGCTTGTGGAAATTAAGAAGATTGAAGAAAGAGAGAAGAGAATATCATTCTTCGCCCCGTCATAACTTCTACAACGCAATGTAAATAAATCCAAGAAACACCCCATCAATGTATTTGAATAACAAACAAAGATTATTATAAACAATCCTGAACCCAAAATTTATAATTCAGCCCAATTACTTTCTTTTGACCGGCCCAATTGTTTTTGAACTTTCGACTTCTGTGTATTATAAAACAAATATCTCTATCTAATAAGAAGAGAGGTCAATTTAACTTGAGGTGACACGCGTGTGGCTGTGGGGCAGCACGTGTCAACAAAGAAAAAAATTAAATATAAAAAAAAAAAGGTGTGCTCCTCTTTAACCAAAGGGCAAAAGAAAAAACCAAATTGTATCAGGAAAAAAAAAAAAAAAAAAAAAAAAAAAAAACATAGGGAAGATTCTTGTATCCATTCTTTTATATGATGTATCCAATATGTATGTACATTTATGTGATATGATGTATCTATATACATATCTAGAACAAAAAATAGTGTGCATATGTCTATTAAATGTATTGTATAACTTTCATTATATATTTTTTCATTTACTCATCTATCATCGTCGTCTATGAAAACGGATGAGAACAACACCTTAATATTATTTGTTAAACAAAAAATTAAAAAAGAAAAATAACGGAATTTTATTTTAAAAAAACAGAAAATTGAAGAAGGAAGTTTCATGTTATTATTTTATGATATGATGTATCTATATATGCATCTATGTGATATGATGTATCTATATACATATCTATATCAATCACTTTCTCTTCTTCTTTGTAGTTTTTTTTTTTTTAGAAAGAATTATGTCTATTAAATATAGTGTATTATTGTTGTTATATTTTTCCTATTTGTTTATGATCGTCGTTTATTAAAACGGATGAAAAAATCACATTATTTAATTCTATTTCCCGATGTATGTTATATTAATGAGTATGATGAACTAAAATATACATAGGTGTGAGGTTTCATCTCGAGCAATTTTCTTTTTGTTAGTAACACGCTATTATTATTGATTTTTCGTTCTTTCTATAGAGACAATTATACGGATTCGAATATGAATATGAATAGATATAATAAATACATCGTACGGTAGATTGTTTGCTTGACATGTGCCGTCATCTAAAAAGAAAGGTTATTAGTAAAAGAAAAACGGCATTGTATTCAAAAAAAAGGGAATAATAAACATTCATGTAGTCTTTTTGTGATATAATATATTTATATACACATCGATGCAACGTTTGGCCTTTTTTGTTTCAGGTTTATTTTTTTCTTAATAAAAAAAATCCTTTTTTTAGAAAGAATTATACGGATTCGAATGTCACTATGAATACATAAAATAAATATATTGTATTATTATTATTACAGTTTCTTTTTCGGAGTTTATGAAAATGGATGAAAAAATCACATTAATATTTATTCCTATTTTCCGATGTATGTTATATCAATGCTGAGTATCATAGACTAAAATATACAATGGATGTAATCAAAATTGACATATTTATTTAAGATTAGTTATATTGTATACCAAGATGTTATATTGTTGTCTACGATATAACATGTGTTTATTCATATAGATATCATATTCATATGGATTATTGTGATATAATGTAGAGATTATTGTATTCATACGGATTAATGTAGAGATTATGAACATATCGTATTCATACCGATTATTGTTTGTGATATAATGTAGAGAAAAATTTATGAAGTCGGATATGAGTATGAATAGATATAATAAGCATAGTACATGGTTAGTTCTCTACTTTTCCTTTCCCGTATTTTATGAAAAACGATGAGAAAATCACATTAATATTTGTTTCTTTTTTCCGATATATGTTAGATCAATGAGTATGATGAAGTAAAATGTGCAATCGATTTAGTGAAAATTAACATATGTATTTAACATTAGTTAAATTCTTATTAAAAAAATGTTACTTAAATTACATACCATGATGTTTACATGGTAGTCTATGATATAACTTATATTGTTCCGTACAGATATCCTATTAAATTATCAAACCTTCTATTTTTTTTTATGCATTCCATGATATATTTTATGCGATATATTTAAAAATGCATGGTTGTAACTATTCGATTTATGTGAATGCTTCGTCTTTTAAACTATATGACTTTCATATTTTTTTCATCTTCTACGTTTACATTCTCACGGGCATGCCGTGCCTTGAACGGCGTACATTCACCACTAGTATTTTTTACTAAAAAAAACTAATAACCTAATATCCGACCCCGGTTTTGTGTCTGTTTTTTTTTTTTTTTTTTTTTTTTTTTTTTTTCAGCCATCACACTCTCTCTCTCCGCAATGATTCTCCTCTCCCTCGGCAAATCCTTTCTCTACCATGGCAGTTTCAAAACCACCCTCATCTTTCAGAAAAATCCGGCCTCCCTCAACCACCTTTTGATTACCGAAAAAGGCGGATTCTTTTCTGAGCTTATCGCCATTTCCATAGCCGTTTCTTCTAATCGTTTGAAGGTGGATAAACTGTAGTTCAACCAAATAAAGTTAGTCAAATTGTGCGCATATCTTTACGCATATTCGTCATTGATCCTTCATCTTGGAGGTCCGTAGGGATTTTTTTTTTTTTTTTTTTTTTTTTGGTGTTGTTGGTAATCAAATAAATGGCTGCTCGAAGTGTGGCCGCAAAGCTGAAACAAGGATCAATACCCTTTGACCATTATCACAGGTAGATTTGTTTCCCGTGATGAAATAGAACGGACCCAAACTCAAAAATTGATTTACCGCCGTAAAGCTGAATCACCGGATTATTGACGTTGCAATTATCGGAATCAATTGTACGCACCGCTAAAACTGAAGCTGTCGTATGTGAATACCTGAAAAGCCGGGTAGCATTAACATGGAATCGCAAGCTTGAAGCCCAATAATCGTAGCTTTCTTTGGGATTAACGATCCAACCATCAGCGGAGCAGCCAAGCAACGGAAGGCTGTGATGGGACTGTAGGAGCACGGCACCGACTTCCGGCTGGAGCTGGGAGGGGCTGAAACGCAGTCAAAGAAGAGACGACCGCTATTTTTTCTTTTGAAAAAAAGAAAGAAAAGGATTAGGGTTCAGGGAAGATTTGACATAACGATAGAGAGAAAATCGAATCGCTCTGATACCATTTATTGTAATCAGAAATCATCAACTATTTTTCATTAATCATATTGTGAATACAAGTGGGTTTATATAGGAGTACACAAACTTAACCTCCAAGTAAATATAAATACAATAAATATTAATCTAATTATGTATTGACAATTATATCCTCAACAAGCCCCCGCAATCTCGTGGGAAGAGGTTGAACACGGAGATTGGACTTGAGGAGATCAAAGCGAGGCCGAGCGAGAGGCTTGGTGAGGAGATCTGCCAGCTGATCTTTCGTACTGAGGAACGAGATGGAAAGTCGTTTGGCCGCAACTAATTCTCGGACATGATGAAAATCAATTTCAATGTGCTTCGTACGTGCGTGGAAAATAGGATTGTGCGCAAGATAGGTTGCACCAATATTATCACACCACTGAACCTGGGGAGTAGGAAGCGAAATGCCCATCTCACCGAGAAGACTACACAACCATTGAACCTCTGCAGCAGTGTTTGACAATGTTTTATATTCAGCCTCAGTGCTACTTTTGGAGACGGTGAGATGTTGCTTAGAACGCCAGCTAATCAAGTTGCCATAGAAAAATACACAGTAAGCCCCAACAGAACTGCGAGTATCCGGATCCGCCGCCCAGTCGGAGTCAGAATAAGCATGAAGAGTAGGTGATGAATGCCGAGAGAAAAATAACCCATCAGAAATAGAGTGCTTAAGATAGAGCAGAATGCGTTTCACCGCAAGCCAATGATCATCAGTTGGGGCATGCATGAACTTGCTAACCTTGTGAACTGCAAACGCAATATCGGGACGAGTAAAGCTGAGGTACTGGAGGCCACCGACAATAGTACGATACAGTGAAGGATCGGCGAATGGGGAGGTTGACGCAGCCGTAATGCGGGTGGAAGCAGACATAGGAGTCGCGCATGGCTTGCACTTGTCCATGCCAGCACGCTGAAGTAGCTGAAGTTTGTATTTGCGTTGAGTGAGATAGAGACCATCAGGCGTAAATAGAGCTTCGATGCCCAGAAAGTAAGAAAGGGTGCTAAGATCCTTAACAACTGTGAGCCTAGGTATTGGATGACATGTTCCACGAGTGTAGGAGAAGACCCAGTTATAATCACATCATTGGCATAAAGGAGGATATAAACCCGATCCTGGCCACGGGAATATGTGTAAAGTGATGCATCGTCCTTGGAGGCCGTGAACCCATACGTGGAGAGAGCTTCCGTAAATCGAGCAAACCAGGCACGAGGGGCCTGGCGAAGACCATAGAGACTGTGCTTGAGACGACAGACATAATTTGGATAGTCTGGATGAATAAAGCCCTGAGGTTGCTGCATATTGACTGGCTCAGATAGATGTCCATGCAGAAAGGCATTCTGAATATCAACCTGTCGAATATTCCAACCCTGCGAAACAGCAAGAGAAAGCAAAAGACGAATCGTTACCGGTTTGACAACCGGACTAAAAGTTTCAAAGAAATCCACACCTTCATGTTGATGGAAACCCTTTGCAACCAACCGAGCTTTATGACGCTCAAATGTGCCATCCGCATGATGCTTTGTCTTGTAGACCCATTTGTTACCTACCACATTCATATTAGGATGAAAGGGAACAAGATCCCACGTATTAGTGCGCAGCAAGGCATTAATCTCATCTCCCATCGCATTACGCCAAACTCGATGTTTGGAGGCTTCAGTATAGGATGTAGGGTCGGATTTGTGAACAGTATTGACGAGGGCCCGAGGTAAAGGATAGCGGATGAAGTCAGGCATCTGAGAAGGTTTGAGAGAGTTAGTTCTAGTTTGGGTTGCCATGGGGTGGATAGGAGGATTGGTAGGAGGGGAGGGAGGTGGAGTGGGAGCCGAAGAAGGAGTGGAATGGGCCGGGGAGGGTGGGGAGGGGGATAGAGGGGGATCGGCCGAGGGGTTGGTGGGACCGGCAGGCGTTGGAGAGGAGACCACGGGTGCGGAAGGTGGTGCAAGTGTGGTGGGTAAAGTGACGGTGATAAGGTTGGGGACAATAGGGTCCGGTGAAGGCGTGTATGGGAAGACAGATTCATCAAACACAACGTGGCGTGCAATGTAGACACGACCCGAGGAGAGATCGAGGCACTTATATCCATGGTGGTTGGGACTGTAGCCCAGGAAAATGCAGGATTTGGAACGAAAGTCTGTTTTGTGATGATTATAGGGGCGGAGGTTAGGCCAACACGCGCAGCTGAAAACATGGAGGAAGGAGTAGTCAGGGGAACGACCGAAGACCGTCTCATACGGGGATTTGTCATTGAGGACACGTGTGGGTAACCGATTAATAAGATAGGTGACGGTTTTGAAGGCATCTTCCCAGTAGGGAAGAGGAAGGTTGGACTGAGCTAGAAGAGAAAGACAGACCTCGACAATTTGGCGATGTCAGCGTTCAACAACACCAACTTTTTCATAAGTGTGTGGGCATGAAAGGCGATTGATAATACCAAGAGAGGTGAGGGATTGAGAGAGGTGACGATATTCACCGCCCCAGTCAGTTTGAATGGCCTTTAATTTAGTGTTGAATTGTCGTTCAATCATAGTCAAGAAATAACGAAAAATAGATTCTACATCCGACTTACGTTTAAGAGGAAAGAACCATAAATACTTGGTAAAATCATCAAGAAAGCTAACATAATAGCATGAACCATAAATGGAAGATTCAGTACAAGGACCCCAAACATCCGAATAAATTAAATCAAGAGGTGCAGAAGGCGTAAAATCTGACACATGCAAAGTTTGACGATGACTCTTAGCTATTTGACACGGTGCACACACAGTAGTGGGCGCTTTATTGGGAAGACTAATTGAAAGACGACCTAAGACTTGACGCAGAACTAGAAATGAGCAGTGGCCGAGACGTTGGTGCCAGGTTGAAGAAGAGCTGGAAGTGGCGGCAAAGGCTTGAACATAAGAGGAGTTGAAGGTGGAGGAAAAGCGGTAGTGACCATCTTTGACAAACCCCCTATGATGGACGCGACCCGAGTAATCCTTCACAAGAAAGTAATTATTGTTAAACTCAAAATACACAGAATTATCATGAGCAAATTGACGTACAGAAATTAAATTTGTAGTAAGAGAAGGAGAAACAAGAACATTGTGCAATAAGTAAGTACGGGTGGGGGAAGAGATAGAACACGAGCCAAGATGTGAAATTGGCAAACCTATACCATCACCGACGTGTACTTTATTAGGACCATCATAAGGTTCATAGGAGAGGTTTAAATTCTGAAGGTCGTTGGTCATGTGATGAGTAGCACCGATGTCGGGGATCCATTCATGGGTGTACGGGTGGGGCTGGTTATAGTAAGTGTAATAGGCATGAGAGGGTCGGGCTGCAGCTTGTGGACGAAGAGCAGAGTAGTTGTACGATGGGTTCGGGTTTGGGGAGGGAGGCTAAGTGTACCGGTAATAGCAAGTTTGAGCGGTGTGACCAATCCGAGAGCAAATCTGACATGTTGGGGCGGGTTCACCATTGTAAGAGGGACGGTAAGGGCCACGACCACGCCCCCGTCCTCGATAGCCATTATTTCCACGACCACGGTTAGGGTTAGGGCTGGAAGTGTTGTGCATGGGGGAGGAGGCAACATGAGGAGCAGGATGGGTGGATGGTGTAGCCGGCGGGGATGGTAATGGAACAACAGGCCAGTGGTTGAGCAGCCGAGATTCCGTAGTGAGAAGCTAAGCATAAACTTCATCAATAGTGATCGAGGGTCGAGAGCCAATCATGGTTACCAAGGCTTCATAGTCAGGACCTAAACCTGAGAGTAAATATGCAACAAAGTCATCATTGGTGAGGGGGTGGCCGGCCAAAGCAAGGTCATCCGCAATACGCTTCAGTTTGAAGTAGTAATCGGCAGCAGATAAATCGTTTTTCCGGGTGGATGCAAGTTCAGATCGCAGTTGAATGAGTTTAGATCGGGTGACTGAAGCAAAGGCTGTTTGTAATGCGTTCCAGATTTCAGACGAGGCCGTGGCAGTGTAAACTTGCGTGAGAACATCATTCGATAGAGATGAAGTAATCGATGTCACTGCATCAAATGTTGATATCACTGCATATATGATTGCCGGTGTCACTGCATAAAAATACGAATTAAGGTGAAAGATTTATGTTGATCGTAGTTTTATATCAAACGATATAGCCATTTGAAGTCGATTTTATGAAGAAAAGAAATCGATTTTATGAATTTAAGTCGGAAAAATATCAAATGTCATCACGGTGTTGCTTCATCAAATGTCATTGCATCCTGGTGATCACTGCATCCCGATGGTCTCTGCATCGCGGGAGGCCGCTTCATCGCGGTGTCTCTGCATCGGGGATGGCCACTGCATCGCGGTGTCACTTCATCGCGATGTCACTGCATATATGATTGCCGATCTCACTACATAAATTGTTGATGTCATTCATATATGATTGCCGATGTCACTACATAAATTGTTGATGTCATTCATATATGATTGTTGATGTCACTGCATATCTGATTGCCAGTGTCACGCATATATGATTGCCGATGTCACTGCATATATGGTTAATTAATCGGGGTGGTGACTGCATCGCAGTGGTCAGTGCATCGCAATGGTTACTTAATCAGGAGTGGTGACTGCATCGGGGGTGGTCAAAGCATCGGGTTGGGCAATGCATCGCGGTGGTCAATGCATTGCGGTTGTCAGTGCATCACGGTGGTCAATGCATTGGGTTGGTCAATGCATCACGGGGTTCAATGAAAAAAAAAAGAAAAAAAACTTTCACCGTCCTTGAAAAAAAAAACCAAAATTTGATCGTCCAGGAAAAAAAAAACAAAACAAAAGACAGCAACAACAACAACAGCATTTCAGGGAAAAACCCAAAAAAAAAAAAAAATTAAATTCCCGCTTGTTCCGTCCCTTTTTTTATTTTAATTTTATTTTTTCCTTCAATAAGGGTAGTTGGGTCTATCTACCTAATTTTTGTCCTTATAACTAAGTGTTTGTTTTGGATGTCCTTTTTGCCTAATTAAGTCCAATATGTGTCCTTTTCAATAATTGTCCCTAAATTAAATACAAGATATTAATTATGTTGATTAATTAAATATACGTATAATGTATATGTATGTCGAAATAAATTTGTGTATATTGATACACATGTATTTTGTAAATTAATTAATCATAGCATTATATTAATTAAGAATAATCCGGATGCAAATCTATTGGCTAAAGGTGGCGCCATTTTAAGTGTATTAAAATACACTTGGATTGTGCAATATAATTAATAGTATTACTATATATTAATATTATATATTAATAGATTTGCATAAATTGATTTATGATAATAAGATAATGATATATTCAATATAAGATATTGTCAATATATATCTTGGAAAATATTTAATATAAGATGTTAGATATTAATGAGATAAATCTAGAAATGATATTTTCCTTATTTTATTGGAAATTGGTTTTCTTTCTCCTCTATCCATTATGAAGCTTTTCCTAATCAAATTGGGAAGAAAAATGGCGTCCCTTTTTCCCCTTTAAATGGGGAGTTGTGCCAACTCTTTTACAACACAATATTCTTGCAATATTTTAGTGAGATAAAAAGAGAGTTTCTAGAGCGAGAGTTTTGGGAGAGAGAAAAAGACGGCCTAGCAGCTCACGTTTTCCGGTAGCAATCCAATGGTGGAATCCGGCGAGTTGTTCGTGTGGGTCAAAGGTAGAGGCCGAACACCTGGACGGCTTCGTGCAGAAACTACAACCGTAGACAAAATGACGATCTATTTTAGATCATCCAAGGTATATTCTACGTATAATTTTTTATGCTTGTTGCTTAAACGAAGTCGATCTTGGGTTAATAGGAAATAAATTTTAAATTCTGATGCGTTCCCGCGTAGATTTCCTAACACTATACACTTGGCCTCAACGCCCTATCATTGCCTTTGCTGCTTTTGCTGGCACCAAAGGCGGATCTACACCTGTAGGGGTTTTGTCATGTGACTCCACTGAAATCCAGAGATTTTTTTAGCATTAAAATGATGTAGTTTTGTTGTTAAAAATATCTTTTTGTGGTTAAAAAATGTATTTTTAGGCTCCGTTGACCATACTAGAATAAATTTATGGATACAAATGTAGTTGTAGGCTTAGGTGACACAACTGAAACAAATTCCGAGATCGCCTCTGGCTGTCGCTAGGGACATATGGAATCGCCGTTTAGCGCACCCCACCCCCACCTATTCTACGTAATGTTGTTGCTAGTTCTTGTTTACCTTTTTGAAGAATGTTGAATCCAAACATTGTGGTGCTTGTTTATTAAATAAAAGCCATAAGCACCACAAGGTTGAGAGTGAGAGGGTACGGGTAGAGGTAGATGGAAGGTTGGGGGATAAACGGAAAGGGTGGATAAATCCTCCTGCCTCGTCAAATTTGTTGAAACCATTTTCCCTTTCTGTTTATCCCCCAACCTTCCATCTACCTCTACCCGTACCCTATCACTCTCAACCTTGTCCGACTGGTTACCCACACCCCCTTCACCTGAACCACTTCCCACACCGCCTCAACCCGTACCGTCCCCCTTACCCACTTCATCAAACCCCGTCCCTCTCCACACCATCCCTACCTCCACCTAACAACCCTCACCTTATGACCACACGTGCAAAAAATAACATCCGTAAACCCAGCCAAAAATTAAGCCTGCTCACTCACTCTATATCGAACTCGAACCCACATCATGTTAGGAAATCAACTAGTTTTACGCAGTGGAATTTAAAAAATTAATTTCCGATCCCAAGATCGACTCCGTTTAAAACAATAAACACATCAAGTAGTACACGGTGATTACCTTGACTGCTATAAGATCGAAGCTTTGACCGTTTAAGGAGAGTAGTCGTGCGCGCAAGCCATCCACATGTGCGGCCTCTATCAGTATCCATACGAGCACCTCGCCGTAATCATCTTTGGATAGCTACAAGAAAAACCCAGTTGCTAGACTGACATTTTCTCTCCCTCTTAATAACTCTCTCTAAAAAGCTCACAGTTTATTTTATAAATTAGAATTCTTCTAATTGTGATGTACAAAAGAGCTGGTCAACCTCTTTCTTATATAGGGAGTGGTGCGCCCCTTAGTGTCCCATTCCCAATGGGAAAAGCTTCTTGTGTGGAGTAAGGAGAAAGAAAACATTTTACTAGTAAAAAAAAGGAAATTAAATATTCTAGATTTATCTCATTTAATTTAATATCTCTTATTAAATAAATCCAAGATATTGTCAATATCTAATACTGTCTATCTTTATCATATTATCATAAATCAATTTATACATGTCTTTATAAATCTATTAATTAATATATGATAATACTATTAATTAAATTGCACAATCCAAGTGTATCTTAATACACTTAAATTGGCGCCACATATATACATCTATATATATACACATATTTAATTAATCAACATAATTAATATCTTGTATTTAATTTATTCAGAATAAATAAATAACATCATATTAATTTATCACTATAACACTTTATATTCGAGACAAAACATTCCTTATTTGGTTATCACTATAACCGCATTTTAATCTGGCTAGATGTTCTTATACGTGTGACCCGATAGGCTTTCGAATATATTGGCCGTAGACATAAAGTGCATTTACTAAAATACCCTTCATACCTAACGATCATGAAATAACGTCTAGCAACACATCATAACACCATTCATCGGTAGAGTCGAAAGCAATAACTACTACCTTTTATGTGAACAGTTACCGTGTAAATAGAATCATATCGCTGTAATAATATCCATACAAGGATGCCTTTAAAGGCACCACACTCTTTTTCCCTAGGCACCAAAATTAAGGGGCACCACACCTTCATATGTTAATCCACTCATGGAACCACAATGAATTTTATATATACCCAATGCACCACAATGTAATTATTATGATGTCATTTTTTCTTATGGCACCAAACCTGTTAAATCTTCCATTATAACAAAATAACTACACATATAACTCTATTTTTTCCTAATTTCTTTTCAGACACCGCTAGGCCTGTAAGTGAGCCTTAAAGTTCGATTCGATTCGGCGCGTTCGGCTCGAAAAAGTTTAGTTCGGGGCTCGGCTCGTATCATCAAACGTAGAATAGGGCCTTGGGAATTGGTATTCGGACAAACGAGCCGAACATGTTCGACTCGTAGAGTTGCTGTGTATTTTTGGACATGTTATGTTATATTTTGGAATAGGGCCTTGAACATTTTGGACATGTTATGTTATATTTTGGGACATGTAATGTATTATTTTGGTTTTGGACATGTATTTTTGAACTAGAATTATTTATTGGGTATTTTTGAATTTTCGGACCGAACATGTTCGAACTATTCAAACTGTTCGAGCCAAATAGTACCGAATTTTTTCCCTTTTTTAAGTTCGAGCCGAACCGAATACTGATATTTTAGGCTCAAAAATTTCGAGCCGAATCGAGCCATGTATTCGAACATGTTCGAGCCGAGCCGAGCCGAACTACTCCAGGGTTCGGTAGGGTTCGCACGCTGCGTTCTGACCTAGTCACCGCTCTCAACCACCCCATTCACCACCTTTGCCCACCACCGCCCGCACTTTCTTGTCACCCGTCCTCAACTCGTCTTCCATATCTCACCTCAGCCGCCATTAACCCAACCCCACTGCCCCCTTCCAACCACCTTCTTCTCCTTCCCCGTTCCTTTTTTTTCCACAAGAAAGGGAGATCATTCATACAAACTTGCTGCAAATTTCATCAAAACTTTCAACAGAAGGGTCAATTTCATTCTGCCACCCCCGCCAGCCCCACCACCTCACACCAGCCGCCACCCCTCACCAGACCCGCCACCTCCCACCAGCCTCTACCCTTCACTGCTCCTACTTTCGGATAATGAATTCGGCATAAAGAAGAATCCATATCGAAATAAAATCAAAAAAATTTTAACAGGGAAAAAGGGATCAAAATTCAAATATAAGTTTATATTGCGTCAGGAAAAAAAGCCTATTGGGTGAAGAAAACAAAACAAGGGAGTTGGAAGCCTGAGAAACCTTCGCCGGAGCAGGGGAAGGTGGTTGTATTTTCTTTTTCTTTTCTCAAAACATTTTTGGGAACTATCATCGTTTGCTTGTCGATTTTGGGGTGGATGGTGGATTTAATTGATGGGTTGGAGAATGGTGAATTTTTTATGGTAAGAAATAAGAAGTGGTGGAAATGGTGATGTGGGTGGTTGGAGGGTGGAGAATATGGTGGTTGAAGGTTGAGGAAAAAAATGTAAATGTTTATGGGTGAAAGGATGTTATTGTAAAAAAAATTTGGAAATAGTAAAAATAATCTAGAGATAGGAATTTTGAATTTTAATAGGTGTGGTGTAATTGGTAGGTTTATCATTAAAAAATTTAGTGTGTGGTGCCACGGGTAATCACTTGTTTTTCACACTGTTGTGGTGCTCGCGGTAGAAAAAGTGTGGTGCCTTTAAAGGCACCCTGCATACAATCGTATCTCGAGTGTCAACACATCAACGATCGTATCTTATAATATGGATATCATGCTCTCTCGGAATAACTCATTTACTCACACTTTTCAATGATTCACGAGAGCTATACATTCCTTATAAGAATGTTATTTCGGATATTTACTACTCTTAGGATACGCGATTTCCGGACGAACAAACATGTATCCTACGCATGCTTCAATATCATACCCGAGCACTACCGCATGATCGTCACATGGCTAGAGGAAACCTCAATATTGTCAAGCATGACAATCCACACCATGATGCCATGAAGACTCCGGTCTCAGGATAATTACACAACTGCCACATAATGCGACACTTAATATAAATGGGTCAGTCTAACGTACGCATTCTCTAATACACGTCCATGCTTAGTCCAAGAGTCTCTACACTTCCATAGACGAGATCTATCTCTACCTTCAATCAGATAGAAGACATCTAAAACGTGTTAGTCTAATCATACTATCAATGTCCTGTTTGAAAGTACATACATCTAGAGACATTTAAGTCTCAAACTTATTAAAGTGATTAGAGATCTCATCAACCATATCACTATCATGGTTTCTTTATCACAATTTAATACTAAGGACATTACTATATATTCAATAGCATAATTAGTTCATAAAGATAAACTAAACATATAATGACAAAAAAGTGTTTTTTTTATTAATCATAATAAACTTATTACATGAACTAAATAGACAGTAAATGACCCGACCCGGTCGGATCCGCTCCGACTCGATTGAATTTAGGACACTATTTCAACAGTCTCCCACTCGGCCAAAAGCCAATCACCCATATGCCTAAGCCCATGCATGTGAACATGTTTCTCATGCTTAGCCTATGACAATGCCATGGTCAACGGATCAGCTATGTTATCATCCGTGTGAACTTTCTCTATCTTTACATCTTCTCTATTTACTATCTCTCTAATCAAGTGATAGCGTCGTAGCATATGTTTGGACTTCTGATGAGACCTTGGTTCCTTTGACTGAGCAATTGACCTATCATTATTACAGTGCAGTGGGAATTGACCTTTAACGGAGGGAACCACACCAAGTTCAGTAATGAACTTCTTCATCCAAACCGCTTTCTTTGCCGACTCCGAGGCTGCTAGATACTCGGCTTCCGTTTTAGAGTCTATAGTAGTCTACTGCTTGGAACTTTTCCAACTAACTGCTCCGTCGTTAAGCGTGAAAATAAATCCAGACTGTGACTTAAAGTCATCATTGTCAGTTTTAATACTGACATCTATGCAACCTCGTAATACCAAAACAGAGTTCCCTAAAACTAGGAACATATCCTTAGTATGTCTCATGTACTTGAGAATATTCTTGACTGTAATCCAGTGACCATCACCTGGATTTTCCTGGTACCTACTAGTCATACTCAGAGGCTACGAGACATTCGGTCTAACGCACAACATAGCGTACACGATGGACCCAATAACCGAGTCATAGGGGATCCTACTCATATGCGCCCTTTCCTCCTCAGTCTTAGGACATATTTCCTTTGACAGGTAGACCCTATGTGACATGGTCAACAATCCTCTCTTGGATTGCTCCATGCTGAATCTCTTAGCATCTTGTCTATATAGTTGGATTGTGACAGACGAATCAACCTCTTAGATATATCTCTATAGATCTTAATTGATTCCCAGAATATAGGCTGCTTCTCCCAAGTCCTTAATAGAGAAGTTCTTGGATATCGAAACTTTAACTGGCCGTAACATAGGAATATCATTCCATATAAGCAATATGTCATCTACTTAAAGCACTAAGAAAACTACGCCACTCCCACTAACCTTCTTGTAAACACATGGCTCATCTTCATTCTTGATGAAACCAAACTGTTTGATTGTCTCATCAAAGAAAAGATTCCAACTCCGAGAAGCTTGCTTCAGCCCATAAATGGACCTTTGCAGTTTGCACACCATCCTAGCATCATCGGTTGTGAAACCCTCAAGTTGTGTCATATACACTTCCTCAAACAGATTCCTATTAAGGAAATCTGTTTTCACATCCATCTGTCAGATCTCGTAATCATGGTATGCTGCAATAGCAAGCAGAATTCTAATGGACTTTAGCATAGCTACTGGCGAAAAGGTTTCACATAGTCAACTCATTGTCTTTGCTTATAGCCTTTTGCCACCAACCTTGACTTGTAGGTGGCCACACTACCATCCATGTCAGTCTTTCTCTTAAAGACCCATTTACACCCTATATGAACTATTCCTTCAGGTGGATCAACTAGGTTCCAAACTTGATTGTCTTTCATGGATTTCATTTCATAATTCATGACTTCTTTTCATTTTTCTTTGTCATGCCTGATCAACACTTCCTCATAAGTTTTAGGGTCCTCTTATTCTATGAGATACATGCCAGTGTACCTTTCGGGTTCACGACGTTCCTTAGTGGATCTTTGAGGTGTCTGTGTTTCCAGAGCAGGTTTCTGCACCTCATCTATATGCGGTGTCTGCTCTACTTCCATCAACTGATTGTCATCTGCAAGTGGTTCTTGAATTTCTACAAGATCAATCTTACTCCCATTGACCCTATCCAGAATAAACTCTTTCTTTAGAATGTGGCCAATCCAAGAGACAAACACCTTTTGTTCTCCTGGATGGTAAAATTAGTACCCTTTAGTTTCCTTAGGATATCTCACAAACAGACATTTGTTAGATCTAGGTTCCAATTTTTTAAGCATGGTGCATTTCACGTAAACGGGACATCCCCAAGGTTTTAGGTAACCTAGTGTTGGCATTTTCCTTTTGAATGCTTCATAGGGAGTCAACTCAACTGTCTTTGATGGAACTCGGTTAAGTGTATAGGATGTTGTTCCTAAAGCATACCTCCAAAACGATTTCAGAAGAACTGTATAGCTCATCATGGATCTCATCATGTCCAATAAGGTGCGGTTCTTCCTCTCAGATACGCCATTCATCTGAGGCGTTCCAGGAGGGGTCCATTCAAGTAGAATCCCATTCTCCTTCAAGTAATCTTGAAACTCTCCATCTAGGTATTCTCATTTTGCTTGGATTGACATTGGGCCGCATACATCGGTATGTACGAGCTCAAGTAATTCATTGGATCTTATCCATTTGCTACTAAACACTGACTTTGTCATCTTCCCAAGTAGCAAGTTTTGCATGTATCATATGATTCATAATCAAAGTGATCCAACATTCCATCTTTATGGAGTTTGGAAATGCGATTCTTATTTATATGGCCAAGTCTACAATGCCACAAGTAGGATTCATTCAAGTGTTAGCTTTCTTGTTGTTTATATTAATTATATCAACATTCATATGTAATATGTAGAGACCATTGTCAAGTTTTCCAGTACCATAAAATATTCCATTACGTGAAAAAAACAACCTTTATTCTTAAACGTAAATGAAAATCCTTCAACATCCAATGCAGAAATAGAAATAATGCTCTTCGTAAGAGAAGGAACAAAATAACAATTATTCAATTCTAGTACTAGCCCACTGGGCATTGAAAGAAAATAAACTCCTACGGCTAGGGCATCAACACTTGCTCCATTCTCAACGCGCAGGTCCACTTCTCATTTCCTCAGATTTTCAGTCCTTCTTAGTGCCGGCATATTCATACAAATATGAGAACCACAACCAGTATCTAATACTCAGTGGTTAGACTTAGAAGAAGCAATATTGATCTCAATCATAAACATACCTAAAGTCGAAGCATCGTTATGCTTGTTCTTCTTGGTACTCAAGAAGGCATTGTAGTTTCTCCTCCAATGGCCAGGTTGGCCGAAATGGAAGCAAGCATCCTTGGATTTGTCTTTGGCTATCTTATGCTTTGGCTCGGGAGCCTCCTTAGCCTTCTTCGTCTTCTTTTGGGATCTCTTCTTGCCCTTGGAATAGGTCACGAGCAACACCTGCTTACCCTTGCTGACAGTTCCCTTAGCAGTCTTGAGCATGTACAATAACTCCGTGAGAGAGCAATCAATCTTGTTCATGTGATAGTTCATCACAAACTGCGAGTAAGAGTCCAGTAGAGATTGCAAAATCAATTCAACACTTAACTCACGGCCCATCTGATGGCCCAGTTTCTCAAGCCTCTCTACATATTCGATCATCTTCAGCACATGCAACCCAACTGGAGTACCTGGATCCATCTTACAACCAAAAAGGGCATTCTAGACCTCGTATCTCTCAATGCAAGAATGTGAAGCATAGAGCTCCTTTAGGTGACCAATGGTGGGGTAAGCATCCATAGACTCATGTTGTTTCTGAAGTTCTTGTGTCATAAAAGCAAGCATGATGCAAGTAGCCTCGACACTGTCAGAACAGTGTTTTTTATGCTTCTCAACCGATTCCTCATTGGCAGCATCTTCAGGGTGTGTCCAAAACATATCCAATGTTTTCATGTTTCAAAACGATTTTGAGATTCCTTTCCCAGTCGATAAAGTTTGTTTCGTCATGCTTGTTATCAATGATAAAAAGAAGGCTCAATTTGTTCGATATTTCTACAATAATAAAGTAAAGATAAAATAAGTACTAGTTCACACATACATAACAAAAAACTTGCACCTTAAAAACAATTATCTAGGTTTTGCTCCCACTAGCTAAGTATTCCCAATTGGCTTTCAAGACTTTTTTATTAATTCCTTAGTGGCTAGGACCCAATCTAGTTGCCTAAATCCCCGACAGTGGTCGATCAATCAAGACAATTTCGAAAAGTAGGTACTCCTACCAGTCGCATCTTATGCGACTCCTAGTGGTTGACTAGTCAACTGTTTGACAGTCCGTATCTCTATATGGTTGTCAACCCTTTGTCTCTAAAGTCAGACGTCCTTGACGGTGCCCAATCACCTGTAGACTTTAGTCGAATCATAACCCAATATTCGCGGGATCTCATACGATCATATCTCAATAACGACGATATACCCGAGGTAGGACAACTCCCGACGGTGGTCGATCAGTTGGATCCGAACAAAGGCTCTTGACCGTCGTTATAATATTGGGAGACAATACGCGAATTGATTTTTTGTTGTGGAATAATTTTAAATTAATTCACTTAATTAATTTCAATTAATTATGGTCTCATCTAAAATGTGCATATTTCTACGTTATCAACATAAAGTAAAACATACACCATTCCGTGCACAAATTAACTGGGATGATCATGGACTTTTTCTAAGTGCGATTTTGAATACAAACTGACGAAACCGCGAGTCACGATCTAAGGGTAACTGCCAATAGGATCTTTATGTCTACTTTTCTTTGGCCTCCATCTTCCGCTCCATTCATGTTACATAAAATCTTTCTAATAAATTTATATACCCACCGCACATAGGGGGGAGCTAACGGGAATGGGATAAATGCATAAAGTAAACTAGGTCACATTCTTCATAACGGCCTAGGACAATTTTGAAACCAACAAAAAATTAAATCAGACACATCTATCCTATTGGTCGAATCCATAGCCAATCGGGGTCAATATAATCATATTATATCTACACATTATCTAATCCATACAACAACATCTTATGAAAAAGACAAAACTAAAATTAACTACTTGCGTCTTATTTTATTAAATCAAATAATCAATTAGCATTTAATTAGTTAAATGACTTCAATCGAAATAAAATTAACGATTAATTATGAAAACTTTTTCAATTTTAATTTTAATTAATTAGAACTATTCAAAATCAAATCAATTATGTCTCTTTTATTTCTTTCCTTTTGATCCTTAATTCCAAAACCAAAAGGCATCAACATAGACCCTTTCTAAAATCAAAATTTTGAAAATGGCCTAGGCCTATTCCATACAAAATTTGGAAATGCCTAGGTTAATCATAGGTCTATAATTGTGGACCATAAACCAAACCTTTTATAGCATGTGGCATCCCAATGGTCCAAACTATTTGAACAATTGGTTAGCCACATGACATTAACTAAGATATATCAATTTACCATAAAAATTCACAAAACAACAAAACAAAATTTTCGGGGTCCACCAAGAGCCACCAGCCGACACCGACCACCACAAGGGCAGCCGATGCCGCCAACGTATCAAGATGTGGCGCTGCTGCGAGCAACCCCGCCGCCGATGTGCATCACCTTTTTTTGTTCTTCGTTCTGCGAATTTAATTCATGCATCTGTTATTAATTACTACGCAAATTATTTAATGGTTATTGATTAAGTTTGAAGTTCGTTCTGATATCACTTTTAAGAAATCAACTAGTTTTACGCAGCGGAATTTAAAATTTTGATTTCTCATCCCAAGATCGACTCTGCTTAATAAATTGATTTTCCAAAATCAAAATTTAGAAAATGGCATAGGCCTATTCCAAACAAATTTTGAAAAGGCCTAGGTTAATCATAGGTCTGTAATTGTGGACCATAAACCAAACCTTTTATACCATGTGGCATCCCAATAGTCTAAACTATTTGAATCATTGGTTAGCCATACAAAATATTCCTCTTAATTAATTTATCCGCGACACATGCAACCGAGCAAGATTACACCCCCCCCCCCAAAAAAAAAAAAAAATTAAAGCTCCAACTCAATTCAAGTAAGCTCAATAAAGTAGAAATAATAAATATAAGAAAAAAAAAACACGGTGGCTACACCTACACGTTATTTACAAAACATGTAATAAATTTGAATTAAAATTAATTCTAAAATTACGGAGGGTCATATCGGTTCGGTGAAAGGTTACTACTACGTAAGATGTTGTATTCTTTCTGTTAAAGGTTGCACCTGTTCGGTTGAATCACTTTTTAAAGGACGCAACCGGTAGTGAATGACTTCCTTACTACTATAAATTCCTTCTATTTCTGAATGAAAAAAATACAGATTTTCTGCACTTTTGCATACCAAAATTCTGTCAAAATAAAAAGCCTTTTTCCGCATTAACATTGGCACTAGTCGATATCGAGACCGGATCAGTTCGCCGCTTGTTTGCATTGAAGTGCCGCAACCAGAATAAGGAAAAGATTGTTGTATCGTGGGGGGCTCTTGCCATAATCGTGGGCATTTAATCGGGGCAATAAAGTTTTAAGGACAACGTTCTACGCGTCTCTGTCTAACGAATAAGTTTTCGTTTTTTACTCTTGCTTTCTGCATTTTTTTTTGAATGTGCTGCAGTAATTTTCAAAGAAAAAAATGTCCGTTCATCTTATGTGTGTTGGATCTAACCGTATGTGATGAATCACTTTGATCCAGGATTGTTTATGCTAAACTATCAAGAATCTGAACTAAAGATGAAAAGCAGGCGTGCACAATCAGTAGTCTTTGTAAATCTCTCGTAGGATCCGATCTTCTAGATCTACACACTTTCTGGAACTGTTCAGAGAACCCCTTTGAAATCCTCTGTAATCTCTCTGATGATGGGAGACATAAGAGTTAGAATAGTGTGTGACCTAGGCACCATGACCCCTTTATATAGTTAACTATATTTTAGGTATTTCCAATTCTACCCATCAACGAAACAGAAATTACCCCTTAGTCTCTACACATAAAAGGCCCACACCCTAATGTTACATCATAGCCCAATAACCATAAACCGTATTAGATCACTTTTACATCAGACTAATCTATATTGACAGTCCTTAATAAATAATTATTTCACATATAACCCCAACGTTGAATTAATGATCCAACAATCTCCCACTTGGGCTATATGTGTAACCTTATAATTATTTATCACAAGATTACCGAATGAGCGCTCAACTTTGCTGTCGTCACAAAAGAATTTATCAATAACAATCCCGTCCATCAATCCCATCAACATAGGACCAAAGCGGCCTTCGTCACATCTATCGTGACGGGACCCATCAATGATCACATATGCTAATAAAAATGAATGACATGGATCATGATGTGGATGCGTAGCATGGAAAATAACATGACATGTGATCTTAACATGTATATTTCCAACTGGTCCACCTTAAACTTAATGATATCAAAACCGTATATCGAGATCAAAGTGTGAAATAACATAACTTTAATTTCTGCAGAAATAACCGTAACTGTAACTTTAACCTTAATCGAAACAACTGAAAATTGTGTCTATATCGAAACAAACGTTATCAATTACAAACTCCCACTAAACCTGAGTATCCTTAACTGACATGACACCCATATGAGCAATATGCTCGAGAACATCTTGGGTGGCTATCCCAAAGTGAGTGGATGCACAATAATGGAGTTTGTCATGATATGTTCAATAGACACCCTTCCACTTTGAACTCTGTGCTTAACAACTAGGAATCATATATCAATGTTCTCAGACATCAATGAACTCTTGTTGCTGTTGGGATAAAACACTGCAGAATCATTATCACAAGAATCCTTAATGGTCCTTATATAACCAAATAAAACTTCGCAGACTGAAATAATATTTCCGCATCCATATCCCATAACTAGTGGCTTCAAAAGCCCTGAATTTTGTCTCCAAAGTCAAATAAGTCATAAGTGTCTGCTTAGCACTTTTCAGAAAAACAACTTCTTTTGACAAAATAAAGACACAACCTTATGTGGATTTAAATGTATCTTTACATCCACCAAAATCTGAGTCAGTATACCGAACGATCTCTAGCTTTTTTGACTCCAGATATGTGAGCATCCTATATTTTGTTTTCTATAAGTACTTTATAACCTTATAGGCTGCAACCAAATGACCCTTTCCAGGATCTTTAAGAATCTGCTCAACCTGACTAAAATGTACGCAATAACCATACACGCACAAACCTAAGCACACATAGATTCCCAACAACCTAATCAAAGGGAATCTTCTGCATTTCCTCCTACTTTATATCATTAGAAAAGGCACAGTTTGAGACTAGCCTTGTCTCCCTTAGACACAGGGGTACCATGTTGTTTACAATACATCATGTCGAATCTCATAAGAAAACTTTATAGATATAGTCTGTTTGTAATGATCCAATAATACCTCAGGAATAATCCTAATATACATGGATCCCGAAACTGAACTTGTGTCAGATAAATCTTTCAACTCAAATCCGGACAAGAGAAATGATTTAGTTTAACACTCTCAAAATCTATATCGTTACTAGTTATCATCGACATGTCAAACCAAGAGTATGAACCTACTTCCACTAAACTTATGGTAGATACATTCATCAACCGAATTTGACTCTGAACTAAACGAGACAATGATTCGATGATAACATACTATTGACGGGAAAACTATTTGAGTCCATAGATGGGTTTCTTTAGTTTGCAAACCATATTCTTCGCGTCACCAAATGCAAAGTTTTCTGGCAGCGCCAAATCAATGTCACCATTGATGAACATTGTCATTACATCCATCTAATGTAACTCATAATCCATATGAGCAAGTAGAGCCTTAATTATCCTGAAATCGCCTTTCAATGAAACCAGAGAGAAAGCTTTTTATAACACTCATTTTGCATAACCTTAATCCACTTACAAGAGTTGGAGCTTTCCATGGCTTGGGGAACGGTAAACGGATCGTTCTCTATGATGCCATGATCCTTATGCTCAATGAGGTAAACAATATAATCATCCTGAATTGTTGACCTCATCTCTCTAGTAGAGTGCCTAAGTTGTGGTGCCAATGATTTCTCATATGGTACCTCATATGCTCATGCTGCTCCTAAATAAGTTTTGAGGATGTTGAGGTTGCCTAATTGGAAGTTCAAGAATATTGTCATAAACCGTATCTGGCAATAGTATACATCCCATTTGGGAAAAAAAACAAATTGTTACCAACTGCCACAGTAGGGAGAGTCATGGTAGGCTCTTCTTTAAAGACAATATTTCATACCTTATCTTCCTCCCAAACTCAATATACTCAAGGAACCTTGCAGATCCCGTCTAATAAAAACAAAAAACTGGAAGTACGACCATAGAACTTAAAACCCCTGGATCTCTTAAAACACCACACATAACAGTTGACCATTCTTAAGTCCAATTTTCATTCCTTTGGTTTATAAGGCCTAACCTTAGTTGGACAACCTCTAATATGATTACACCGAATACTAGGTGATCCTAGTCCATATTTCATATTGGGTTTTGAGTTCTTCTTTGTAGTGGTATTTATTTAGTATGAAAATTCGCCAACTTTAATTTCCGTAGTGACTACCATTAGATATAGGTAATTAAAAGCGAATAATCGTCTATGAAGGTGATACTTTATTTCTGACCATTCCAACATACCGTAAGGAATAGACATCAAGTGACCATATGTATCAATTCTAAGACGTACTTAGAGCAATCAAATATCTAATCTCCTATGTTGGTTTGTTACCCCTTAATACAACCTGCTCAGACAAAATCCATCTGACATATCAAGGGGACCAAATGTTCCATCTGACATAAGCCTTTATATTCTCTTTCGAGAAATTTCACAAAAATGCTAACCATATAGGAACCATCATTAGTTAAATTTGATTTGTGCCATGAAAACTAATTGCAGAGTGTATCAAGATTATCACTGAAAGCCAAATGATTAGAACATATTTGATCTGAATCCTGGAAAGACTAAGGTATCATCCTTAATTGAACAAGAATGTCCTAATTTTTCCAAAGTCTTTTCCAAGTCTAGAAAATGTTCAATCTTCAGTAACAATCTAGTTTCTGAATAGCCTTAAACTTTATTGCATCACCATCACCCACAAAGATGTATCTTTCAACATCAACTGGTGATCGATAATGCTATCTACTCTGCATATTCACGCTCAAATGAATAGGTGCATCAGAAGCTGTCCACCAAGTGTGCTTAGGCACATAAATCAACTCAACCCCTTAACAAACCAAAAAAAAGGAAAAAACTTAACTTTATTTGCGCAGCAAACGATCTTTCATTTTGGACCTACCTATTGGCATAAGAACAACCAATAATATCCTTATGTGTTGTCACTTTTTCCCCTATTGTTGAATACCAGCAGCTTCCTTAAATTTTATTGTGCCCTTACCTTTAATGGTGACCATATTTAGCACTTTCTGGTTGTCCAAATTTAAATCATTCGACTTCTTGCACTCAGTGGGAAATCGATTTCTTCAACTCCCACCATTCCTTATGTCAGTTATAACTGACATTTAATTTACCATATTGTGCTAAAAGATAAAAATGATAAATTGCACCAGTAGTCCATCACAGATATCCAAATCAAATATCCGAAGTTTGGAAATCAAATGAGCTAATTTTAGAATGTGCCCTTATGCTGCATTAGTCCTTGTACCTTATAGAGATTGGCTAAGACATGACAAGTTGCCTCGCCTTTCTCTTCATGGCATTGTGCAACTCTATTAAACACACAAAAAAATTTCCTTATTGGTCACCATAGTATTTATGTCACTTCTAAGAGTATTTGGATTGGCTTTCCTAATGATCAAAGACTCAACCTGTTTGATCTCACATTTCTCAAGGTACAAATATGTTTGTCTAGACTATCCTGACTGGGACGTTTAAGAGGATCATACATAAATGTCAAATCTAGATCCATAATGTTAAGGACAAGAACAAACTCGTTCTTTCTAACTCTTGAAATGATGACCATTAGTGGAGGAATATAATACTTAAATGGGCAGATATATTTTAAAGCAGAAATTATAATTGAATTATAGATAAACAACTTAATGACCTTAGGCTCACATATACAAGATCCGAAGAATATCCAAAATCAAACAAATTTATGATATATTTTCCCATCACAAGATGTCGGCACGACATTAATATCTCATCTTTGGATGATAACACTAACTCGTAATTGACATATTGGCGTAGTGATCAAACACTGACAATAAATCCTGTCAAATAATAGACCAATCTTTGGACTGTATCTATTACCCACATGGAAACCGAATAATTGTCACGTATTCATCACCGCATGTGTATTTATAGTTCTGCCAAATAATATCCTTCCTTTGGACCGAATACTATCCGCACGAATTTATAAACACACAACCTTTTTACACCCCCCGTAAATCAGTTTCCACGTAGAGGTCACTTTGGCAACATATCATTTCAACAAATCCACTTAGAAACATAATAAATACAAAATACCGCGATATATCAATTTTTGAATATACCGTAATGACTCTTAAAAAAAAGGTCGATCAAAATTTTGGTGCTTATTTCTTCGGATACTGCCGTAACAGCTCATATATACAAATTACTAAATAAAATATCCAACTGAATTAAAGCCGAGTGATCACGTATTAGTTCTGCCAAAATACTCACATACTTGCTGCCTTGCATAACGTTAGAAACAAAGCATTATTATTATATTAATGGGCTTTATAAACCAAATAAAAAAATAGATCCAAACAATTAGCAAATATCATTTCATCCCAATTAGCAAAATATATATATACATGGCCCAAGAATAAATAAAAAAACATTACCCTAATTCCCTAACAATGTTACAGCCGCCGTCCAAGTTCTTCACCGTAAGAGAGATGAACGGAAAGATAATAATGATCCTTTATTATTATTATTATTATTATTATTAATTTCTTCTTTTTTTTTATTTTTTTATTTTATGTAACAGGCCCCAAAAATAATAAGACAAACCCTAATAAGTTATACTCAATGCCGGCCGCCGCAATTGATGAACATACACAAACGGAGGCAGAAAGCTCATATAACCGGATAAATATATTTTGCATGCATGTTCAATTCATTAAGGAAATTAACAAGCTTCAAGCTGTTGATGTATTCACATATCAATCAAACGTACTGCAACAAAACTAAAGTACGGATGAACATCATCCGAATTTTTTTATTCTTAACAAACCGGACTGAAACTATACATCTAATACAAAGAATATATACCAACATACAATCGGCGATGTAACATATGTTCAACAAAAGATCAAATCTGTACGAATTCAACTTAATTGAATAATAAAACCGATTCTCAATAATTTAACATAACCTGTCTCTGATACCACTTGTTGGATCTAACCGTATGTGATGAATCACTTTGATCCATGATCGTTTATGCTAAACTATCAAGAATCTGAACTAAAGATGAAAAACGAAGCGTACCTGAATCTGTAGTGCTGTAAATCTCTCGTAGGATCCGATCTTCTAGATCTACACATTTTCTGGAACTGTTCAGAGAACCCCTTTGAAATCCTCTGTAATCTCTCTGATGATGGGAGACATAAGAGTTAGAATAGTGTGTGACCTAGAAACCATGACCCCTTTATATAGTTAATTATAATTTAGGTATTTCCAATTCTACCCATCAACAAAACAGAAATTACCCCTTAGTCTCTACACATAAACTGTCCACACCCTAATGATACATCATAGCCCAATAACCATAAACCGTATTAGATCACTTTTACATCGGGCTAATCTTTATTGACAGTCCATAATAAATAATTATTTCACATATAAGCCCAACATTGGATTAATGATCCAACAATGTGTTCATCATGTCTGCAATCTGCTTCTACAATTTTATGTTATTCGTTTTTCAGAAAAATTAACAAACGGTACTACACTACTAATTTTCCCAACAATTTTTGACATTAGTGTAAAATAAAAAATAATAAAAAAAATAATTAAAAAAAAAAAAAAAAACTTTGCCATATACCCGGTTTTCTGGTAGATTTTTATGGAATATAGTCATTTGTAATATGTTAGAAGTATCATGTTTATTATTATGTTAATTAAGTTTTTTATTACCTAAGGCTATGTCAGTCATGTCTATTTCCCATTTTGGCATGTTTTTCCATTACTAAAGTAGTTTTTGTTGGTTAAAGTTATGATCACACGTTTCCTACTTTATAAGAAGTGACTTAGTGGTTAATTATTTACTACTTGTATTTATACGCCTATTCCACTTGTGGTTTCAGTTTCAATAATGTATGGAGTCACAGAGTTATCGATGTTTCTATAGTGTTTTTTTTTTTTTTTTTTTTTTTTTTTTTTTGGTAAAGATGAGTTGTAATGGATGTTAGCACTTATTTCTGATTCTAGTTTGACAACAGTTGTATTTCGGTTACGCAGGTTAAAGGAAGACTCTGAGGGTATATTTCCCCGGGTCTTTGCTTGTTTTTCTTCCGCGGAATCTTATTACTCTGATATGACGCAGGCTTATGCAGGATTTATGGTTTTCTCTAAATGTCATGTGTCGAACGTTCCATTTCCGGATAATGGTTTGATATCCGGGACATTGGCATAACAAAACCAAACCGGGCCGGATAAATTGGTTTTACCCAGGTAATTATGGTTCCGTTTTAGTTTGTAAATTTTGAAACCGTTAAAATGGTTTCATTTCAAATGTGGACAACAACCGGAAAACCAGACAATGTATGTACTGTAAGAAAATTATGTCGTTGCTTTTATTGAGCCCGATTAATTTCCTTCCCCCGTAATAGTGGTCTTATAGGAAATTCGTTTTCTTTAGAAAATATGCTATTTATTATTGATTGGTTAATTAAAAGGAGTTTTAATCCGATTAAAACTCGGCTTTGATGGACGGCCAAGATTAAAAAAAATCCTAGGTCATTCGGATTTCGGCCCTCTCTCCACCTATAAAAGCAATGCTTTATTCCATCATAAAGCATACGAAAGAAACCAACACTTCAGACTTTGTATACTTGGCTACGTGTATCTTTTAAATGGAGGTGTCGTATCATGGAAAAGCCAGAGTTCAGAGTTGATTTAATCACCCACCATGAAAGCAGAGTACGTGGCATGTTATGAGGTTGCAATCTAGAGGACATGGATCCTTTAAGCATGACATGATATCTGAGGGATCAAAACACATGGACCTTAAATATCAATTACTGAATCAAGATGTTAGAAGATATTTGTTTGTCATTGAACATATAAGGACAAACCTTATGGTTGCAGACATATTTATGAATGTTAGGTGTAGTGCCCGAAAGACAATTATCTAATTGTTTTAGGACAGTATTAATAATTCATCTTATTATATGCATTTATGTTTATAATTAAGACACTACTGAAAACCCTAAGTACCTCGTTTATGTAATCACGTAACTCAGTGTATGGCTATACACAAGAGGATTGAGTTAGTGAGATGTACTTAAAATTAATTTTAGTCCGTAGCGTTTATTAATCGAGTGCGGGTCTCATGATTAATTTGCTAATAATGCGCCTGAACTTTTACGTGTGACGATCTTATCCGGATTGCCGGTAATAGGATTACCTAGTGGGGCATTTATATATGATGATAATCATATAGAAATTTGGACCGATTTGATTTGAGTTCTCGATATAATTCCGTAATCGAGAAGTCTTATCGAATCACAAGATGATCATATATGGATTAATCTTAATCTGAGGTGATCACAGCATTTAACGCTTAGACTAGGGTAGAGTTTGATGTGTTAGTAAGGATCACTTGAAGTATGTGGTCCAACACTTCGTTGGCTCTATTCGGGATGAGTGAGTAGTCTGTGCTATCACGAATATGGAATCCATTCCTTCCTCGGGAAGTAGACAGATAGCTTCCTTTAGTTGTTAACCCTAGAAAGCGATCGATCGGCCGAGTTCATATTTAGACTAATTAGCTACTAGTCAGATATGTGAACTAATTGATCACTGGGGGTTAATGGTAAATAAGGATAATATGTTTCGAGAAGGGTTTACGGAAATATCCCGACTCGAAGTGAACAGTCTATGGAGGATTTATCCGTATGTAATGATTATATCGATGGGCGCTTTAGACTCATAAATTGAGTGTAAGTTATCTATATTCGATAGAGTTCGATTTGGGTTTATGGTGGTGTAATCCCGGAATTAATAGGTTGGATATAATTATTACGTTTGACGAATAATTTTTATTCGATTTATTGTAGCTACTGAATATGGGTCCATGGTCCCCGACGTGGCTCCTAATATAGCATAATTGGATTTCTCGTCGTTGCACCTCGATTATAATTAAATGGTTGGATTGGACTATTTAATTGGATATGTGGATTAATTGTTTAGTTGGACTAAATAATTAAATACACGGAAAAGACATTTTTCGCGTGACTGGCGCGGAATTGGTGTGTTGACCTTTTTTGGTCAAAAGAATGGAAATATGCGTGGACCTTAACCTTTAGGAAAAAGGTGCGCATGTTTGTAATATTAAATAATTTATCAAGAAATTAGTTTTCTTGGATAATTATTTGACATGTGATTAAATTATTTATGTGTTAAATAATTTAAGGAAAAGAATATCTTTTATATGTCCTTATTTATTTTGGAATATCTTAGATATATCTTTTTAGGAAAAGGATTACTATAATTGATTTTGTATTAATTATTAATCCTTGGAGCTAAGTTTTACTTCTCACATATAAAGAGAGTTCTCCCTGCCTTTTGACACACAACAATAACACGCCATATGCATAAGAAAATAGCTTAGATTTTTCGGCTATTTTTCTTCGAGTTCGAGTTGGAATAATCTTGGGATTATTCCGTAGCATATCAAGGAGGTCCGGCAACGGGAAACACCATCCACTTGGTGTTGCTGGGAGACACACGTTGGAAGACGGTGGCTGCTCAATCTCGTGTTCTTGGATATTACCTTTGATCTTGGAGTTAAGCACCAAATAAGGTAAAATCCAAACCCCCTTGTAGTTTGATCTTTAATTTATGTTCTTTGTTTCGTTTAGATCTAGATCCCGATACTTCCGCTGCGTAATCGGGTCAATCCATGATTGATCCGACGATATTACATCTAACAAGTGGTAGCAGAGCCTTTGATCTAACGATCAAAGAATATGAGTTTTAGATCTAGGAGTGGAAAAGCATGTTTTAGGTGTTTTATTTCGTTTTTTTTTTTGTTAAATTCGAAATTTATTCATGTTGTATGCTTGTGAATGTTGTGGTTGAAGAGATGGATTGGGGTTGGTATTGTTTACCCGTAGATCTATTTTGTAGCTCTCTTGTTTAGAAACAATTGAGCATAGGATTTGTAATTTATTTTATGTTCATTCGGAAAATTGTAAAAGGTAGTACCTTTTGGTTTTTAATTCCTGATCGGGTTTAGGCAGCGAAGATTATGGTGTTAAAAATCATCAAGATGGTGAAACTAAAAGGTAAATACGAGAGGAGGCCGAATTGTTTAGAATTTTTTTTTTTCTCCTCGGCTGTTTCTGTTTTTTTTTAATGCGGCAATGTTAAATATTTGATTCTTTCATGCGGCTATCTTCTATTAAAAGTGATGCGGCAGCGTTATTTTATTTGAACATTAGGTCAACAATAAAAAAAAAAAAAAAAAAAAAAAAAAAAAAATTTCTGCCGTATACAAAAAAAAAAAATGAAATAAAATTTGGAAACTAAAACCGAGGGCGGTTAATTAAAAAAAAAAAAATTATTAATATAGATATATTTTAAATTTATTGGTATATTACGGCCTCCTCTCCTCGTCGTTCGTGGTTCGTGTCGAGATCGAAGCTTTCAAGATCCGGATGATTCAAGTTTGATGATCAAGACTTGAAGACATAGATTAAGTTTTACTTTTCCTTAGAAAATAGTTAGTCGGGGGTACCAACGGTCCATCTCGGTGTTTACTTTTCGGTATAATTTTGTGTTTGATCAAGATTACGTGCTTAAAACCGAAAAATTGCCATGACTTGCATCTTCATGATTCCACTCCAATGCATACATGTAGCTAGTTTATTTCGAATAAATTAGGCATGTATAACTCGAATAATTAGTATGAATGCTTATTAATTTAATATGTGGTAGTTAAATAATAAGTAGCTAATTATAAAAACCGAGGAACCGGGTTTTTGTCAATCGTTTACGATTTTAGTGATGGATTCTCGGTGAATCCCACTTGGAAAAATCGTTGAGCTTTTCGGTGATGGCTTCTCAGTGAACCCACCTTAAATGAAAACGAGATTACGCGCGTTGGGTGACGATTTAGAAATCGGAAAATCTTAGTACATGGGTTCGAAATGGTCTAACCATGGTCAAGGCGAGTTCAACCGAGCTTCGGCTTAATCGACTCCCTCCGCGTGTGATGTACGTTACGTGATTCGACAAGACTTAGCATAGCCGATAAGCCTTCGGCTAAACGGGCTTCTCTTGCCGGATTGGCCTGAATCATCACATATGTTCCAACGAATAAGGCGGCGTAGGCTTGCTACATAACCGACCCTGTTCGAGTCTTGTGATTTATTGTTTCTTATTGTCAAAGCCAAAACCGTAATTAGTAAACCCACCACTTTTTCAAAATATTGAGTGGGAGCGGGAAGGCGACGACCAACCCCACGGCCTCTACTATAAATGCAAGCACGTGAGAGAAGGGTGACGCCTCGAGCGGCTTTGATTCGGCCCCTGCGGGTGGTGTTCGCCCCTATCAAAATTCAAGGCTTGGTTTCCGAAAGGATAGGATTTCGGGTACTCGTTGAGTCACTGGCCGACCCTGCGGCGGCATACTCGGGGCGTACTTTGAGATCTGATATAGTAGGTCACACTCTTTATGGATATTTTCGAAATATCTAGGCTAGAAAAGGAAGGTAATCAATGATTAAGGTTCGGGATGTCTGATTCCCGTGAGATGTTTGATTCTCGAAGATTAATCATTGAGAGAGATTGTCTCAGTTTAATCGTCGCCTCTTTGACTGACCCTGCGGCGGCATTGAGGTGTGAGATTAAATCCTTGGAATGGTAGGATAGACTTTTAACAAGTTTATAATTCCTAAAATAAAAATCTAGTAGTGAAAATTTATTTTTTGAATTTAAGTTTCTGTCATTTTGTTTACAACTAAATCTCTAAGGTTACTAAACTGTTAGTAATAGGACTTCATTAAAAAAGTGGAGAGTAACAAGTACGTTGTAATTATCAATAAATGCAGTTAACTTTTCGGAAGAGATTTTTCTCTTCAGCCATTCAAAACTTAAGTGACATAGTATAGGTATGTCACGGGTGTCACTCGTGTTGAATGAGAGACGACCATACTTAGTTTACAAAAAGATGACATAGGACTATCAGATAAAATTCATTTAGTGAATTTTAAAAGTGTAATTACACATCAAATTTCTAATTGAAAAATTGGAAAATCATATACATAAGGCGTTGCTAGTTAGACGGTATTTGGAACCGATACACTAGTGGGAGCCTTAGCCTTATGATTTGTTGTGTTTCAGAATTATTAGAAATGTGTAATAGACTGCATAGAAGTTTCTCCATTTATTGGAAAAACAAGAATAAAGCGTTACTAGTTAGACAGTATTTGGAACTGATAAACTAGTGGGAGCTTAGTTCTGGAGATTTTATAATCTTTGAAACATCATGAACAGAGCATTGCTAGTTAGGCACAAGATTTGGGCCGATAAACTAGTGGGAGCTTAGTTCTAGGTGATGTTCTAATCTTTGAAAAATCATAAATACGAGTATTGCTAGTTAGGCGGTATTTGGAACCGATAAACTTGTGGGAGCTTTGGTCTTCTCGATTTGATGATTAGAAATAATCGATGGTCCAAGCAAGTAACAATAAACATCCCACAATCCACAGTTCAAGAGTAGAGTCTACTCAAACGAACTGCTAGTTCAAGACTATTTCCATCTAAGGAAAGTCGAGAATGGGAAAGAATGTTCATACGTGTTAGTCATCTAAACTAAGTAGTATAAGGCTAAACCGGAAAATTAATTGGAAATTAGAGGATAAGGAAAGTGATTTCGGATCACTGACTAATGCATCCTAGCAATTTTCTCGAAAGCTAAAGTTCTTTGGAAGAACTAGGTAGCTTTGCATTAAACGATAAATAAAAATAGACAACGGGCAGTTATTTCAGATAGACTAGTGGGAGTGATATGAGGAAATGAATCTCGGATTCAATTCTTGAGTATAACAGAAAATTCATTTTCTGTTTTGGATTCGTTGGACGAACGTATTCATTTTCAATATGATAATTTGTTTGTCTTATTGACGATGAATATAACATTCGAGTAACCTAAACCAAGACTCGGACTTTTGTTTGATAAAGTCGAACCACTAATCATTCTTTGAAAAGGTATTAAAAACACATCTTGAAATATATAAACGCAAATGGTTTCCGTATTTTGATAAACGCCTCTATCTATTCTATTAATTAGTGCATATTCCCATAAAGACAAGATCGAAGACGGCTCAGGGTGATTCCTATCTCCCATCAATGAACACCGTCTCAAGGAACAATGACTAAGTTTCCTTTCAATCGGGAAGGGTAATAGATTATAAGAAGTTACTTAGCTTGTTCATAACGACCTTCGGGTCATATGAAAGATACAAGCTAGTGGGAGCTTCAAGTAGTGACATATTGTCGATAACTACTCGAAACTCGGTAAGTTTATCCAAAAATATTTGGAGGAATCTCTGATTTGACCAGAGATAGAGTATTCCATACTCAAAAAATAGGTCATTGCATAGTCTTGGATGATGCTCGGCATGCCTCCCACAGTGAAATGTTTTCACTAAGGGATACACCATAAATTTGCCTTATATAGTAATTGATGCGCTACGATCTGTTTCTTTGAACTCATTTAAGATATTGGTTGCAAAATAACGGTTTACGTTGTAATACCGAGAAGTCCATCTAGAAGATGCCCACGCATTTGTGGACACGGAGTGAATTCGGTTCACCCCACTTCTGCAAATATAGACATTTAGCACTTAGTGCTTGAAGATAGGATCGAAATTTTTCCATACACGTTCGGATCGTGAAATATCTTAATGTATTGAGTATAGGTTGGTTACAAAACTCGTAAAATCGAGAGGATGACGCGGTTATCTTTGTCAAACTCGATCCGATAGAAATATATAAATAACAACCTTAGATCTTGATGTATTTGTACTCAAGATGTTACTAATCGATTTGTTCACCCCACATCCAACACCGGCGATTGGTGATAACACTAATAAAAACTACTAAACTAGATCGAATATCACTCCACCCCGAACGCAGTGGGAGTATGGTTTGTCCATTACCCATTGCAAGACCTTACGGTCTATAGGGTAGATTGATGACCCATAGTCCTTCGTGGGCTGTATAGGATCCTGATCATAGAGGTTGGTTTAAAAGCCATAACCCTGTGAATGGAGTTTGATACTCCAGTTCTGTTGGAACTCTTGTAGAACCACCTGAGTATCTCAGGCCCAGTGGGAGTAATTGGACCTACACGGAGAAGAGTCGATTGAATAGGAAAGTTTAACTTTCACCGTAAAACTGAGTAATTTAGGGGTGATTCCCTAAAAGGTAGAGAGTTAACCAGACCGTGATCTCTCTTACCACTCAGTCTTGCTTGATTTACGTCGAAAAAAAATAGGGGTGATTCCCTAAGACTTCCTTGCCGAACAACGGAATCTGAATTCATTCGTAATGAATGGGTTTTAGCTAAGAACAAATAACTGATTCGTTACAAAGCGAAAAATAGGGTGATTCCCAAGACCTTTTTGCGAGACTAACGGTATCTTAATTTATTCGAAAGAACCTTTGGCGGGATACCCGCGCCATAGCTTATATCCTTTGGGGATTAAAGCAAACCTCTAGGTCATTTCAAAGTCATATATTTTAATACGTGGACTTGACCAGAATGTTGATAAGTCTTTCGTAGACTGGGCATCAATATTAGTGAAGTAGTATGTAGATTAGTGTTTGTGAATGGTAACACTAAAACAGTTGGAAACAACATGGGTGTGTTATCTGAAGTCAAAGTCTGACATGCCATCGGGATTCATTCTAAAGGATTTGATTCGCTCAAATCCGCAAGAATCAATCATTGGCAATCCTATCCATTCACCTGGTTAAGATATTCTTGCATTTATGCAACATTCGACGATGTAGTCTACCCTACCTCTAAGGAATGGTTATCTAAACCTGAGGATGAATACGAAATGGGATGTTTAGTGAATCCTCATGTCTCTTCGGGAGAATGAGGAAAAATATGCTAGTATATTCAGTGCAAACTAGAATATAAGTGATAACACCGATTACGGCTTTAGGTCGATTAAGGATGATCACTAAGTCGATCTAGTCCTCGATGTTGAATCAAAGGCATATTGAAATCGTACCACCGGATTAAATGGAAAGCGACGTTTCGATCCCAAAGATAGACTCAAGCCGCCAACCTACTGATCGATGTACCATGTCACATGGTATTCGGATTCTAAGTGCACGCCGGGTCACCGACCTACCTGCGCGCGCACACACTCGGTCGTGCTTGGAAGGATGAAGTACTAAGATGCGCTTGGAGGGTGCAGATTTGAGGGATACGTCTCACTTGTTTTGAGCAAGTGGGAGAATGTTGTAGATATAGATAAATAAGGATGTGCTCTAAAACAATTAATCCACTTGCCTTTCGTGCAAGTGGGAGATTGTTAGGTGTAGTGCCGAAAGACAATTATCTAATTGTTTTAGGACAAGATTAATAATTCATCTTATTATATGCATTTATGTTTATAATTAAGACACTCTTGAAAACCCTAAGTACCTCGCTTATGTAATCACGTAACTCGGTGTATGGCTATACACAAGAGGATTGAGTTAGTGAGATGTACTTAAAATTAATTTTAGTCCGTAGCGCTTATTAATCTGAGTGCGGGTCTCATGATTAATTTGCTAATAATGCGCCTGAACACTTTACGTGTGACGATCTTATCCGGATTTGTCGGTAATAGGGTACTAGTGGGGCATTTATATATGATGATAATCATATAGAATTTGGACCGATTTGATTTGAGTTCTCGATATAATTCCGTGTCGAGAAGTCTTATCGAATCACAAGATGATCATATATGGATTAATCTTAATCTGAGGTGATCACGCAGGCATTTGCTTAGACTAGGGTAGAGTTTTGATGTGTTAGTAAGGATCACTTGAGTATGTGGTCCAACACTTCTCGTTGGCTCTATTCTGGGATGAGTGAGTAGTCTGTGCTATCACAGATATGGAATCCATTCCTTCCCTCGGGAAGTAGACAGACAGTTCCCTTAGTTGTTAACCCTAGAAACTGATCGATCGGCCGAGTTCATATTTAGACTAATTAGCTACTAGTCAGATATGTGAACTAATTGATCACTGGGGGTTAATGGTAAATAAGGATAATATGTTTCGAGAAGGGTTTACGGAAATATCCCGACTCGAAGTGAACAGTCTATGGAGGATTTATCCGTATGTAATGATTATATCAGTGGACGCTTTCGACTCATAAATTGAGTGTAAGTTATCTATATTCGATAGAGTTCAGTTTCGGGTTTATGGTGGTGTAATCCCGGAATTAATAGGTTGGATATAATTATTCTGTTTGACGAATAATTTTTATTCGATTTATTGTAGCTACTGAATATGGGTCCATGGTCCCCGACGTGGCTCCTAATATAGCATAATTGGATTTCTCGTCGTTGCACCTCGATTATAATTAAATGGTTGGATTGGACTATTTAATTGGATATGTGGATTAATTGTTTAGTTGGACTAAATAATTAAATACACGGAAAAGACATTTTTCGTGGACTCGGCCCGAATTGGTGTGTTGACCTTTTTTGGTCAAAAAGAATGGAAATATGCGTGGACCTTAACCTTTAGGAAAAAGGTGCGCATGTTTGTAATATTAAATAATTTATCAAGAAATTAGTTTTCTTGGATAATTATTTGACATGTGATTAAATTATTTATGTGTTAAATAATTTAAGGAAAAGAATATCTTTTATATGTCCTTATTTATTTTGGAATATCTTAGATATATCTTTTTAGGAAAAGGATTACTATAATTGATTTTGTATTAATTATTAATCCTTGGAGGCTAAGTTTTACTCTCCTATATAAAGAGAGTTCTCCCAAGCCTTTTGACACACAACAATAACACGCCATATGCATAAGAAAATAGCTTAGATTTTTCGGCTATTTTTCTTCGGGTTTCGAGTTGGAATAATCTTCGGGATTATTCCGGTAGCATATCAAGGAGGTCCGCAACGGAAACACCATCCACTTGGTGTTCTTTGGGAGACACACGTTGGAAGACGGTGGCTGCTCAATCTCGTGTTCTTGGATATTACCTTTGATCTTGGAGTTAAGCACCAAATAAGGTAAAATCCAAACCCCCTTGTAGTTTGATCTTTAATTTATGTTCTTTGTTTCGTTTAGATCTAGATCCCGATACTTCCGCTGCGTAATCGGGTCAATCCATGATTGATCCGACGATATTACATCTAACAATGAAAGGACTAACACCAAGACATAACAGAGAGACAGTGAAAGCATGAGGCTTGAGGATAGCTCCCAGTTATCGTGTTCTGCCAATTATTTTACACTTATGTTTGACATATGTTGAGCTCCTAATGTTATTCTTCTCCATCATTATTATTTTCTGTTTTCCATTGTGTACACACCTTGCGAATGGATATATTAAAATAGAAATTGTCTCTTGCAAAGACATAACGGGACCGTTTATTTAATCTCCGCTTATGGTCTAGTTATGACGACTATCAATGTTGTGGTACATAGAAGGGAGCATATTGCAGAATGATGTGTAACCGCTATGACTCCCATTGACAGCTAGATTAATGATGACACTTACGCTAACCGACTAAAGGATATGTTTAGCATATAACGCGCGCCTTATGATCCTTACAAGGAAAACATTAATGAATATTCCAATCGACCAAGTGGGAGAATGTAAGAAAATTATGTCGTGGCTGTTATTGAGACCGATTAATTTCCTTCCCCGTAATAATGGTCTTATAGGAAATTCGTTTTCCTTAGAAAATATGCTATTTATTATTTATTGGTTAATTAAAAGGAGTTTTAATCCGATTAAAACTCGGCTTTGATGGACGGCCGAGATTAAAGCAAAACCCTAGGTCATTCGGATTTCGGCCCTCTCTTCACCTATAAAAGCAATGCTTATTCCATCATAAAGCATACGAAAGAAACCAACACATCACGGTTGTAGGCAAGGAGAGAGATATCGGAATCCTCATCAAGGCTACAACAACGGAGCAGAAGTCGAATAACAATGGATGTAGGAAACGATCTGATCGGGGTCAATCAGGTTATAAAATACTTGACCACCATAAACCAATACTAGCAAGAGGACTAGGCCCATCGAAGTATAGCTATATTGAATCAAGGTCGATCCCACAGGGAACCAATTGTGGATCATCTTATATACAAACAATTAATTAAACATGTCAAGGACATAGAGGCGGTCTACGACCAACATAAGACAAGAAAGGTAAAGACACGACTCGACACAACGTAATTAACCTCCCAAATTATAGTCTTTATCGTTTGGACCTAGATAATTTATATAATAAACTGAACTTATTAACTGTCAATCCGTTTGTATCTATCTTAGATTGGCTACGAGAGTCATCCTCTTTAACTTGACTTAATTAGCACCGGTTAGGTTGCTAGATCACTGTGCTACATTACGTGACTTCACCTTTTGGGTATCCATCTCATATAACTTGCACGCTTACGACACTAAGGATGCCGATATTAATCGTACACCTCGTCTAGGCAACATTCCTATGGTTAGGCGTACTTCCTAAACGATTACTCAAGCTCTCGTCCAACTAGCAATTGCCAAGTTGTAGTCTCATGCTAATCTACGACGTACGTATAATCAGGTGCTAGCAATCCCCAAATATAAACCTACCTAGATAACGTTGAACGTCCGTGAAGAGCAATTCATAAGCCTACCTAAGAGTTTTATATTGGTATTTCCTTTTTACACGTTTTAATTAAACTAAGCGAGTAACGTAGCCATAGCCATACCTACTGAGATAATAAATTCAACTAGGCTAAACCTAACCATAAAGACGTGGCGTAATAACTGATGAAACAGGGCTCGGTCGACCGAGTGTAAGGCCTCGGTCGACCGAATGACACCTTTCGGTCACCCGAACGATTTCAACCCAGAATACATCTTATATCTCTCAGCGTTTCATCATACAGAACAGATTAAACAGTAATTCGCACAGTATTCATATTAACTAACATAGATACGCATTAATTAAATCAAGTAGATTCATGAATAAATACTATGTGTATGACGTAGGTTATGGGATCCTCATAGACAAGGTATCGCCACCTTCCCAACGTCATAGCCTAGATCTACATCATCTAGCTATGATTAACTAACTCAAACGATAAAGCATAATCGGGAATTAATTATCAAAAATAAAAACAACGAGAAAATTAAAGGCTTACATATTTGCAACCATAATAAAGCTATTTGAGCGACTACATTGTAACGTACCAAAGCTATGAATGTAATTGATAAAAAGGTATAAGGTATTGTATGTATATCTAAGGTGTGTGTTGGTGTGTTTTTACAAATTTCGTAGCTGCTGCTTATATAGAGGTTTTTGCCGACCTAGGAAGGATCTAGAAGATATACACGCGATTTACGCGGATAAACTTCAAGTGATCGAGCCGACTCTCTCGGTCGACCGAATGGATAGGCTCGGTTGACCGAGCCCTTTTTTACACGTGTTAAACGCGTCTCTTTGTCTGACTTGTTCCCCACTGCATTCTTTTGAACTGATCTAATTTATCCTTTGATTAATGCTTCGATTTTCCTCTTCATTATCTTGAGATTTACTGATTGAATGACATTTATCTCTCGATTTGTCGTGATCTGCAAAATCAGCATTTATAGCACAATAAATCGGCTTTTAATAATGAAAACGGCTAAATACCAAAAATCATATTAATAATCACATAACATTAAATAATAAATATAAACATGTGATTTAATATGAAATATATATTATTAATCTCGATTTAAGGTCAATGTTGATGACTTTTACGGGTATAATTTGACCGTCATCACGATCTTGATGATTTCTTCCGCTATTAAGGTACTATGAATCTATTGTTTAATTACATGTACACCTCTAAATATTCTAATAATGTATTGATAGACAGTCTCCCGAACATGACTTATTGGTAAAGGACTTAAATATCTTAAAAGGACAGTCGGACCTGGAGCTGCAGTGTGAAGGTTCGAACCTCATAAATTAACGACTTCTTTCGGTTCTCATGACTCTGAGCCACCTCCACTCATCCAAAAGTATAGAAGGATTGAAACCATTTTAATCTATTGATAGACCTCGATAAAGTATAAATATAATGGTCATGTTAAAGTGTAGTCAAATGGGAAGTTTTTGTGTGGTGTGTACCTACGTAAGTACACACGACGTGGCACACCACACACCACATGATTTCATTCTGCACCAAACTGTGTGGTTCTGATCGTGCCACGTCGTGTGTACCTACGTAGGTCCACACTACACAAAAACTTCACTAGTCAAATGGTGTGGTCAAATGGTAAAGTGTAGTGAAAAAGAAGAAACTGAGCATCACGGGTGGGACAACTTCCTAATGTGTTTTTTATCCAACTCGTATAAAAATTAGGGGGAATGAGGGAGAATGACAGAAATATTTCATCAATTGAGTAGAATGACAGTCTTTTGAAACTTTTGCATAAAGGACAAAACTATTTATCCACTGTCGAAATTCACTTTTGTTCGAAATTCACTGTTTAAATTCACTGCCGAAATTCACTGTCGAAATTCACTAATTTTCAAAATTCATTGTCGAAAGTCAATTATTTTTGGAATTCACTGTCAAAATTCACTAATTTCGGGATTCACTAGGGAGATTCACTGATTTTCGGGATTCACTGTCAAAATTCACTGATTTCGGGATTCACTGGGGAGATTCACTGATTTTCGGGATACACTGTTTGGGAAATTAGGGATAAGGACACAATCTGGAATATTTTTAAGTAACAGAACATCTACATATTTTTTTAGGGAGAAGGACAACTGCATAATTTTTATAGCGAGAAGGACAAACAGTGAATCCCGAAAATCAGTGAATCTCCCAGTGAATCCCGAAATCGTTGAATTTCGATAGTGAATCCCAAAAATCGATGAATTTCGACAATGAATTTTGAAAATTAGTGAATTTCGACGAAGAATTTCGGCAAAGAATTTAAATGAAAGAATTTCAAACACAAGTGAATTTCGATAGTGAATAAATAGTTTTGTCATTTATGCAAAAGTTTTAAAAGACTGTCCTTCTACTCAATTGATGAAATATTTATGTCCTTCTCCCTCATTCCCCCTTCACTGTTTGTCCTTCTCGCTATAAAAATTATGCAGTTGTCCTTCCTCCTATAAAAAATATGTAGTTGTCCTGTTACTTAAAAATATTCCAGATTGTATCCTTATCCCTAATTATTCTTAAAAAAATTTGAGTCCATCTATATAATTGACTTATTATTATTATTATTATTATTATTATTATTATTATTATTATTATTATTATTATTATTATTATTATTATTATTATTAAGACGATATGATATTTTACACATATAGTTTAACGTATAAAACTTGTACCTTTTATAGTATAATAATATACTCCCTCTTTTTTTATATGTCGCAGAGAGAAGATTCACACAGATTAAGAAAGTAATTAATATGTCTCAAATATAGTGTTGGAAATGTATTTTTTTTATTGGAGATGTAAATACTTTGTTGGTAAATGTGTTTTTAGTTGGAAATGTATTTTTTTATTGAATATGTAAACATTTTATTGGTAAAGGAGGAAAAATTAATAAATGATGTATTGAAAATGTACAATGACAGATAAATAAAAACATAGCAAATTCTGAGATGTGACGGATAAAAAAACGGAGAGAGTATATGTTTTATTTATTTGTGGTTTAGCATATGAATATTTATTCACATACAATAACTGTCTCTCTCAAGATACAACGGCTTCACATCTCGAATTTAGATACACTTCAAAAATCCAAGTTCCGACGAATTTACAGAGTTACTCAGTATTTTACTAAATTGAGGACTTTGTCGGACCAGTTCTTGTTGGTTGGACCTACTCCCCCTTGTACTTGTCTAGCCCTACCCATCTATAAGGAGTATACAGAGACTAATTATGATATAAGGTTCTTGAAGGGTCTTAATGACACCTTGAGTAATGTCAAGTCTCAAGTCTTGATCGCAAAAGCTTAACCTGACGTAAGGCCCGTGTTTTTTTTATGACTTTGAAGCATGAAAGTCAGTTGGTATATTTTGATCTTGCTGTTGATATATCAGTTAATCTTGAATACTAGAGTTACTGATAGCAGATCAGTCAATGTTAATGGTGAATCTGTTGCACTTGCTTCTCAATCAAATAATGGTTATGGAAGAGGCCAGGGTAGGGGAAATTCAAGAATTTTCAGGGTGGTTCTAAGAAACCACAATGTAAATATTGTGGGAGAGAAGGACATACAATTGACAAATTTTATAAAAAAAATATATGGTTATCTCACAGACGGTCCGGTAGAGGTAGAGGAAGAAGCAGGAATAACATTCAAGCTAATCATATTGTTTTGGGCTCAGAAATGGACTTATCTCATGATGGTTATGCTAGTTCACATGTTTCAAAGGGGTCTACAAGTTTCAATTCCAACATTATGTCTAGATCACAATATGATCAAATAATGGAGATGCTTAGAAATGTGCAGATTCAAGATCTATGTAATGGAGCACAGACCTCTAATCATGTTGTAGTCTTGACAGCCATTGTTCAAGCAGCACCCAGACAAGTAATATATGTGAATGTTTTGTTGATTCTGGTGCTACATATCATGTTATCTATTCATTATCCTTAATGTTTCACTATATTGTAGTGAAAGGTTTAACTGTTAATCTGCCTAATGGTGCTAAAGCACAAGTCACTCACATAAGTCGAGTCAAAATTAATCAAGATCTCATTCTTGATCATGTTTTGTGCGTGCTTGGATTTTCTTGTAACTTGTTGTCTGCGAAGAGACTTACTAGTGCTGGCAGACATTCCTTGTTTTTTTTTTTTTTTTTTTTTTTTTTTTTTTTTTTTTTTTTTTTTTTAAACAACTTTATTTAATTAAAAGAAGAGATAAAGTGTTACAAAAAGTTTGCCATATCCCGGCCCGCCCCAAGTATGCGTGATAGAATGCATAGCATGGCCTCCTTAAACCCTATGTGTGGCAAACCCAGTGTAGGAAAATCCATCACATAGGGAAGAGTACTCGCTCTATGCATTCCCAAAAAATCCCAAACTCCAAAAATATGTACAACGGTGAAAATCACAAGTAAATGGCAGACATTCCTTGTATTTTCAAGCTAATGGTTGTGTTGTGCAGGACAACCATACGAGGAGGAAGATCGGTTCAGCAGATTTGAGAGCATGATTGTACCTTTTTAAGTATGACATTGTTCCCATTCCATCTGGTTCATGTTCTGTTGATTCTTTGTCATAGTCTTTATTATGGCATTACAGACTTGGCCATCTTTATAGTGCTAGGCTTAAAACTTTACAGAATCATATACCTAATGTAAAATTTCCTTTGGAACATGAATGTCATATTTTGTCCTATGGCCAAGCAAAAGAGGCTTAGTTTTTCTCACAGTTAGTCTGTATCAGACAAAATGTTTGATTTGATTCATGTTGACACATAGGGTTCTAATAGATTTTGGACACATACTGGAGAATCTTACATTTTGACCATTGTGGATGATTACTCTAGTTTTTTTTGGGTATTTCATATGAAATCCAAGGCAAAACTAGGGCTTTACTACAAAATATTTATTCAATTAATTTAATTTATTATTTACCATATAACAATAATTGACTATCTGATGCCATGCAAAAAACCAATTTTCTACATAAATTCTAAAATACTTAGTCGATAGGAAAAACTAGAATTTTCATTTATTCGAGGAGTGTTCACAAATTTGAATTACGCGAGATAAGACGGGGACCATGGGCCTATATCAAGAAGCTCAATGATCCGAGTGATCAGCCAAACTCTTTAGTCTAATCACTCGTTTCATTAATTCTCGGTGTTGTATCACCATAGACCCGAGATTGAACTCTTCTAGAATATAGAACATATATACTCCACTTACTTATATTAGTTACCGAGCGCCACTGATATAACCAATACCTATCGATAACCCTCCACAAATAGTTTGTATACGCAGCAACGCATTGTCCGCAAGAGATCTCCATAACTTCTTGTCCTTGAATTACCATTAACCTTAAGTGATCGATTTCCTTTGATCTTATCAGAGGTGCGCGCAATCGATTAGTACCAGGATTAACTAACGAGGGAACCATCTATCCAATCCCTCTTACGAAGAATGAGAGGACTCTATCTTGGTGACTCGCGTTCCCGGCTACTCGATCCCTGAGTGATGCCAAGGTGGTCGGGATTAAAGAAGGCACTACTTAGCCAACTATACCACTAAATCAAACGTCACCCTTGGAAAGGCATGTGTCTATAATCACACGAGGATTAATATTCAATCTGTAAATGGTCATCTATGATGTAATTAGAATCTCTTGTTATTGATTTAGTACGATATCATCATATTGAATCGATCCAGTCCGACGTGAACCCTTTTCACGTATAAGTGCAGCCTTTAAGGTGTCCAACTCTGACGGCCCGGATTAGGCGATCACACTAAGTGTTTTGGGCACTAATAGTGGCTTGGCTGTGAGATCTCAAACTCCAGGCAATTATGAAACAAGTCAATTCACCAAGGACAAAGTGTTTAAGGAAGCACACCATAAACTCAATCCTCCGTACATAACACTTACGCATTGAGTTTTATGGTTACATAACAAACCCCGAGGAATTTTTTTGCAGTGTCACTTCTATCTATGCAGTTAAGAAAGTAAAGGATCAATGAGAAAGTATCACTTTTATTTAATTGAAACAATACATATTTTTTTGGGCACCATGCCTAACAGATGTCATTAAGTACCCCACTCACGTATTTGATTGGCTGAGATCAGGTTGTGCTACTGCTACATAGGGTGGAACAACTAACTATTCCATTCGCGTCCTTCTTTGGCCAAAGTGCAAGCACCCACAAATTAGAATAAAAAAAAATGATGCATATACAAACATGAATATGTATATATACACATATGTTAAAAAAATATAAATAGGAAAAAAAGGAAAAAATAATCAGACTTTTTGTCAATAGCCGATGGTTATACGATAGTCAAAAAGTGACAATCTACATGGCTAGTTCAGTAGCTAGGGTGTGTACTACTACTACTAAAAAAGTACCGAAAAAAAAGTGTTGAAAGAAAAGGGAAAAAAAATACCTCGACTCCGCGCTCAAGAAAAAAAGACCGTTATAACTCTTTGACTCCTTAATACTTAGCTCTGTGTGTTGAAGAATGGTTGATTGAGCTTCATGCTTCTTCTGGTGTCATGTTTTGAACAGATAATGTTGGACATCTATTCAGAATATGCACACTACAACTTACAGTTTCTGACCAGAAACTTTTTGGTACATTTCCATAGGCCAGCATGCTTCTTACCATATTCAGAATAGTCATATTCTTCTTCTAAGATACACCATTTTGCTATGGTGTATAGGTTGCTGTCAATTCCTTTCTGATTCCATGACTGGTACAGAATTCTTCAAACTCTGCTGAGAAAAATCATCCTACTCTATTTGTTCTCAGACACTTGACATTTTGACATGTCTCATTTTCTCTTTAGAAATTTGAAGTTCTTGAATGCATTCAAGGCTTCAAATTTTTCTTGCAAGAATACAACCCAAGTTTTTCTAGAAAAATCATCAGTAATAGTAATGAAGTATCTCTTACCTCCATTGGATGATGGGTTGATTGGTCCACACAAATCAGAATGGATGAGTTACAACACTTGGTTTGACCTCCAAGATTTTCCTTTGGAAAAATGATGTCTGTGTTGCTTTCCTTTAGTGCACTCTTCACATAATTGTTGAGGAGTCTGAATCTGAGAAAGCCCTTTAACCATTTCCTTCTGTTGCAGAGTTTTCAAACCACCAAAATTGAGATGTTCATACCTGTAGTGCCATAACCAAGATGTGTCTTTCAGTTCTGCCATAACACATGCTTGTGGCTCCTTGATTTCCAAAGGGAATAATCTGTTGGCATTCATGGGAACTTTAGCTATGATTCCCTTGCTTGAATCCTTGATTTCACACTCCTTATTCTTCAGAATAATTAATCTCATATCCCTTTTCTTGTAGCTGTCCAACACTTAACAGATTGCACTTCAGATCAGGAACATATAAAACACTAGAGATTGTTTCGGATTTCCCATTTTTGGATCTGATGGATATATTTCCTTTTCCCTTAACACCGACTGAGGTTTTATCTCCAAACTTCACTTTTGAATGGTAGGATTCATCCAAAGAAGAGAATGGTGCTTTATTACCACATATATGATTGGTGCATCATGTGTCAACATACCATACTTGGGGTGCTGATGTCTGCTTATGTTGTGTAGTCATCAGCAGGGTCTCATCCTCCTCTTTGTCAGCAAAGTAAGATCTATGCCGAGTCTCATTCTCCTTGTCTGCTGACAATTTGGTGTAGCAGTATGACCGGTAGTGTCCAAATTTATGACACCTAAAGCATTCAACATTCTTTTTGTTTGTAGTATCTCTTCCTTCTCCATTGTTTGATGACTGAGAGTTGTCCCTGCTGTCAGAATCTCTGGATATTCTCCATCTACCTCTTCCTCTGCCCCTACCCCTGCCCCTATAATTGTTGTTAGAGGCAGTGGTCTTTAAGGCATGTTTTTCATTTGATGCTGCTGAGCCTCTCCTCATCTTCTGTTCATGGACTTGCAAGGAACTTTGCAGTTCATCAAGAGATAGTGCATCAATGCCTTTAGATTCCTCAATGGAGCACACAACATAATCAAATTTTGGGGTTAGTGTTAAAGGTGAATTTTGTGGTTTTTAACGCTTTATTTTATAACAACTTCTCATGTATTTCATTACTATTTATAGTAAAATAAAGGTTTAAACGGAAATATTGAGCACATGTGTTTGGAAAGCGTTTAAATGCAAAACCGAGCTAATTATGTGGTTTTGTCGATAAATATCGTTGTATTTGCGATATTACATTTTTGCACATCTTTATCGTGATTGTAGGTACCTAAATACGTCATGTGAAGTGATGGAATGAAGTTTTCAAGCAGCCGAACTTCCGATGCAGTTCTTGATATGATATACACTGATTTGACTCTCGACCTCAAGAGAAGATTTGTAGGGCTTGAAGAGAGGATTCTACAGGATTTTGAATCACTCCATTCCGACTTACGAGGCCTGAGATATGAGCGTTACAAGTTTGGATGCTGTTGCTTTGAAACTCTTTGGAAAATCCCGTAAACGACTCGTAACACGACGGGCTAGTCAAAAAGGCGTTTTCTGAAGAAGAGTCCTTAATGAAAGTTGTAGATTTTCCCGAGAGATTAATTATGACGTTCGGATCATAATTTTTGGAGGTCTACAACTCAAGATATGAATTTTAGAAGTTTCATTCCTAAAAAAAGAATGATTCAGCCGACATTGTTCCCTATAAAAGCAGCAGCACTTTATACCCTAGATATACAATTTTCATACACAGCAGCCGCAATTCACACAAGAGAGGGCCGACTTTTTCTTTTTTTTTTTCCCTTTATATTTTCATCCCAAAAAACACAATTAGGGTGTAAATTTCTCAACAATGAGGAGCTAATTTCCTTCTCAAGCAAACTTGGGGAAGCGTTTTGAACGGATTTCGGTTTTCAATTCTATTTATCTATTGATAAATATCTAAAGGTTAGAACTTTTGTATCAATTTCATATCGTATTCGCATTTCGATCGATAGATTATGTGTATGATTTGATAATCCGTTGATGATAATTAATGGAACCCTAGGTCACTATACAAAAGTTTGAATCCTTTAAACCAAATTATAACGAAAGTTGTGGTTTAAACGGTTTAGATTTTGGATATTGATAAATCTCCCCACCTAAGAACGCTAAAGGATCAATCTTTGATAAAAGATTGTGAATAAAATCATGTGGAAATATTACAAATTTACTTGAAGAGATTGATGAGTCTGCTTGAGTTCAAAGAGGTGCTCAAGACCTCTCGAAATTGCATCTGAGGATATTTTGTACACTTTATTTAATTATAAAAGACATATTAATTGTGATACATATAAACAATTAATATGTCAAACTCTAGTTTACTTTATGTCATAGACACAATTAATATGTCATAGACATAGCTTTTACTTTTACTTTTGCATGCTTGCCGCCCACATCTACATACTCAAGTGGCCGCCCAAGCTAGTGCTAGTCTCTCTCAATTGTATCTATTTATACACCTTTCATATCAATGAATAAACCAAGTTGAAGTTTACTCTTGTGTTTATCACATTCTCAAACTCTCTTCATGGTATCAGAGACTTACTGAGTTCTAAAAATCCGCTGCAAAACTCAGTTCTTTTCAGAAAAATGTCAACATTATCTGATGTTTCATCTTCTTGATGACTCACAATTTGCCTCACAGATGGGATAATCGAACACTCTTCTTTACAAATCATAAACTTGATGGTAACAATTACTTGCTATGGTCAAGGTCTATGAAAATGTATATCTCCGGCCAGGGCAAGATGGGATATCTGTGCGTTTCCAAACTCCGCCTCGTTGAAACCGACCCCAAGTTTGAAGCATGGGACACGAGAAAATAACCAAGTCATGACCATCCTCACGAGGTCTATGACAAAAGAGATCGATGAGAACTTCATGATGTATGACACTTTGCTAAGGAAATGCAGGACAATGCCGAGAGACCTTTACTCAAAAAGGACAATACATCTCAAGTCTATGAACTCGAAGCTCAGATTCAAAATTGCGAGACAAGGGGATATGTCTCAGAACTCAATACTTTAATCAACTATCTAAGGCATGGCAACACCTAGATATGTTGGAAACTCACCCTGGAATGATGTTAAAGATGTTGCACTCTTTAAAGACATCATCGAGAAGAAGAGAGTATTCAAATTCCTTCTTGGATGAATCCTACTCTTGATGATGTCGAGGTAGAATTCTTGCTACTAAACCTCTTCCAAATCTCAAATCCATGTTTGCCGAGGTCAAACATGAGGAAAGCAGGAGGAAAGTGATGTTTGCTTTGAACCCCTGCCGACAACTCTCTTCGAAAGTGCCACCTGTGCCGATCGTCGGGAACCTGCTTGAGGCTCTCTGAGGCTTACAGGAAGCCTGCTTGATAAAATCGGGAAGCTGTTTCGTGACCACCGCAAAAGCGCACTAATCACACCAAGGACACTTGCTTGGAAGCTACATGGCAAGCCTAACTCCTCCAAGTCCTCCGGACACCTTGCCAAAGTCGAGCGGACACACATAAGTGAGGAAGATGATGACAAAGTTGAATGCTCACTTGTTTGCATTCAAAGCCTTTCTAACTCAACAAAGGGAGGTAGTCACTCTCTTGACATAGCCTCTCATGCCAAAGAGTAAATTCTACTCATCTATTAGTAATGAAACCTGGATTGTTGACTCTGGGCCTCTTCCCATATGACTAGTAATAAAAATCTCATTACTCAACTTAAGCCATGTCCCCAAATTCACAATATTAAGGCTCACATGGATCTATCTCTAGTGCAAAGGTTTTGGTCGGTGCGACTTACTAATAAGATATGCTGCAGAATGTCCTATTTGTTCCAAAATTAGATTGCAATCTCATATCTCACAAGAAACTTACTAAAGATTTGAACTGGATTTGTTGTTTTTAATGAGAATCGGTGCACATTCCAGGATCATTCCTCAAAGCGTTGATTGGGACTGCTAAACCTTGCTCAGTCTGTTTGTGGTCAACCTGCTGAAGACAGTAAGATCAAGACCGACGAATCCCTCAGCACTGCACTCAAAACCTAGACAATATCATGTTATGGCATTATAGACTAGGACATCCCGATTTTTAGTTATTTAAAGTCTATAGATCTGAATTGTTTAAAGGTTGTAATTTGAATGATCTTCAATGTGATATTTGTCGGTTGCTAAACTCACCAAATCTGTGTATGCAAAATTACCTTACTTACCATCCACACCATTCACCTTAATTCACAAAGTGACGTATGGGGACCCTCAAGAGTAAAAAGCATAACAGAAAGAGGTGGTTTGTTACCTTCATAGATGACCACACCAGAACCACTTGGTTATTTTTAATGAAGGATAAGTCCAAGTTGGACCCATCTTTCAAGAATTTTACAACATGGTCTCCACTCGGTTTGACACTAAGATCAAAATCTTGAAGTCCGACAATGCTCTTGAATATTATGAGTCTCATCTCATTAATTTCTTGATGGATAAAGGGATTGTCCATATCAAGTGGTTGTGTTGAAACCCCTCAAAGAAAAATGGGGTTCTTTGAGAGAAAAAACAGCATCCGCTTGAAATGGCTAGGTCTATTATGTTTACCACAAATGTTCCAAAATATATATGTGGGTGAAGCCATATTGACTTCCACATACTTAATCAACAGACTTCCCAAACAGGTACTAGGCTTCAAAACTCCTATCAAAACCCTACCGGACACACACTCCTGCCCCATCTTATTTCCCGATTACCTCCAAAAATCTTTGGTTGTACTTGTGTTTGTCTATATCCATGCCCAACACGAAGCAAACTTGATCCCAAAGCTCACAAGTGCATATTCCTAGATATGCAAAGGACGAGAAAGGTTACAAGTGCTACTCTCCTTCTGAAAAAAGATTTTACAATTCTATGGATGTAAATTTTTTTGAAAGGACTCCCTACTACAGCAAGTCCACTGAGGCAGTCACTGATGGAAACCTGATAGAAATTGACCTAAACCCCTTCATTCAGCAAACTCTTAACCCTCAGCAACCTCCTGATCCTCAGGAGGCTGAACTTCAGTACCCTACTGACTCTCTACAGCCTAATACTTCTCAAAACCTCCCGAACAAGTCTCTATCGAACTAAACCTCAAGCAGACTTCATCGAACAGTGAGTCCACTGGACCTCGACTTATTGACTCTCGCTGATCTGCTTGAAAGTGGATGATGACTATTGCTCTAAGGAAAGGGAAAAGATCATGCACCGATCATTCTATTCATTCTTATTTATCTTATGATCGGTTGTCTCTGTCTTTGCCATGTTTACACAGACTGGACTCTCACTCTATCCCTAGAAATATTCGGAGGCCCTTCAAAATGATAAGTGGAAGGTCATTGTTAAAAGAGATGATCGCCTCCTCGGATAATCATACTTGGGATCTCACAACTCTTCCAAAAGGCAAGAAGGCAAGTCATTTGCAAATGGTTATTCACTATCAAATACACTGCGATGGTACTATTGACAAGTACAAAGCCGATTGGTAGCGAGGGATTCACTCAAACTTATGGCGTTGACTATAAAGAAACTTTTGCACCAGTGGCAAAGCTCAACACCGTCTGTCAGGTACTAATTTCTCTAGTTTGTCCAACTTGACTGCCTCTTTCATCAATTGGACATCAAAAATGCTTTTCTAAATGGGGACCTTCTTGAGGAGGTTTATATGACTATACCTCCTGGTTTTATCAATCCTCATACTCAAGGCAAGGTGTGCAAACGAGGAAATCTCTATATGGCTGAAGCAATCACCAAGGGCATGGTTTGGAAAATTAACAACTGTGGTCAAAGTCTGCTGGATATCACCAATGCAATTCGATCACACTATGTTCATCAAGACAACCAACCGAAGAGGTCTATTCTTATTGTCTATGTGGATGATATCATCCTTACTTGGAGATGACCTGTTTGAGATCCAACACTTGAAAGAATTGTTTGGCAAAGGTATTTCAGTTAAAGACTTGGGTTTACTTAAGTATTTTCTTGGCATGGAAGTAGCTAGAAACATCAAAGGAATCTCGGTCTCCCAAAGGAAATATGTCTGGACTCTTTGAAAAAAGCGGGCATCTTTGGGGTGCAAACTCTTTGTATCCCAGTAGACCCAGAGGCCATACCTCTGCTACATGGTGACATTCTTTGTAAGAAAGGAACAATATCAAAGACTTGTAGGAAACTCATCTACCTATCCCATACAAGACCGGATATTGCATATGGTGTCGATCACAGTTAGCTGATTCATGCATTGCCCTCTTGAGCAACATTGGGATGCAGTGAATAGAATCTTCATGGTATTTGAAGTCCACTCCTGCCAAGGGTTACACTTCACCAAGTCTGGCGATAGATCCATCAAGGTCTATACTGATCTTGATTATTGGGCTGGATGCCACATAGATAGAAGGTCTACCACAGGCTATTGTTCCTATGTATGGGGAACCAGTTTACTTGGAGAAGCAAGAAACAACCCTCTTGTCAAGAAGCGATCTTTGTTGAACTTAGGGCACTTGTACTCGGCATTTGTGAAGCTCTATGGCTAAAAAAGTCTTGGTCGAACTTCAAAAACCTCTCAAAGAACCTATCACACTATCTTTGATAATAATTCACCTTATGCATGGTGAAGATCCTGCCCATCATGATAAAACCAAGCATGTGGATATTGACGGACACTTTCGAAGGAAAAGATTGATGCGAGGATTATTCAACTCCAGTATGTTCCTCAAAGCAGATCGAATCTTGATATTCTTACCAAGGCTATTCCCTCTTATGTTCAAAGAGACTTAGTAGCAAACTTGGCCGCATCAACATATCTGACCCCGATTTGAGGGGTGTGGAAATATTACAAAGATTACTTCAAAGAGATTGATGAGTCTCATTGAGTTTCGGCAGGGTGCTCAAGCACCTCGAAATTGTCTGAGATATTTTGTACACTTTATTTAATTATAAAAGACATATTAATTGTGATACATATAAACAATTAATATGTCAAACTCTAGTTTACTTTATGTCATAGACACAATTAATATGTCATAGACATAGCTTTTACTTTTACTTTTGCATGCTTGCCGCCCACATCTACATACTCAAGTGGCCGCCCAAGCTAGTGCTAGTCTCTCTCAATTGTATCTATTTATACACCTTTCATATCAATGAATAAACCAAGTTGAAGTTTACTCTTGTGTTTATCACATTCTCAAACTCTCTTCAAATCATCTAAGCCATTAGTGATTTGTGCACTCGGTTAGGCGTAATAATCGTAACCTTGGGATAGAATCATTTGATTAATGATTTGAAACCGGTATTCGTTTGATTCGTGAAACCTTGTTTGCTTGTCTTTTTATCACTGCATTTGGTTAATTGTTAAAGCCTTCATCCTAATTGTTAATTGTTAATTTTCTGCAATTTCTTGTTCGCTCATCGCTTGTTCATCGCCGTTTTACTTGTTCATTACGGCATAATTAGTATAAACTCGTGACATTTGCAACTAAAACTTGAACCAATACAACCCCAATTCCCCGTGATCGACTCCGGTTACACCATTTTGCACTGTTAAGGGTGAAATTCATGGTTTATTCTACGTTATTTCCGTAACAATATCCTTCGTATCTTTATGGTTTTTATAGAAAATCATTGGTTTTATGTAGATATTGAGCAAACGTGTTTTCTAAATGTCTAAGTGCAGAACCAAGCTAATTATGTGATTTTATAGGTAAATATCGTTATATCCGTGATATTACATTTTGCACATCTTTATCGTGATTGTAGGTACCTAAATATGTCATGAGAAGTGATGGGATGAGCTTAAACAATGGTCAAGTGAAGATACGAATGGAAGGAAGATGGAGATAAAGCTTGGAATGAAGCTTTCAAGCAGCTGAACTTCCGACGCAGTTCTTGATATGATATAAAGTGATTTGACTCTCGACCTCAAGATAAGGTTTGTAGGGCTTGAAGAGAGGATTCTACAGGATTTTGAATCACTTCATTCCGACTTACGAGGCCCGAGATATGAGCGTTACAAGTTTGAATAATGATGTTGTGGTATTGGAAAATCCCGAAAACGGCTCGGGATACGATGGGCTAAGCAAAAAGGCGTTTTCTGAAGAAGAGTCCTTAATGAAAGTTGTAGAGTTTTCCGAGGGCTTAATTATGACGTTCGGATCATAATTTTTGGAGGTCTACAACTCAAGATATGAATTTTAGAAGTTTGAGTTCAAAAAAAATGCAAACCAAGCTCCGGATTTTTTTACTGTAGCAACGACCTAATTTTATGTATAAATAGCAGCAGTCATTGGAACCCTAAGGATATATTGATACAGAGCCGCAACACATCAGCAGAAGGGCCGACTTTTTCCTTTTTTTTTTCCTTTATATTTTCAGCCAAAAACACAAAATTAGGGTATGAATTTCTCAACCATGAGGAGCTAATTCCTTCATCAAGCAAACTAGGAGAAGCGTTTCAAACGGATTTTGGTTTCAGATTATTGTATTGATTGATTTCTATCAAAAAAAAAGGTTAGAACTTTTGTATCGTTTTTACATTTCGATCGATAGATTATTTGTATGATCCGACAATCCGTTGATGATGATTAATGGAACCCTAGGTCACTATACAAAAGTTTGAATCTTTTAAACCAAATTATAACGAAAGTTGTGGTTTAAACGGTTTAGATTTTTGGATATTGATAAATATCCCCACCTAAAAACGTTAAAGGATCAATCTTTGATAAAAGATTGTGAATAAAATCATCTAAGCAATTAGAGATTTGGGCATCCGGTTAGGTGTAATAATCGTAACCTTGGGATAGAATCATTTGATTAATAGTTTGAAACCGGTATTTGTTTGATTCGTGGAACCGTGTTTGCTTGCTTTTATATCACTGCATTAGGATAATTGTTCAAGCCTTCACCTAGTTGTTAATTATTATTTTTCTGAAATTTACTGTTCATCTGCGTTTTTACTGTTCATCGCACTGTTCATCGTCGTTTTTACTGTTCATTACTGCATAATTAGTATAAACTCGTGACATTTGCAACTAAAACTTGAATCGATACAACCCCAATTCCCCGTGATCGACTCCGGTTACACCATTTTGCTACGACCTTGCACTTGAGGCCACGACCGGATTATAAATTCTATAACTTGTTTTGATCGTTTTATTTATATAATCCGTTTTCTACGACAAGTTTTTGGCGCCGTTGCCGGGGAATTGGCAACGGTTGTTTGTTTCTATTTTTGTTTTAGTTGTTAGGATCGCATTAGATTGAGTAATCCTTAGTTTAATTGCGTTTAAAGCCTGTTATCATTCGTTTTTTTTTTTTTGTGCTGCCTGCAATTTTTTTTTTTTTTGAGCTGGACCTTGAAGCTGTTATCACTTTTTTTTTCTGGACCTTAGTAATCATTATTTTATTTTTTTTTTATTCCTGATTCTTCTTTTCTCCTAATTTGATTTCCACATTGCCCGAAAAACATCCCTGTTTTTTTTTTTTTTTTTTTTTTTTTTTTTTTTTTTTTTTTTAGTCCCTTAATTTAGTTTTTTTTTTTTTTTTTTTTTTCCTTTCTGCTTGTGAGTGTATCGAAAAAAAAAAAAAAAAAAAAAAAAAAAAAAAAGAAATTTTTTTTTTTTAAAAGGGGACGCTTTGCCTTAATCCGCCCCTCGATTTTCACTTCAGTGTATGCTTACACGAAGTAAATCAGGACCTTTAATTTTCAATCCGGAGATCGAACGTACTATTGTTCGTCCAAACCGAAAAAGGAGGCAAATTTCTTTAGGTGGTCACTCGATAGAAAACCTTGAAGAAGCTTGCAAGGAAGAACTTGAAGAAACCGTTATCACAATGGTGACAATAGACGGTCATTAGCGGATTATGCTATGCCGGGAGCCATCACGGTAAACCTCGCCAGTAGCCTTGCACGAAATCGCAGCCAGACCACTTCGAGCCGAGACTGGTCTTATTCGGATGCTTCAAAGATGCATCTATCTTTTATGGTCTACCTTCGAAAATCCGCATAATCATGTCCACGCCTTCCGGAGATCTGCGTGACACGACCCGTATTCAAGGAGTTTCGAGGATGCTATAAAATTAAAGCTTTTCCTTTCTCTCTGCGAGGAGAAGCAAAAGAGTGGTATAACTCCTTAACCCCTCGATCTATCACCACTTGGGCGGGACTCTCGAAGGAGTTCCTAAGTCATATTTTCCACCCTCAAAGATCGCCCAATGCCTGATCGACATTTTTACCTTCCAAATGTAAAATGGATGAGTCATTCTTCGATGCTTGAAGCGTTTCAAATCTCTTTTGCGTCATTGCCCCATCATGGCCTAGATCTACAACGCCAAGTCAACACTTTCTTTAGTGGGTTGGTAGAACTAACCAAAGGGATGGTGAATATTTCTTCCGGAGGAGCTTTTCGAAGAAGAAGACACCCGACGAAGGTTGGGCTTTATTTGAAGATATAGCTAGATATAACTATGCTCCTTCATATCGAGCAAATCTGACCCGTCTGTTCCAAAGATTGAGGAAGTCCACTCTCAAAATCAGGTGATCGCCATGCTGCAGCAGCAGGTGGCCGCTCTTACTCTGTCTCAAAAACAGATCACACCTACTCCTCCTTATCAACAGAACGCTCAAGTTCAGACGTATTCAAATTGTTGCGGATTGGTCACATGATTGACCAATGTCATGCGAATTACCAAGTCAATCTTTGTCCAAAATATGAGACAGTATACCCGGTTAGTTGCCAAACTTGTGGGTGAAAGGCCACACTTCTCTAGCTTGTCCCCAAACAGGAAAATGATGAAGTCAATGCTTTTTCTCGTCAAAGAAACCAACGATTCCCAAATCAATTTTACGGCGAATAACTTTCGAAATCGTGGTTATAACCAAAACCGAAATTTTAATCAAAACTCGTTTGTAATCGAATCAAAATTCCAACTCGAACTATCAAAATTCCAATCGAAATTACTCTCAAAACTCGAATCGAGTTCGAATTCTCAACAGAGGTTCAATCGGGCATGGCACCGCCAACACCAATTCTCCTTATCAAAACCGGTCTAATCAACATCCTCCCGGATTTCAAAATCATCAAGGGCCATCTGGGTCCAATGATGCTCCTACCAGATCTGATTTTGAGGAGCAACAAAAAACTATTAAAAATCTGGAAAGACAGTTGGGACAGTTAGCTGAGCAGCTAGCTTCACGACCTCAGGGTCATCTGCCCAGTTTCACAGAAAGAAATCCAAAGGGCAACCAAGTGGCCCAAGCTGATTTGATCCCAAACCGGTGTACTGATCTGACACCAACCACCCCTTATGGTAGGGAGGAAACTAGTGCCATGAATTTAAGATCCGGCACTCAACTTCAAGGAAACCACGCATTCAACCGAGACTGAGGAAACGAGTAGACCCTCCTACCACTGATTCGGTGGGAGGGGAAGTTGAGAAGACCCAATCCCCCAATCTGGGTGAAGAAAAAGAGGAAGATGAGATAGAAATCGAAGAAAGAATTCGGGTGGCTGACCAGACAACTGAGAAATCTGAAGAAGTGAGTCAGGAGGAGGATTCCCTGACAAGTAAGAAAACAGAAAAGACGGTGAGATGGAAGGATTTAGAAGATAAAGCTGTTAGTGCCTCTTCTAAGAAAGTTTTTTCTGAAGAAGAATTGAAGAAACTTCCATTTCCACCAAGGAAGAAAAACATCCCTTTATGCGAGGACAAGAAGTACGAGAAGGTACTCAACCTTCTGAAAAACACTCAAGTTAATCTACCTTTATCTGATGTGTTGGTTGAGATGCCCAAATACACCAAATTCATAAAGGATGTAGTCTCATCTAAAAAGAAGTTGGAGAGTATGGAAAAGGTAACCAGTGAAGATTGTTCAATGATGAGTTATGAAGAGTTACCGATTAAGAAAGATGATCCTGGGCGATTCGTCCTTACTTTTCAAATTGGAGGTCTCATTTTCCCTAATTCCTTATGTGATTTAGGAGCTTCAATTAGTCTTATGCCTTTATATGTGTGTCAACAGCTCCAATTAGACCATTTTTTGGAACCTACCACTATGAGCATTCAGTTCGCAGACAGATCATCCAAGAAAGCGACAGGGATTTTAAAGGATTTGTTGGTTCAGGTCGATCGATTTACCTTTCCTGTGGATTGGTATGTCTTAGACATCCAACAACCCAATACACCCCTGATTCTTGGACGACCTTTTCTGTCTACTGCTAGAGCCCTCATTGATTGTGATGACGGTGCTAAAGTAACTTTGCGTGTTGGAAATGAAGAAGTGAGCTATAGTGTATCTAAAGCTATCAAAAGACCTTCTGAATGTCCAACCGGCTACTCTATCGAGGAATCATTTGATGATTTCAGTGATTTTCTAGAAGAGCAAGTCCTTGCAGTAGATTCTGAATACGAACGCTTGATCGATAATCTGAACCAATATGGTAGGATAGATTTGAATGAGCTTGGAGCTGAGACTGAAGATGAAGTTGTAGTGAGTAAGAACCTTTCGCCTTCAGAGGAAGTAGATTTATTAGAAGCTATGTTGCTCTCCTCTAATAATTTGCAAAGTAAAGTTTTAAAGTCTAGTTTGGAAGACCCTCCGATTGACCTCGAGTTAAAACCGTTACCGAAACATTTAAAGTATGTTTTCCTGAGAGAGGGTGATCGGCTTCCGTTAATTGTTTCATTAAAGTGTGGAGAGAGGAAGAAGAAGCGAAGTTGTTGGCCGTCTTGAAAAGAAATGAGAAAGCTTTTGGCTGGCAGGTAGGAGATATCAGAGGTATATCTCCTGACGTCTGTATGCACAAGATAAAAATCGAAGAAGGAGCTAAGCATGTTAGACAACCCCAAAGACGTTTAAATCCTCACATGCAGGAGGTGGTGAAGAAAGAAATTATCAAGCTTCTAGATATGGGGATCATATATGCAATAGCTGACAGTGATTGGGTGTCCCCCACGCAGGTGGTCCCCAAGAAAGGTGGTATCACTGTTGAAAAGAATGATAAGGGAGAAGAAGTCGCTTTGAGATTAGTCACCGGTTACCGTGTGTGTATTGACTATAGGAAACTGAATGAGGTAACCATGAAGGACCACTTCCCTCTCCCCTTCATCGACCAAATGCTCGAGCGTTTGGCAGGACACCCCTTTTACTGTTTCCTGGACGGGTACTCTGGGTATTTCCAGATCCCTATAAACCCCGATGATCAGGAGAAGACGACCTTCACTGCCCATATATGGTACCTTCGCTTATATAGGCGAATGCCGTTCGCCTCTCTGTAATGCTCCGGCCACTTTTCAAAGATGCATGTTAGCAATTTTTGATGGGCTAATTGAGAAATGCATGGAGGTCTTTATGGACGACTTCTCTGTGTTTGGTAACTCGTTCGATGATTGTCTTGCTAATCTGGACAAGGTGCTTAACAGATGTGTGGACAAGAACCTAATCCTCAATTGGGAAAAATGCCACCTTATGGTGGATGAGGGATTGTTCTTGGCCATAAGATTTCAAATAAGGGCATAGAAGTTGTGAGGGGCCAAAATAGAGGCCATAGAAAAGATGAACTATCCTAAGAACGTGAAAGAAGTGAGGAGTTTTCTTGGTCACGTCGGCTTCTATAGGAGATTCATTCAAGATTTCTCCAAGATCTCAAAACCTCTATCAACTCTACTTAAAGAGGACGTCGTTTTCAACTTCGACAATGATTGCAAGTGTGCCTTCAAAGAGCTTAAACATCGCTTTGATCTCCGCTCCGATTCTCGATCTCTCCGGATTGGAACTTACCATTCGAATTAATGTGTGATGCTTCCAACTACGCCCGTTGAGTGCGGTTTTGGGGCAAAGACTTAATGGTAAATTCCAACCTATCTACTATCACGAGCCATACCACGAATCCGGCACAAGCAAACTACACTACCACGGAAAAGGAACTTTTAGTCGTTGTCTTTTCTATGGACAAGTTCCGAAGTTATTTACTGGGTGCCAAGGTGATTGTCTGGACCGATCACGCAGCTCTGCGCTATTTGATGAATAAAAAGGACGCAAAACCGAGACTCGCCGTTGGATTCTTACCTGCAGGAGTTTGATGTTCATATTAAAGATATCAAGGGTAGTGAAAACACGAGCGCACCACATATCAAGAGTGTTGCCCGTAGTAGAGGAAAATCCACAAGACATCGATTTATATTGCCCCTTTGAGAGTGTTATGTCTGTGAATAGTTGCACGCCTCGATCCTCCGTGGTATTCTTCAATCGTTAATTACCTCCATTCCCAATATCTCGAATCCCAAGTTTTAGTGATCGGGAGAAGAAGAAATTCTTCTCGATCTCAAGTATTATGTCCGGGAAGAACCGTATCTTTTAAACTCAGTAAAGATGGGTTGCTTCGCGGTGTGTCCTCGAATGAGCAACGGGACATAATTGAACAATGTCATAGTGGTCCCATCATGGCCACTTTGGTCCTGGAAGACCGTTGCGAAGATATTCCAATCTGGTTTTTACCGGCCCTCGATTTTTAAGGATCTGAAGCCTTTTGTAAAGGCCGTGATAGATAGTGCCAAAGAACCGGTGCTTTAACAAGGAGATATGATATGCCATTAAAACCCATTTTAGAGTGTGAGGTGTTCGATGTCCAGGGATTGACTTTATGGGTCCCTTCCCATCCTCAAATGCGGGAATAGATACATCCTAGTCTGCAGTGTAGACTATGTGTCTAAATGGGTGGAGGCTATCGCCACCCCTCACAATGACCATAAAGCGGTCATGAAATTTTTAAAGAAGAATATTTTTGTGAGGTTTGGCTGCCCGAGAGCCTTAATCGGCGATTTAGGACGACTTTTGTAATCGACCACTTTGGACAAAGTATTAGAGAAATATGGTGTTCGGCATAAAACCGGTACACCATACCATCCTATGACAAGTGGTCGGTGTAGGCGTAGTAACGAGCCTCAAGAAGATCTTAGAAAAGGCGGTTAATGATCATCGGAAGGATCGAGTCACAAATTGGATGATGTCTTGTGGGCTTACAGGATGACTTACAAGACACCTATGGGTACATCTCCGTATCAAATGGTTTATGGAAAGCCATGTCATTTGCCGGTCGAACTTGAGCATAAAGCTTATTGGGCGGCGAAGTTTTGAACTTTGATTCCAAAGCTTGTGGTGAGCACAGACTTGGCGGATGCATGAGCTAGATGAGTTCAGGCTCCAGGCCTACGAGAGCGCCCGAGTGAGTAAGGACAGAATGAAGCTGCTCCATGATAAGAAAATTAAGCAAAGAGAGTTCCATGCGGGAGAGCAAGTCTTGCTATACAATTCCAGGTTACATCTGTTTCCTGGAAAGCTACGGACACGGTGGTCCGGCCCGTTCGAGATTTTGCAAGTCTTTCCAAGCGGAGTGTTGGAGCTAAAAGGAATTGGTGATCGACCGTTTAAGGTAAATGGTCAAAGGTGCAAACATTACATTGGTCTACCAAAGGAGGCACCTTTGATTGTTCGGTTCCTCGACATATTTGAGTGTGTGGATCCTGAAGTCGATGACTTTAAAGAGTTTGCACCAGATTTATTCACCGAGGCCGTTATCGAATCACCAGCTGAAGTCTTCGCTGGAAGTTGGGATATGGAGCAGTATTGGAAGGAAATGCATCTGAAGAGGAAGGGAAGGAGGAGGAAATCAATGGCTGGGAAGATTAAAGGAGCCTGGGAGAGATTGAAGAGCAGGATGCCCTACATGCATGGTTGTTTTCGTGGTTACATTGCTGACAAGAGCTCTTTTGATAGAATGACTGGCCGAAACGTCAAGTGGCCCGATCCGGGTTGAACTTACAATGGTTGTCGAGCTGCCGACAATAACTGGAAGCGCTACTAGGAGGCACCCTAGATATCCTTTTCCTTTTTCTTCTCTTCTCGTTTGTTTTGTTTGGTTGTTTTCCGTTTTTCTTTCTAGCTTCTGATGAGCGTGGTCCATTTCTGTGCTTCAGTTGACTACTGAGATGGCTGATGATGACGATCATTATCCCTATGGAGTCCCTACACACGATTTCTTTGGGATGACCGAGCCCGAGTTCGAGTTTGTCAGTCGGATCCACGCCATTTCCTTGGATGATGGTCCGGGTGGCTTGCGAGTCTTTGATGCGGATATCGATATTCTCACCCGAGTCCGGACTTTCACCTTTGTTATCGTCGTGCCACCATCTCTCTCTGGTGGAGATGGAGAGTGGACCATTGAGGAAATCGAAGATGACTTGGAGAGGCCATTCACGATCCTCAATGACCCGTTTCTAGCTGATCTCATCTTGGTACTCGAGGATGAGCATGCTCGGGGGATAGAGCTAGCTGGAGAAGATTGGAACTTACAATATGACTACGACCTCTGGCCTGCCATCGACGTGCTTCGCCGTCTCATACGTTTGATAGATTGGTCCTCGCTCTACTAGTTAGTAGTTAGTTAGTGTTTGCTTCTAGTTAGTGTTTGGTTTGCATGCTGTTTAAGTCGAACGCCCGTTTTCTTTGAATAAAGCCGTTGTTCTTTGATTAAACATTAGTTGATGTGGATATTTTCATTTGCGCTTATATAGCACTATCTTATTACATAGATGTTCTGTACTTCCTCGTTTCATCCTTTCATCTATGCATCCTTGTTAATTACATGTTTATACTATGCACTGTGTTCTCCTTTCTCTACAACTATCTCGTGCATGTTTCCCCGATGCCCCCCCAGATATTTTGTTGTGTCTATCAAGTACTGCAGGTTACTTTGAGCTATTTAGCTGATACGAGCTTGCCACATACGGGGATCGTTGCCTTTTTTTCATGCTACAGCCTGCTCAACGATCCGACTTTTATAACTCAGCTAAGTACTTTACTTTACTTTATCTCTGCACAACTTGAGGACATGTTGTGTTTTAAGTGTGGGGGAGGGGATAAATTATGTACCTATATACCTTCGCTCATATCATGATAAGTTCAATGCAAAATGCACAAAAATTTGATTGTTTGTCCCGAGTGAACAACTACATGCCTATGTTCAATGTTTAAACTTGATGGATGCCTTATATTGTGTATGCTAGATGAGTTAGAGGTTCACCTGACCCTTATTTCACATGCCTTATCAGATGACGAGCTAATTTTTTAAAAAAAAAAAAGTTAGATCCATATAGGGTAAGCATTCCTTGATTAGCTTATACTATGTGCTCAGTGCTATATTTCGTAATAGTTTGGAATTAAATTCAAAGTATGACATATTGTGAATATCATAGAGTTTGAATGTGATAAGTAAGTCATTGCCAAAGTCTTGAAGTAGTAATAATAAATAATTCATTACTTGAGGCATTATGCTCAGGAGGTTTGTATAGCCCATGGCTTAGAACCAACTGCCAGCCAGAAATCTCATATAAGTAATGCTAATTAATAATAAATGTGTGTGTCGGAAGCTGGTTTATGATTTGAGTGAAGTAGGGCGTATCACGAACGTCCTATACCACTATGACGACCAATAGCTCACGGCATCGAGAAAAAAGTCGCCTTATGATTTGGGTAGTTAGGGCATATCTCAAAATGTCCTATTCTACTATGACGGGCAAGAGCTCATTTTGATGTGTGTTAAAAAGTGAATGTGAAGAAAAAAAATGTATAATAAGTCGAAAAAAATTCAAGACTTGGCCAATGATGATTTTATACCCAGTATAAACTCTTATGATATGTTGTAGGAATCATCCTCAAAGTATGTCAGAAATGGTTTGATTACTTTCTATTATCTTTTCGCGTGCACATCTGAGCGTCATCTATGCTTAACTTAAGTGTGATACTAGCTAGTTTTGCTTGAATTCAATTCAAGTTGGGATCTAGTGGAAGTTTGATATGGCCCTTGCACACAAACACTCGGGTGAATTTCTACTTAGTTACTATGCACTATATTTTGGTACCCACCTATTCTTTGACTCTGAGCTAGGTTTTTGTTTTGTTTTGCTCGGGACGAGCAAGGCTTAAGTGTGGGGGAGTTGTTAAAGGTGAATTTTGTGGTTTTTAACGCTTTATTTTATAACAACTTCTCATGTATTTCATTACTATTTATAGTAAAATAAAGGTTTAAACGGAAATATTGAGCACATGTGTTTGGAAAGCGTTTAAATGCAAAACCGAGCTAATTATGTGGCTTTATCGATAAATATCGTTGTATTTGCGATATTACATTTTTGCACATCTTTATCGTCATTGTAGGTACCTAAATACGTCATGTGAAGTGATGGAATGAAGTTTTCAAGCAGCCGAACTTCCGATGCAGTTCTTGATATGATATACACTGATTTGACTCTCGACCTCAAGAGAAGATTTGTAGGGCTTGAAGAGAGGATTCTACAGGATTTTGAATCACTCCATTCCGACTTACGAGGCCCGAGATATGAGCGTTACAAGTTTGGATGCTGTTGCTGAAACTACTGGAAAATCCCGTAAACGACTCGTAACACGACGGGCTAGTCAAAAAGGCGTTTTCTGAAGAAGAGTCCTTAATGAAAATTGTAGATTTTCCCGAGAGCTTAATTATGACGTTCGGATCATAATTTTTGGAGGTCTACAACTCAAGATATGAATTTTAGAAGTTTCATTCCTAAAAAAAGAATGATTCAGCCGACATTGTTCCCTATAAAAGCAGCAGCACTTTATACCCTAGATATACAATTTTCATACACAGCAGCCGCAATTCACACAAGAGAGGGCCGACTTTTTCTTTTTTTTTTTCCCTTTATATTTTCATCCCAAAAAACACAATTAGGGTGTAAATTTCTCAACAATGAGGAGCTAATTTCCTTCTCAAGCAAACTTGGGGAAGCGTTTTGAACGGATTTCGGTTTTCAATTCTATTTATCTATTGATAAATATCTAAAGGTTAGAACTTTTGTATTAATTTCATATCGTATTCGCATTTCGATCGATAGATTATGTGTATGATTTGATAATCCGTTGATGATAATTAATGGAACCCTAGGTCACTATACAAAAGTTTGAATCCTTTAAACCAAATTATAACGAAAGTTGTGGTTTAAACGGTTTAGATTTTGGATATTGATAAATCTCCCCACCTAAGAACGCTAAAGGATCAATCTTTGATAAAAGATTGTGAATAAAATCATCTAAGCCATTAGTGATTTGTGCACTCGGTTAGGCGTAATAATCGTAACCTTGGGATAGAATCATTTGATTAATGATTTGAAACCGGTATTCGTTTGATTCGTGAAACCTTGTTTGCTTGTCTTTTTATCACTGCATTTGGTTAATTGTTAAAGCCTTCATCCTAATTGTTAATTGTTAATTTTCTGCAATTTACTGTTCATCGTCGTTTTTACTGTTCATTACGGCATAATTAGTATAAACTCGTGACATTTGCAACTAAAACTTGAACCAATACAACCCCAATTCCCCGTGATCGACTCCGGTTACACCATTTTGCTACGACCTTGCACTTGAGGCCACGACCGGATTATAAATTCTATAACTTGTTTTGATCGTTTTATTTATATAATCCGTTTTCTACGACAGTTAGTGACCTCAAAATTTTCTCCACAACTGATACATCTTCCATCTTTTCACCAAGAAATCTCATTTTATTGCAGATTACCATGGTTCTGGCACAATAAGTTGAGACAGATTCACCCTCCTTCATTTGTAGGGTTTCGAAATCTCTTCTGAGGGCCTGTAATTGAGATCTCTTCGCTCTAGCATTTCGTTGGTACTTCATCTTCATAGAATCACAAATATCCTTTGATGATTCCTTGCTGAGAATGGGCTCCAAGATAGTTCTATCTATTGCTTGAAACAGATAGTTCTTGGCCTTAAGATCTTTGAGTGTTTTGCTCTCAAAATCTGCTTTTTGTGCCTTAGTTGGGGGTGGATTTCTTGCTAGTTCAACCACTCCTTGTTCAATGATGGTCCAATACTCTTTAGAATGCATGAAGTTCTCCATCAACATGCTCCATTGATCATAATGCCGTCCATCAAACCTGGGGATGGAAGCTTGAACAAAATTTGTTTCGGCCATGGATCTTACTCCAACTGCTGTTGAGATTATGGCTCTGATACCACTGATAATTTTTATGGAAGTGATAGTTTTTGGGAAAACTTGTAGATTTCATTGATTGAACAAGGATATAAATACAAGTAGAATATAACTAACCACTAAGCTACTTGCTATAAAGTAAGAAACATGGGATCATGGCTTAAACAAAAAATAACTACTCTAGTAATGAGAAATCATGCTGAAAATGGGAAATAACATGAGGCCTTAGGTAATAAAATTTAATTAACTAACATAATTCTTCTAAGAGTATGTATGATTCTAGGGGGCTAAGCCCACTTGGACAAAAAAAATATACACTAAAATTTATATGTAATTCAGTTTGATCTATAAAATATCTTTAATCCGGCCCACCCGACAAACTCAGTATAATCCATTAGTTTACCCCAAGTTGAAATAATGACTCTGTCCTTCTTAGCCCTCTCCTTTGTTTTGAAGTTTTCACATGATTTTTTTCGGGGGGGTCTACCACTGTTATTCATTGCTATATACTACATCATATTATGCCGAGTCTGACACATACCAGCATATTTCTACTACTTCATAGGAAATCTTTACATACACCCTCCATATGTGGAGGGAAACTGTGTGGCTTAATTTACACCGTTTGTTTTTAAACAAGATTCATATTACGTGGTCTAGATTTATTTACTTGACAACTCTCCACAAATAAAGATACCGTTTAAAAACCTCTCACACTTCATTACTTCAACCATACATCTTGTCGTATTGTAAATTCAACACCGAGTGTAAAGTGCTTTTCCAAAGATATTACAGTCACGAGAAATGTATCGTTTCATATTATCATTGTACAAATTGGTTGTTGGACACTATGGTAGCACGTATACGGACATAAACATGCATGTCGCACGTCATAGATAGGAATAGGACGACATTATTAAGTTACATATATGATAATTATATTATGGAGGAATGATGGAGAATGACACCAACATTTCATCAATTAAGAAGAATGACAACTTTTTAAAACTTTGCATAAATGACAAAACAATTTTTATTTTATTTTTTTAATTAATGAGCCTTTTTTTCCTTAAAAAAACCAACACACTTTTTATCATCCAATTTTTTTAAACACTCATATCTTTCAATCTAGAACTCCAAATTTAAAAAAAAAAATTCACCAATTTTTTTTTATTTTTTCATGCTCTTTATTTTGATACCACATTCAACATATTCCGACGTGATTTCAGAAAATCCGTTGCCGAAATACACTATTGTTTGAGATTCACTGTCGATATTCACTGATTTTTGGGATTCCCTGGGGATATTCACTGAGTGAATTTCGACAGTGAATCTCACGAAAAACGCTGTAATTATATCGAACCAAATCTCAAAACGAAGAGCATCAAAAAATAAAAAATTCAGTGAAATATTTATCGCGTTTTGATACATATATATATATATATATATATATATATATATATATATATATATATATATATATATATATATATATATATATATATATATATATATATATGAGCATCAAAATGTAATTATATATCAAAACGTGATATAATTACATTTTGATGCTCATATCTTTTGAAACGCTCATATCTTTTGATATCTATATCTATAAATATTTGAAAGCACAATTTAACCCGATTACCCGGGATTTCGCCTAAAACCCACTTTTGACCCGGTTTATGCACGAAAAATGAAAAATAAAAACAAAAAAAATTGGAAAATTAGGAATAAGGACACAATCTGAAATATTTTTAAGTAACAGGACAACTACATATTTTTTATAGGGAGAAGGACAATCGCATAATTTTATAGCGAGAAGACAAACAAATGAATCCCAAAAATCGGTGAATCTCCCTAGTGAATCCTCGAAATCGGTGAATTTCGATAGTGAATTTCGACGAATGAATCCCTAAAATTAGTGAATTTCGATTTATGAATTTTGAAAAATAGTGAATTTAAACGAATGAATTTCACAATGATGAATTTAAATGAGTGAATTTCGAACACAAGTGAATTTCGACAGTGAATAAATAGTTTTGTCCTTTATGCAAAAGTTTCAAAAAACTGTCCTTCTACTCAATTGATGAAATATTTCTGTCCTTCTCCCTCATTCCCCCCAAAAAAATCTTAGTCCACTCTCCGGAAATTGATCTTTCTGTTTCCAATTTTATTTATTTATTTTTTTTTTGTTTAAAATAAAACAACCAAACAAACTCTTCCATTTGAGTTTTTTCGCCTAAAGTTTCGGTAAGATTCTTTCTTCATTTGTTGAAATAATCATCCGTTCAAGTTCAATCCCGTAATATCTGCAAAATTTTCCATTAATCCTATCTCCAGTTTCAACTGTCTATAAAATCCACTTCTCAATAATCCTTTCAATCATTGCATATCCTTTTTTTTTTTAACAAAACAGGGGCGTATCCTATAATCCTCTTGATCGACCATTCCTGGTATTGATATCTTAGTTTGTTTTTTTAATGGAAAATATTTTATATCATGGAATACTTGATGTTATATCAATGAATATGCCAGAGAAAGAACAATACATTTCATTTCTTATCTTTTGATTTTTTCTTTTATTTTTTCATTTCTTATATTTCATCATCACAGGAAGCAATTGTAATGAATAATGAGTTGTAGAATTTGTGTTCATTGTCGGTAGACCATCGATTTATTTTCCGATATCGATTTGGGCATCTGAAAACAATCGAAACGACTTCATGATAAGCAATATGAGCTTTAGATAAAAATGACCAGTGTATGCACTTATTCTATGGAAGTTTTTTTATCATGCCGAGTTGATTTGATTATGACACATGGATAAATAGCAGATGCAGATGCATATGCTGCGAATTGTGAAGCGCGTGTGGACGGGCGTATTCTTCATCTGTCTTCGTGATTGATTTTGTGTTTTGCAAAATCTATAATATTGAATTTTCATATTGGAGATGGAGGAGATTCATCATCGTGTTTTAGTAGCATGCATATTCATGGTGTTTGCTTTTATTTTCGATCCGATTTTTCTTAATATGCATTCCTACGGCATTTGAACAAATGGATATTTCATTTTCAGATTGGGGTGGACGACATTCATGATTCATCTATGCCGGATTTCTTGGGTGGAACGAAGTTCGGATCGGAAGTGAGAAAATGATGGCTCTAATGAATCACGGTTTAATTTAGACCTAATATCTTTCTATGCACACACTGATCGAACGGATACGGATTATTTTGTGAGGTATACACCTCAGCTGAGTGATCATTTCCTGCGGATTGTGAAGAAATACAAGCAGTTTGATCGCTATATCCTGTTTGTTCAATTTATGTTGTGCATTTCACTTTTTTCCGGCAGGCCTAATTTGTGACAACAGAGAGGCTATTGAAAGCCGACGAGTGCAGGCCTAATTTGTGACAACAGAGAGGTTATTGAAAGCCGACGAGTGTAGGCCTAATTTGTGACAACAGAGAGGTTATTGAAAGCCGACGAGTGCATATAAGTGGATTGGTAAGGAACTGGGTTTAAGAATGTGGCGTTGTTCTACTCTATCCACTTTTTTTCTCTTTCGTGTCAGTTGCTCTATTTTTTTCTTTCGTCTCACTCTTTCTTTCATTCAATCCCAATGAACATATATGCTCTGTTTTTTTTTTTTGGGTTTAACTTTAAATGCTTTGTGTGTTTAAGTAAACGTTGTGATTTTTTTATAGATCCTATATGTTTCGTTTGACTTCTTTTTTTATTAGTTGTAAGTTGTCAATTTAGTTTTGCTATTTTTTTGCAATGCTTTAATGAAAGTATTGCAGAAAATTTGTTATCTTCGTATATGAGCTATTTGGAATTGTGAATCTGCTTATTGCCTATAGAGCTTACAAGGTATATTATCACATGTTTTAGTGTATTTATCCAAGACATTTATATGATCACGAAGACACTTCACAACAATAAACACTATTGGTTTAGAGATTGTATGCATGTCCTTATCTGTTGGTTGTTTTTGCTCAGGTTGAATTGCCGTACATCGTATGTTTTGTTTTGTTTTGACATTTTTCAAAGTTATTGTTTGTGTGTTTTGGTGTTCATGGGTCTCTTTGGTTGCTAATTCTAGAACTACTGGTAGAGGTAATGCTACCATTCAAGCTTCTAAGAAAGTGATTGATGGTAACCACTTTCATGTATCTCTGCTCCATTTAAACATGGCTGGAACCTCATGAGAGGAACACATGGAACTGATGGATGTTGATGCAACATTATCGATCATCTTATTTGTCGTCTGTGTTGAGATGGTTATTGTTTAACATTTTTTTTTATATGATAAGGATAAGTCTCTACTTTCTTTAGTGGTAAATGTCATGTCATATTTCATTTTTACTCTGAAATCAGGTGATGAAACATGCATGTGCTATTTTTCGTTTTTTTTTTTTTTCTCAAAAGTAACGCATGAAAAATTATGGGAGCCTTAACATTTTTTTTAACCTAAAATTTAGACTAACGCTACAACACATTTAAGATATTGATTATACCAAATGAATCCCGATTAAAGGAAGTCCCCTCAGACTATATTGCATTGTCAATTTTTGTATAATATTGGTCTAGATGTATTTCTTGAGCTACGGATGCCCATCTGCAGAGGATGAGAATGCATGCATAAAAAAGTCTTCTACCTTCAAATACGATGATAGGTAGTACCACCATGGTGCTATTTCAAAGCCAGCATCATTGGCCAAGCAAGACAAGAAACTTGTCACATAATGGTTTCTCATATCGTGGTTGGATCCATGATTCATTTGAGAGGGGTAAAAGTGCTCTTCAAAATTGCAGGCATCTTGGACTATGTTTGGCAGTTGTTGATCTCAATACACCAATTCAATCTAGAGTGAAGCTCGGTGTTTGTGTGGATCAATGCATTCATGATTAATGTTGCTTTTGTGAATGGTGTATGAAGGTGTAAGAGCTCTTTGGCTTTCTTCGGTTACAAGAGCGGAAATTTTCAATCACAAAGGATTAGAAGGATTAGTTTGGTATGAAATTCTTTCGTTATCAAAGGATGCACATTTGCTTGCTATGGTCAGATACCCATACGTGCTTCTAAAGAAAAAAAACTTCGCACATCAGTCGATTAAAGCTATCCATGAATATTTATCTTTCAAGTAGCATGGACTGCATTATTGACTATTGATGTTTTTAGTGTTAAGATCAGTATTTGTAACAGAAACTTCGTGCTTGGCCAGTTAAAAAACAAATGCATATTTGGTGTATCGACTTTTAAGTCAGTTTAATTATGTTTGAGAATGATGAATATGTATTTTTAAAATAACTTTTTGTGTGCGCGTTTTATGTATTCCCGTGCATGTGCACGGAGTTAAAAGCTAAGATATATATATATATATATATATATATATATATATATATATATATATATATATATATATATATATATATATATGTGTGTGTGTGTGTGTGTGTGTGTGTGTGTGTGTATCAATTTTTATCGTGTTTTTTTATTTTCTATTTTTGGTTTTGTCCTTCAGCGTATAAAAAATATAGATGTTGTCCTTCTCCCTATAAAAAATATGTGGTTGTTCTGTTACATAAAAATATTTCAAATGATGTCCTTATCCATAATTCTCCTTTATATTATTTCATTTAAAAGTAAAAATCAAGATCATCATATTATAATTTAACGGGTTCGTAAGTGACCGTCAAAACAACATGTTATTAAGTCATTTACTCCTTTTGTTTTTTTTAACTGTCGGAAATAAAAAAAATCACACAGATTAATAAATTAATTAATGTGCATGAAACAAGAGGTAAAATAACAAAATTACCATTCATTCCTTATGAATGAAAAATTGTACCAAAATTTATGTTAATAAAATGAAAGATAAAAAAGAAAAAACAAATAATAATTGATACATTGATATATAAAATAACATATATATATATAAAAACTAAACAGATTCTAAAAAAGTGAAAAGCTTAAAAAACCGGAGGGAGTATTTTCTAACTTTTACCCTACAAAAATAGAAATTGGCTGCTCTGTCAACGGGAAAAAAGAAAAAAAGAAAAAAAGAAAAAAGAAAAAAGAAAAAAAGAGTCATCCGTAATATACGAAATACAAAAGGCTAGTTGTGTAATTACGCCACATACACAGCCAACCCAACCCTACTTCTATAAATACTATTACATATTTTGGCTTGCCGAAGTTGCCGTTCTCTTCCCAAGCTCGTTTTACAAACATGTTCCTATATCCCTTCTTCTCTGCTGGGTTTGGTAATTAGCAAACATTTTCCGTATGTTAAAGGTTCGTGCCTGTTAACATGTTTACCATGTTTTCAATTCCATAAGCTTTAGTGTGATTTTTAGCAATAGCTAACAAGAATGTGAGAAGATTTTAGTTCTGCTCATTTTCTTTTCTAATAAGATCATGGGGATAAATGTCTTTCTTCTTTTTTGGTGTTTTGATCAAAAGGATGAAAGTCATTTTGTAAAAGTGTTTTGCTCATTCTCTAGTAAGTAGTAACGAGCATAAAAGTGTGTATTTTTATTTTATTTTATTTATCGAAAGGATGAAAGTCATTTTTAAGAGTTTAGATAGATCTCATTTTGCAGCTGGTAAAAAAAAAAAGTCTATTTTGTGTTTTGATTAAAAAGATATACTGAAGTTGGCTTTTTGTAGATTATGGAGCAGATGGACATAGAGGAGAGGATAGGGTTGATATGATACTAAAGCAATACAGAAACATCGATGTAGTCCGAAATTTAACGTATGTTTCATTATTATTTTTATTTTAGCAACTATGATTTGCATATAAATAATCAAATCATTTTTTTTTTTCTTTTCGAATTAAGATGCCTCATATGCCAGATATATGAAAGTCTTATTGTTTACCAGTCTTATTGTTTACCCTTCTCATGTCAATGGAATTTGTGTTCAGGGTGTTATACATTGGTTGTGGATTTGTGTTGAGGGAGCCATACACCAGTTTTGTGTTTGTGTTGGGGTGTCTACACTTGTTGTGGTTAAAAATGATCATTCTTACGGTCTACCATTAAGTTTACCAGATTTTGGACGGTCAAACACCCAAGAGATTGTGGGACGATCAAACACAAGAGGATATTGAGATCAATAAGCTTTCCATTGAGGGACGGTCAAACACCCAACAAAATATTATTCGAAGGATGAGTGTATTTTTAGGTTTTTTTTTTTTTTTATAGTAAGAATGAGTAAACATATGCCAAAATTTGTTGTCTAAGCTTTTGCTTATAAATTTTTAGGTTTTTTATTTTTAGAAGGAATGAGTACAACCTATGCCAAAATTTTGTTGCAAGCTTTTTCATATAAAATTTATAGGTATTTGTTTATAAGGAGTTTGAAGTGCATTTAATTGCACTTGGGACACCTTTAAATCTTAATTGGTTATAGGGCGACATAATAACACTTCTTAGACAAAATTAACCTCATCACTCTTTAAACAATTTTTTTATTTTCCCGGTTTAAGTAAGTCCAACTTTTTTGGAGCCTTAGTTCTAGTCCAACAAGAAAAAATTGAAAGAAAAGGCGTCCCATTCACATCGCCCATGGCCTGGTAGCTTCAATGGCGATTCCGGCCGCTGGACTATGACGACTACCGCCGATCTTAGCCTCACTTCCTCCTCTTCCTTAAAATGGTGACCGAATCCACCTTAAATAGGCCATCATCGGCCTATCCTCCATGGCGGATTTGGCCACCTCATTCGATCCGATGATTCTTCCCAAGCCTTTAGATACGACGGATAAAATAGAAGAATTTAATGCTTGCCAAATCCTTCCGGTAGAGCTTTCAAGAAATTAACGCCACTTCCTCGCATTTGGATGTTCTTCCGCAGCAAGATCCTAAATTCTTGGAATAAGATGTACAAAATTTACTAGTGCATCCAATTGAAGTTTTTTTTGGGCATTGGATTCTCAAGTTAAATGTTTTTTTTTTGAGGGGGAAGTGAAATGTTTTTGTAACCGTCATTATCTTTGCTTTTGGTGTATAGCAGACCTGTATTATTGGCTTCAGTATGGGCAAAATTGGTATTTTACTAATGAAAAACATTGCAGATAGTCACAATTTTTGTATAGCACAGGCTTGAATCTTGTTCAGTATTGTAAGATATCGAGGTTGTATCAATTTGTCCATTGTATAATGATACAAAGGGTCGAGTAGTATTGTTTATTAAGTCTTCAGGTGCAAGCTTTGCAGTCATTAATGAAGGAGATTGGGTACCTGATGATGATATTGATCACGATCATGACCTGGATTTGGATGAGTTGACTGATTTGGAAGTGGAGGAGAGACATGATTTTTTATGTCGAGCAGATGCATGATTTTAAGGAAGGTGAAAATGGAGATAACTGATGCTAAGAAATGATGGGTCGATAAAATTGATGCAGTGACATTGATGTCACTGTATATACATTTGGATACATAAATTTGCTAGCTTAATAAAATATTTGTAGTCTTTCTTGGTGTAAAGTGTCGTTTCGATTTTGTGTCGCTTTTTAATGTATTGTCGTGTGTTGGTGCAATGTTAATGTTACAGGATATACAATTTTACTTTATTGACAATCGTTAGTGTTACTTAATATTAGGGTTATAAGTGATCCGATCGCACTTAATCATTGTGTCTCTCGTGATCGCGTGGTGTCATTAGATTACGGTGTCACCTCATCGCGTGTCACTTCATCACGGTGTCTTTGCAATGCGGTGTCACTTCATCAATCACGCTGTCTCGCGATCGCCAAAATGTTATAACATCACGATGTCTCGCATCACGGTTTCACTTCATCCCGTGTCTCTCAGATCATTAAGTTGTCTCACGATCGGGGTGGTCACCGCATTGGAGGTCTCTATACCGGGTGGTCACCGATTGTGGTGTCTCTACAGAATCGTGATCGCGTGTGTCTCTGCATCGGGGTGGTCACCAGATCGTGGTCATCACCAGACGGGTGGTCATCGTCGCGGTGTCTCTGCGATCGGGGTGGCCATCAGATCGCGTGGTCAATAGATTGAGGGTGGTCAATGCATCGCGATGGTCAATGCATAGGAGGTGTCTCGCATCGCGCGCCTCTCAGATCGGGCGTGGTCACCGCACCGTGGTGTCTCCGTGATCGGGGTGATCAATCCATCGGGTGGTCAGCAAGATCGCGATGGTCAATGCATCGCGGTGTCATTGCATCACGGTTGTTAGAAGCATCACGGTCACGCTATCACTTCATCGCGCTGTCTCTCAGATGGTCACTTCATCGTGGTGGTTGTTAGTGCATCATGGTGGTCAATGGAAAAAAATAAAAATTCACGGTCGAGGAAAAAAATTAAATTTACAACCTCTAGATCCAAAAAAAAAAAAAAAAAAAAAAAAAAAAACAACTACTGTACATTTAGCGTGTGTATCAAATAAAATAAAATAAAAAAACACACACACTATATTCAACGTCTCCACATCACTTTTTTTTTTTTTTTTTTTTTTCCATTCATTAAGCTGTATTTTGAGCCTATCTATCTAATTTCATGTCTTATAACCAAATAAGATTCCTGTTAGTGTCTATTTACCTAATTAAGTCTATTTTGTAATCCCTCATTCATTACCAGGAATGATAAATCTAAACACATCCCAGCAACTTCAGCCAGCAATTAAATATCTCTATATAGATTAAAGAAACCTCAGCTTGATAGAGCAAATGAAATGCTTACCCAATCCCATTAATGACACCTTTGGAATGGAGATCAGACAACTGAAAAGGAGGATACAAAACCATCAAATTGATACAAGCAATTTGAAAGTAATCTATCATAGCCTCTTTATAAACCCCAACAAAAAAAATCATACAAATAAATCAAAACAAGATTAAAAGAACAGTTGGGGAAATAGGGTGAAGATGAGGAGAGAAATTAAGGGGAAAATGATAGAAAAGAGAAAGCACGGTTTTATTGTCAAAATAGCATAAGTAATTACATCAATAGTCCTCTTCTTTATTTAATACTACTATCTTAGTCCTCTCTTTTGTTTTGAAGTTCCCATGTTAATTTTTTTCCGGGGTCTGCCACTATTATTCATTGCTATATACTTACATCAAATTATGTAGAGTCCGACACTGACACGTAATAGCATATTTCTACTACTCCACATGAAGTTTTTACCTACACTATTCATGTGTGTGGAGGGAAAGCTGACACGTAGTAGCATATTTCTACTACTCCACATGAAGTTTTTACCTACACTATTCATGTGTGTGGAGGGAAAGCTGTGTGGCTCGATTTGCACCGGTTTGTCTCTAAACTGGATTTATATTGCATGGTTCAAATTTATTTACTTGACAATTCTCCACAAATAAATGTACCGTTTAGAAACCTCTCATGTACTTCAACCATACATTTTGTTGTACCGTAAACACAACACCAAATGTAAACACGTTACAACTCGCACATCACATATACGACGACATTATTGAGTTTTATATATATATATATATATATGATAATTGTAATATTTCATTTTAAAAGCAAAACCAAGATCACCGTATTGTAATTAAAACCCTAATTGTTGTTTACGCAATTTCATTTCCTCTGGTAAGTTTGGTAATTAGCACACATCTTTCATAAGGTTAGTGCCTCTTAACAAATTTTATGTTAACATCTTTGCCATGTTTTTAATTCCTTAAATTTTAGTGTGATTTTTAGCATTAGCTAACAAGAATGTGAGAATATTTAAGATCTGCCCATTTTCTTTTCCAGTAACATTATGGGGATAAATGTCTTTGCTTTTCTTGTGTTTTGATTAAAAAAAAATGAAAGTCATTTTGTGAAAGGGTTATATCTGCTCATTTTCTAGTAACATATGAGTATAAAAGTGTAATTTTTTTTTTTTTGTGTTTTGATCGACAGGTTGAAGTTGAAAGTCATTTTTAAAGTTTAGATAGATCTTATTTTGAGTTAGATAAAAATAAAAATAAAAAGTCTATTTTGTGTTTTGATAAAAAAAAATGATATACCTACGGAGTCCAGCTATTTACACTCACACCACCTGGGACTGTTTTTTTCATCTACGTACCCGGGCTAAACCATGTGATTTGTTTATCAAAGGGATAGTAAGGCTGTCTCCAATGGGAGCATTTTAAGATTCCCTGCTAAATATGATATAAATGCATACTTAATGAATTTAAGCTCACACATGATCTTTTCAATTCCCCATCCTCGTTGAAATTAAGTGTCTCCTTAATTAAGGAGATCGCTAATGTGAATAGTGTTATTTGCTTTTTAACCACACAATTCACTTTCTCTCCACTTATTTATCATAATCTTCTTCAACTATACCAAACTCAATTTTAACCACACTTAATAATCTCCTCTAATAAAAACGATACGACATTTATTATAGGACATTTAATAATCCTCTATTTGGTTGTTTAAACGATACTGACATTTTTTTCGATGATGATACGACATTAAAATCTCATTTTGCAGTATAAAATATTTTATTTTGATTTTTGTATTTAAAAAATGAATTAATTGGTTGAGATGTGAAAAATAGTATTATTAATCAGATAAGCGCTCTTTATTGGAGTCGATTGTTTTATAGGATGTTGAAAAGTAAATTAACTAAAATAAGATAAATTTAAGGAAGTGTGATAGGGTGAGAACCATCGGAGATATTTTTCTAACAAATACGTTGATTTTAATATGTTCAAAATCGCTTTTACATATTCCATTCCACATCAAATTTGTTACTGAAGTTGGCTTTTTGTAGATTAATATATGGAGAAAATGATCATTCATACTAAAGCAATATAGAAACATCGATATAGTTCGAAATTTAAGGTATGTTTAATTATTATTTTTATTTTGGCAACTATCAATCAAATTATGTTTTTACGAATTAAGATATGAAAGTTTTATTGTTTGCCCGTCATTGGAATTTGTGTTGAGGGTGTACACTGGTTGTGGATAGTTGATCATGCTTATAAACCATCGAGTTTACTAGATTTTGGTTAAATCAGAACAACCATTGAGTTTACATGTTGTTGTATCTTTCTCACGTCCGTTTTGGGTTTGTTTTGGGTGATGCAGGAGTATGGAGTTGAGATCTCATGGGATTATATTTCATATATATTGTGTCGAATGAGATGGGATTCAATATCCTAGGTTGGCTCCGAAGAGGATATTGAGATCCTGAACCTGTCTTAAGATTGAGTGCAATTTTTAGGCGATTTTTCGAATGATTACAATATCTGTCAAAATTTTGTTGTCAAGCTTTTGCATATAAATTTGTAGTAGTATTACCTGGGAATGATAAATGTAATAGAAGGAAAAATTAATAATTTAACATGCATTCATTAGAAATCTAAACTCATCCCAAAATCAATGAATCACAGAGCAAACTTCAGCCAGCAATTAAATATTTACATGGAGCAGACCCATCTACATGCATCCACCATAGGCTCCCTTTTCTCCATGCTAGCTATATAGATGAAAGAAACCTCAGCAGCAGACCCATCTACATGCATCCACCACAGGCTCCCTTTTCTCCATGATAGCTAAACCACCATATAATTTCAACAGTTCTTCAAGTGTGTTTTATACATCATTTAATGCATATTTTTCAAACATACATCTATCACCATTTAATGTTTGTATACACTTTTCATATATCAAAACAAACATTTACTATAAAATAGGGGTATATGAGTCGATTACTATTTAAAATACAACACATTAATTGTTACTTAATCTGTGTGCACCACAAAAAATGAACATTTTTTATGGGACAGAGGTAGTACTAGTTGAATATTATCAACTCTAATCTCGAAGATTAATTTTGTTTTTCAATTGTAACTAAGTTTTATTTTTGGATTACACAATTATAATGCCACGCTGGGGTTTTTTCTCACCTTTATTTAACTAAAGATCATCTTCCATAAAAAGTAAAAGAAAAATCCTTCTTAGTCAACGCTGCAGATCATTTTATTACGCATTTAACTAGGAGAATATTATTTGCACCATACCAAACTTACCGATACACCATATTAAAATCCTTTTTTACTTATTACCAATCCTTTTTTACTAATACCAAAGTATTATATTATCATATATTCACCCAATTTTTTTCAATTTAGAAAACACTCCCCCTCCACCCACCACCACCCATTTCCACCATCGCCACCACCCCTCCAAAGTATTATATTATCCATCTCACCACCACCACCCATTTCCACCATCTCCACCACCCCTCCAAAATTGCCCTCGATGGGGCTGTTTTTCCAGTGTGGCCGCTGGAAAAAAACCCACCACCCTTCCTCCTCTACAATCACCAAATCAAAACACCCACCAACACTCACCAACACCCGCCACCACCATCTTCCTCCATGTCCCAAATTTCGAATCAAGAAGGTTCATAAAAGTAAAAATAAAAAAAATAAAAAAAATAAAAAAAAAACCACCGGCGAGTTGCCGGAGCAACCATGGCCGGACAATTCCACATCTAGCAGCTCCAGATCAGAATCAAATCTTGAGCTCTATGAACTCAAATAGCCGCTTCTCTCCCCCGTCCTTCCCCGTGGCTCTCCCTCCTCCCCCTCCTTGCGACTGAAAGAGCCCTATGTCCATGAAATCCGGCTATAACCTTCAAATTGCAGCACTTTTTTTTTTTTCAATCGCCCGGATTGGTAAGAAATGGGGTTGATTTTGGAGCATTTTTTGAGGTTGATTTAATGAGGAGATGAGAAAAGGGAGGACATGATGGAAGGAGGAAGGGCGACTGTGAGGAGGGGAAATGTGGAGATGAGAGGAGAGGGGAGGGGGGCGGAGTTGCGATTTGGATGCTTGATTTATGGAAGTCAAGGGTGAGGAGGAGGAGGAAGGGGCCGGCGGGAGGAGGAGGAAGAAGGGGGGTGGCGGCTGGAAGGGGAGTAGGTGAAGATAAATTAGGGTTTTGGGGTGTGAAATTGAGGACTAATTCGTAATAAAAAGTTGGTGTGGAGATAGTTCAAAAGTGTGGTATAAAAGTAGAAGATGTGGTGTAAAATATAAAGTGGTATAGATAATAGGTTTGGCGTGAGTACTGCGAATAATTACTCCTTTAACTATTTGTTTTTTCTTTCTTTCCAAGACTTAAAATCGGATATATATATATATATATATATATATATATATCTTATATTATATTTTCAAAGAAAAAAATCATCAAATTAACCTAAATTAAATTAATTGACCCGCTCCATATCCGGATTTCCATACACCTGCTCATAAAAAAAATAAAAAAATAAAATTTCGCCGTCCGTTTGGTTCTCACCCCACGTTCGTCCCTTCCATTTCCCATAAACTTCGAAACCTCCACCCATTTTCCCTCTCAAACGGTTCCACTCTCACATTTTGTCATCCTGATCCAATTCCTCTCTTCAATCGGTTTCCCCTCTTGAATCAATTTACCCTCTTGGATCAATTTCCCCTCTTAGATGCAGAACAAGTATTGAACGCCTTCAACTTTGGGTTGAAAGAAAAAAATTATGGGAATTTATGCTTGGTTCCTTGCTATTTCGTTACATGGGATTGCAGGCGTTAGCTCCGCTTCCAAGTACAATACTGGGAGTGGCATTGTTGCATACAAACTGAATGTTCATTTGGTTCTTCATGGGTCGTATGATGATCTGGGATGGTTAAAGACTGTGGATCAGTATTATACTACATCAAACAACAGCTGCATTCAGGTCTCAACCTTTCTTTGTGTTTCAGGTTGCTTTACATTATTTTTTGTAATTCATTATTATATTTGAAATAGGGTGATGTTTCAGTTGAACTCTATAATCTGATGATTCTTGATGCATGATTCATGTGCGGAAATGTAAGGGTTTCAATTGTCAATTCCGACTATTTTTCTACTGGTGATTTGCAAGGTTCTGTCATTTATGTCATTTAAATCTATCGTGTGCAACATATATATTTCTCTATTGTTTCCCATTAATAAATAACTTTTACTTTTGAATTCTTTCTTTGTGGTAATTGGATGTATAGATGTATATCATTTTGATGTACAAAATCGTTACTGATGTAAACATGTATAGCTTTGTGATGTCTTTGATAGGGTTTTTTAAGTATTAGTTTTGTGAAATGTGTGGTTCGTACTTCGTGTCTACCTATTTCCTATGAATAAATAATATTCACGACTTCATCTAGATTGAACAATTGAGCTGAGCCTGTTTATCTCTGATGCAAGTGTTAAATTATCATTTAACTGTGATACCACTCAAACTTCATCCTCATTTAACTGAATTGGAGTAGCAGCATGATTAATTATAGTATACGGTCATGCTGTGATACCACTCTTCATGATCTCTCCCTTTTTTCTAGGCTGTGAAGACATTGTCAAAGCAAATGACACTGTTTGATTGATATCCAAAAGATTATTCATGACTTTTTGCATATATAATGTTAAAATCCTTTTGGTTAAATTTCCATTGGCAGAGAGGACAAGTGATGCATCCATACAAGGCGTTTATTAAATTTCCATTGGCAGAGAGTCAAGTGAAAAACATGATCCGGAAGATAGTAAAAAGTGTGCTAAAGGATTTTGGAAGATGAAGTTTTCTGCTCTCCAATGTTGTCTATAGACATGGTAATGTGTATCATCCTATGAACTGCGATTAGAGCAAAATCTTATTTGCCTTTGAGTATGTATCATCTAAGTAGTTATAGTAATATCCTTTTCGTTGTTTATTATGTGCAGGCAGGATCATTTCTGTTTCCAATAGCAATAACATTATTCTATACACAACTTGGTGCATTGGGTTCTTCTCTCCAATCAAATGCTCATCTCGAAATCTCGATGTATTTGGGGTTAGTTCATCAACCACCTTTTCTCTTTCATTTCTAGATGATTCTTGACCTTTCCATTATATCACACAAGCCTAGGCATTATGAAATGTATGTAGCTATTATTCAATTGTATTATGGTTGGTTGTTTTTGTGCAAAAACCCTTCTGGGCCTAAATTTATATATATGTGGGTTTGCATCTGTGCCTGATGCTTTGTCGTCTTTGTTTATCAACGTTTTTCTGGTTATTATTGACTGAAATTCGTTTGTATCTTCCATTTATGGTATATAGTAACTATCGTATAAGTTGCCTAAATTATTTGGGGTTGATACATTTCATGCATTATGTAGGAAAGTAGAAATCTGAAGGCACCTGGATTTATCATTTGAAGCCTTTATGTATGTCATATAATCCATACATGGTGTGATCTAATTGGGATTTTCTATTGGTAATGGCTTTTGGTGCATAACATTCAGTTTGCTGCTTATAGCGGTGATGCGTTAGACATGAAAATGATTTCTAAGTTTGCTCATCTACAAATAGAAAGTTTCTTTCCGTTTTCTTATTTCAGTTATTTATTTTGTTGGCAGTTGTGTTTTTTTTATTTTTTATTTTTAGGTTCTTTGAGGCCATGTGAGTGGATGGACTACGGAGGTTCCTCGAAACCGCTACAATGTGGTGGTGGATGTGAAGGAGGCAAGATGCAAACCATAAGTGAGGATCTACCAATCCCGCCAACAACATCGACAATAGGGTACTTTTTTCAATACCTTGCTAAATTAATAGAAAACTCAAGTCAGTCATTTTACGTCTGAATTGTTAGAATTATCTACATCTTTTTATCTAATGAGTTGGGGTGCGAGAACTGAGATGCATGTATGCTTTGATTGCTTTGACGAAAGTTCATTTTTTCCCTTTTTGAACGTAGATTTTGAGAGTAAAATAGAATGGTTCACTTTTTCGGGTAATAGTGTATGTGTTTAAAGTATTTCACTCAGTTTCCATTGTCAATTTTCATGGGAAATTCTAATTAGAGAATGTGTAATCAGTGTCCCTACTTTGATTATCCATTGAAACATCATCGGCCAAAATATGCTATACAACCCTTCAAAAAAAATGCTATACAATGATGTTTGAAGCCGCAACATGATTCTATGGTTAACGTTGTTCTTTTGTTTCATTAGAAGTGTATGCATCATTGTCTATACTTACTTTGGTTAGACCTCTATGCTGAACTCTGATTTTGTTTCTGATAATGAAGGCCTTATGTTCACAGTTTAAATGGCGTGCAATCGGGTTTCAACAGAGGCGTAGGTGGGTCAAGTCTGCAATCCACCCACCAGAGCCTTATATCATGTTGGTCAAGAGGCCCCTCAACTACCAGCAACAGCAGGAAAGTCGGGCCCAACAACATATGGTTACGAAATGTATCGCATTTTGTTTTACTTATCCCGGTGTTCGACTCTATTTCTAGACCTCAATAGGTTATTCATTATCTTTATATGAAACCTACTATATTTTTTATTTTTTTAAAAAAAATAATGGCATCGAAGCTGGCAGAGAAAGATTCATGGAGAATAAACCGAAAGAGGAGATAAGAAGATAAATGCGGCAGACACTCATCGTTCCAAGTATTTTCTCCATCGTTTTCAAGGTGACTATTTTCTCCATCGTTCTTAAACAGTGTGATTCAATCGTTTGTGTTGTAACTGAAAATTCTTTGGTGTTGAATATGGTAGTTCATACTTCATACCCTTAAATGGACATGATGAAGTTGACTGAACCTAGAACCTATAGTTATAATCTTTTTATGGTCATCCTGAAAAAACGTTAATGAGAGGTAGAAGAAAATTGAATATAACATGGATGTCTGCCTCTATCTAAGGCTTCATTTATCCTTTGTTTTATCGTGGTGTGCGTCATGTTGCATGACGAAAACAGAACCCCTTATATATACATGTTCTCCAAGCTCATAGATTGCGATAACACATTGTTGGAGCATAAAATAGAACCATAAATTTCAAGAGTGCATGACACTTAAGGAATTAATTGTCTCAATATCCGGTGTTCATTTTTTCATTCTATGATTCTCCTTTGTATGTTTGATTTCTTATAATTTTTGCCCTAATGCCGGAATTTTACAAATTTCCAAATTTTGCTTTTCCATTCGGATGGTCAACTTAATGTGAGTAAAGACACCTTTTGTATTGTATCTTAATGTTTTCTTTGATTTGTTTGCTCATAATATATAATTACTACATTTTTTGAATTTGTATGCCAGATTACTCACCTGATTTGTTCTCCCTATTAATATTGCTTGAAAGTCTATAATGGAGCATGAGCCATGAGGTCAACACATTTGAAAGCTTTTATGATGATCATGTTTAGGCAGTTCTGGGAGTTATGAAGTCAAGCAATGGCTTATCCACTCTGTCAAGCTTTTGGCTCCATCCATTTTGGTTGAATGGAAGTTTTGTTTAGTTTTTTGGTGCTGAAGTGAAAGTTATTTTCTGTTACTTTCATCAGAACTCTTCCCATTTACATTTTTTATGCAGTGATTTCGTATGACTGGTTTGTTTAATGTAGATTTTCATGTTGTTCATTTGGATATTTACTCTATCATATTATTTTCTAGGAAGCATGGAAGTTTTTAGGTAGACCGTTGACTGCTGCTAGCTGGAGTGTGCACTTTATTAGTGTTTTTCGGTTTTCATTTTTTCCTTACACATCATTCCCGTGCATTATGCACGGGTTTCATACTAGTATATATATATATCAAAATAAAAGGTTACATTCACAATAAAATTGAGTAAACAAATTTTACATAATCCTTGAACTTATGCTAGATTGGTCCTAATTTTTGTGAATTTGAAGCTATTGTAATTACAAAGGTTTCTCTGTTCTTTAGAGACCTGTTCAGTTTTTTTCTTTTCTTTTTTATAATTTTTTTAATTTTACTTAAAGCATCCGATATCCGGAATCCACTGGTACGATTAATCCGGAGTTCGTCTCGGATCGTGCCTGCAGAGTCTAACTCTTACTCATGGGTAAGGACTGACCAAAAGCTCCTTTAACATGGCACATCAGAGGAGAATCGAATCGGTGACCTCCCTAGACATTCTCAAGTCACATACCACTTGAGCCAAACTACTTGATTACCTGTATGTGTTGTGGTCCTTAATCTGGAGGTTCGGGTTCGAGTCTCAGTGGAGACATGTACCGTTTTTTTTATTTAATATAATATCCGTTTCATACCAATTTTTCTTTTAACATAATCCATTGTGATGCGAAAATCGTTGATGAATTAATAACTCATACACTATATAATTAATGATATAAAATATATTATGTCTTTTTGTTGTGTTTATTTTATTATGGATATGACATTACTCAATTAAAAACAAGGAGTACTTGGAAAGTTAATTTGTGTTGTGTGTTTTAAGTATTATAGTAAACATATGTAACTTTTTTTGTAACCATAAACATATAACTTATATCCTAATAAACGTATGTTATTAAACAAACATACAAACAATAGGTTTAAGATATTATATGTTTGTCCCTCAAAAAAAAAAAAAAAAGATATTATATGTTTGGAAAATACACAGTACGGTACGTATAAATGACCCTTTCACAGTTCTCTTTTAACTTTAACTGAATTGGTGTAATAAATTTACTTTATTTTGTCTTGACATAGTATTTCTAATCGTTCGTTTGTTTAGATTAACGAACCAAATTTGAACAAATTTATAAACTCGTTTCCTAAACGAACGAAATGAACAAATTCGTGAGTGTTCGATTATGTTCGTGAATCTATTTGTATAGATAAATCAATGTACAACATAACCATAATATATAATTTGTTAAGCCATGTATTAATCTAATAGTTAGAGTAATTTTATAGAATATTTAAAGAGTTTTCATAATATTGTTGTTACTATAATATTTGAATACGGAGTATTAATATTTACTTTGATATTTATTAATTTGGACTTTGTTATTGATATCTTAACGAGCCAAACTCGATCCGCCCTCAAGCTAGAAGACATAAATACGTGCAGTAAGCCAAACTCAAACACGGACATGAACATATTTTCTTTATAAATGAGCTGAGCTTGAACATAATTTTTTATTCGTTTATTAAACATACATTCACGAACAAGCTCGTGATCTTAACTTAAACGAACGAATATGAACAAACTCGTAACTTAAACGAACACAAGTTTGAACAACTGATACTCGGTTCAGTTAGGCTCGTTAACAACACTAGTAATTGTAAATTTGCTTCGTTCGGCAACAACCTGAGATGTCGTATGATTTCTTTTTTATTTCAAAGATTGAAACCTCATGCTATAAAAGGTTGGAAGCTAAAGCGATAAAACTCGGCTTTTTAGACAAAAATAATCATTTGATATAAAATTCATTAAACCGAAAATCATCAAACTCAATTTAGTAATGGATGAACATTAGATAGTGGACTAAGTTGTTTGCTTGTTAGAATCACTATGCTGCTATGGATGAAAATTATTACTTTGTAAATATGTTTAGTGTTATATTGCGCAGTATATATTGCAGGCCTTTTGTATTAGTGTGAATATATAGTGTGAACATAATATGTATAGAATATTTTATATTAATTGTATTAATTACGTAGGATATCCAGAATATTCTTTAAAATGTATATATATATATACTTGTAATCTCATTGTTAATAATATATTTCTCATACACTTATCATGGTATCAGAGCCACCAATTCTTCTTGTCTAATTATTACGCCGTTTTTTTTTTTCACTACCTTAGACCAAATCAATTCTCCCCTCCTCCAACCCAACCTTCACGTCTCTTTCCTTGCCAAAATTGCCAGAACCTCTGATTTTATTCCCAGAAATTCTTCTGCTCTTCAAATATTTCCTTTCATTTGCATATATATATTTTTTTAAATCAACTTGCATATTTTCCTTTCTTTCTCGTCCTCTACTCCTTTATACACTTCTCTGCCCAAAAAAAAAAAATTATTATTATATTTCCGATCAACTACAAGCTTCCACTCGCCGGAAGCAAAGTCTGAAGTCCCCGTTTCCTACCACCAGCAGCGCCCTCGTCGTACCTACCAGGGAAAATGTCAGCTCTGCTCGATTGTTGGTCACTCGGCCAAATTCTGCCATCAATTTCAGGTTCAGCCCGTTCTTGCCGATACTCCCTCCAACCCAAGGCAATGGCCACCAAGTGCAGCCTATGCCGCCAGTCCCGCCAATCAATCCTGGCTATTGGACAGTGGTGCGACGCACCACATAAAGGCTGACCTGGACAATCTCTCTCTTCCAACGCCATATACGGGCTCCGATGATATAACAGTTGGTGACGGTAACTCACTCCCAATAACGGCTTCCTTACCCTTATACTCCTCGCAATCTCTTACTCTAAACAATATATTATGTGTTCCCCAAATTTTCCGTAACTTAATATCTATATCTCAATTATGTTAAAATTTTAATGTCTCGGTTGAATTTTTACCCTCTTAATTTATTGTAAAAGACCTTCTAACAAATCGCCAGCTGATTCGTGGACCAGTTAAAAATGGTCTCTATGAGTGGCCCTCTCAACCCATCATTGCCTTTTCTGCCAATAAAACCACCAGACATACCTCGCATCATCGGCTGGGTCATCCGTCCAGCTCAATTTTTCAGTCAATTATTTGTCAAAATAACTTAGACGTTATTTCTACTTCATTTACACATTGTGCTGCCTGTTTTGGAAATAAAAGTCATAAGCTTCCCTTTAGGTCCTCTACTTTATGTTCAACCCGCGCTCTTGAACTTATCTTCTCCGATGTTTGGACGTCTCCTGTTTATTCTATCGATTATCTTTGTGGATCATTATACACGTTATGTCTGGTTTTACCCCTTGCACCATAAATCTGATGTTGCCACTATCTTTCCACGATTCAAAGCTATTGTTGAAATTTTTTTTGACTCTGCTATTAAAATTTTATACTCCGACAATGGCTGTGAATACATTACTCTCAAAGACTATCTGGCCACGAATGGCATTTCTCACTTAACAACACAGCCACATACCCCGAACATAATGGCCTCTCGGAACGACGTCATCTTCACATAGTCGAAACAGGTCTATCCCTCCTCAGTCATTCATCTCTTCCTCTCTCCTACTGGCCCTACGCGTTTGACACAACAATCTATCTTATTAACCGCATGCCTACTCCCACACTCTCTATGCAGTCTCCCTACCACTGCATTTTTGGGACAGCCGCCAACTACAACAAACTACGCTCTTTTGGTTGTCTCTGTTACCCTTGGCTTCGACCCTACACAGCTCATAAACTTCAACCTAGGTCCGTTGCCTATGATTTCTAGGTTACTCCCTCACTCAGGATGCCTATTACTGTTATGATGTCACCAATTCCCGTCTCTATGTATCCCGCCATGTCAAATTTGTAGAAAGTGTCTATCCTTTTAGCACCCCGACCTCTACTCATCACTCTCCTGAACCGTCATCAAGTGTCATGTCTACACCTCCACCACATCCTCCCTCACCTTCTCTCTACCTCCCGTTGTGCCCCCTTCCCCACTCCAACATGTGCCATCTACATCCTCTAGCTCTCCGCCCTCACCATCCCCATCCCAACCTGTGTCCTCTACATCATCTAGCCCCCCGCCCTCACCATCTACAGCCACTCTTGATACTCCTCCTCCTCCCCCTCCTCCGCCTAACCCTCATCCCATGCGCACCCGATCAAAGAACAACATACACAAACCCATCCAAAAACTTAACCTTCAAGCTCATCTCCACACTCCTCTTGAAACTGAACCTTCCACCATCACTCAAGCTCTCAAACAACCTAAATGGCGTAGTGCTATGCAAGAGGAATATGAAGCGTTAATGTGCATTGATACATGGGAACTTGTTCCCCTGATCCTAATTTTAATATTGTGGATTCTAAATGGATTTTTCGCATCAAACACAATCATGATGGCACTATTGACAGGTATAAGGCACGATTGGTAGCTCGTGGTTTTCATCAGCGACCCGGCATTGACTATTATGAGACTTTCAGTCCGGTGTCAAACCTACGACTGTTCGTCTTGTCCTTTCCTTGGCTCTTGTGCAGGGGTGGCAACTCCGCCAGTTAGACATTAATAATGCATTTTTGCAGGGACACTTACAGGAAACTGTTTACTTAGCCCAACCCCCGGGGTTTGATGATTCTCAACGACCAAATCATGTATGTAAACTCAAAAAGGCGATCTATGGTTTGAAACAAGCCCCTCGGGCTTGGTATGATGAACTTAAGAATTATCTTCTCTCTATTGGTTTTCGTCATTCCCAAGCTGACACCTCACTATTTATATACTCACATGGCTCTACTCTAATCTACATGATTATTTATGTGGATGATATAATTCTGCTAACCTCTGACTTTGATCTCGTCTTTCAGTAGCATCCATCTCGCTGACTAAAAATAAAAAGAGTTCATCAAGCGCTAGACAAATAAGGAAAAAATGAGGCAATAAGGCACAAAAAGTAATGAAATATAAAGCAAAGAAAATTACGGTGAGGCCTCTTGTTAGGGTCGTCCTGACACACCGCACACTCAGAGGGAAAGCAACGGTTTATGTGGCACTCCCCGACCCAATCAGAGTCGCTCTCCTCAGGTACAATAGCCACCAAGGGTTGGGCTTTCGGCGGCCCCACAATTCCGGCTCTGCTCGCATACAGCTCCGCCATGTCCAGGAGATCGATGCAAGATACATTTCTCTTCAAAGGCGTGGCCCCGTCAGAGTCTATAATCGCCAGAAGTCCTTTGAGGAATTGATACTCGGACACGAAAGGGTCGTCAAAGCCAATCATAGAGAATTTCCCCTTGCGATGAAGGAAGTGGGGAAAAGGCCAACCAACTTTCGACTCGACCTTAAACACGTGATCCCCCCAGTTTTGTATCTTGTTAGGGAGATGGAAAAATAAACGGGGAGTCTGGGCCCTTACGTTGGCCTGCCCTGGAAACTACGACCACAGAGCAAACGAAACTGTTTGAATAAAGAAAGTGTGGGCTCTCTCTTCATCGTCCGGCAAAGAACAATGAAGGACATGATCTGAATAGCGGCCCCAACGGCTAGGTCACAGGGTAATATTCACAGCTCACACAATAGCTTAACCAGGAAAGGGTCGAAAGAAGGCCGGAAACCGGAAAATAAGTGATCAAAATGGAGGATTATGGTGTCTCCGGAGCAGCGAGCACAGATAAAGTCTTCTCGATCGCCAGGTTTCATCTTATCCTCATCCTTCCTAAAATCGATCAAGGAAAACTTGTAAAGAGCAGGGTCGATATTGTAGCGGCGCTGGAGAGTCCGTGCTAGGTCCTTGCTTTTCAGAATCCGCTCCCAATGCTTCTCCACAAACTTTTGATACAAATTCATGAGGCGAACTCCCTCAAGGCCTCTGGGTTGTTAGGCTTTGGAGGCTTCCCTTTAGCCTTCGCCTCACCCACCGTCATGGTCGTAGGATCCGCCCTTTTTCTTTTCGGTTTCTTAGGGAGCTCCAAAGGTTTGCGAGGGAGCGATTTAATGTCATCCTCGCTAGACCCTATCAACTCACGAAGGGCGGCATCCTCAACGCGTAAGATGTCGTCACCAGGCCCCCCGGCACCACTTGTACCAGCCACGGCCGAGTATCATCATCGCCGCCACGGCCGCTAGTACTTGTCTCGCCTCGGCTACGAGCCGCCTCTTTGCGACTCTTCTTCCGCCGCGGCACCGGATCAGGTAACAGACTCCCTATACCAAAAGGGTCCTTAGGGTCATAGGTCGCAGCGCCCCCCTCCATCAACTCATCTTCTAGGTCGTCGCATGCGACCACCTCTGGGCTAGATCCCGTGGGCTCATCCTCCAGGGCGAAATCATACGCCTCTTGATCTTCTTCAGAGTCGCCACCAAGACTAAAATCATCATCCGACATCCTGCAAAACAAGGAAGGGTGGAGCTTTAAATCACCTGGGATAATATAGATTACACTAGGGAGGTGATCGCACCCATCTTGACACCTTCCCTTCGGTTTTGCAGGAGGGAGTGCAACAATGAAAGGAGGGATACAAAAGAGGAGAGACACTATGAATCGTCAAGATAAAAACCTACATTTTCCCCCAGAAAATATCCAGTTCATGTCAAAGGAAAACCATACCAAAACAAGAACACCCACTCAAAAACTCAAGTCTTTACTACCCCAAACACCCAAAATCCCACATATTACGCTAAGGGATGGGGCTACCTTAGAAAATGAATAGAAATACGAAAGGGAAAAGCATCGGAGGAGCTCAGTTGAAGAAGAATTACATGTTCTAGTTGAAGAGTGGCGGAAACTAAGCAAGCGGAAACCTCAAGATTGGCCGCCGGAAACTTCAAATCTTCAACAAAAAACACTCGAGGCTGATGAAGAGCACTCGGAATTGAGAGAGAAGAGTTGGAAGAAAATAGTAGGGGCGAAAGTGTTGAGGGAGTAGGGGCTGGATCTTTATATAGACAGAGGGGATTTGATCATGCGGTCCGGATGTGATCCATCCAACGGTCTAGATTCAGGCGGTTACCTTGGGAATTTCGAATTTCAAAATCGCCATCATTACGGCGGGTCAATCAATGCCCACGTAATAATGCATGTCAACCAATGACTGCACCATTACTAGGGTAGTTACCGAGACGCCATCAGTGCCCATGTTGCTGCAGTTACCTATAACCGATAGGACCACGATCGATGGTTCAACTATCCACATCCCACGTTTGACACCCTGTGTCGCCAAGCACAAGCTCGCCCTATTCAAGCTCGCCACCACCATGTCTCCTCCAGTAAAGGTCCGTCCGCTTAATAGCACGGCATGAACAGGCTATAAGCCAATCACTTCGAGGCAAGACGCACGAATAGCACGGCCCTTAGTGAACAAGTCGCTTCAGACGACAAGGAAATCACTTCGAGGCCGCCCGCTTGATCGCGTGGTCCTTAGTGTATAGTCACGCAAGACGACAGAGGGCAGAAAGCCCTTAACAAACCAGACCATCCTTGTGCATGCTTTACTCTATGCTTGACACTTCATGAAAATGTCTAAGACATAGAGTAGGGGGCCATTGATATGTCTAAATATACCGCCACCTATGAGTCCCCGGAAACAACCTATCTATCCACCAGGATGGGACAGGACCGTGGCCACGGCGTCGAGAACGACCATCTGATTAAGGTCGCGTAAGGGCGACCCCCGCCAAAAGCGTTCAAACCTACGAGGTCACTAGTCGCTCAGGGGGCCGATCTACGATCTAAGTCAAAAATTGTGGAAATATTACCTCAGCAGGGTGTAGCCTCAGCAGGGTGCTCTTATGCCTCTGCTGAGGGACATGTTCAGCAGTCTCTATTTCGTGTATTATATTATTTGTACACTTTATTTATTTGTAAAAGACATATTAATTGTGATACATATAAACAATTAATATGTCAAACTCTAGTTTACTTTATGTCATGTACATAGCTTTTACTTTTACTTTTGCATGCTTGCCGCCCACATCTACATACTCAAGTGGCGCCCCAAGCTAGCTAGCTAGTCTCTCTCTCAATTGTATCTATTTATACACCTTTCATATCAATGAATAAACTAAGTTGAAGTTTACTCTTGTGTTAACACATTCTCAAACTCTCTTCATGGTATCAGAGCCATTTGTGTTCTAACTTTTTCCGCTGCAAAACTCATATTTCTGAAGAATGTCTTCCACATCCGACATTACTTCAACCTCAGCAGACTCTCAGCAGCCTCAGCTGACTGGGAGTACTGACAACTCCTCTTCTTATACAAACCATAGACTTGATGGTAACAACTATCTGTTATGGTCAAGGTCTATGAAAATGTACATTTCTGGACAAAGTAAGATGGGATACTTGTCTGGAACAAAACATGCACTCTGCTGAAACTGACCCCGGTTTTGAAGCATGGGACACAACAAATAATCAACTCATGACCATCCTCACGAGGTCAATGACAAAAGAGATAAGTGAAAACTTTATGATGTATGATACTGCCAAAGAAATCTGGGATAATGCCAGAGATCTTTACTCCAAGAAGGATAATACATCTGAGGTATATGAACTAGAAGCTCAGATTCAAACTTGCAGGCAAGGGGATATGTCTGTAACTCAATATTTCAATCAACTATCTAAGGCTTGGCAACACTTAGATATGTTAGAAACTCACTCATGGAATGATGTCAAGGATCTTTGCTCTTTATAAAGACATCATAGAAAAGAAGAGAGTATTCGGGTTCCTCACCTGATCGAATCCTACCTTTGATGATGTTAGAGGAAGAATTCTTGCCACCAAACCTCTTCCAAATCTCAAATCCATGTTTGTTTGAAGTCAAACATGAAGAAAATAGGAGAAAAGTCATGCTTCAAATTCCCTACCGACAACCCTAAGGAAGGTCTTTGCCTGTGATCGTCGGAAGGTTTCTTGAGGTTCTTTGAGACATACAGAAGCCTCTTGAGAAAAATCGGAAAAGCTGCTTCGTGATCACCGCAAACGCACAAATCACACCAAGGACAATCTGCTTTGAAGCTCCATGGCAAGCCTAACTCCTCAAAACCTCAAAACCTATCGTGGAAAGTCAAAGCGAGATACATCGCTGAGGAGGAGAATGACAACCGGATGAATGCTCGGTTTTTTCGCATTCAAAGCCTTCTGAATCAACAAAAGGAAGGTAGTCACTCTCTTGATGTTGCTACTCATACTCATGAGTAAATTCTACTCTTCCTTAGCAATGAAACATGGATTGTTGATTCTGGGGCATCCTCCCATATGACTCGTAATAAAAACCTTATAACCAACTATATGCCTTGTCACCAAATTCATAACATTAAAATCTGCCATGGATCTATCTCTCGTGCAAAAGGTGTTGGAAATGTTAAACTCACTAATAAGATATGCCTACAGGATGTCCTATTTGTTCCAAACTTAGACCGCAATCTTATATCTCAATCGGTAGACTCACTAAAGATTTGAATTGGACTTTGTTGTTTTTAAGGAGAATCGGTGCACATTCCAGATCCTACTTCACGAGAAGTGATTGGGAAGGCTAAACCTTACTTGCTGGATTGTTTCGTCAACCTGCTCACCAAGACAGAGGATCAAGACCGACCGCTGCCCTCGACTGCTGCTCCCGGACTTTAGACAATATCATGTTATGGCATTATAGATTAGGACATCCAAGTTTTGGTTACTTAAAATCTTTAACTCTGAATTGTTTAAAGGATGTAATCTGAATGACCTTCAATGTGATATTTGTCAATTTGCTAAACTTACAAAATCTGTATGCTAAGTTACCTCATTTGCATTCCTCACCCTTCACCTTAATACACAAAGTGATGTGTGGGGACCTCTAGGGTGAAAAGTATAACAGGAAAAGGTGGTTTGTCACCTTTATTGATGATCATACCAGAACACTTGGGTTTTTTAATGAAAGACAAATCAAGTTGGCCCTATCTTTCAAGAATTTTATCATATGGTCTCCACTCAATTTGATACTAAGGTCAAGATCTTAAAGACCGATAATGCTCTAGAATACTATGAGTCTAATCTCGATTACCTTCTTGACAGATAGAGGAATTGTTCATATCGATGGTTGTGTGGAAACACCTCAGCAGAATGGGGTTCTTGAGAGAAAGAACAGCACACTACTGAAATGGCCAGATCAATCATGTTCACCACACATGTTCCTAAATATATGTGGGGTGAAGCTATCTGACCGCAACTTATTTAATCAACCGACTTCCCAGAGTGTTAGGTTTCAAATCTCCACTCCAAACCCTACCGACCACACACTCCTGCCATCATCTTGTTTCCCGGCTTGCCTCCAAAGATCTTTGGTTGTCTTGTGTTTGTGTATATCCATGCTCAACACAGTATAAACTTGATCCTAAAGCTCACAAGTGCATTTTCCTAGGTTATGCAAAGGACAAAAGGTTACAAGTGTTATTCCCTATTGAAAAGAAATTTTACAATTCTATGGATGTAAAATTCTTTGAAAGGACCCTTTATTACAAACCTCTGAGAGCCATTCACTCGATGGAAACTCGATTGAAATTGACCTAAACCCTTCCCCCTCAAGAACCTCTTAACCTCAAAGAACCCACTCGATCCTCAGAGATGAACTTCATACCTCTACCGACTCTCTACACCTAATACTCCTCGAAAACCTCCCGAACAAGAGTCTCATCACCCAGAGCCTGCGATCCTCGAGCCTACTAATACTCAAAGAATCTCTGAGATCCTCAAGCACTCTGGCGACATTGATGATAGGCCTATTGCTCTTAGGAAGGGGAAAGAGATCGTGCAATCGATCATTCTATTCATTCTTATTTATCTTATGATAAGTTATCTCCCGCTTTGCCATGTTTTCACAGGACTGACTCTCACTCTATTCCTAAAAATATTCGTGAGGCCCTTCAAAATGATAAATGGAAGGCGTAAACATTAAAAGCAGAGATGACAAAGACTTCGGATAATCATACTTGGGATTTGACACCTCTCCCCACGAGGGCAAGAAGACAATCGATTCTGAGATGGTTATTCACTATAAAATACAATCTTGATGGCACTATTGACAAGTACAAAGCCGATTGGTAGCCGTGGATTCACTCAAACTTATGGCATTGACTATAAGGAAACTTTTGCACCAGTGGCAAAACTCAACAACAACTGTCGAGGTTCTGATCTCTACCGTTGTCCAACTTGACTCGGCCTCTTCACCAATTGGACATCAAAAATGCTTTTCTAAATGGGGACCTCACCGAGAGAGGTTTATATGAATGTACCTCCTGGTTTTATCAATCCTCATACTCAAGGCAAGGTGTGCAAACCGAGGAAATCTCTATATGGCTGAAGCAATCACCAAGGGCATGGTTTGGAAAATTAACAAGCGTGGTCAAAAGTCTGCTGGATATCACCAATGCAATTCTCGATCACACTATGTTCATCAAGACAACCAACCGTAAGAGGTCTATTATTATTGTCTATGTGGATGATATCATCCTCACCTGGAGATGACTCTACCGAGATCCAACATTTGAAGACTCTGCTTTGGCAAAGGTGTTTCAAGTGAAGGACTTGGGTTTTCTCAAATATTTTCTTGGCATGGAAGTAGCAAGAAACAAAGAAAGGCATTTCTGTCTCCCAAAGGAAATATGTCTTGGATCTGCTGAAGAAATCGGCATCTTTGGGGTGCAAACTCGCTATATCCCTCTGTAGACCCAGGTCATACCTCTGCTACATGGTGACACTGGCTGTCAGGAAAGAACAATATCAAAGACTTGTAGGAAACTCATCTACCTCTCCCATACAAGACCCGATATTGCATATGGTGTCGATCGGTTAGTCGGTTCATGCACCGCCTACCTTGAGCAACATTGGGATGTTGTGAATAGGATCTTGAGGTATTTAAAGTCCACTCCTGGCCAAGGGTTACACTTCACCAAGTCTGGCGATAGATCCATCAAGCGTCTACACCGATGTCTTGATTGGGATGCCACATAGATAGAAGGTCGACCACAGTGCTCGTTCTATGTATGGGGCAATCTTGTTACTTGGAGGAGCAAGAAACAACTCATCGTGTCTCAGCGCGATCTTGAAGGCGTTGACTCGAGCACTTGTCTTAGGCATTTGTGAAGCTCTTTGGCTCAAAAGAGTACTTCATCGACTTCAGCAGCCTCTTCTTGACAACCTATCACACTCTGCTTGTGATAATAACTCAAAGACTATGCATGGCGGAGGATCCAGTCCATCATGACAAAACCAAACATGTGGACATTGACAGACATTTTTTGAAGGAGAAGATTGATGCCAAGATTATTCAACTCCAAAAGATGTTCCTCAAAGAGATCGAATGCCGATATCCTTACCAAGGCTATTCCACCTCTTATGTTCAAAGAGACTAAGTAGCAAACTTGGTTGCATTAACATATACACCAGATTGAGGGGGTGTGGAAATATTACCTCAAAGAGGTGTAGCCTCAAAGGGGTGCTCTTATGCCTCTCTTGAGGACATGTTCAATGATCTCTATTTCGTGTATTATATTATTTGTACACTTTATTTATTTGTAAAAGACATATTAATTGTGATACATATAAACAATTAATATGTCAAACTCTAGTTTACTTTATGTCATAGACATAGCTTTTACTTTTACTTTTTGCATGCTTGCCGCCCACATCTACATACTCAAGTGGCACTTTAGCTAGCTAGCTAGTCTCTCTCAATTGTATCTATTTATACACCTTTCATATCAATGAATAATCTAAGTTGAAGTTTACTCTTGTGTTAACACATTCTCAAACTCTCTTCAAAAATCAATAAGAGATCGCACGAGCCCTGGAAGGGAACAACTGAAGGGAAGTCAAGACAGGTCAAGAAAGCAAGCTCGCAGACCGCGACCCGGGCGACTTCATAACAACATCGCCAAGCTGTGTTGCCGCTTAATATCACTGTATTGTATGCTTATCTATCCCTATCCCGCGCCCTTAGCTCCTCTCCTTGCCTATAAAAGGAGGGCTTGTGCACCTTCATAGATATGTGCAAAAATAGACAAAGAGAACAAACCTCTTGTCAAATTCACTCTCTCTAACATTCATTCACTCCACCACCCCGCCTCCGTGCACCACCAGCTGTAGTCACCATAAATCTATCAAAAATAGCTAGATACCCACCTTCATTACCACCGCAGGACCACCGTGATAATATTCGGCATTATCACTTGTCTATATGTGGATGATCTTATCTTTACCAGCAGTGAACTCAGCATGATAACAGAGTTTAAGGAGGCAATGAAGACCAAATTCAGCATGACAGACATGGTACTAATGCAATATTTCTTAGGCATTGAGGTTCAACAGACTGAGTCAGACATATTTGTTTCTCAAAAGAATTATGTATCTGAAATTCTTGGCAGGTTTGGAATGAAGGACATCGACCCAACACTCACACCCTGTGAAGCTAGTATGAAACTTAGCAAAGAAGGAACATGTGGTAAGGTGAATCCCACTTTATACAAATAGATGATAGGGTGTCTTCTATACTTGACAGCAATAAGACCGGACATCATCTATGTTGTGAGTGTGGCAAGCAGATACATTGAGTCACCCTCAGCAGACCACTTAAACTATGTGAAGAGGATCCTAAGATATTTGAATGGAACCATCAAGCCGGGCATCAAGTATGGTTCGGCGGGGAAGGCTCAGCTGACTGGATTTTCAGGCAGTGATTATGCAGGAGATGTTGATGACAGAAGAGTAATTCTGGTTTTGTGTTTATGTATGGAACAAGTTCTATCAGGTGGTCATCAAAGAAGCAACCAATAGTCACTCTATCTACAATAGAAGCAGAGTTTGTAGCAGCAGCACACGGCTCATGTCAGCTGATCTGGTTAAGAAGAATGCTGGAAGTTCTGGCAGTAGTTCAGCAGACTGGAAATATTCTATACTGTGATAACAGTTCCACAATTAAGTTATCTAAGAATCCAGTCTTACACAACAGAAGCAAGCACATAGATGTGAAGTATCACTTTCCGAGAGATTTATGTGAAGAAAAGATCATTGAGTTGATGCATTGCAGAAGTGAAGATCAATTGGCTGATATATGACTAAAGGACTCAAAAGTGATCAATTTCTGAAGCTTAGAGACAAGCTGGGAATGTGTGAAGTAATCTGAACAGACAGCTCAGATTAAGGGAATGGATGTTAGAAAATTATGTTAATTAAGTTTTATTATCTATGGCTATGTCAGCCATGTTATTTCCTATTTTCGCATGTTTCCCATTACTAGAGTAGTTATTTCTAGTTTAAAGTCATGATCGTATGTATATGCTTATTGTATCAATGAAATCTACAAGTTTTCCCAAAAACTATATCTTCCATAAAAAGTTATCCGTCGTCTATCTTTACTGTTGTCTTCCTTTGTAATCCATTTATCTCAGTTGTGAAGGTGAGAAGAAAACAAAATATACATATTTCACAGATTAGTAATAATGGGGAACATTTAATTGTCTAGAGAAGCAATCTGGAAAAGAGAGTGGAAGTGGGTGAGAAGAGTTGAATTGTACAACTCTACTTTTTCTTTTCTTTTTTTTTTTTTTTTTGAAAAAAAGATCAATTTATTTTCAATCCTCAAAGGAGGTGCGGCCAGATTACAATCATGCGAAAATCTTAAAAATCAAAATTAAACCACTATTCGTAAGGTTCGTAAGGGAGTGCTATTCTAAGTTCAATATCTATAACTTTGTTGGTTTCTTTGTTTTTTTCGGAGTTAAAAATAGTAGTAATCACTTTTAGCTACAGTTCCCTCTGGTTAAAAAGAAATGGGGATTGAAATTAGAAGCACTAAAAACTGATGTGCAGGTCTTAATCGGTTTTTTTTTTTCTCTCTCTCTTTTCCGATGTAACGATCTTGAATGGCACAACATATTTATGCACTTTGATTATGGTGGGCCTAATGATAATCAATGACACAACACACTATGATAGGCCAAGATGATAATCAATAAGGCCTATATCATGACCGACAGTTAAAAGTGTGTTATGTTTGTGATATAACCGTTGTGGTTGTACCAAATTTTTTTTTATAATTTGCATTTTACGCCTTTTTTCGAGAGCAGAGATAAATGTATGTTGTGGCTTCTCAAATACTAACATAAGCATCACAGCAGCCAAAATGAATAAATTCATTGAAATTATTTGGTAGATGACTAAAGCAATAAAGAAACATCGATATAGTCCGAAATTTACGGTATGTTTCATTCTTATTATTTGCATTTTACGCCTTTTTTCGAGAGCAGAGATAAATGTATGTTGTGGCTTCTCAAATACTAACATAAGCATCACAGCAGCCAAAATGAATAAATTCATTGAAATTATTTGGTAGATGACTAAAGCAATAAAGAAACATCGATATAGTCCGAAATTTACGGTATGTTTCATTCTTATTATTTTTTGTTTTAGCACCTAAATCTAAGTATATAAATCTTTTTCGTGCAGCACTTATGCTTATTATGCTCAGATTATCAAGTTATGTTGAACCAGTCATCTTTTGTGATAAAACATGTGATAAATGTTCATTGTATGAGGAATAAAAACTTTAATAGACCATAGAGCTGTTGTGGATTGTTATTTATTAATTGCTTCATAGTTTCGTATTATGTTTTCCTTATTTTGATTTGTTGGGATGCCTTCTTTTCATTACTAGTTTTGAGGAAGATTAAGGGCATTACTCAACTTTTTCTGCAGTTTCATTTGTTTTTCCCTTTCATGTTTTACTCGGAATTCGATGGTGCTTACATGCAGCTTCATTAATGTCAATGCGATTACTATGCATTCCAAAAGTGATTTTAGATAAATCTTGATGTCTTTACTATAGTGTAAAAGTCTATTATTGCAATTTGTGCAATATACCGGAAGTGATATTAATTTATTTTTTCCAGCAGCATTTGGAGAGGAATTGGTATTACTACAAGAATTGTTGAATAAAAACCTGGTGGCTCTATCTATCTTTTTTAATCCTAGCATTGCGTGACCTATACAATCTGGTTTTGTGGCTAGCTGATAGAGATCCAGTTAAGAAATTGGGTGAAGAATTCAAATGACTGATCCAGAAAGAAAAACAAAAGCGGGAAAAATTCAAAAATAAGGTCTCTGTTGACTTGGTCAAAATGCGTCTGACGATACAGGGTTTTACCCCTCCACGTGTCGCCTATCGATTGGTCCTAAAACAACATTATGGATAAAATACCAAGGTATTCATGTCGATGCCCAGGCTCGAGGCTAAGGCCATCTAGTAGACTCCAGGCTACGACGATGGACTATCGAGCAGTGTAGGACGATCAGTCCGCACCAGCTAGCAGTGTAGGACAATGAGCCCCAGGGTCGATCACCGGAGGTCGGAAATATCGACATCGAGGGCAGAGTCCGCACCAACTGTCCAAGCCCATTAACATCGGTAGCTTGGGCAAGGGTTAAGGCCCATTAAAGGGTAAATATGACAAATAACATAAGCTGACTTATTATTAGGGTTAGGGCAAGTGTTGTCATTATAAATACCCCATTCCAGGAACTACGTAAGGTTTGATTCCTGGAACATAACAGGATACGTAGGGCAATCTAAGATACAGTCTTAGACTCAGCCGCAAATACAAAAATCCACCACGGCACTCTTTTTAGGCATTAGGGTTTTGTGTGTGTTCATCACTAGATTCATTTTAGGGCCCGGATTATTCAAGGTGACATAATTTGTCATCGTCAGCGTCAAAATACGCCACGAGATTGAGTCCTTATTCGAGGTTTCCACCACCACCGTTTGACTGACCGTCGGCATCACTGCCACCTTTTGGGATTGCTACCCTGCCACCACTTCCAGCGTGGCGTTAGACGGTTCTGCCTTTTTTTTTCCGCCTTCATATTCCGAACCTGACTTCGGGCCGGCAAGGCGATCGGCTCGGCTCGATTCGTTCCAAACTCAAACAGTAATTTGGAGGCGATTCGAGTTCTGAAATTTCTCCTACTACCCAAGAGGTGATCCGCGTGTTACAGCTTCCTCCGGCCCGGTTCGAGGGGTTCGACTCGACTCGCATTTTGTTGAGACACCCCAAAAGGTGTTGATTCTATACTGAGATGCTCTTTCCATTGTTGTTGGTGCTTCTTCTACTACCCTTTCAATTTTGACGGGACTCCGTGGGAGATATTTGGAACAAAAGATGAGGCAAGAAGAAAAGAAGAAGAAAAATATGAGGATTGAAACTGCGGTTCTCGGACTTCCCGCAATTTATTCAGGGAGTTCTCTTAAACCTTCTCAATGAATATCGGTTTTTGGAATATTAGGGGTTTTAATAAAGCTTGTGTTTAATGAAGTCGCTTTTTTGTTAGATTAAATAAAATTAGTGTCTTGATGTCTTAGAAACTAAAATAAAAATAATGACAAGTTGACCTTCTTTATGCATACCAAGCTTTTGGGATGGAATTTTGTGACTAATTTTGATCACCATCCTAGCAAGCGCATTTTGCTTTTTGGAATCCGCGTAGTTAAGCTTGAGGTCCTTAGTGTCGATGTCCAGGTGATACATTGTCGTGTTACTTGTGCCATTTCCGGTTTTGATTTTCATGCTAGTTTCGTCTTTGCGTTACACTCGATTGTCACAAGGAGACCGTTGTGGGAGAATCTCACTTGTTTTGGTAGGAACCTTTGCCTTCCTTGGATTGTGCTAGGGATTTTAACAATGTCTTCAACGATCTCGATCGTAGTAATGGCTCGCTTGTTACTTACTTATGAAATTAAAGACCCTATCGATTGTTGTATTGATTGTGGTCTTTCGATTTGCCTTTTACGAGTTTATTTCACACTTGGACGGGTCATGGAGTTCTCTCGAAAATTGATCGAGTTCTTGTTAACGGGCCTTGGCTTGAGGTCGTGAATGATCTTTGTTGCTCACTTTCCACCGGCTTGTTATTCGATCATACTCCTTGCTTTGTCAATCTTTTCCCGTAAAATTTGGGAACAAAAAGCCGCTTCAAATTCTTCAACATGTGGATCGGGCACGAGAATTATCGAAATGTGGTTAGTAGTTCTTGGGACTTGCCTTTTTGGCACAAAGATGTACTTGCTTGTGTAGAAAGATGAAAAGGCTCAAAGCTCCTTTGCGTGATCTTAACAAGAAGCACTTTTCTCATATTTCTTCGAGGGTGATAGAGCGATCTCCGAGCTCAAGGATCTTCGCACCGCCTTTGACTCGGACCCTTCTCTTTGACAAATCAACGATAATATTGCTACTTGTAGAACTAAGGCCACGGCACTCAAGGAGGCGCGTAAAGACTTTTCCTTGCCCGTAAAGCTAAAGGCAACTACATCAATTTGAGCGACAGGGGCTCTAAGTTCTTCCATGATCTTGTCAAAAGGAATAACGCTAAAAAAGAGTGTCTCCGCGGTTCTTAAGGTCGATGGTAATATGTCCACTTCTCCTTTGGAGGTTGCCACCGAATTTGTCCGTTACTATGAGGATTTACTTGGTTCGAGACTCTTCATTATGACTTTCCCTATGACATTATGGCACTTGGGCCCTCCTCTCTCCCCGACCTTGCGGCCTCTCTTGCTCTTCCGGTTTCGCTGACCGACATTAAGAAAGCTGTTTTTGATATTGGGAATGATAAATCTCCGGGGCCGACGGTTTTTCTTCCGGTTTCTTCAAGAGCTCTTGGAATACCATTGGTGAAGATTTTTGTGATCTTGCTCTTGAATTTTTCAATAATTGCTCTTGCTACGCCAACTCAACCATGCAATTATTGTGGTCATACCAAGAAAGCGAATGCCACTTCGGTCGCCGACTACCGCCTCTATTTCGCTCACGACTTTGTTCTATAAGTCGATTGCCAAGATCCTAGCAAGTAGGATTGCGATCGTTCGCCTACTTTGATTAACACCGCTCAAGTCGCCTTTGTTGAAGGCGGAGTATGACCGAGAACATTTTTCCGGTACAAGAGTTATCTAGGTTGTATGGCGGAAAAGAACCACCCCAAGTTGCATGATTAAAGTGGATATTCGCAAGGCGCTTGACTCGGTCAATTGGAGCTTTTGGAACATGTGTTGAGGTCCCTTGGTTTTCCCGACTTGTTCGTGAGATGGATTATGCTATGCGTTACTCATTATTATTTACTTACTCCGCCTCGATTAACGGCGAGTTTCACGGTTTCTTCCCGGTAAGAGAGGTTTAAGGCAAGCGACCCCTTTCCCTTTCTTTTGTTATGTGCATGGAATTTTTATCGCGCAGCTTGACTACCCTTCCTCGTGATGTTCGTTTTAAGTTCCACCCTAAGTGTGGGAAGCATAAGATCACCCATCTTATCTTTGCCGATGACCTCATTTTGTTTAGTCACGGTTCCTCTTATTCCATCAACCGGCTAATGAAGTGTCTTTTGGACTTTGGGGACTTTTCTGGGTTGAAAGTCAACTTGGCCAAATCGGATATTTTATTAGCCGGGTAAAAAATTTGGATCGGTGTATTATTCTTGAGGATCTCTGGTTTAGAACTTGGGTCTTTCCCGTTTCGCTATTTGGGTATCCCGCTTGCCACCACACACCTTAATTTTGCCATGTTTGGACCTTTTTTGATAAAATTACCAATCTTTTGCATCTTGGAAAGGTTCTTCGCTTTATGCAGTAGGTTGGAACTTGTTCGGGCGATTATCCAGGGGTGGAGTGCTTTTGGCTTAGCATTTTCCCGTTGCCGCAGTGTGCTTCGGTACCTCACCGATTGTGCGAGAATTTTCTTTGGGGTGACTCGGTGGCTCCAACAAAAAGCCACTTGTTGCTTGGAGGAATGTGTGTCAACCCAAAGAGGAAGGTGGCCTTGGCCTCCTTGATCTTAGAGCTTGGAATCTTGCACTTCTTTCTAAGTGCCTTTGGAATATTCATAAAAAGAAGGATTGTCTCTGGGTGAAATGGATTGATCACATTTACCTTAGGGATGCGAGTTTGTGGGAGTACCAAGTTCGACCGGCGGACTCCTTTGTTTAAAAAACTAATGTTCATCAGAGACCAAATTGTTCTTTTTGCAGGTGATGTCACATGTGCCATTTCCATCATTACTTCTTGGGCCATTGAGAGCACCTTTTGCCCTAAGCTTGCTTATGATTTCTTCAGGCCAAAAGGTAACAAGGTTTGGTGGTACAATACTGTTTGGAAATCTTTTATCACTCCCAAACACTCTTTCATCCTTTGGCTCACTGTTGTGGACCGACTTTTGACCAAGGATAAGCTTGTGTACTTGGAGCTTGATCCTGTCTGCAGTTTGTGTAACATTGACTTGGAGAGTACCCTCATCTTTTCTTCACTTGCGGCCAGCGAAATCTATTTGGGATTCCATTCGGACTTGGTTGGGTATCACTGCAGACAAATGACTACCATTTTGAGCAAAGGTTCGCTTGCTTCACAGAGAAGCTAGAGGACGGCGTTCACTCCAAAGCGAAGAAGATTGCCTTAAGCGGCGACCGCTATCAAATTTGGAGAATGCGTAACTTTGCAATTTTGAAGGCGAGAGCTCTACTACGGATGACGCAGCTTAGACGTATTAAGACTCATGTTTACCGTATCTTGTTTGCGATAAGCCCTCACATGTTTAGAGGCACGCCTTAGCCCCCTTGTTCGATTCTTTTTTTGCCGAGGTTGATTGTGGCTCACACCTTGAGCCAAGGCTCAAGCCGAGGTATTTGAAGACTTCGTTTGTCTCTTATGGGTCGGCGACACCGGGTTGGTATATTGACCGGTTTGTCGTAGTACACCCTCTTTGAGTTTGGGACTTGTCTCTTTTGGGCCGAAGCGACGCCGGGGTTGGAATATTGACCGGTTAGTCGTAGTATGCCTAATTGAGACATTTGCACGTTGAAGTTGAAGCGACGCCGGGATTGGAATATTGACCGGTTTGTTGTAGTACACCGATATGTTGTTTACCCCAAGGCGTTGTCCCTCGGTGCCTTGTTCGATTAGTGTCTTTTGTTTCCACCGGAGACCTATGGAGGCAAAATGTCGGATTTGCAGTCAACCTTGGCAATGTTTTTGTTTGGGCTTGGCTATTTTTGATAGATTAGATATGCATGAAGTTGTAATTACTTAGATCGCCTTTAGTAGCTCCCAAACTTCCGCTTGGTGTTTTAATATATTTTTACATTTCATCAAAAAAAAAAAAAAAAGGTTTGATTATTTGCATTTCTTTCTCTCCTACAGATTTTTCTCAAGCTATAAAGGCAAATCTGAGTATTCATTTATCTTGGATTTCCATATTTGTTACATACATATTTTATTTGGAAAATTAGGGATAGGGACACAATCTGAAATATTTTTAAGAATAACGAGACAAATTTATATATTTTTATAGGGAGAAGGACAATGCATAATTTTATAGCGAGAAGAACAAACAAATGAATCCCGAAAATCAATGAATCTTCCTAGTGAATCCCGAAATCGGTGAATTTAATGATGAATTTTGATGATGAATCCCAAAATCGGTGAATCTCGACAATGAATTTTGAAAATTAGTGAATTTCGATGCGGTGAATTTTGGCGATGAATTTAAATAATGAATTTCAACACAAGTGAATTTCAACAAATGAATAAATAATTTTGTCCTTTATGCAAAAGTTTCAAAATCGCCTTCTTCTACTCAATTGATGAAATATTTCATCATTCTCCCTCATTCCCCCAATTTTATTATCAGAGTTTTGTGTGGATAACATTATCGAGTTATATATATGATAATTATATTATTCATTTAAGAGTAAAAATCAAGATCGCCTTATTATAATTTAATGGGTTTGCAAATAAAAATCAAGATCACCATATGAAAATTTAAGATAAATATAATAAAGTTATAACATAACACATATTATTAAAGAAGTAAAAAAAAAAAAATCTTGAACCCAGTCAACATGGAATTGGGATCGTCTGCTGTATCGCCCCAATGCTGTGATGTGCTGTGGAGCAAAACAAAGTCGTTTTTGTTTTTTTTTGTTTTTAGTTTGCGACCAAAACGGCGTCGCGAAGACTCGAAACGACGCCGTTTCTTCGTCACAGCAGCCTCTGCTATGTATTTATCACAGCAGAGGATCTGGACTCGTCAACATGGGGAAGGTAAGGTAAGGTTCGGTAACCGAAAAATCGAAATAAAATTTAACATTTATAGTCGGTCATAAACGGTTCGGTTATAAGCAATTTTTATATAAAAAATATAATATCTTGGTTAATAACTAATTATACATGTTAGATATAAATATTTCGATTACGCTTCTTTGTTTGATACGGTTTCGGTTTGATTAATTGTTCGGCTTTTAATTCGGTTCGGTTTTCTGTTCAGTAGCGTGAACCGTAACCGAACCGAAAATTTTGATTTTTCTATGTTATTATGAATACGAACCAGAAACAAGTATTAAGCAAATCAAACCGAATAACCACGATTCGGTTCGGTTTTCGAATAAACCGTATCTATGTACACCCTAACTATTGTCTAGTTAAAAAAAGGAAGAATGTGGAGGTTCGAACCCCATAAAAGGTAATTCTTTCAGTTCTTTAGTATTATGGCAAGCCAAAATGACTCTAAGCCATTAAGTTAAATAATTAATATCTCCACTTATTCCATGAGACTGAGGAGTGTGGACACTCGTTGTTAGGGTATACAACGAAATTGGAAAACAGGACTGACCGACTGAACCGGATTAAACCGGACCGGAAAATGATAAACCGCGGTTTTCCAATCGGTTTTTTCATTGAAGAAAAACCGAACCGGAAATCCAATCAGCTTTTGGTTTTATTTATAAAACCGTATGACCAATTCGAACCGAACCTAGGTTATACTTCATTTTTAATTTTATATATATATATATATATATATATATATATATATATATATATATAAAATTTAATTTGTTTACTAAATTTCTCTACTATAAAAACCCCTACACATAACCCTAAATTTCTAAACCTTATACTTCTACTGCTTCTACCTAAACCTAAAATGCTTTTCAAATTACTGATAACATTATATTATATATATATATATATATATATATATATATATATATATATATATATATATATATATATATATATATATATATATATATATATATATATATTTAATTTGTTCACTAAATTTCTACTATAAAAACCCCACACATAACCCTACATTTCTAAATCTTATACTTCTATCGTTTCTACCTAAACCTAAACTTAAAATGCTTCCTGGCCGATAACCGCCGTTGAGCTCACCGGCCGTTCTTGCTTCTTCTAATATTTTTCATCCTTTGATCGTGAAAAATTGAAAGAACTCAAATTGCTGCGTTACAACGACCACCCGCGCTTATGGTGCCAATAATGGTGTTTGTCTCATTTTTAGAAGAAAAAATCAAAATTTTATAGTAAATAAAATACAATCCCAAACCGAATTGAACCGAACCGAATCAGATTGGTTCACCCAATTCGAAAAAAATGACCAATTCGATTCGGCTTAGAAAATATCAAAACCGTAATTTCTGCTTCGATTCGTAAAATCACAAAACCGACCGACGGACGGACTATGACACCTCTACTGTTGTGAGGTTTAATCAAATTTTTTTAAGAAATGAATACTACAACATGTACCTACAGAAAAGAAATTGGCTACTCTCTCAACAAAAAATTATAAAATGGCTTATATTTTCGTCCATTAAAGTGACAATTATTTTGGGACGGATACAATATTTTATAAGTTCAATTACTTAGAAATAATAATGCGTGAAAGCAATTCCATTCATCTTGAATAAATTGATATTTCCCCCAAACAACACATTCGATTCACTTTATTTGAAACAATACAAACCAAAGTAATATATCAACCACACAATATTCAAATCAAATTGAAATATCTAATAGGTATGTTTCACAGTTTCACTCATGGTAACTTAACACCCCCTCTTCCTTTGTTTTGAAGTTTCCGCATCAATTTTTTTGCCAGGGATTGCCGCTATATTCATTGCTATATACTTACATCATATTATGCCGAGTCCGACACCGACACCTAATAGCATATTTCTACTACTTCACAGGAATTTTTTACCTACACCTCCATATGTGGAGGGAAGTTGTGTGACTTGGTTTGCACCGTTTGTTTCTAGATTGAATTTAAATTGCGTGATTTAAATTTATTCACTTGATAACTCTCCACAGATAAATGTACCGTTTAGAAACCTCTTATGTCCTTCAACCAGTGGCGGATCCACGTGCCCCAGGGTGGGTCACGTGACCCCACTGGAATTTTAATTTTTTTTTCAGTATTAAAACTATGTTGTTTTGTTGTAAAAAATTGTTGTTTTGCCGATAAAAATTGATGTTTTAAATTCCGGTGACCCCACTGAAATTTTTTTTGGATAAAAGATGTAGTTTTAGACTCCGGTGACACTACTAGAATAAATTCCTGGATCCTCCAATGCCTTCAATCATACATTTTGTCGTACCGTAAACACAACACCGAATGTAAACACGTCGCAATTTGCACGTCACATATACGACGACATTATTGAGTTACATATATATGATAATTGTATTATTTCATTTAAAAAGCAAAAACCAAGATCACCATATTGTAATTTAACGAGTTCCCAAGTGACAGTCGAAACAACATGTTATTAAATATTACTATTTATTTAGAACCACATTAGTGATTTATTTTCTAACTTTTACCTTAAAACCAAACCAAAAAAAAAAAAAAAAAAAAAAAAAAACTTTTACCTTAAAAAAAAAGAAATTGGCTACTCTCTCAACGGAAAAAAAGGGCTTATATAGTAGGGTGAAAGAAAGAAACAAATTCAAACCGTAAATCGATCCAAATCAATCCGAATTAATCAGACCAATAACAAACCAAACGAATTACCCAATCGACCCAATATAACTCAATTTTTTTCCTTTAATATAACCATTAAAACAATCTTAGGGCCTGTTTGGTAACACAATTAAGTATTTATTCTAAAAAATTTAAGTGGTAGTTACGATAAGTAATGTTTGATAAAAATTTAAAGCAACACTTATTTTATTCAGATCCTCTGAATCGCTTTGAAGAAAATTCAGCAACAATACTACTACTTATATCTGAATTGCTCCCCTCCTGTAAAAAAAGGCACCCACGTTAAATGATCAGTTTCTTTTTTTCGTGCCATTTTTTTTTGTTATGGAATTATCTTTTTTTTTTTTTTAAACAAGTTATGGCATTATCCTTCATGTACCACGTAAATATTTTGATACAGAACTTTGCAATGTTTTTATTTCTTGTAATTGTTTTAGAAGTCATAAAATATTTATTTTACATTTAATAAAATAAAAGCATATAAAAACTTATATATTATGAGGAAAGAATAAATTGCTCTACATTATCATAAACTAGGTTGAAATAAAAATGCATGGATAAAATTGTAAACTTAACTATTTTCATATGACTACCGTTACCAAACACTCTAGTTAATTTCAGCACTTAAATAATTCAGTTTCTAAAGATATTCAGACTTCAGACTTCAGATTTCAGACTTCAGTTTTAACAAACTACCCCTTAGACTCTCGGTCCACTTAGCCCAATAGTAGAGTTTACTTCAGTCTTTTGTCTTTTGATATAAATATGTAAATCAGTAAATGCATGTACGTAAATATGCAGCTATGGATGATTGATCGTGGCTAAATTATATTGTAATATGTTGTTACTTGTTAGTTGTTTTAAGGTTTTTTTTATTTTTTTTATTTTTTTTATTATCTTTTTGGTTTGCAATTTATTTTAGTTTGGATGTAGTTATTTAAAGTTTATGTAAAGATGCTAGGTTGTGTTTGTTTTGGGTTGAAGTTTTTTTTTTTGGAGTTTTTTGGGGGTTTTTTAGATAAAGTGATTGAAGAAATGATTAGAAAGTTAAGATGTTCTTTGAAATTTGTGTAGATTATGAAATGATTGGTGAAATAAAGTAGAATAATGAATAAAATAATGATAAAAAAGGTAATAAAGTTGATAAAGTGAAATGATGAGAGATGATTTAATATTTTTTATTTGTAGTTGAAGATTTGATTGGTGGGAATCAGAAGAAATGATTGCGATGCTATGAAAAACACTCCAAAAAAAACTACAAGGCAAAACAAACACAACCCTAGGTTTTGTCATATTTTTTTTTCAAAATTCGGCTTTTTAAACCGAAACCAATCCAATCCAAAAACCGAAATCAATTCGAACCAAACCATTGGGGTTGACTTCATCTTAATTTGGGTTGGAGAACGAATTATGACGTCCCAAAACGGCCCGAGTCTTTCAAAACCAATCCAAACCCACCCAAACCAATTCAACCTCAGCCCTATAAACAATATATATAATCATCTTCTGTAATATGCCAAGCATAAAGTCTGTAATATGCCAAGCATAAAGGGCTATTCGGGTAATTACACGGCATATACAACCAACCAAACCCTACCCTACTTCTATATATACTATTTTATTTCGCATCTTGGCTTTGTCGTCCTCTTCCCCTTCTCATTTCATAAACATCTTCCTATATCCCTTCCCCATACCAACTCTAATTTAAGCAATTTCATTTCCTCGGCTAAGTTTGGTAATTAGCACACATCTTTCATCTCTTGAAGGTCAGTGCTTTTTAACAAATTTTATGTTAACATCTCTGGCATGTTTTTAATTCTTTAAATTTTAGTGTGATTTTTAGCATTAGCTAACAAGGATGTGAGAATATTTTAGATCTGCCCATTTTCTTACATTATGGTGATAAATGTCTTTGCTTTTTTTGTGTTTTGATAAAAAAAAGGAAAGTCATTTTGTAGATCTGCTCATTTTCTAGTAACATATGAGTATGAAAGTGTACAAAAAAAAAATTTGATCGAGAGGTTGAAAGTCATTTTTAAAGTTTAGATAGATCTCATTTTGCGGTAGATAAAATTAAAAAAAAAAATCTATTTTGTGTTTTGATAAAAAAAATCATATACTTGTATATTTGCGAGTCCAGCTATTTACACTCACAGCTATTTACAGCTACATGTGATTTGTTTAGCAAATGGATAGTAACAAATACGTTGATTTTAATATGTTCATAATCGTTTTCACATATTCCATTCCACATCGAAGTTGGCTTTTTGTAGATTATGGAGAAGATGAGCATGGAGGATGGAGGATGGAGGATGGAGTAGATATGATAGTAAAGCAATATACAAACATTGATGTAGTCCGAAATTTAAGGTATGTTTAATTATTATTTTTATTTTAGCAACTATCATTTAGCATATAACTAATCAAATCATTTTTTTACGAATTAAGATTGCCTCATATCCAAGATAAGTCTTACTGAGGTTTGCGGAATTTGTGTTAAGGGTGTGCACTGGTTGTGGTTATGATCATGCTTATAGTCGTATTGTTGCATCCGATCTCGAAACATAAGTCTTTGGTTAAATCATAACAACCATTGAGATTACATGATTTTGGGGTCGTGTATGTATCTTTCTCAAGTCCCTTTTTAGTATTGTATTGTTTGGGTTTTGGGTGATACGAGTATGTATTGCTTGAGTTTTCATGGCGAATGAGATGGGATTCAATATCCTAGAGGATATTGAGATTTCTAAGCTGTCATGCCGGCTAGAATTTCTTTGGTCCGTTTAATCATGTGAAGATCATTGCCCATCGGCGAGTTTGAATCTAAGATCTGGTGCGGGACATTCAAACAAGCTCAACTGCTCTCAAACATCTTTCAACCCCACCCATTCCTGCTTTCTCCGTTACCGCCCCTTCGTCTACCTCTTCTCTCCTTGGTTAGTTTTTTATCCTTTAATTTATTACCGTCGCTCATGACTAGAGGATCTGCGAGTGGTTCTGAAGAGGTTATTGAGATTCCCAAGCTGTCATGACGGCTAGAATTTCTCTGGTCTGTGTTAGGAGCCCATTGAGAATTCGATGTTCTTACGCGCGTGCAAAATGTCTAGCTCTCCAAGTGCATTGTGTTAGGAGCCCACTTAGACTCCGATGTAGACTGACTAGAATTAATGGATTTAATTCTCCAAGTGCATATATTGTTTGTTTTGATCATTCAATGGATTCAAATGTATTACTTATTTTTGTCATTCAATGGAATCCGTTGTTGTGGAGTTGTTTGTCAATGGATTCAAGTGTATTGTTTATTGTTTTTGTCATTCAATGGGGTTAATTTTATTCGCAACCCATTTGGAAACATTAGCTTGCCCTCTTGGAATGTTAATAATTTTATTTGCAACCCATTTGTAAGCATTAGCTTTCCCTCTTGGAATTTCATTGATCATTAGAGTGTTATCTGCCAAGATTTTGTAATCAAGCTTTTGCATATAAATTTGTAGTAGTGTTCTGGAATGATGAATGCAATAAAAGAAAAAATTAAATATTTACACGGAGACTCATCTACATACATCCACCAAATGTAAATTGAAGATTGGTTGCTTGAATCTGCATCTTTTAGTAGGGAATCCAGCTCGCATTTCTTACAATTTTTGGAATCGCACGGGCTGTCTACCATCAACATTTCAGCCGGTACGTCGGCAGTCCGGCGGTCCGAGGGTGTAGCTCCGCCACTTCAGGCGCTCCCCAACACAGTCCCTTGTGTCTTTTCCCGTTTAAACCTCTGATTATTCAAGGTATTTCAATTCGACCCTAAGGTTTAGTGTGATTTTTAGCGTTAGCTAATAAGAATGTGAGAAGATTTTAGATCTACTTATTTCCTTTTCTAGTAACATTATGGGGATGAATGTCTTTGCTAAATTTCTTGTTTTTTATTTTTGTGTTTTGATCAAAAAGGATGAAAGTCATTTTTGTAAAAGTGTTACGTCTGCACATTCTCTAGTAACATATGAGCATAAAAGTGTATTTTTTTTTGTGTTTTGATCGAAATGATGAAAGTCATTTTTAATAGTTTAGATAGATCTCAAAAAGAAGAGTTTAGATAGATCTCAAATTTAGTACTGAAGTTGGCTTTTTTTTAGATTACAAGAAGATGAGCATAGAGGATGGAGGAGATGTGATACTAAAACAATATAGAAACATCGATGTGGTCCAAAATTTAAAATATGTTTCTTTATTATTTTTATTTTAGCAACGGTCATTTAGCCGAAACTAATAAAATCATTTTTTTTATAGGAAAAACACTAAAGGGCAAAAAGAAGAGGTTCCTTTCTCTTCCAAAATTCTTCATATTTAGACTCCTATTTTTTTTAGACTTAATGATCTGTGGTGGCATGAACTTAATGATATTTAGACTTACATGCTATTTGTCTCTGTGGTGGCATGAAAGGGAAGGGTGGACATGAGAACTTAGGAAATCAACTGTCTAAATAATATATGATTAGTGACAGTGCCACAACAAAGTACATAACACGATTTTGTATCATTGATTATAGTGATAGTGTCACAACAAAGTGCACAACACGATTTTACACCAATGATTATGATATGAGATCTATCGATTTCTATGACTCTCATAAAGATCAATGGTAAAAAGATGTTGTGGCCATTTTGTTGTTGAACAAATATTATATTTCTCATAATATAGTGAGTGACCATTTTGTTATTGAACAAATACTTCCCATAATATAGTGGGTGCTTCATTTTTATAAAAGCTGGGCGTGTGTAGTTCTTTTTGTCTTTTGACTTCATTTTGTTTGTTTTTTTTTTTTTTACTTGTGCAGGACACTGGGGATTAAATTGTAAGATTGTATGCCCAGCTTAATAATATGGTTGTTTCGTTGTCCTAGTCATGAGACTCACTACATATGCGCTGTATGACATTGGAAAAGAAGTACTTTTTGGTGACCCTCTGGAAATGTTTAAAAGAGAGATGCCTGAGAAGGTTGAGGAAATAGAAGGTGTGCCGGAGATGTGATATAAGGAAATATAGTAGCACATTTACTAAATCAATTTGTTATAGTACAACGATAAACGCTTGATCCTAATATGGTATCAGAGCAGTAGATCCCGAGTTCAAGCCTCGTTTCCAGCACAATTAAAAACAAAAACAAAAAAACCAAGTGTTGGGCCCACTCTCTTCGGCCCACACTGCCTCTCTCCTCTTATGTTTCCCACACTCAAGAGCAGTTACTTGGTTTTATATACAACTGCAAAGTCACTGATCATAATAGATGATATGCACAAAGATCCATGGTCGCTTTGAAAGTGAACGAGGAACTCGACTGCATCTGGGAGAAACAGTCGAGGGGATTCGGCCCACACTGCCTCTCTCCTTTCTTATAGGCCCACACTTGAGGAGGCGTTTATTGGTTTTAGTACAATGGTATGCGCTTGATCCTAATAAGATGATATGCACAGCATCCATGGCTGCTTTGTGAAAGTGAACGAGGATCTCGACCTCATCCGGGAGAAACAGTCGAGGGGATTCTGCAAACTTTGGGTGTGTATTATTCCTATTTAGACTTAATGTGTTATTCTTATAGGCCCACACTTGAGGGCCCACACTTGAGGAGGCGTCAATTGATTTTATTACAACGGTAAGCACTTGGTCCTAATACGATGATATGCGCAGCATCAATGGCTGCTTTGTGAAAATGAACGAGGAGCTCGACCGCATCCGGGAGAAACAGTCGAGGGGATTCTGCAAACTTTGGTTGTGTATTATTCCTATTTAGGCTTAATGATATTTGTCTTCCAATACGGTAAGCGCTTGATCCTAATAATATGTTATACGCAGCATCCATGGCTGCTTTGTGAAATAAAACGATAAAACGAGGAGCTCGACCGCATCCGGGAGAAACAGTCGAGGGGATTCTGCAAACTTTGGGTGTGTATTATTCCTATTTAGACTTAATGATATTTGTCTTCCAATTTAGACCTAATGATGTTTGTATGTGTTGTCATGAGAAGGAAAAGACTTGTCTACCGACTCTGTGGGTGTGATTGAATTGGAAACTCGCAATATATACAAAAAGAATAGAAGATGCGGCATATTGCAAGTAAAAAAAAATATATGGTGGATGAGTAACATACACTTTTTTTAATCACACTTCGGAGCTAGTTTCACCTAGCTATACTCAAAACCTGATAGGCTTCTCAAACTAAAGCTCAAATCTGATGGCTTTGTCTTAGTTGACATTTTTAACTAAAAACATCTATATTTCTATCATTTTCAGAAGTCACCTTAAGTTGCTTATGATTCGATTATGCAGCCAAAACAAATCGTGAATTTCATTTTTGTTTACTTGTAGGAGTTTATTGAATTTCAAGACTCCATATGTTCATGCAATCCATGGCTTTGTAATCTTATTTGACAAAATTAATTAATGAACCGTGTTATGACCGTGACACTAATAAAAGCATGTGTCGAACCGTGTTTTGACGATAACCCTGATACAAACATACATGTGCTAGTTCAGGATGTGAATCTCTAATGGCTAATAGTTCAAAGTCGGTAGCTTGTTTTTCTTATGGCGTGTGCTAGTTCAAGATGTGAATCTCTTCTTGCTAATAGGTCAAAGTCAATTGCTTGTATTTTCCTATGCAAGCTATAAGCCAAACATATTGTGGTTTAGATTTGGTTGCTTGTATTTTATCATGTATTTTGTTGGTTGTGTTTTATCATGTATATGAAATGAAACTGGAGTATATAGTATATATATGTAATATGTGTCAATGTTCTTGAATGTGAGATAACTTTGTTGGGTTAATGATGGCCTACTCACATGGCTTATTTCCGTTCGCTATATTCTAAAGCAATTTTTCGGTTGTAAGGGAAATTAGCCCCCATTTAATATTCTAGAGTTAGGGTAAAAGAGGGTTAGAAGTTTTATGTGATAAGCATTTCTATGAATTTTTTTATTGCAGGCGCATTTGTAAAGAAGAAAAGACATACAAAAAGGTTCCCTCCCTTCCAAAATCTTTAACCCATGTTTGGTTTTGTAGATTGTAACAAAAGAAAGGAATGAGATGTGAAATGATAACAATTTCACTGTTCTTTACACCGGATGAGAGGAGACCAATGGAAACTGAGGCGTAAGACTTCTCAACGTACTCATTTTCTGTCTAGGCAAGATTTTGGTCCGGAAAAGACAAACGGCAAAAAGGAGAGGTTCCTTTTTATGCCCCAAAATCTTGATATTGTTTTGTTTTATTCCCAAAATCTTGATAATTTTTTTCATTTTTTTTCCCTGGGTCCTCCTATTTACACTTAATGATATTTGTCTTCACATTAGACTCTTATTTAGACTTAATGTTATTTGTCTTTATGGTGGCATGAAAAGAAAGGGATGGACATGAGAATTTAGGAAGTCTTCATATTTAGACTCTTATTTAGACTTAATGCTAGTTGTCTCTGTGGTGGCATGAAAAGGAAAGGGGTGGACATAAGAACTTAGGAAATCAACATTCTAAACAATATATGATCAAATGATAATACACAAACAAAGTCAAGACAAATACGATTTTCGCTTCATCGATTATTATGTAGGATCTATTGATTTCTGTGAGTCTCATAAAGATCAATTGTGTAAAAGTGTATTGTGACACTTTATTGTGACTATTTTGTTGTTGAAAAAATATTTCCATAATATAGTGAGTGATATAATATAGTGAGTGATGCGTGAATAGTGAGCGCTTCATTTTTATAAAAGCTGCATGTGTAGTTCTTTTTGTCTTTTGACTTCATTTTGTCTTTTTTTTTTTTTTTTTTTTTTTTTTTTTTCCTTGTGCAGGAATAACTAACTCGGTATAGAATTGTGAAATTTTATGCACGGCTTCACGAGATCGCCAATTGTTGTTGTCCATTTTATGGGTTTGACTACCTACGTATTATATGATATTGGAAATCAAAAGTATGTTGTGATGACTCTCCCGAAGTATTTAAAGGAAAGGTACGTAAAAGATGAAGGAAATGAAAGGACACATGACGACGATATGCGTAGCATCTATGGTTGTTTTGCAAGATGAAGGAAGTGAAAGGATACATGACGACGATATGCGTAGCGTCTATGGTTGTTTTGTAAAAGTGCATGTTCCTCCTATTTCCATTGATGATATTTGTCTTCATATTTAGACTCCTATTCAGTGCTATAATAGTAGTCTAAATAATATATGACTACCGATTATTATTGTAGCTAGGATCTATTGATTTCTATTGGTCTCACAGAAATCAATGGTGTAAAAGGGTGTTGTGACACTTTGTTGTGACTATTTTGTTGTTTACACCCGTTGTGACTGAGGAGTGTGGACACTCGTTGTGAGGGTTTAATCAAATTTTTTTAAGAAATGAATACTACAACATGTACCTACAGAAAAGAAATTGGCTACTCTCTCAACAAAAAATTATAAAATGGCTTATATTTTCGTCCATTAAAGTGACAATTATTTTGGGACGGATACAATATTTTATACTTAGAAATAATAATGCGTGAAAGCAATTCCATTCATCTTGAATAAATTGATATTTCCCCCAAACAACACATTCGATTCACTTTATTTGAAACAATACAAACCAAAGTAATATATCAACCACACAATATTCAAATCAAATTGAAATATCTAATAGGTATGTTTCACAGTTTCACTCATGGTAACTTAACACCCCCTCTTCCTTTGTTTTGAAGTTTCCGCATCAATTTTTTTGCCAGGGATTGCCGCTATATTCATTGCTATATACTTACATCATATTATGCCGAGTCCGACACCGACACGTAATAGCATATTTCTACTACTTCACAGGAATTTTTTACCTACACCTCCATATGTGGAGGGAAGTTGTGTGACTTGGTTTGCACCGTTTGTTTCTAGACTGAATTTAAATTGCGTGATTTAGATTTATTCACTTGATAACCCTCCACAGATAAATGTACCGTTTAGAAACCTCTTATGTCCTTCAACCAGTGGCGGATCCACGTGCCCCAGGGTGGGTCACGTGACCCCACTGGAATTTTAAATTTTTTTCATTATTAAAACTATGTTGCTTTATTGTAAAAATCATTGCTTTCACGATAAAATCGATGCTTTAAATTCCGCCGACCCCAATCAAATTTTTTTGATAAAAGATGTAGCTTTGATCCGCGACACTACTAGAATAAATTCTTGAATCCTCCAGTGCCTTCAATCATACATTTTGTCGTACCGTAAACACAACACCGAATGTAAACACGTCGCAATTTGCACGTCACATATACGACGACATTATTGAGTTACATATATATGATAATTGTATTATTTCATTTAAAAAGCAAAAACCAAGTCACCATATTGTAATTTAACGAGTTCCCAAGTGACAGTCGAAACAACATGTTATTAAATATTACTATTTATTTAGAACCACATTAGTGATTTATTTTCTAACTTTTACCTTAAAACCAAACCAAAAAAAAAAAAAAAACTTTTACCTTAAAAAAAAAAGAAATTGGCTACTCTCTCAACGGAAAAAAAGGGCTTATATAGTAGGGCCGAGCAAAGTAAACAAATTCAAACCGTAAATCGATCCAAATCAATCCGAATTAATCAGACCAATAACAAACCAAACGAATTACCCAATCAACCCAATATAACTCAATTTTTTCCTTTAATATAACCATTAAAACAATCTTAGGGCCTGTTTGGTAACACAATTAAGTACTTATTCTAAAAAATTTAAGTGGTAGTTACAATAAATAATGTTTGATAAAAATTTAAAGCACCACTTAATTTATTCAGATCCTCTGAATCGCTTTGAAGAATTTTCAGCAACAATACTACTACTTATATCCTGAATTGCTTCTCCTGTAAAAAAAAGGCACCCACGTTAAATGATCGCTTTTTTTTTCGTGCCATTTTTTTTTATGTTATGGAATTATCTTTTTTTTTAAACAAGTTATGGCATTATCCTTCATGTACCACGTAAATATTTTGATACAGAACTTTGCAATGTTTTTATTTCTTGTAATTGTTTTAGAAGTCATAAAATATTTATTTTACATTTAATATAATAAAAGCATATAAAAACTTATATATTATGAGGAAAGAATAAATTGCTCTACATTATCATAAACTAGGTTGAAATAAAAATGCATGGATAAAATTGTAAACTTGACTATTTTCATATGACTACCGTTACCAAACACTCTAGTTAATTTCAGCACTTAAATAATTCAGTTTCTAAAGATATTCAGACTTCAGACTTCAGATTTCAGACTTCAGTTTTAACAAACGGCCCCTTAGACTCTCGGTCCACTTAGCCCAATAGTAGAGTTTACTTCAGTCTTTTGCTCTTTTGATGTAAATATGTAAATCAGTAAATGCATGTACGTAAATATGCAGCTATGGATGATTGATCGTGGCTGAATTATATTGTAATATGTTGTTACTTGTTAGTTGTTTTAAGGTTTTTTTTTTTTTTTTTTTTATTTTTTATCATTTTGGTTTGCAATTTATTTTAGTTTGGATGTAGTTATTTAAAGTTTATGTAAAAGATGCTAGGTTGTGTTTGTTTTGGGTTGGAGTTTTTTTTTGGAGTTTTTTTGTAGATAAAATGATTGAAGTAATGATTAGAAAGTTAAGATGTTCTTTGAAATTTGTGTAGATTATGAAATGATTGGTGAAATAAAGTAGAATAATGAATAAAATAATGATAAAAAGGTAATAAAGTTGATAAAGTGAAATGTTGAGAGATGGTTTAATATTTTTTTATTTGTAGTTGAAGATTTGATTGGTGGGAGAATCAGTAAATGAAATGATTGGTGATGCTGATGTAAAAAAAACTCCAAAAAAAAACTACAAGGCAAAACAAACACAACCCTAGGTTTTGTCATAATTTTTTTCAAAATTCGGCTTTTTAAACCGAAACCAACCCAATCCAAACCGAAATCAATTCGAACCAAACCATTGGGGTTGACTTCGTTTTAATTTGGGTTGGAGAACGAATTATGGCGTCCCAAAACGGCCCGAGTCTTTCAAAACCATTCCAAACCCACCCAAACCAATTCAACATCAGCCCTATAAATATATAATAATCTTCTGTAATATGCCAAGCATAAAGGGCTATTCGGGTAATTACACGGCATATACAACCAACCAAACCCTACCCTACTTCTATATATCATACTAGTTATCATACTAGTTAGTATACTATATTAAAGTTGCATCTTTGGTAGTACGCTTTTTGCGACGCTTTGGTCGTCCGGCTTTAGCGACGTTTTGGTCGTCGCTATACCAAAATTTTTGTCTTTTCCTTTTTTTCTTTTTTTATTTTTGGTTAGGTAAAACGAAGTCGTATGATTTGGTACGGTGTTATCACATCAACGTGTTAATCACTGTGGTTTTTATTTGAAGCATTCAATTCTCTCGATTCGAGTTTCGAAATTTTAATTGTGTTATTATGTAGTTTCTATTGGTACAATCAAACTCTGTTTGACTTTTTGTGCGAAGGGCGTGCATTTCGATCTTCGTAATTTTTTGGTTAAGTAAAACAAAGTCGTATGATTTGGTACGGTGTCACAAAACTACTAGAAAATAAAACATTGTAAAATTAGACAAGGAATGAGAATGTTCATTCGATCTATGATATACATAAAAGATACATAAAATAAAAACGAGATCCAACTCCCATTTATCTTACTTATCCTTCGTTAATTTACTTCGATAAAAGATAAGAAAATGAAAATCTTCCAACCATTTCTTTTTTTTCTTTTTTAGTATTAGTTAGTATTAAGTCGATATGAATAATATTCTACTTACTAACAATTCATTTATTCGAGTTTGGGAAATTTTAATTTTGTTATTATGTAGTTTTTATTGGTTCACGTAAATTCTGTTTGACTTTTTTTTGCACGGCGGTGCATTTTGATCTTCAGATTTTTTCCCCGCATGTAACATTTCTTGCTGCAACACGCAGACATAATGTCACATCTGAGGATGGTTTAAATGATTTTCTAAGTATTGAAGTATGTTGATATCTTCTTTATTTTTGCTAAAGTAAATTTATTGCAGTATATAAAACTATAATCTACAAGATAAAAATGAGGCACACCGCATCATCGCACGCGGCCCCCACTAGTATACTATTTTATTTCGCATCTTGGCTTTGTCGTCCTCTTCCCCTTCTCATTTCATAAACATCTTCCTATATCCCTTCCCTATACCAACTCTAATTTAAGCAATTTCATTTCCTCGGCTAAGTTTGGTAATTAGCACACATCTTTCATCTCTTGAAGGTTTGTGCTTTTTAACAAATTTTATGTTAACATCTCTGGGGTGCATTCGATCTCGAAACATAAGTCTTTGGTTAAATCATAACAACCATTGAGTTTACATGATTTTGGGGTCGTTTATGTATCTTTCTCAATTCCCTTTTTAGTATTGTATTGTTTGGGTTTTGGGTGATACGAGTATGTATTGTTTGAGTTTTGGGTGATGCAGGAGTATGGACATGAGACCTCACATGAGATGGGATTCAATATCCTAGGATATATATTGGCTCCAAAGAGGATATTGAGATTCTTAAGCTGTAATGCCGCTAGAATTTCTCCATGTGAAGACCACTGCCCATCGGGCGAGTTTGAATTGAGATCCGTGCGCACACTCAAACAAGCTCCGCTACCGCTCCTTCGCTACTTCTTTTCTCCTAAACATATTTCAACCCCACCTATTCCTCGCTTTCTCCGTTACGCTCCTTCGTATACTTCTTCACTCCTTGGTTACTTTTTTCTCACTACAACAAATTAGGTTTTTAGAGACCGTACCTTTAGGGACGACAGTTGTCGTCCCAAAATAAATATTATTGTCGTCCCTAAAGATCGGTCAACGTTCGATTAATTAAATATGAGAAATTTAAATCTTTCGGGATGATTCTTTATTTTTGGGACGACAATGTCGTCCCTAATAATCATTAAATTTCCCGCCTTCCACGTGATTCCAGAGTGGCAAATTTTACCCGAAACTTTTTTGTGACGACAAAGTCGCCCCTGCTTTTATTTTTTTCCACCCAAAATTTCATGAAATAATTTGAATTTTTATTTATTTAATAGGGACGCCATATGTCGTCCCCAAAAATGATTTTTTTTATTAAAAATGATTATTTTTTATTAAAAATTATATTTAATATTTAAAATTCAAATTTTTAACCTAAAAATTTTATTTAATATTTAATATTGTATCTAAAAATTATATTTAATATTTTAAATTCACTACTCGTTAATCAATATCGAGTTTGAAATCAACATTTGACTTATAAGTAACGAGATTGAGTTTTAATTTACTACTTATTAATCAATCTCGATGTTGAATTCAACATTTGACTTAAAAGTAACGAGCGTCGGGTTTGAAAATCACTACTCGTTAATGAATCTCGAGTTTGAAATCAACATTTGACTTATAAGTAACGAGTCTCGAGTTTGACTTATAAGTAACGAGGCTCGAGTTTGAAATCAACATTTGACATATAAGTAACGATCCTCGGGATTGAAGACCAGTACTCGTTAATCAATCTCGAGGTTGAAATGAACAATGGACTTATAAGTAACGAGCATTGAGGTTGAATTTACAACTTATTAATCAATATCGAGTTTGAAATCAACATTTGACTTATACGTAACGAGCATTGAGTTTGAATTTACTACTTATTAATCAATATCAAGTTTGAAATCAACATCTGACTTATTATTATCGAGCATAAGGGTTTGAAAATCAATATTGATTAATCAATCTCGAGTTTGAAATCAACATTTGACTTATAAGTATCGAGCCTAAGTGGTTTTGAAAATCGCAATCATTAATCAATCTCGAGTTTGAAATCAACATTTGACATATAAGCTTAGTAACGATCCTCGGATTGAAGACCAAGACTCGCTAATCAATCTCGAGGTTGAAATGAACAATGGACTTATAAGTAACGAGCCACGATTTGAAAATCACTAATTGTTGATCAATCTCGATGTTGAAATCAACATTTGTCTTAAAAGTAACGAGCTTTGGGTTTGAAAATCATTACTCATTAATCAATCTCGAGTTTGAAATCAACATTTGACTTAAAATTAACGAGCCTAAGGTTTGAAAAGCACTACTCGTTAATTCAATACTGATCAATCAATCTTGAGTTTGAAATCAACAATTGCCTAAGTAACGAGCCTCGGGCTTGAATTCAATAATGATCAATCAATCTTGTGTGAATGAGTTAGATCGTTATCGATCATTGTGATAATACTATTTACTATGGCTCGGTCGATCGATAACGAGCGAAATAGTTAAGAGTTAGGGTTCGTTATCGAGCGATCGATTTCAATCTCGGGGTTCATTATCGAACATTATGATAGTACTATCTACTATGAATCGATCGATCATTATATCGAGCGAATGAGTTAGATCGTTATCGGTAATGAGAGATCGATTTGAATCTCGGGGTTCGTTATCGAGCGAATGAGTTAGATCGTTATCGAGCGAATGAGTTAGATCGTTATCGATCATTGTGATAGTACAATCTGCTATGTCTTGAATTAGACGATTTTCTTTTTTTTTTTTTTTATGAATGGGGGTTGTAAAATGCAGATTGAGCCAAAGAGGAGGCCTTTACCACATTAGATTGAAAAAATTCAGAAAGATGTGACGCCAAACATGAGGGGAATTTTGGTGGACTGGTTGGTTGAAGTTGCAGAAGAATACAAGCTTCTTTCTGACACTCTATATCTATCCGTATCATATATAGACAGATTCTTGTCAATGAATCCTATTAACAGGAAAAGGCTTCAGCTTTTGGGTGTTTCTTCTATGCTAATTGCCTCGTAAGTATCCGCTTTCGCACTTATGGTGTAATGTTTGCCTGTGTGTTGAAGCTTTGGTTTTTTGCTTTTAACTTATGGAGTTTGATCTTGTGGCATTGTGCAGGAAGTATGAGGAGATCAATCCCCCGAACGTTGAAGATTTTTGTTACATCACAGACAACACATGCACAAAGGATGATGTGGTAAAGATGGAAGCGGACATACTCAAGTTCCTCAAGTTTGAAATGGGAAATCCAACAATCAAGACTTTCCTTAGGTAGCTTAATTCTATTTACTCAATGCTTATAAACATATATATTTCCACCATTTGGATATCGGTCAAGTTAGTTCTGTTTTCACGTTTCTAATGATATGCTTATTTCATGTTATTCTTCTTTTGTATCACAGACGGCTTACAAGAGTTGCTCAAGAAGATCAAAAGGTATGTTTAAAGATTTCAGTCTTCGGTTTCTTTTAGCGTTGTCTTAATAAAGCGTTCTGTTGTGTAGAATTCGGATCTGCAGTTAGAGTTCTTGGGCTGTTACTTGGCTGAGTTAAGCTTACTGGATTATGCGTGCGTGAAATTCTTCCCTTCACTAGTTGCTGCTGCTGTTATTTTCCTTTCAAGGTTTACACTTGAGCCCAACTTACATCCATGGGTAAGAAGTCTGTTCAATTATGTTCTTGTTCATGAATTGATTTTGTTTACGGGTCATGGGCTTAACCGGTTTTCATATATACCAACTTGAAAACTTGCAGAATGCTGCATTGCAACGTTATTTAGGATATAAAGCCAAGGATTTGAAAGAATGTGTCCAAATCATACATGATTTGCAATTGTGTAGAAGAGGGAGCTCTTTGATGGCAATTAGAGATAAGTACAAGCAACACAAGGTAACTATTGTTGTGTTCATATGCAATTGGTAAAAAAATTTATGATCAATGTATCTTCTTATCAAATCATGACGTTAACTATGCTATATATTATGCTGTAACAGTTCAAATGCGTGTCAACTCTGTTGTCTCCTTTATTACATAATTTTCTTTTATATTCATTGCTGATTTCCATTTGAAGCAGCTTGAATGCTATAGTTGAATATTTTGGAGGAAATTCTTGTAATGAGGCCTTTTATTGTCACTAGTTATAGGGTGTGATGTTATTGGAATAAACATGTGCAAGTCACTGGTTGCCAATTTATCAGTATTTATGATCATCATTTTGGTATCATTTTATCTTAGCTTAGTTTCACCTTTGGAATCTCAAGTGCATCTACTTTATCTTAGCTTAGTTCCACCTTTAGATTCCTGCCACCTTTGTTTGATTGACATATGATACTCGGTGTGCGGCTATACTTATCTAACTTATTTTTTTGGCAGTCCACTTACTTTGTCGCACTTTTTTTACGCTTCTCAAGAAGGTGTTGTAGTTACTCGGCTTAGCAAACAAAGAAATTGCTTGAGGTCAGTGTAGTTAGAGGTGCTACTGCAAATCTCAATAGTTAGGGGATCTATTGCAAACCCCATAGTTACGGGATCTACAGAAAATCTCGCTTTCCTTGCACATGTAGAATCTATGCAATACTTTGCCTTATAGTTGATAGCTTGTATTTAAATTGTCTATTAACACTTAACACGATGAAACTAGACATGACCTTGTGCCTAAAAATGAGATACTAACTTTTTTGTTGTGCCTTAATGAAATCTTGTATACTAATGAAACTAATGTTCTTTGAAAATACAAAAATATGGTGAAATTTCAATTTATATATATGGTATAGTTTGGTGACTTTTGCTTGAAATGTTTACGATTTTCATATTATTATTATGTTTATTCATCCCTAGCTAGTAGTTTTGGTTCATTTGGATGATTTTTGGTTCATTTGGATGATTTTTGATTCATGTTAATGTTATGCTTTGATTTTTCGGCATGCGAGGCATGCAAAACAAATGTCGCCTAAAAAAAAAAAAAAAAACAGGATTTACATTTGTCGTCCCTAATTTCCTAAAATTATAGCCGATCATTGTGACTACATTTTTCATCCCTAGATTAAATTTTTTTTTTTTTTAATAGTTCATTTTCGAAATTAAATTAAATTTATTGTAAAGTTTTTAGGACGAAAATGTCGCCCCTAATAAAAATTAGTGGCGGGCTATATACGACAAAAATACATAAACGGCCTGCAGCGACATTCTTATTTTTCAAATTGCTATAAAGGACAAAACAAAATCTTTGGACAAAAATACCCCTTGTTACTTTTTACCCTTCTACAAATAGTAACCAAGAAACAAGAAGAATGTTCTCATAAAATGTCAGAATATTCAATGAAAAAGTAATAACGGTCTAAAAACAAGTAGTAACATCCCTTATTTGTTAAAAATAAGTAGTAATAAATTCAGAAAATCTCGTAGAATTTAGTAATGTACATTTAAAATGTCGTAATATCCATAAACAAGTAGTAATAAATTAAAAAAAGAAGTAGTAATAACCCGTAAAATGTCGTAAAATCCAATAAACGAGTAGTAAATTTCATAAAATAGATAAAATACATCAAAAATGTAGTAACGTTACAAAATTAATAGTAACAACCCTAAACCTAAACTTTTTCAAAAAAAAACAAATACAAAGATGTGATACTAAGACGCCATCACCCCCTCCTTCGAAAATCTGCAACTTCAGCAAAGATAATGCCACCACCTCTCCTCCTCCTTAATGCCCATCATAAATGTGAATCGAATCACACAGATTCACCTTCCTTATGATTCGACAACAAACAAATCAATAAATTGATGAAACACATGATCAAAACGTCAGACAAATAGCAAGTGGCAAAAGAGAGGCCTCTTCTTGGCCGGAAAATTGACTCGGTTGACAAGCATGGAGCAAAGAAACAAAGAAATTAAATTGATATGATTTTTGCAATACGGACGGTGCCTCCTCACCGTCATCAATTATCGCCGGTCATCCGGGTCAAAAAAAGAGCAATAGCTTCAAATTGCAAACATGTCCACCTCCTCCACCATCACTTCGCCGTTGATGCCACCTCCCGCCCCACTCGCCGCCATCAATTCATGGGTTGTAGCACCGATCAAATTGACCCGTGACAATCATGCAATCCGCGATTCAATTTCGATCCTCCTCGGCGTTACGACCTATTTGGTTGCGTAAACGGCACCAATCGCAACCTCCGCCACCATCACTGTGATAGTTTTAGTGGTCGCCATAAAACGCCGAGCTCTAGGTTTGTAATTTGTTTTTGGGAGAAGCGGGTCAAGGATATGAATTGGGGATTAGGATTTGAAGGGTATTTTTGGAAGTTTGTATAGGTTTTGTCCTCGATTAATTTGCAATGTCCTACATCATGATTTATTTATTATTTTGTCCTTCCCCGACAAAACCTATAAATATTAAATTATTTAATTTGTTTTTGTGAAATAATATAAATTAATTTCGAATTATATTAGTGACTTTACATGTCGCCCCAAAAATGCACGCCACGCCGGGCCATGAATAAAAATTTGCCACGCCAATGATGGATCTTTATGGCGACATGTCGCCCCAAAAAAATCCTCCTATTTTTTGAGACGAACCTTTAGAGACGATGTACAGGATTTACATGTCGCCCCTAAACATAAAAACGGGACGACTTTTTGATTATTAGGGACTACATTTTGTCGTCCCAAAAGAGTGTAACTGTAGTAGTGTCTCCTTTAATACCATCGCCATGACTTAGGTGGTACCAAAGAGGACATTGAGATTCCTAAGCTGTCATGACGGCTAGAATTTCTCTGATCCGCATCATGTGTTTGTGTTAGGAGGCAAGTGAGAATTGATGTTCTTACGCGCGTGCAAATGACTAGCTTACATTCTCCAAGTGCATTGTGTTAGAGCCCACTTAGACTGATGTAAGACTGACTAGAATTAATGGATTTCATTCTCCAAGTGCATATATTGTTTGTTTTGATCATTCAATTGATTCAAATGTATTGCTTATTGTTTTTGTCATTCAATGGAATCCGTTGTTGTTGAGTTGTTTGTCAATGGATTCAAGTGTATTGCTTATTGTTTTTGTCATTCAATGGAATCCGTTGTTGTTGAGTTTGAGCTTCTTTGAGGTTAATTTTATTTGCAACCCATTTGGACCCATTTGGAAGCATTAGCTTGCCCTCTTGGAATTTGTAATTTCATTCATCATTGGAGTGTGCAATTTTTAGGCCTTTTTTTCTCTGAAGGAATTGAGTACACTATCTGCCAAGATTTTGTCAAGCTTTTGCATATAAATTTGTAGTAGAATTCTGGAATGATAAATGTAACAAAAGGAAAAATTAATAATTTAACATGCATTCATTAGAAATCTAAACTCATCCCAAAATCAATGAATCACAGAGCAAACTTCAGCCAGCAATTAAATATTTACATGGATGGAGCAGACCCGTCTACATGTTCTCCATGCTAGCTATATAGATGAAAGAAACCTCAGCAGCAGCAGACCCATCTACATGCATCCACCATAGGCTCCCTTTTCTCCATTCTAGCTATATAGATAAAAGAAACCTCAGCTTGATTGAGCAAATGGAATGTTTACCCATTGAATGAAACCTCAGCTGTTTACCCAATCCCATTGGTGATGACACTTTTGGAATGGAGATCAGACAGATACAAAACCATATAATTTCAATTGTTTTTGAGGTGTGTTTTATAAGAATATGATACAGTGGCATCTCAAAGAGATTTGATTTATCAACAACTTATGCTATTGAATGCAGGGACGGAACCAGGAATTGTTGATCGGGTGGGCTACTTGACGATATTTGTATGATCGGGTGGGCTGGATTAAGACAACTAACAGTTTTGAACCGAATTATATAAGGTTTTTGGTGTACCGAAAATAAAAATCGGCTGGGCTGCGCCCAACCAAGCCACCCTCTGCCTCTGTCCCTGATTGAATGTACTATTGTGCATTTGTGCGGCTCCTTAGCATCTGCCTGTGAACCAGAGACGTAAAGCTGTCATTGGGATCAAAACTCGGTCTGCTCTGTTTTTTGTTGCTCTCCAAGCCGCCATTACCGCTACCTTCAAGCGTAGGCGGATCCACCCTTCCCTAAATGGAGTTCACGGACCCTGCTAAAAATACGAAAACTCTACGTTTTGTATATATAAGAAAATATTTCGTATACCGTGGAAAAAAAAACATTATTCTAAAAAGATTTACTGACACCAATAATAATATTTCTGATCTCATTATGCCAAACATGCATTTCTATATGATAGTTTGTAATTACTATCGCCTCATTCCGTAAAAAGTCATTCCACTTTTTTAAAATGAATCATTATATAAAATGCCATCCATTTAAAATATCAAATAAGCATCATTTAATACATATTTTTCAAACATACGCCTATCACCATTTAACGTTTCAGATACACTTTTCATATTTCAAAACAAGATTTACTATAAAATAGGTGTATATATGAGAGTCGACATTATTTAAAATACAACACATTAATTGTTATTTAATTCACAAGGCACTACAAAAAGCTTTAACATTTTTATGACAGATAGAAGACTTAGTTGAATAATATCAACTCTGATCTCAAGATTAATTTTGTTTTTCAGTTGTAACTAAGTTTTATTTTTGGATTACAGAATTATAATGTCACGCTGGGGTCTTTTCCCACCTTTATTTCAGGAAAGATCATCTTCCATAAAAGGAAAAGAAAAATCCTTTTTAATCAACGCTGCAGATCATTTTATTACGCATTTAACTATTTGTTTTTTTCTTTCTTCCCAAGACTTAAAATCTGATATATATCAAAATAAAATGTTACATTCACAATAAAATTGAGTAAACAAATTTTACATAATTCTTGAACTTATGTTAGCTTGGTCCTAATTTTTGTGAATTTGATGCTATTGTAATTACAAAGGTTTCTCTGTTCTTTAGAGACCTGTACAATTTTTTTTTTTTTTTTTATACTTAAAGCTTCCGGTATCCGGAATCCACTTGTCCGATTAATTCGGAGCCGCCTCTGATCACGCCACAGAAATCTCACTTTACTCGTGAGTGAAGCGACCGGCCAAGAGCTCTTTCAACATGACATATCATACGCGTAATCCTTTATTGTCCAACGGCGTGTTGGTTGTATCGAAGATATCTCCTCCACTTGCGAAGCCAGTGGAACGTGTGCCTCGTCCTAGCCTTCTAGGCTGGCATTAGAGCATGCTCTTGAAGATTATTGAAAGAAGTCCGAGTGGGACCCGGATGAGAAAGAGCATAAGATTGGGTGACAATTGTAAAGACTCAAAAACCATCTATTAATCGAATATATACTCTATCTAGATTAATTTTATATGACATTTATAGATTTCTCTAATGTTTTCGGTAGTTTGACGTTTTAGTATTGTTCTGTACTTTATTACTTATTTATTTTGACTTGATTTTTTTCATACCTTAATGAGTCGAGTTAAAGTTTAAAGACAAAAACACGTATAGCAAACCAAATTCGAACACGAGTTCGAACAAATATTCTTTATACATAAATAGCATGAGGTTGAGCATAATTGTTTATTCATTTAATGATTTGATTGAGCTATGTAAGATGTATGATGAAAGTTCGCTAAGGAATGTGGGAATGAAGTTGAAAAGGCACAAGGGGATTATCATTACAACAGTTTTTAGCATTTTCTTTAGGCTTCTTTGTGTCTAAAATATTGCAAATTTGCAACCCAAGTCATTAATTTTTATATATTTTTTTGAAAATGAAAAGATAACACCACACACTCCCCAAACGGGAATCGAACCCTGGACTCCCCACTGGGAGCCAGATTCATGTTAGTGTTGGTGGGCCAAAGCCCAATAGTGATTCCAAGTTAATTTGTTTATTCCCAATTTCCCACATCGGCAATTGTGGAGTTAGTAGCCGACTTGGCTTGGTATATAATAGTCTTTTGGCTATTTATTTTGTGTGCCTTTGTATCAAAATTGAGATAAACTCTTAATTCACCTTTACATTTCCTACTCTAATTAAGACATTTAATTCCCTAACAATTTTCCTTTTCTTACTTGAATAAGGGATTCTAGAATTTATTATTTCTCTAAAAATATTATAAAAACAGAGCTAAATGAATAGAAAGGTTTAAGATGATTAATTTATAGCTAAACTTAGCTAAAAAAATTATGAAAAATAACAATCCAATCCAAACGCAAGTTTCATATATTTCACACAAAATCATATTTATGTGCCTCATATATGTCTGAGAGAGAGATCTATTCTTGAGGGAAAAACACAACAATAAATGATACATGTATTTAATCATCTCCAACTGGCCGGAACAAAAGTCATCATCCCTTGCAATTCTTCCAACTTTCAGGAGGACACTCGCAATTTATCGCGGTCGGGCAAGGCTCATCATACTCGTTGCAATCATACTGTTTGCAAGGATTTATCAATTGGGATATTCCCACTCGGTAATTATCTCCTCTGTAAAATTTACAGAGGAGATAATTTTACAGAGGAGATAATTACCGACTGCAAATTGAAAGGTTATGCCTTCTTTTACCACTATACTTTACCCCTTATGCAACTATCAAAGTGAGTTTGCTTCCTTTTTTTTGTTGTAGTAATTGTGATTCGTGCTCGTTGACTTGGTACACACATAGTTTTATTCATGTTGAAAAAAAGTTGCATTCTAAATAGGGCCGAGTCGAAATACTGCAAAATACATCAAGATCGAACAAGTCAAATGCTTTGTTTTCTACTAATATGAAGCCATATATGTAGTTCAACCAACCTCCACTTTTTGGTCATTTTCAATCATTTGGGATTTTTATAACTTGTTTCTCTGCTCAATGTTAACTGGAAAGGCCAAGTTCAACATTTATTTATTTATTAGTTAGTAGAGTTGTTGAATGAATCGAGCGTTCGCAAACAAAGCTCGAACTCGACTAGTTTAACATCGTTCGTTAATGATATCGGACCGAGCTCGATCGGTTTCTGATACTCGTTTACTAAACGAGCTAACACGAGCCCAACTAATGAACGCTCGATAGTGTTCGTGATCGGATTATTTTTTGGATGTTTGATTCACTACTTACGTATGACAAATGTGTCTTAGTATTTTTTGTTGTTGTTGTTGTTGATAGATTTATATTTATTATACATGTAGTAGTGTAACAATGAGAGATTGAATGTAATATTCCGATTTTCATAAAAGGGCAGACGGTCATTTCATAAAACGTAATTAATATTCTTTTTTTCTTTTCGCTGGAATTAAATCCTTAGAATTGTAACGGTTTCGCTTAATGGTTGTTCGAGGGTATTGAGTAAATTCGGTTTAAAATGATAATTAGGTTGTCGATATAAACGGAAATATACTAAAACCTAATCATTTTTCCTAAAACCCTGAATCTTGGAGCAGGCGCACTCCACCCCCTCGAGAAGAGAAACCATTGCTTTGGGCATTGAAACCGCCGCTGATCCTTGATATCTCATTCGCTCCTCTTCCGCTTTCAGATCATAGCATACCGCTTGGAATCCTCGTGACGAGCTTCAGATCGGTACCAGGCACAACATCTGATTCTGAGTATTTAGGCAGATTAGGTAAGGAGAAATCCTTACGCTTTCGCTTTGAATTTATAACAATTGTGTTACTTTCCTTGTCGTATTAGTGGATTAATTGTGTTAATTTGATGCCTAAACAATGGTTGATGTTTTGGTATGGGTGGTAGTTTAATTCGAGTGCTTTTGGTCGAAAGATTGGGTTTTTGGTTTGAAAACGGATGAATACGATAGGTTCAAAACCGCTTCGTAATCGCCAGGGCGGACGGGCGTCTGGTTTTCGACGGGCGCCCAACCTTGACGGGCGCCTGGGGATCCTAGGACGGGCGCCTGGGGTGAAATTTTGATACAGATTGAAAGGGATGCCTGGACGGGCGCCCACTTTTTGGACGGGCGCCCAGAGCCTTCGCACGGGCTGCCCACCGAGCCGGGTCTCCCACCTTGTTTAAATTGGCTTTTGACTATCGCTTAGGTTGTTTAATCAACCTTAAACCTTTGTAAACGATTATTATTTTATTATAACACCTTTAAACCTTACTTAGGAAAGAATTGGTCTCTTGATCACGATGAGTGGTGTCAAAGAGGATGTGTTATCTAAATGAACTAGATGGTTAGTTAATCACCTAATACTACACAAATTTGCTAGATAAAAGATTAAACACCATGTGGTCTCGGGTAGATCCTCAAGATCTATAGCGTGATGTGTGAACAGATAAATAAAGTGAGTGTCCTATCGGCCTCGCAGCCTATAGCATCGCCAGATATGTTCATACTATCGGAACCGGTTATTGTATCCTCAAGATTTCAATACGCCCGGGTTATTGTATCCTCAAGATTTCAATATGTCACGCTCCACCTTGATAGCATGTTGTAACAAAGATAAGCTAAGTAGTTACGCTTTAGGCATATCGGGAGATGTAACCTTTATGCGTAGAATCGAGTCACATGCCTTTTAATAGAAACTTGATAATAAATCTTATATATGTTCTAAATTTAAACGCATTCTCTTCCCTACTAAGTATTATATATACTTACCCCTTGTGCATTTCATTGTATGTGCTTGGGGTGAGAAGGCTAACAGAGTACGAGTATTACGATGAGTATGTCCCTATGAGGATCTCTCGAGCTTGATATTTCATTTTGCACTTTGGTTTACATTGGCGATGTTGCACTTTTTTTATATATACTTTGTTCATAGTACTTTGGGATGACGTGTGATCATCCTCATTTCTTATTTCATAGTATTTCGCTTGACTTTCGGGATTTTCAGCTTGTATTGTTTTGATACACTTTCACTTTTAGTACTTTTTTCAATTCTAGTATCTTTATGGATATTCATTACCCGAGCATTAAATTCCGCGCTTTGATTGTATTGATTGTAGGCTTACATATATAAATGAATTAAATTTTATTTATATATGTGTTTAACGTCGATTTCCGGATAAGGGCTCTGTATCCGGAACGGGCGTTATAGCTTGGTATCGTAGATACGTGTTCCTTAGGCTTCTATTCTTTGAGTTTAACTCAATCTTATCTTTAGATCCTTAGTAACACTGCCCTTCTCTTGGTTGTCGTGGATGAGTAAACACAAGATCAAGACTTTGGCTCTTGGTAATCACCATCCGAGAGGGGTGAAACTCTGTGGACGCCGCAGCTTGTCACCACCGCCGCACAAACTACACCTTCACCGAGCCGGAGCAGATCAACATCGACTCCACCACCACCTCCTCCACCTGTGGTTAACCATGCAAAGGCCACTTTGGCCTTCTTCAGACGCCTCAGTGTCGGGGCGCCAGAGAGAGACGGTTGTCTATCCATCACCGTGACACAGCACCACATCAGCTATCCTCAAGATGGTTTTCAGCAGCCCACAGACTCCTCCGCCATATCCTCCGCAGCACTCAAAGCAGTATCCTCCTTATCAGCCGAGCATCAGTTCAGATTACTATCAAGAGCAGCCGCAGTGTACCTTTTGGTTATCCCCTCGGTCTATCACCTTTTCAGCCACCGGTTCAAGAGAGAAGCAGCAGATACTCCTATGGTTACCCTCCGGTTTACCCACCGCTAGGCCGGGTTGTTGAGTCAAGACCATCAGATTGGCACACTAGGCCGAGAAGGAACCGTATGCAAGATTTTTATGGAATGTGGAACATGCAAAGGTCAAGAAACGGATCGGGTTTTGAGAAATCTTGCAGAATATAGGCGCCCGAGACAGAGATGGCCCGCTAATGGGTCGGTTTTCTTTTAGGTTCGGCCGAGTCTTGATAGATGCGCCAGAGTAGCAACGGTAAGGTCACGATTGGGCGGCTTTCAAATCCATGTTCTACAACGAGTACTTTCCGCAACGGTACAAGCGGAAAAGCCGCCGGGCCAAACTTGAACAAGGTAATCAAATGACAAAGGTCCCAAAGACACAAATCGGTTCAATGAGTTAGGAAGGTTTTATCCGGAGTTGATGCAAGTGGAAGAACGAAAGATGGCCCGTTATAAGGACGGTTTGGCATATGGGATTCAATGGCATGCTAGGCTTTACAAAGAAGGAATATGGCAGAGCCATCAATAAAGCCTCGAAGTCGAGACTTTCGTGAAAGAGAGCTACAGCGGTTGTTGGTAATAAAAGAAGCTTTGAAACAAGTCGTGGTAGTGGCGTAGGGCTCCGCAGCAGTTAGCAGAGGTTTCCCCACAGACAGACAAAGAAGCTAGACCACCGGTGGTGCCCCACCAGCAGCCAAAGCCACCGGCTGGCGCCTCCACCGGCAAACCTAGGCCACCGCTACCTCAGGTTGTTTCTTTGTGGCGAGCCGGGTCATTTCTCCAGAATTGTCCACGCAAGGCGCCTGGCAATACTCAAGCAGTCACCTTAGTAGAGCAGTCCGAGTAAGGTGTGCATGTATGTTTGTTGTTGATGCCAGAGAGGTCGAGCCAGAGGATGATGTGATCACAGTGTGTACCTTTATGTTTGTTTTGTTCTTTTGGGTTATTATAGCATGCTTGGAACATGTTGTAACTTTAGTTAATTGACAAATGCATGATAGGTATGATAAGAGTAGGCAATCTAAGAGTCGTGGCCTTATTTGATACAGAGCTTCAACCACCTTTGTGTCCTCTAGATTGCTAAGAAACTAGATTTACCTATGGAGCATTTGAGAGATACTATGGAGATTGTTACACCCCAGGCAAGGTAAATAAGGTGGTTAAGATGATACCACAAGTGGATGTTCAGTTGGACCTTATCGTTGTAAGAGTGACTTCACGGTCATGGATTTCTCAGACTTTGACGTGATTCTCGGGATAGACGCTATCCAAGAATTATGTTCACTTGGATTGCAGGCCAAGAGAGTTATTTTCGTAGTCCCGGGAAAGCAGATAAGACTTATCGTGGAACGCTATGTGCCAGCAAGAAGAGACATCCTATCATTTCAAAAGGTCAAGGCCATCAGGGCATGTCGAAAGGGATGCGAGGGCTACTTATTGTACGCAGTGGACGTGGAACAAGCAAAGCCTAAGTTGGAAGATACTAGAGTGGTCGAGATTATCCGTAGGTTTTTCCGCATGAGTTGCCAGTGAACATGCCGCATGCAGGCCATTGAGTTTGAGATTCAAATAGTCCTGTGGGCGCACCAGCCTGCCAAGGCACCATACAGATGGCACCGGGTCGAATTGAAGGAGTTGAAGGCTCAACTCAAGGAGATGTTAGAAAGGAACATCATTCACCCTAGTATTTCACCTGGGAGCACCAGCTTTGTTTGTGAAGAAGAAGGATGGCAAAGATGCGATGTGTATTGACTACGTGGGCTTTGAACAACTGACTATCAAGAATAAGTACCCACTACCGAGGATAGATGATCCGCTCAATCGCCAGTGTGGTCGGAAAGTGTTTTCAAAGATTGATTTGGCGGTCGCTACCATCGCTAAAAGTTAAAGTGGCGTATATTCCAAGACAAAGATTCAAGATTGTGATATGGACATTATGAGTTCCTTGTTATGCCTTTTGACTCACTAATGCTCCATCTCATTCATGGATTTGATGCAATGGTCTTCATGCCTTACCTAGATAAGTTTGTGATTGTCTTCATTGATGATATTTTGGTATACTTGTGTGACGAGGCGGAGCACGAGAACATCTACGGATTGTTTTGGAAACGCTGAAGAAGGAGCGATTGTATGCAAAGTTTTCCAAGTGTGACTTCCGTTGACCAAGTGAGCTTCTGGGTCATGTCATTTCGTGTGATGGCATTCAGGTTGATCCGCCAAGATTGAGGCAAAGCTAAGAGTTGGCCTACACCGACTACAGCTTTCAGAGGTCGAGCTTTCGGGTTTGGTGGTTACTACAGTAAAGTTTGTGAAGAATTTCGCAAGGATAGCTACTCCACTCACCGCACTTACACACGTAAGAACACCAAGTTTGATTGACACCCGAGTGTGAGTTAGCATTTGAGTTGTTAAAGGACAAAGTTGACTACAAAGACCGGTTTTGGCAAGACTCCGAGGTGTTCGATGATTACGATGTCTACACCGACGCCAGTAAGGTGGTCTAGGCAGCGTGTGTTGATGCAGGGGGAAAGGTCATTGCCTATGCATCTAGGCAATTGAAAGTGCATGAGAAGAACTATCCCACACATGACTTAGAGTTAGCAAAGCAGTGGGTTTCGTGATTGAAGATTTGGAGGCACTATCTCAGATGGAGTCAAGGCTGTAATCTTCACCGACCACAAGAGTTTAAGGTATTTCTTCACCCAGAGAGTTTGAATACGAGGCAAATGGAGATGGCTAGAGTTCGTGAAGGATTATGACCTAGACATTCAAGCACCATCCGGGAAGGCAAATGTAGTAGCAGATGCCTCTGAGCAGAAACCAAAGGTTTTGGAGCCCAAAGGTCGAGGCTATCACAAAGCAGGGGTTGATGATTTGCAAGCTTAGCAGATTTGATCGATTGAGGACCGCCGCTTTGCAAAGACCGCTGTTGGCTAGATCGAGTTGATGGATGAGATCGAGCAAAGCAAGATGAAGATGCGCTTTAGTTGATTTGAAGAGGGTTGTGCGGGAGAAGCTTACAATGGGCTATGTGTTGGATCAGAGTGGAAATCAGGGTATCGTGGATCGCCTCTCGGTGGTGCCTAATGTTGAGATTTGAGACAAAGAGTTACGGAAGAGGCACACAAGATTGCTTTTGGCAAAGACATCCGGTTCTACCAAGATGTACCGGATTTGAAAGAGAGATTTTGGTGGCCCTCAATGAAGCTTGTAGATAGCTAAGTTTGTTTCGAGTGTGACGCCTGGCCGAGAGTGAAAGTCGAACATGTGGAAGCCAAAGCGGATGCTTAAGTCATTAGATATCCTGTAATGGAAATGGGAAAAGATCACCATGGACTTTATTTCAGTTTACCTAAGACGAAGGGTGGACATGATTCTATTTGGGTGATCGCTGATGATTAACCAAGTCGGCTCATTTCTTGCCTTTCAGATGAATATGCCTCTGGCAAAGATGACGGAACTATATATGGACAATATAGTGAAGCTTCATGGAGTTCCACCCCATTGTTTCCGATCGATTCGAGGTTCATCACCGGTTTTGGCAGAGCTTGCAGAGGCATTTGGTACCGGGTGGATTTGAGTACAAGATTTCATCCTCGCATGTATGGTCGGGCCTGAGAGGACTATCCAGACACTTTGAGGATATGCTTAGAGCATGTGTCTTGGAGGTAGGAGGATCTTGGGTAGATTATCTACCAGCTGCAGAGTTTGCTTACAACAACAGCTTATCACGCGAGCATGTGCATGCCACCGCTTGAAGCTTTGTATGGTGTAAGATGCAGACGCTTTGTTTTGGGACGATGTTGGGGAGAAACAGACACCGGACTGAGTTAGTTGAGCAAGCCAAAGAGAGGGTTCAGCTTAGTAAAGAAGAATCTGCAGATAGCCCAAGATAGGCGTAAAAGTTGGGCGATGTTGGGACGGAGACCGCTTGAGTTTGAGGTTGGTGACCGTGTTTACTTGAAGGCATCACCAATGAGAGGAGTAAAGCGCTTTGGTCGAAAGGAAAGTTGAGCCCGAGGTATGTTGGACCTTTGAAATTCTCGGAGAGGATTGGACCTTTAGCCTATAGACTTCAAATGCCGTAATCTATGTCCAGAGTTCACAACGCCTTCCACGCTTCAATGTTGAAGTTAAGTGTTTGACGAAGACAGAGGTTGAGTCTACAAGGATCCCGAGATACTTCAGACAACCTCGCTTATGATGAAAAGCCGATTAAGATTCCGAACAGAAGGAAAAGATGATTAAGAGAAAGATGGTTCAGCTTGGTTCTTGTTCATGAGCAATCATACACTGAGGAAGCAACTCGGGAAGTCAAGGTGATATGATCAACGACTTCCGGAGTTTTGGGATTTACTGTGTACGCTCGAAGCTTCGAGGACGAAACTCCACTTAAGGGGGAGAAATGTAATATTCCGATTTTCATAAAAGGGCAGACGTGTCATTTTGGCGTAAAACGTAATTAATATTCTTTTTTTCCTTTCGCTGGAATTAAATCCTTAGAATTGTAACGGTTTCGCTTTAATGGTTGTTCGAGGGTATCGGAGTAAATTGGTTTAAAATGATAATTAGGTTGTCGATATAAACGGAAATATACTAAAACCTAATCATTTTTCCTAAAACCCTGAATCTTGAGCAGCGACTCCACCCCCTCGTAGAAGAGAAACCGCTGCTTTGGGCATTGAAACCGCCGCTGATCCTTGATATCTCATTCGCCTCTCTTCCGCTTTCAGATCATAGCATACCGCTGGAATCCTCGTGACGAGCTTCAGATCGGTACCAGTGCACAACATCCGATTCTGAGTATTTAGGCAGATAAGGTAAGGAGAAATCCTTACGCTTTTCGCTTTGAATTTATAACAATTGTGTTACTTTCCTTGTCAGATTAGTGGTTTAATTGTGTTAATTTGATGCCTAAACAATGGTTGATGTTTTGGTATGGGTGGTAGTTTAATTCGAAAGTGCTTTTGGTCGAAAGATTGGGCTTTTGGTTTGAAAACGGATGAATACGATAGGTTCAAAACCGCTTCGTAATCGCCAGGGCGGACGGGCGTCTGGTTTTCGACGGGCGCCCAACCTTGACGGGCGCCTGGGGATCCTAGGACGGGCGCCTGGGGTGAAATTTTGATACAGATTGAAAGGGATGCCTGGACGGGCGCCCACTTTTTTGGACGGGCGCCCAGAGCCTTCAGACGGGCGCCCACCTGAGCCGGGTCTCCTGCCCTGTTTAAATTGGCTTTTGACTATCGCTAGGGTTGTTTAATCAACCTTAAACCTTTGTAAACGATTATTATTTTATTATAACACCTTTAAACCTTACTTAGGCTAGAATTGGTCTTTTGATCACGATGAGTGGTGTCGGTAAGGAGTGTTATCTAAATGAACTAGATGGCCGCTAATCACCTAATACTACACAACTTGCTAGATAAAAGATTAAACACCATGTGGTCTTGGGTAGATCCTCAAGATCTATAGCGTGACGTGTGAATGACAAATAAAAGTTGAGTGTCCTATCGGCCTCGCAGCCTATAGCATCGCCAGATGTTCATACTATCGAAACCGGTTATTGTATCCTCAAGATTTCAATACGCCCGGGTTATTGTATCCTCAAGATTTCAATATGTCACGCTCCACCTTGATAGCATGTTGTAACAAAGATAAGCTAAGCAGCTACAGCTTAGGCATATCGGGAGATGTAACCTTTATGCGAGAATCGAGTCTGCTTTGCCTTTTAATAAAACTTGATAATAAATCTTACCTATATGTTCTAAATTTAAACGCATTTCTTTCCTTACTAAGTATTATATATACTACCCCTTGTGCATTTCTCGTATGTATGTTCTGGGGTGAGAAGGCTAACAGAGTACGAGTATTACGATGAGTATGTCCCTATGAGGATCTCTCTGAGCTTGATATTTCATTTTGCACTTTGGTTTACATTGGCGATGTTGCACTTTTTTTTATATATACTTTGTTCATAGTACTTTGGGATGACGTGTGATCATCCTCATTTCTTATTTCATAGTATTTCGCTTGACTTTCGGGATTTCATTGTATTGTTTTGATACACTTTCACTTTTTCAGTTTGAGTTTATAGTTAAACGAGTATTTTAGTTTGAATAATGACTATAAACAAATTATTATTGAACGAGCCGAGCTCGATTTCAAACTGCGTCACGAGCTTGATCTCAAGCTCGAACATTTTCCATCCTTATTATTGAACGAGCTCGAACGGTTTTAGGCTCATTTTGTTGATTTGAGCAGAGCTCGAACGGTTGACTTAGGCTCGATTATCAAACAAGCTCGAGTTTAAACTTCAGCTACTCGGCTCGTTAACATCACTATAATTAGTGAAGAAATAGATTAGAAAGCTGTTTTTTATTTTGTGATTTTCTAATTGTATTTGTTTCCCTTATTCTCCTACCCAAGACCCCTGATCCCATCCCCCCAAATATTTTTGTGTTTAGAAATAGTAAAGCATCCAGTTGTCATCAAATCTTCTATTTTTTTTTACGGATACGAAGGAAACTACACCCATTAATTTCGTCCCAAGCGGAGTTCGACTTACGGGTCTCCCACTGATATAGTCGGGTTAGACCCTAAGTGTAAACCACTAGGCAATGTACCAAGTACTACGTTGTCATCAAATCCAAAACAATATAAAATTGAAAATTTATCATGATATTTTGTTATACCCAAAGTATTACAATGCGAAAATAAAAAAAAAAAGAAAAAAAAAAGATGAAGGGCAATTTATTATATTCTCGAACGACCACAAATGAAAAGGAAAAGCAGAAAGAAAACAACAAGGATATGTAACCGGGACGAAGCTAATCTTCTGTCCTTAAGACAATTATGCTCGGCAAGATCCACACGGTTTAGCACTTGTCTCCCAGATAACCCAATTACCTTGCTCGAATCGAGGTACTTCAGCTTCTGAACTCAACGAACTCTTGGTGCTTCAAAATCTCTTCAACTAAAAATGCAAGTGTTTAAGTGATTTGTGTTGTCTTTTAATACCATTCTCATTGCAAGAGAGGACCCTATATATAGGAGGAAGGAGTAGCCTTGAAGTGTGTGAATTGATGGCCACTAAACCATCAGGTTGAAACTGCTCTTGTATTAAAGCCATATGAGCTGAATCGAACTCGAACTCGAATCGAACTCGACTCATACTCATGATTAATCGATTTATTGGACTTGGATAATATCCAAATAAACTTTGTCCAAAAAATATAATACTGCCTCAGGCCCAGAAGGCCCATTACCCAAGGTCAATGGTCAATGGTCAATGGGCACAGGCACGGGCGGGCGGCGGCGCGCGCGCGTGACATTTTTAGTAATCACTCAGCCCACTAAAACCATTCCGAGTTCTCTCCCTATCTAAGAGATTATACTAACAACAAAACTTCCACCACTTAAATATTGAGGAAATGTTGGCACATTTCCCAATGTGAGATTAAGAAGTTTGTCTTTTCAACTTCATTTTCACACCTTTTCAACTACCCACTTTAAGTCTTAATTTCTCATTCACCCGACATCTGAATTGAATGATTCAAAACCTTATTTTCAACTACGTCTTACGTAATTTCCAAAATCATCACTAACTCTTGATAATCTATATAAGAGTTATACCGAAATCGACTCTTAAAATGGTTTCAATAAATGATTAAAAAATCATTTTAAAATGTTATAAAACATTTTTTCCTTTTATCCTCATATATTTCCAATATATTTCAAGAGTCATATTAAACACAATGGTTAAGAAACATGTTTGGCATCATATCCAAAAAAGAAACAAACTCCCACGGCCGTAACCGAAAGCCACTATTCAATATACATATCATCTTAGTATCTTACTCACTGAAAATAGCTTGTTGGCGAACCTATCCCTTAAATGCCAAAGGTCACAGAAATGAGTTATGATGTCTTTAAAAATACCCATTTTTATAACCAGAGATAACGGCTATTGTATTGTTGCAACTGATGATTGAGATAAAAGTTGAACCCATGCTCAATAAAATTTATCAATCATAAAATTTAATATTAATAAATTGTTTTTAAATATGTGGGACCATAGGCAAATAGTAAAATATTATTTACTCCGAACACTAAAATATATCTCATGTATCGACCACCATCAAATATTTTTTAAATTGATGAATGAGACACATTTTCAAAAAAAAATAAGGTTGGCGCCTCTTCCTCTAAAAAAAAATTATAATACACATTCTCTTTCATCAATCATTTTTAATACTTATATTTCTCGATCAAAAATTTAAAATTTGAATTTTTTTCACCTAATTATAAATGTCAGATATAAATGGTTCAAGTATGGTTTTTTGTTTGGTACGGTTTTGGTTCGATTAATTTTTCGGCCTTTAATTCGGTTTGACTTTTTGTTCAGTTACATAAAACTTGTTGCGTGAACCGTAAGCGAATTTCGATTTTTATATGTTATTAATTGAATACGAACCGGAAACAAGTATTAACTAAATCGAACCGAATAACCACGATTCGGTTCGGTTTTCAAATAAACCAACTTTTACCTACAAAAAATAAATTGGCTACTCCTTCAACAAAAAAAAAAGTGGCTTATATAGTCATCTGTAATATGTACTCGGTCTATCGTCCTAGTATTATTGGTACTGCACTGATGCAAAATCAAGATTCGTTCAATTAAAAGAAAATTAGTATGTGTAACTTTTTGTATCGGGAAAAAAAAAAATAGTCATCTGTAATATACGAACTATACAGGGCTACCTATGTAATTACACCACATATACAACCATTCCAACCATACCCTACTCCTATAAAGACCAACAATTATTTTTTCCTTCGCTTGCCGTCCTCTTCCCAGTTTCATTTGACAAACATATTCCTATATCCCTTACCCATTTCATTTGTTTATGCAATTCCAAATTCTCTGCTGAGATTGGTAATTAGCACACTATCTTCCATCTCTTAAAGGTTAGTGCCTTTGAACAAATTTTATGTTAACATCTTAATTTTCCATGTTTTCAATTCCTTAAGGTTTAGTGTGATTTTTAACATTAGCTAACAAGAATGTGAGAACATGCCCTGCAAATGCATTATCTGATAAGTTTTTGTCTTCTGAATGGTCTTTTGGCCATCAAATGGCCCTGTCCCGTAAATACTTACTTTTGGTTTGCCCGAACTGCGGCTGTGATTAATATAAAAAAAGACCGCTTTCTAAAAATAAAAATAAAAAAACATGAATGTGTGAAGATTTTAGATCTGCTCCTTTTATTTTTTGGTAACATTATGGGATAAATGTCTTTGCTTTTTATTTTTATTTTTTTTTTTTTTGTGTTTTGATCAAAAAGATGAAAGTCATTTTGTAAAAGTGTTAGGGCACTCCCAGCAGAGGCCACAAATTTTATCTCTAAAATAATACTCCCTCCGTCCCATTTTGTTTGAGACTTTTGGGAACTCATAAAAAATAAGGAGACATCATTTAATGTCTTGTCTACTCATTAAAAACATAGCTCAATTACAATTACATCCTTTTGTGTTCTTCTACATTTTTCAATAAATTGTTATATAAGGTCATTTTAGACATTTAAGAGACAAATTTAATTCTAAACATTAGAGGTGGGACTAATTTTGGGACATCCCAAAAAGGAATAAGTCCCAAACAAAATGAGACTGAGGGAGTATAAAATAATACATATCTCTATTTTACAACATCTCATTTCAAAAACCTCTACAACAGCATCCTTATTCTTATGCCTATAACATTTCAAATAATATTAAATAATACATATTCTACTTCACAACCCTATTTATATACATTAAAAATTTATTATTTCACTCCAGCAGCATCCCTATCCCTATAATTTTTAACAATTAAATATGTTTAGGGCAGTGAATAGTGCATCCCCATAAGATTTATGACACAAGACTGCTCATATCCCTAAAAATAAATAGGGATAGAGACTTTCATTGTAGGAGCTATTTGAGACAAAACTCTATTTTTTATCTTCATTTTGTGGGATAGACACATCGTATATAGCGCTTCACTTTGAGTGCCCTTAGATCTGCTCATTTTATAGTAACATATGAGTATGAAAGTGTACTTTTTTTCGTCAAAGTCTATTTTGTGTTTTGATAATATATATATATATATATATATATATATATATATATACTTGTAGATTTGCGAGTCCAACTATTTACACTCGCACCTTGTACTGTTTTTCTAATCTATCCGGAGTTGATTTGTTCGGCAAATGGATAGTAACAAATAGGTTAATTTTAATATATTTAAAATCGTTTTACATAGATTTTGGAGAAGATGAGCATGGAGGAAGATTTTGGAGAAGATGATCATGGAGGATGGAGGGAATGTGATCCTAAAGCAATATAGAAACATCGATGTAGTCCGAAATTTAAGGTATGTTTCATGTTTTACGCGGAATTTAATGGTGCTTACTGCAACTTCAACAATGTCGGTTCTGCACAATGTGATTACTATGCATTCCAAAAGCGATTTTGGATAAATCTTGATGTCTTTACCGTAGTGTAAAAGTCTATTATTGCAATATGTTAGTGATAGTTTCTTTGTTTTATTCTTTGCAGCAGCTTGGTACGGATTGGGATCCCTCGCAAAGTATCCTTCCAAGCTCCCGGCCCCGACATATCTTTGACCTGTTTTAGCAAATAAGGAGTGAACATAAAAAGTTAACACATGTGGTGGTACGGTAGAATAATTTGTGTGTTGACTTTGGTGAGGGATTTGTGTGATTTTCTTGTGGGATTTGGGTGACTTTTGTGTGAGATATGGGTAAGGAGTATAAACAATGTTTCCTTAACCAAGTCGAATCCAACGATCTTATCAATGACGTTTGTTGTATGGTTGGGAGGGGTAGAGATGAATACAGCCTGCTTTATTCTATTGGTTGAGAAGGAGTGTGTTTTCGGCGAATTAACCGATGACGAATTTTACAAGAAGTTTCCGTACGGATTAACGAGAAGTCAAGAGCTAATCAAATGCTGTGAAGTTTCTGGTGGAACCGATGGTTAAAAAAAAAAATCAGACATGCAGCTAATTTGATTTCATCAATTTAGGAAAGAAAACACTAACATATTTTTGGTAATAGAATTGTAAACTAGTCAGCCTGCACATAACAAGTAAATTGTAAGCAAAACAATGTAACATTGGTGTTTCTCTAGTTTGACTATCCCAACTGTTCTATGACAATTTTAGTGCTTCCTATGTTACTACTAATAATTTTGTGTTACACCCTCTTTCGAAACATTCTTCCATCGATTATCATTTTGTTCATTTTGTTAGGGAGAAAGTGGCAGCTCAACATATGTTCCAGCTAGCTCTCAACTTGCTAATAATTTCATGAAGTCGTTTCAAAGCTATTTTTTTTTTTTTTCCTTTTTCAGTGAATCAGACAAAATCTATGCGTGTCCTCTCAAGCTCCCACGTCGGATGTTAAAGATAATGCTAAAAATAATGATCAGCATGGCTGGACTGGTAATTGTTATAAAACTGATGGAGATAACTTCAGATGCAAGAAATAGAAACAGATGCAATCAAACGTAAATAATCAAAGGAGATAACAGAAAATAAGAAGAACACAAATTTTAACGTGGAAAACCCATCTCAAAGTGAGAGAGATAAAAAACCACGGGCCGAAAAGAGATATTTTATTATGCACTGAATTTACAGATTTCAACACACTCGGACAATGAGACAACAATCAGATTTATACGCACAAATCCCTAAACCCTAGCCGCCAGAATATTTGTCCGATCCGCCATAAATACCTTTACACGTGTCCTCCTTTTAATGACATTGTATAGTCACACATAACAGAATTATCGGGATGCGGGACCTTGCAGATTCCAAGATTCGGCAGACTTTCACCCTGCTGACAGAAGCTTCAGTAGACTCCACCCTACTGATGCACAGAATTGAATACACTTCTCAGCTGTCTATCACACATCTGAGTCTTCAGATTGGTTCCACAAAAAATGCAGAGTTTAAGTCACTTTACTGACAGTAACGATTATCAATGTAAGCATCAAGATAAGGCTGATATGAGAAAGAGTTTGAAGCCGACAGGATCCTATTTATGAATTGCATGCAATAATCAAAAGCATGAATGAGAGTTCGGTTTATTATTTTAGGTTTTTGTTGAAAATGACACATTTTAAACTTAATGGGTCTGGAAGGACAAGGTAACACAAAAATGTGTTTATAAGGACAAAAATAACAATCGTAAAATAATAACCGTGAGGTAACACGTGTCGAATGAAGTAGTTATATACTAACAATTACGAAACACGAAGTAACATTAACAAATAAAGTATCAATCTTGAAGTAACAATTGTAATTTTGTCGTTTATAATCACGAACGTGTTACCTTGTTCTTCCAGACCAATTAAGATTAAAATGTGTCCTTCTGGACACTCCTCCCTTATTATTTTTGTGCTTAGTTTCTTCAAGAAATTTAAAGCTAGCTGTAGATTAATTTGGATGAAGAACCAAAAGAACAAACATTTATGTTTTGACACGTGACTTATCCTAAATTACATAAATGAAGTAATTAAAAGAAATGTTTGAAAATTAATTAAGCCATCCCACAAAAAGAAAGGAATAAGAATTGCACTATCTTGCAAGAAAAAAGTTTTCTTGTGCTTAATTATTCTAATAAACAACGTTAAAATATAATTTATTTGTGATATCTTAATAGAGAGGCATATCATCAGATTCCTACATGTTCAACTCAAAGAAAGAATGAAAGACAAAAAAAATATCTTTTTAAGACATACTGAATTCTGTTTTCGAGTCATAATCCCAATTCATTAGCAATTTGTTCAAATTAAAGAGATATATATATATATATATATCTTTAAACATTAAATTAAGAATGGTGACAACTAGAAGTGCTGCTGCAAAGAACAAAAGGGATGATCATTTTTTGATGTTTGAAGAATTGGTTCCTTCATCTGGGTGGTCTGAGGATTTAAATACTCATCTTTTGATTATTGATCTTCCTGGTATATATATATGGAATTCAATCACTGTTTTAATTTTCCCATGTATTTTCTTATTGGCCACCATAATTATTATTATAACATAGTTTCTATACTATGATCAATTTTTTTATTTTTAAATTTTAAATGCACTATTAATCCAAAATGAAATTACCAGCATATATTATTACTACTCTTTGGCTCTGTGTATTTCTGAATTAATTTCCCTGTTTTTTACCTTGAAGGTTTCCATCTAGATGATGTAAAACTGCACATTGACGACTTTGGGCGAATTGTGGCTAAAGGAGAAAGGCAAGTAAGTGAAAACAAACACATTCGTTTCGAACAATCATTCGAAATCCCAGAAAACTCAAACATTGATGACACGACGGCTAAGTTTGAGGATGAAATTCTATACATCATCATACCGAAAATCACGAAAACTACAAGCACCGAAAGCAGCCACCTGAAAGATAATAACATTCAAACACTTGACGATGCTGAAGTTCTTCATGGAGAAAACCAAGAAAACGCACCGGAAGAGTCGACGAGGAGAGACGTGAGCCAAAATGGTGCAGAAATGTCCGGAAACGTCGAAATTGACAAGAAGTTTCATGATTTGAGATATGCATTTAAGGTGTATGTTGAAAGTTCGTTGAGGAAGGTGGGATTGAAGTTGAAAACGCACAAAGGGATCATCATTACAACAATTTTAGCATTTTCTTTAGGCTTCTTTGTGTCTAACATATTCCAACCCAAAAAATGATTCGAAATCTCGTCATTAAATCTTTCATTTAATTATCATTGCATTTGCCGTATTTACTTTTGACTATGGTTAACTTATTACTTATGATGCAGAAATTCAAGTTTTGACTATGATTACTTTTCATGAAACACACAATCATAGAAATTGGCTGGTCCACTGGGACTTGTAAATCTTTAAGTATATAGAGAATCCACTGCAGTTCACATACACCCAGTGCCATGGCCATGTGCTCAGCATATTAAACATCGTAAAGCCACCCGAAATTCATAGTTGCACGATGCACCACAGTAGCTATTTTGAAGGCCGTTCGGATGACACGGGCTGAAGCTGCTCTACCCTTTAATAGGGTGGGGCGACCGACCCCCTAAATAAAAACAATAGAAAATTTTCTTATATTCTCACACACACACACACACACACATATATATATATATATATATATATATATGTGTGTGTGTGTGTGAAATTGACCGACTAATTTTGTGTATTGAGTCTATTGACTACTTTCTTTATGTTTTGATCCATATTTGGTTGTGTAAAATTGAATATACAAATTTATGGAGTCGTCCCTGGACAAGGGCCACATCTGTTTCCTTTTTTCACATCCATAAATACCTAATACAGATGGGAAAACCGTGAATTCACCTATGATTTATATCCAATTCATACGCATGTTCATATATTTCACACAAGATCATAATACACAAGTTTCACAGTTGTTTAAAAACAATAGAAAGAAAAATCCAAACACAGGTATTTGAAAAATTCATGGGCCTCATACATGTGTGTGTGAGAGAGAGATTTATTCTTCGGGGGAAAAAACACTACTATATATAATACATGTATTCAATCATCTCCAACTGGCTATGGCCGGAACGAAAGTCGGCATCCTTTGTAATTCTTCCAACTGCAATCAACCGGTATAGCAGTCGATACGGATATATGACATGGATCACAGGCAGGAGGACACTCGCAATTTATCGCGGTAGGGCAAGGCTCAACCTCATCATACTCGTTGCAATCATACTGTTTGCATGGATCTATTAATTGGGATACATGTTGGAAAATTGATGGTTAAAATGGAATATTTTAAATGATATGTCATATTGCCTATTGGGCTTAAGTGTGTGAATGAAAAGTGTTATGGAAGGGAAAAATAGAAGAAGCTATTTCTCCCACATTGGTTGGAAGAAGGAAAAGAGTCAATATTTATATGATGTTGTTTTAGTGTAGTTGGAATAAGAAACCAACTTTATACACCGCTTCTCTACGCTTGAGACGCAGGGGGTGCAAATCCAATCCGATTTACCTTTGGGCTTGTGCATGCTCAAGTGCACACTAATGCAAACGATTCGATTGAACGGTCGAGTTTGGTTTGCAAATGAAGTCGTTATTTTATTTTATTTTTCAAACTGAGTGCGCTGTGAGACTGTTCCTGTTCCAACCCAACTGAGAGACTTTCCAGTTCCAACATGAATGCTGAGACCTTTCAGTTCTGCTAACACTTATGACATTAAACACAGAGTTGAGGCTGTTCATTCCATATTCCATCGGTTTTCCACTCTCCTCTACTAGAGCCTATTTATATTGCTCTATTTTGCTCAAGCACTCGACGGTGAGGGGACGAATTAGTCTTAAGGAAAGTGTGTTAAACACACGGCTCGGTTTCCTTCTACTTTTAATCTGTTTCAAAACAAACTGTAAGTTGATTTGTTGTAATTTTGCTTATTCGTTTTCTAGTCAATGTAATCGACAGCCCAGCTTTACTACATAGACTGCAACAATCTTAAGACTAATTGTGTTTCGTATCGGTGAGCCGAGGGCGTAATAATTCGTTCATTGACGTAATTGAAAACGAACAAGAACCGTTGAAGGCTCGTTTTACGCTTCAAAACGTAATTATAAACGGAGCAGAATTTTCGTGGAGTGATCGTCTAAGATACTCACGAATATTTTTGAGTAATCATACAGATTCTCAAACGATTTATTCATAAATCTGGATAGAAACAAGTTCGAGATTGTGTTATATAATAGAAACAATTTCGAGATCGTTTTATATATTATTGAAAGAAATTTAATCTGTTTGTGTTAAATTTCAGATACCATTACGAGTCAATTTAATCTGTTTCCGTTGAAGAAGAAAACGAAACGAGATCAAATGGTTCAGTTTTCTGTTCTTGAAGAAAACGAATCGAGTTGTAATGAAAACAAACTGGTTCTAGGAGTGGTCATAATAGATACTCAAGAAACATTTTATAATCAGTTTGTCAATTCATTTAACATATTGAGCATATTTTATGATATTATTTATGAGTAAATATTATCAACAGGAAAAAAAATTCATGATCACATGAAGATGATCAAAATTTATACATATATATATGTAATTGTGTTTGTTGTGACGCATGTGATATATTTTCTGAGGAAAATTTTGTGGAATCAAAATCATTTTGTGTAAATGAGTTTTGTTGTTATTATTTCAGGAAGGAAATAATTATTCGATTGAGAATTATTTAATTATAATTCTTTATTTGAATATAGTGTTATAATCTATTGTGACACAACATTATTTGTGTGACATAAGACGTGGAGTGTTAATACTCACAAATTTCGTTGAGTGATTTTATTTGATACTCACGGAATAATAAAATATTATTAAATTTCTTCAAGAAATTTAATTGTATGTATATTAATGGATGTAGTCCATTTTGTGGTCATTGGATCTATACATGTAATCATATGAGATAGCATATGATTTATTAATGTATATTATAATTAAAGTGTTGTGACTTTTAATATTCTATAACGAATTTATTAGTAATGCAATACTTTATTATTTGTCCAAAATTTTAATACATGTTATAAAATAGATGTAAATTTTATCAATTTAAAATTTAATTCTATACATGTTATGAAATAAAATGAATTTGCTTTAAAATTATAGCGGTAGTCTGAGGATACTGTCTATAATGCAAATTTTATTATGTTGGTATCGTCGTGTTCGAACCAAATAATGGAGGAATTGTTAGGTTTATGTATTTACAACAATCATTGAGGTGCATCATTGTAAATAACGTGTGTGCAACCGTATGATTATTTGTGTGAATTAAATCGGGTTTGATTTAAATCGGGTTGTATCCTGTGAAATACAAATTGTGTTGAACTTAATTGTTATAATACAAGTATATGACCGGATGACCGGTTAGTGGAATATGAACAGTTGCAGTAATAATTATTGAAAATGTTTCATTGTCAAAGTTAATGAGAATTAACAGCAATCATGGTATTGATGATTATTAATTCTTAAAACGTCTATAAGGTTCAGAGATTATGAATAGTAATCATTAATTTATGATTATTTAAAAGTTCAACTGTCATAGTTAACGGGATTTAATAGTGGTGTTGATGATTATTAAAATGAATGTAAAGGTTTTAACTAAACCTAGATAATAAGTAGAATATTGATATTCTACAAACCGTTTAATGACATTGAAGATAATGAGGCTCGATGCTTTTAAATGTTATAAGAATGAAGGTGGGAAACAACTTAGCATGAGGATTTAACTACCCGTAGTGATCGTGGTGGTGGATATGTTGTACCGCTTTCATGAGTCTTGCTTTTGGCGCCGCATCATTCATCAAACAACTACACCATATACACATGACACACCAGTCACAGGGTTTTGCTGAATGCAAGAACTCAACTCTTAAAGAGCTGATGAATGCTACGTTGTGAAGTTCAGGAGTGACACACACATGTGGGGGGAAGCTATCCTATCTAGCAATTATCTTATGAATAAGATACCCCGGAAGAAACAAGAGAAAACTCCTTATGAACTATGGAAGGGTAAACCTCCATCCTACAAATACTTGCGAGTGTGGGGGTACCTTGCAAAAGTGCTTGTACCTACACCCAAAGTAGTAAAGATAGGATCAAAATCTGTTGATTGTATATTCATTGGATATGCACACAACAGTAGTGCTTATCGATTTCTTGTGTATAAGTCAGATAATCCTGAAATACATAAAAATACGACAATGGAATCGAGAAATGCATCATTCTTTGAGAATGTATTTCCGGCTAAAACAAATGAACCTAGTTCATTAAAGCGTGTTCATGTTCAGGATCACCCTTCTGAAAAAGTAAATGAAGAAGAGCCAACTGAGGTTGAGCCAAGAAGAAGCAAGAGGTCGAGGACCGAAAAATCTTTTGGTGAAGATTTTATCATAGAGACAGATCCTCAAAGCTTTAAAGAAGCGACAACTTCTTCTGAAGGTCCAATGTGGAAAGAAGCAATAAATAGTGAAATAGACTCTATATTGCAAAATCATACTTGGGAGTTAGTTGATCTACCTCCAGGATGTAAGCCACTAGGATCAAAATGGATCTTTAAGAGGAAAATGAAACCTGATGGATCCATTGATAAATATAAGGCCAGACTAGTAATAAAAGGTTATAGTAAAAAGAAGGTCTTGATTATTTTGACACATATTCTCCAAAGGATTTAGAATAACTTCCATTAGGATGGTACTTGCTATAGCCGCTTTGCGTAATTTAGAAGTACATCAAATGGATGTGAAAACCGCTTTCTTAAATGGAGATTTAGAAGAAGAAATCTATAAGGAACAACCTGAGGGTTTTTCTAGTCCATGACAAGATAAGAAAGTGTGTAAATTGGTTAAGTCATTATATGGCTTAAAACAAGCACCAAAACAATGGCATCAAAAGTTTGATCATGTTATGCTTGAAAAAGGTTTCAAAACCAATGAATGTGATAAATGCATTTACATGAAAGAAACAAACGATAGCTATGTCATTTTGTGTCTTTACGTTGATGACATGCGTATTATTGGAAGCAATGATAAGATGATCAAATCTACCAAAGATATGTTAAACGCCAGATTTGAAATGAAAGATATGGGTTTAGCAGAGATGATATTGGGAATTAGAATTACAAGAAATTCTAATGGTCTCATTTTGAGTCAATCTAATTATATTGATAAAATCCTGGAAAAATTCAATAAAGATGACTCAAATGAAGCTAGAACTCCAATAGATCAAAGTCAACCTTTGTTCAAAAATAAAGGTGAGGGTGTATCTCAATTAGAGTACGCAAGGATCATTGGAAGTCTAATGTACTTAATGAGTTGTACTAGACCGGATATCGCTTACGCTGTTGGCAAGCTAAGTAGATATACTAGTAATCCGAGTCATGAACATTGGAAAGCTATAGTGAGGTTAATTGAGATACTTAAGATATACTCGTAAGTATGGCCTTCACTATACAAGAGAACCAATTGTTATAGAAGGATATCTTGATGCAAATTGGATTTCGATTCAAAGGATTCAAAATCTACAAGTGGCTTTGTATTCACGTTAGGCGGTGGAGCCGTATCTTGAAATCTTCCAAACAAACCGTGATAACCAGATCCACAATGGAGTCTGAGTTTGTGGCATTGGATAAATGTGGGGAAGAGGCAGAATGGTTGCATCAATTCCTGTGAGGATATTCCTCAATGGCCGAAGCCGATGCCGTGAATATGTATTCATCGTGATGTACCAATCGATTGGAAGAGCACATAATATAATGTATAATGGTAAGTCTAGGCACATACGCCGAAGACATAATTCCATTAGACAACTACTCTCAACTGGTATGATTACCTTAGACTATGTTAAGTCAGAGGATAATCTTATGGATCCGCTAACCAAAGGGGTTAAATAGAGAGGTAGTTGCTAAATCATCAAGAGGAATGGGACTAAAGCCCATGGAATAAAACTTTTGTGAAGGAAAACCCAACCTTGTAGATTGGAGATCCCAAGATCTTGGTTCAATGGGAAAACCTAATTGCCGGGCGTAAAGTCACCGTGGGGGGTAACCTCAAGCTCATTCCTAAGATGAAGAAACAGTGAGATTGAACGAGGATAAGCTCACGTAAGAGCTTTTAATGATTTGTGTAAGAAGAATATTTTGAGAAAATTCTGAATTACGTAATCACCTATGTGAGAGAGAAGAGGGCCGCTTCAAAGGGGAATTGTATAGGCGCAATTCTTAGAAACTCTTGCGAACCAGGCAGGATGTCCACGGCCAAAATGGACATAACCGCAAGAACTAAATGTTGCTAGGTAGATGCAAAGGTGGTTGATATGTCATCATTTACATCAACGGCAGAATAGTTCAAGGACATCGCGTCTACTAGTCAGCTAGTAAACATATTTAATCAAGGGAAGGTTCAAAGGGTCACACCTACCTATCCTATGCATTCATCTACCGCTGAACTCTCTATGTCATTCTTAGAGCCTTTGCTAGGGTTTTACACAATTTCCATTCATGTGGGGGATTGTTGGAAAATTGATGGTTAAAATGGAATATTTTAAATGATATGTCATATTGGGCCTATTGGGCTTAAGTGTTGAATGGAAAGTGTTATGGAAGGGAAAAATAGGAAGAAGCTATTTCTCCCACATTGGTTGGAAGAAGGGAAAAGAGTCAATATTTATATGATGTTGTTTTAGTGTAGTTGGAATAAGAAACCAACTTTATACACCGTTCTCTACGCGCAGACGCATGGGGGGTGCAAATCCAATCCGGATTTACCCTTGGGCTTGTGCATGCCCGCGTGTCCTGCGTACACGAATGCAGCTCGATTCGAAGGGTCACGGTCAGAGTTTGGTTTTGCAAATGAAGTCGTTATTTTATTTTATTTTTCAAACTGAGTGCGCTGTGAGACTGTTCCTGTTCCAATCCAACTGAGAGACTTTCCAGTTCCAACATGAATGTTGAGACGTTTCAGTTCTGCTAACACTTATGACATTAAACACAGAGTTGAGGCTGTTCATTCCATATTCCATCGGTTTTCCACTCTCCTCTACTAGAGCCTATTTATACTGCTGTATTTTGCTTCATCAGAGAGAGATAGACAGAAACATATTCGAATACAGCATAAAATTCTTTTTCTTCTACCCTTTCTTATGAAACTACAGAGTTCAAGCAACAAAGTTCTTACACAAGGAAGGTATGGTGCAACCTGTCCTTGTTAACCGTTCTATCCTGGGAGACTAACGTTCCATTGAAGCTCAAGCACTCGACGGTGAGGGGACGAATTAGTCTTAAGGAAAGTGTGTTAAACACACGGCTCGGTTTCCTTCTACTTTTAATCTGTTTCAAAACAAACTGTAAGTTGATTTGTTGTAATTTCTTTTTGTTGTAATTTTGCTTATTCGTTTTCTAGTCAATGTAATCAGATTGTGCCCAGTTTACTACATAGAGTGCAACAATACATACACAAAAGTTGTCAAGTATTTTTCCACTATATAATGATCATTATATCCTCTGCAAATTGAAAGGTTATATATGGCCCTGGTGCAACTTGTTGGAACCTTATTACGGTATGTGCTCAAAATACACAGAAACACAAAGTACAATTTTTTTTGTTCAAGTAACTCAACAACAATTTCAATTACAACAATGCAAAAGTTAAAATGAAAATTGAAAGATGTAAGGAAATCAACGCGGGAACGCAGCGGAATTTAAAATTTTATTTCCTTTTAACCAGGATCGACTTCGTTTAAGCAATAAACAAACAAGTAGTAGACGGTGGTTACCTTGGTTGATCTATAAGATCGACGCTTGACCGCCTAAGGAGAGTAGTTCTCATATGAGCCGCCCAAGTGTTCGGCCTCTACCGCTAGTCCACACGAACAAACCCGCCGAATCCCACCATGGATTGCTATCGGAAAACCCGGTTGCTAGACCGGACTTTTCCTCCTCACAAACTCACTATAGGAAGCCCCCTCTTTCTTACACAAGAACTATGAGTTCTTGCAATTTTTCACAAGAACAATTGCTCTTGGAAGAATGGTGTACTAAAGAGCTTGGCAAGCCCTCTTATTTATACTAGAGAGGGGCGCCCAAGAGGCTTGTAGGAGGGGAAAACCTTTTTCCAATAAAATAAGGAAAATATATTTGATTGATTTATCTCATTTATTATAATATCTTATATCAAATAAATCTAGGATATTGTCAATATCTTATATTGAATATTCCCAAGATATTGTCAATATCTAATATTGACTATCTTTATTTTATTACCATAAATCAATTTACACATGTGTATATATCACATATATATTACACAAATAAATCTATATATAAATATATAGCCATTACATATGTGAACATGTATATCTTATATATATGTACATCACACGCATGTTAGCTAATATATATATATATAAATATTAATATCTAATATTAATATATGGTAATACCATTAATTAAATTGCACAATCCAAGTGTATCTTATACACTAATAAGTTGCGCCCCCTTTAGCCATAAATTGGCTTCCGGAATATTCTTTAATTAATATAATTAATATCTTGTATTTTATTTATTCATAATAAATAAATACCACCATATTAATTTACCACTATAACCTTTATAGTCTCGAGATAAACTTTCCTTATTTGGTTATCATCTATAACCACATTTTAATCCGGCTAGATGTTCTTATGTGTGTGACTCGATAGGCTTCCGAATATGTTGGCCGTAGACACAAGGTGCAAATTACGAAAATGCCCTTCATGCCTAACGATCACGGGATAGCGTCAGCAACACACCGTGACCCCGAATCATCGGAAGAGTCAAATGCAATGACTACTACCTTTCATGTGAAACGAGCTACCGTGTAACTTACAATCCTATCATTTGTAATAATATCCTACGGTCGTTAGTCGAGTGTCAAAACATCAACGACCGTATCTTATAATCTGGTTATCAAACTCTCTCGAGTAACACATTTACTCCCACTTTGCAAAGATTCACGAGAGCTAGACATTCCTTATAAGAAGGCCATTTCGGATATTCAATCCTCGATCATAGGATACGCGATTCCCGCATTTACCAATCATGTATACTCCGCGTGCTTCAATATCATACCCAATCACTACCGCATGATCGCCCGTGGCTGTGGAAACCTCAATAGTGTCAAAGCATGACAATCCACACCGTGATGCCATGAAGACTCGGTCTTAAGGATAATTACACAACCGCCACATAGTGTGACACTTATTCGTGTAAGTGGGTCGATCCTAACGTCGCGCATTCTCTAATACACGCGCACGTGCATACCCAAGTGTCTCTACACTTCGATAGACGAGATCTATCCCCGCCTCTAAAGATGAAGACATCTAATACGTGCTAGTCTGCTTATACTATCAATGCCCTGCTTGATAGTACGTCGACTGTAGACATTTAAGTATCAAACTTATTAAAGTGATTAGAGATCTCATCAACCATCACTACAAGAAATTTGGGTTTTGGCAAAGAGAACATCGCTGCAATTAAAATGTCTTGTGAATTAAATTTTTGCAACGTGCTTTTCTATATATGATGCGGATGAGTGACATAAATTACTATAGCGGCGTGCATCGTAAATATGTCGCTGATAAGTATTTTAGCAACTTTGGGAGTCTTATTTGCATAAATTTATTTATTAAGCAAATGGGAAAAACGCTACCGCAAAATATGGAAAAACTAGAGCAAATAAGTGAATGATGCACGCCGTTAATGATAATAAATTGGATCATTTGTAGATTTTCATCTCCCGCTAACTAGAAAATTTGCACGTAAAACTGAAAATAATGCGCCAGTATAATTCCAAAAATAAAATCCCTTAAAAACTCATCTCTTCCACTAACGAAAGGTTACCCTTTTCGCTCCTACTTTATCTGCTCGCTTCCTCTCTTCTCCGCTAGGTCAAATTCATTACAGAGCGCGGAATCTAAACAACTGGAATGTAAATCGAGCTCTAAAGGTATGGATTCTCCATATTTATCTACTTGTTCGTTATTTATTTCTTTTGAAATTCGCTAGCTCCACGATGTTCTCTCAATATTCATTAAATGAAGATGAAATTACTGAAATTGGTTTGTTCTCACACAAGCAGGTACAAAATTCGCTGGCTTTCTCACAATCAGGTGTGAAATTACTTCTATTTTTCTTTTTTATGTTTGGGGATTGAAATTTTTGGGTTTAAAAGGAGCAAGATCGAGATTTTTTTCCAGAAAAATTGATGAGTAAGTGGGTCATGACTCATGTATCTAATTTGCACATGGCCACTAGTAATATCTACTTGTTAAGAAATTACTATTAATTTGATCGATTAAATTTTTTAACTTTAGTTTTGTCGGTTTTTTTTCTTTTCCTGGGATCATTGTCAAATTATAAGAGCAATGTCTTTGTTTCGCATGGTAATACATGTCCTTTAGACGGAATATTCATTTTCTTTGAACACTTACATGGAAAGCAAGTTCATAAAACAAGTAATTCGGCTTTTCAGCATCACAACAATCATGTTGAATCGTTGCTCCAGTGGCCTCCTTTCAGGCAACAAAATTTGAATGACTATACCTGTCAAAGGTTTAATGTGGTGTCACTTGCGATCTATCTCTTATTTGTTTACTTATCTCTTATTACACTTATTTCAAGCTTCCGTAAATGTATGTTTAACATTATGGGTGTGCACCATTTCGTTAAAAAAAAGGCTAACATTTGACAGATATCTTCAACAAGTGCTCATGACTATAGTTATTCAGGTCGAAGGGCTCCACAGCTATCCATCACTTAGCCTGTAGAGGATCAGTTTAGGCAAATGTAAGAAAACTTGTTTAAATCATCCTGGAAATTAGTTGACTACTTGTACTTGGATCCAGCATTATAACTACACACATGAGTTGTTTATTTCTTAGTTGCTCCAGTGATCGGATGTGTTTCTGTGTGCTTGGTCATGTTTACTCCCCTGCATCAATTCTTCATTTGTTTGTCCTTCCCTTTTCTCCGGATGTTAGTTTCAGCGATCGGATGTATTCCCATACACGTACATGTTTCAGATCCTAAGAGCATTCTGATGATGATATTTATCCAGCTATTAAATCATGATGCGTGTATATATCTATAGATGTGGGTGTGTTTGATCTATTGATATTGCTTTTATTTCTTGTGTTGTGATTTATCAGTGGTTTGCAGAGCACCGAGTGTTCTCCGTCTAAAGGAGGAGACACTTAGCAAACATTCTATTTTAGAGACAAATGGACTTCATGGGCAGTGGCAACCCCCCACAAGTGACAAAAGGGTATGCTTATTTTTCACGTGCTTTTGTTACCTTTTACAAAAGCGGAAAAAGTTCACATTCTTCCCTGTGACACAGGTCCTCTATCCAAGTAACATTGACCGGTCACCTATTGAAATCCCAAGGTCAGACATTTGATATATCTCACTCCAATATTTTTATAGTACTCTTAAGTAGACAAAGTATTTCAATAAAAGCTTTGCTGAGCGTCAAATATTGTAAGCCTTCCGTTTTTGCTGTTTCCTTAACTGTCTTGCTGATTCTAGTTAAGATTTATATGTGATGTCAGTGACCGAAAACCTGTGGAGGATGGACCTCCCATTCGAAATGATAGAAACAACTTAGCACTTGAAATCTTAAAGCCTGAATGAGCAGAGCAGTTGAAGAACGACAGTCAAATAAGCCAAATTGACAAGCCCGTTTCTTTAATTTCATTTGAAGCAATGGAAAGCCCATTGCAAACAGAGATCATCAGGCAACCTTCTCCTGTTCTAGCAGACATACATGATTTGATCCCAACATTAATGTCAGCTAGTGAAGTAGATTTTGTAGCTAACAATTCTACTGGTGGTTTAGTTTGTGCTGAAGCTCCAATTGAACTGCACATCGTGAGTTTTTTTTGGTCCTCTTTAGCTTTGGTTCTTATTTTCTGATCATTATAATAGTTGGGCTTTTACCCCCTCAAGAAAATAGGCATTTTCAAGAAAATTAGTGACTATTATTGTTTTCTGAATTGTAGCTATGATGCAAATCATATCAGAATGGAGCTAGTCCCTGACAATATATGTTAGAGATTTCAATACACTAGTGATGATTGATGAACATGGGGTATATTTTATGGAGACAAAGAGGATAAAAATTCTTCTTTTATTGTATTGTCATAGTTTTTTGTACAATATGTTGGGTTGGGTTTAGTAGGAACATGATATGCGAAAGGTATATCTGTGTCTTAAGGCATTTTCCTACCTCCAATGTGATGGATTTTGTATTACTATTGTTGTGGTACTTGTCATGGTATTGTGTATTATTGAAATATTTTGTGTTTTGGGTTTTTTATTATGCTAATGGTTTTGGTTTTATATAGGTGACCATCAGTGATGGTATTAGGTAAATAATTTTTTTTTGTAAATAAAAACTTTTTGGCAGCACACATTATTACGTTGCTATTAATAATTTTATCGATTTTTATGCACACGCCGCTTTTAATATAAGAATCGTTTTCGCTGTATGCAAAGTAAGCTGCCAATAAGAGAAAAGAACAGCGTGCAAGGTAGGCTGCCAAAAATACATTAGCAGTGTGCAACTGTATGCCGCGAAATGCCTTGCACTTTTAGCGGCATCGAACTCTGCAACGCGCAATGTGCGCTGCCAATAGCTATTTTGCACGCCGCAAAAAGTCAGTTTTGTTGTAGTGATGGCTAAGGCTGGTTGCGAGTATTGCATGAGATTCTTGTGTTTCAACTTGGTCTTGTGTGTGCGAGTGATTGGTTTTAGGCCAAGTGGGAGATTGTTGAAATAGTGTCCTAAACCCAATCGGGTTGGGACTGATCCGACCGGCTGGATCATTTATCTTATATTTTTTATGTTTATGCATATATAAAATGGCTTATTTTGTTGTCATATATATGTTCTTTTAAAGAACCAATTATGAATTGTTATATGATAACGTCCTTAGTATTAAACTGTGATAGAGAAACCATGATAGGTGATTATGCACTACAACAAAACTGACTTTTTGCGGCGTGCAAAATAGCTATTGGCAGCGCACATTGCGCGTTGCAGAGTTCGATGCCGCTAAAAGTGCAAGGCATTTCGCGGCATACAGTTGCACACTGCTAATGTATTTTTGGCAGCCTACCTTGCACGCTGTTCTTTTCTCTTATTGGCAGCTTACTTTGCATACAGCGAAAACGATTCTTATATTAAAAGCGGCGTGTGCATAAAAATCGATAAAATTATTAATAGCAACGTAATAATGTGTGCTGCCAAAAAGTTTTTATTTACAAAAAAAAATTATTTACCTAATACCATCACTGATGGTCACCTATATAAAACCAAAACCATTAGCATAATAAAAAACCCAAAACACAAAATATTTCAATAATACACAATACCATGACAAGTACCACAACAATAGTAATACAAAATCCATCACATTGGAGGTAGGAAAATGCCTTAAGACACAGATATACCTTCGCATATCATGTTCCTACTAAACCCAACCCAACATATTGTACAAAAAACTATGACAATACAATAAAAGAAGAATTTTTATCCTCTTTGTCTCCATAAAATATACCCCATGTTCATCAATCATCACTAGTGTATTGAAATCTCTAACATATATTGTCAGGGACTAGCTCCATTCTGATATGATTTGCATCATAGCTACAATTCAGAAAACAATAATAGTCACTAATTTTCTTGAAAATGCCTATTTTCTTGAGGGGGTAAAAGCCCAACTATTATAATGATCAGAAAATAAGAACCAAAGCTAAAGAGGACCAAAAAAACTCACGATGTGCAGTTCAATTGGAGCTTCAGCACAAACTAAACCACCAGTAGAATTGTTAGCTACAAAATCTACTTCACTAGCTGACATTAATGTTGGGATCAAATCATGTATGTCTGCTAGAACAGGAGAAGGTTGCCTGATGATCTCTGTTTGCAATGGGCTTTCCATTGCTTCAAATGAAATTAAAGAAACGGGCTTGTCAATTTGGCTTATTTGACTGTCGTTCTTCAACTGCTCTGCTCATTCAGGCTTTAAGATTTCAAGTGCTAAGTTGTTTCTATCATTTCGAATGGGAGGTCCATCCTCCACAGGTTTTCGGTCACTGACATCACATATAAATCTTAACTAGAATCAGCAAGACAGTTAAGGAAACAGCAAAAACGGAAGGCTTACAATATTTGACGCTCAGCAAAGCTTTTATTGAAATACTTTGTCTACTTAAGAGTACTATAAAAATATTGGAGTGAGATATATCAAATGTCTGACCTTGGGATTTCAATAGGTGACCGGTCAATGTTACTTGGATAGAGGACCTGTGTCACAGGGAAGAATGTGAACTTTTTCCCGCTTTTGTAAAAGGTAACAAAAGCACGTGAAAAATAAGCATACCCTTTTGTCACTTGTGGGGGGTTGCCACTGCCCATGAAGTCCATTTGTCTCTAAAATAGAATGTTTGCTAAGTGTCTCCTCCTTTAGACGGAGAACACTCGGTGCTCTGCAAACCACTGATAAATCACAACACAAGAAATAAAAGCAATATCAATAGATCAAACACACCCACATCTATAGATATATACACGCATCATGATTTAATAGCTGGATAAATATCATCATCAGAATGCTCTTAGGATCTGAAACATGTACGTGTATGGGAATACATCCGATCGCTGAAACTAACATCCGGAGAAAAGGGAAGGACAAACAAATGAAGAATTGATGCAGGGGAGTAAACATGACCAAGCACACAGAAACACATCCGATCACTGGAGCAACTAAGAAATAAACAACTCATGTGTGTAGTTATAATGCTGGATCCAAGTACAAGTAGTCAACTAATTTCCAGGATGATTTAAACAAGTTTTCTTACATTTGCCTAAACTGATCCTCTACAGGCTAAGTGATGGATAGCTGTGGAGCCCTTCGACCTGAATAACTATAGTCATGAGCACTTGTTGAAGATATCTGTCAAATGTTAGCCTTTTTTTTAACGAAATGGTGCACACCCATAATGTTAAACATACATTTACGGAAGCTTGAAATAAGTGTAATAAGAGATAAGTAAACAAATAAGAGATAGATCGCAAGTGACACCACATTAAACCTTTGACAGGTATAGTCATTCAAATTTTGTTGCCTGAAAGGAGGCCACTGGAGCAACGATTCAACATGATTGTTGTGATGCTGAAAAGCCGAATTACTTGTTTTATGAACTTGCTTTCCATGTAAGTGTTCAAAGAAAATGAATATTCCGTCTAAAGGACATGTATTACCATACCGAAACAAAGACATTGCTCTTATAATTTGACAATGATCCCAGGAAAAGAAAAAAAACCGACAAAACTAAAGTTAAAAAATTTAATCGATCAAATTAATAGTAATTTCTTAACAAGTAGATATTACTAGTGGCCATGTGCAAATTAGATACATGAGTCATGACCCACTTACTCATCAATTTTTCTGGAAAAAAAATCTCCGATCTTGCTCCTTTTAAACCCAAAAAATTTCAATCCCCAAACATAAAAAAAGAAAAATAGAAGTAATTTCACACCTGATTGTGAGAAAGCCAGCGAATTTTGTACCTGCTTGTGTGAGAACAAACCAATTTCAGCGAATTTCATCTTCATTTAATGAATATTGAGAGAACATCGTGGAGCTAGCGAATTTCAAAAAGAAATAAATAACGAACAAGTAGATAAATATGGAGAATCCATACCTTTAGAGCTCGATTTACATTCCAGTTGTTTAGATTCCGGCGCTCCTGTAATGAATTTGACCTAGCGGAGAAGAGGGAAGCGAGCAGATAAAGTAGGAGCGAAAAGGGGTAACCTTTCGTTAGTGGAAGAGATGAGTTTTTTAAGGGATTTTATTTTTGGAATTATACTGAGCGCATTATTTTCAGTTTTACGTGCAAATTTTCTAGTTAGCGGGAGATGAAAATCTACAAATGATCCAATTTATTATCATTAACGGCGTGCATCATTCACGCTGCTCTAGTTTTTCCATATTTTGCAGCGCGTTTTTCCCGCTGCTTAATAAATAAATTTATGCAGCGCACTCCCAAAGCTGCTAAAATACTTATCAGCAGCATATTTACGATGCACGCTGCTATAGTAATTTATGTCACTCATCCGCATCATATATAGAAAAGCACGCTGCAAAAAATTTAATTCACAGCACATTTTAATTGCACGCTGCTGATGTTACGCTGCCAAAACCCAAATTTCTTGTAGTGCATAAACGGATCGCTATCCGTGGGGACTCGGACTATCTTCATATCACGTTCCAAATGACCAAGTCAAAGGAACTGCCTCAACACACACACGAATCTCTGACGAGACCCTGGTCCTTGCTTCAAGCAATGAATCCACTTACTATATCAACTATATAGAAAAGGTGGAAGAACCATACAAGGTTCGTGGAATGAACCTTCTGATCCATGTCTTTGCTCATTTGCGCCTCTAAGGCACTTCTTGTGTTTTGGCCTAGTTGTAGAATTTACAGAAGTGACCCATAGCCAAGAACATTTCCACTCATCAGATCACTTAATCAAAGTGATTGCAAACCTGATCGTAGCTCCCACTCGCGCCATAAGACTCGGGATATACGCCTCAGATATCTACGTTTATTTAATTCCAAGTTTCGATAAACTAGGAAACTTTCCTTAACTTGTTTAAGGATATTCTCGACATTCACCAGATTTACTTTCATACTTGCTCATGACTATTCATGGACTATGAACATCCGGCATTACCTATAAGATGGTTCCTATCGCAGTAGCAAAGGAGACCTTCCATAAGCATCATCTTTCACCTTATCTTTAGGACCAATGTCCTAACATAGACAGATCTCGCGATCTATGCTAAACTTCTTTTAGCATCACATCTATATAGGTAAACAATAATCTAATAGCAGTTAAATCTATCACTATAGATTCTTATTTCTAAAAATAAGAACTGCCAATCCAAGTGCTTTCGTAAAGACCTTGAACTACCAAACATTAATTGACTGTGACATGGGGCGATAATTCTCGAGAGAGATATTCAATACCTTACTCAAAAATCGTAACACACTCCCACTATCCATATTGCACATTGGCATATCCTTCTTTTGACTAAATCAAACTCCTTTGATTATCAAACAAAGAAATTGTCTAGAGAAACTTGTTTGAGTCCATAAATGAATCTCGTGGGCTTACATATCATGTCATCGTCTATGAACATCGAGCTTTCTGCCCAACGCCTTCAACACTATCATATAGCCATGATAAGAAGTTACAACAAGCATAGTCTGAATAGAACTGGGCTCAGCCTTACAGGGACATTCCTCTGGTAAGATGACTAGGTTTATAACCTGGTTGTCACTGATGGAATCTAATTCAGATATTATGGCTCCTGGCCATATCTCTCAATCTTGCCTTTTAAACGTTCTTTCATAAGTCATGAGATATTCATTCTTCAAGATGAACATACCAGCAGCCCTTTCAGGCTTTAGGTTATCCACAGACTTACAGAACATTTGTGTACACTGAGCAGTGATCTACACCTCATCGCTATGCGGCGTCTGCTCATGTTCCAATGGTTGAATGTATCTTTGTGGTTCTCAAACTCTTTTGAGATCTTATTCACTCCCACTGTTTCTTTTGGAAAAAAAAACACTTCCTCTAGAAGACAGCATGTTTGGAGACAAACATTTTGCTCCGCGGACAAGTAAATAATATCTAGCATACTTGCTAAGATATTCCACAAAGTCTCATATGTCGTACTAGGCTCCAAGCCTTTCTGACTTTGCCTATGACAACTTCAAATCATCGGTTAAGATAGAATCGACATTATCATCTTCCATATCTAATATGGAATTTATTCAACCTTTATTTTGGAACTAGGTTAAGCATAAGGGCACTATCGCGAAACGGGTAAGGGATACTTCGCATGGCTTGCGTCACACTTTTATCATATAAAGTGTTGTTTCCATTTCAGGAGCACAATCTAATTGCGTATCCCAAAGATGGTATCCTTCAAGGAGAATCTTATTCCTTTCAGACGACTTAAAACACCCTTCGTATTAATTACTTGACCAATTGAAGATTAATTCTAAGTAGCTCATCAATCTCATATTCGAACTAGCTCGAACTTTTCGGGCTTTCCGAATTGTCGTACTTCAATAAGACGCTCAACTATTTCTAAAAATAGTCATAGAGATTAATAAACATTTATTTGTGATATTAACTATCATGAGCCAACAAACATCGGTATGTTTAGGCTCTAGTAAAACTTCTAGGTTTCATAACCTTTTCTTAAAAGGGTACTTTAGTCCTCTTTTGGATAAGTGCACGATAACCCACATGATTCATGATCATATGGTTCAAAGAAAGACATCGAATGACGCTTAATTACACGCTTCCTTCCGGAGAGACTATGCCTAGAACAACCACAAATCAAGAATAACACCATACAAATATTTAGTTGAGATCTCATCACATATATCAACTATATAGTGACATCAATCTAGTATGTTAGATTCAAAGACCCTCCAACTTTATCGAATAACATTTATTCTTTACAATTGAGTATGTCTACCAAATCCTAACAAATAATCGAAAGTATGTTCTTCATAAGAACCGAACATAATAACATTTATTTGTTTCCTTTTCGCTTTACTAGATCCGAATATGGTAAGTGTCACAACGCTTGTTTCACCTTCCATATTTGTCATCCAATCCTTCTAATTTAATCACACTCGTAAGGTATCATATATCTTAGGGTTGACTTTTAATTTGGAAAGATTTATCTCAACTCTCTTGCCTATAATAGAAACTTCGATAAGTTCTCTATTTAAGCACACGCCTCTAACTTTCCTTTTAATCCTTTAAGTACTTGTAAAAGTTTCTTATTGTAGTCTTCATAAGACTTAAGAAAGATCACAAGAACCATGTCTTCAATTTCCTTTCATAAAGAAAATCTAAATTCATTAAATAGTTTATTTAACCTTTTGAATTGCATTCAAAACATTAACTATTCAATTAACCTTTAAGCAATGATAGAATTAAGTCGATACTTAAATCTTTTAATTTTGAAAACAACCTTTCCAAAACTAGACATGGTCATTCTCATTCAACGTTTGAATTATTTGTCATCGTATGATCAATGATCATCTTGGATCGTATCCAATATCATGAGCTTCCGCTTTCCTTTAATAATTAAAGTCTCGAGTCTTGCATCAATTATGTAGTCTCCTTGTCTCTAACTACTATAACGGGATTGCTCGTGTCATTGCTTATTTTAAAAGGATTAAAACTACTTAACCATATTTGAGAACGATTCTCAAAAGGTAATACCATGTTTGGTTTTACTAATCGAGAATAAAACATAAATATAGAATTTGCTAACTACAACATTAAAAAATGAAAATAAAAGAGTGTTGTTTGTTTATACACGCAAAATCAAAAATGGTCTTTTGGTTTATGATTTTGCTCCCACTAGTCAACTACTCCCAATTGACTTTCAAGAATATTTCAAAATTCTTTAGTGGCTGAGATCCAATCTAGTTACCTTGATTCCCGGCGGTGGTCGATCAACCAAGATAATTTCGAAAGGTAGGTAACATCTTACCATTCACATCTCTATGTGATTCTCAGTGGTTGACTAGTCAACTCTTTGGCGATACACATCACTATGTGTTAGTCAACCCCTTGTCTCTAAAGTCAGACGGCCCTGACGGTGGCCAATCACCGAAAGACTCTAGTCAAGTCATAACCCAATATTCACGAGATCTCATACGATCATATCTCAATAACGACGATATACCCGAGGTAGGTCAACTCCCGGCGGTGGTCGATCAGTTGGATCCGAACACAGGCTCTTCACCGTCGTTATAATATTGGGAGACAATATTTCGACTTGATTTTTGTTGTGGAAGTATTTTTCGTAAATTAATTCACTTAATTAATTTTAATTTCGGTCTCATCAATTATATCTATCTCTATAGATATATATCCTACACATTTATCTAGATCGTGCCTAGTCATGCATCTATCGTATCATATAAAATAAATACAAGCACAAAATAAATAAATGCGTAAAGTAACCGGTATGATCATGGACTTTTCCTAGGTGCGGTTTCGAATACAAACTGACGAAACCGCGGGTCACAATCTAAGGGTAGCTGCAACCGCTAATAGGATCTTTAATGCGCCATTCTCCAATGGGATCTTTATTATTCTTTCTTTGGTCTCCATCTTCTGCTCCATTCTTGTTACATTTAATTCTATCTAATAAAATAAATACACCCGCCGCTTACGGGGGAGTCAACGGAATGGGATAAATGCGAGAAAATAAACTAGGTCACGCTCTTCATAATGGCCTAGACAATTTTTTAAACCAACGAAAAAATTAAATCATTCACATCTATCTATCCTATCGTTGAGTCCACGTGATCAATCGGGTCCATATAATCATATTATATCTACTATATCTAATCCATACAATAAAATCTTATGAAAAGATAAAATTAAAATTTAACTACTTGCGTCTTAATTAATCAATTAACATTTAATCCATTAAATAATTTTATCTAATCAATTAACTAATTAACATTTAATTAATTAAATGATTTTAATCGAAATAAAATTAACGATTAATTTTAAACGATTTTAATTTTGATTTTAATCAATTAGAACTATTCTAAAATTAAATTAAAATTAAATCACTCTTTGTTTCTTTCCTTTTGATTCGTAATCAAAAGGGATGTCGATGGTTTCTTTAAACCATGACACGACTAAACAACGAGATATCTATGCACAATAAATATCACGGGACGAAAAGTCGAGCACATCGAATAATCGAAGAGTGGGTTCACCGAGAATCCATCACTCAACCTCGACTTAACGTGTCGTGATTTGAATCTTGCATATATCAATTAATCACAACTATGAACTATATTGAAACATAAAATACACAAAACAAAAATCTTCTTTTAGTATCGTTTTCTTAAATAAAAACTTTCATCTTTTAATTACGTGATTTAAACGATAAAATTAACTACGCAAATAAACACGCTTATTGCTTAAGCTCAAGCTCTCTCGATACCACCAGCGTAGGAAATCAACGCGAACGCAGCGAATTTAAAATTTTATTTCCTTTTAACCAGGATCGACTTCGTTTAAGCAATAAACAAACAAGTAGTAGACGGTGGTTACCTTGGTTGATCTATAAGATCGACGCTTTGACCGTCTGGGAGAGTAGTTCGCATAGAGCCGCCCAAGTGTTCGGCCTCTACCGCTAGTCCACACGAACAGACCGCGGAATCCCACCATGGATTGCTATCGGAAAACCCCGTTGCTAGACCGGACTTTTCCTCCCTCACAAACTCACTATAGGAAGCCCTCTTTCTTACACAAGAACTATGAGTTCTTGCAATTTTTCACAAGAACAATTGCTCTTGGAAGAATGGTGTACTAAAGAGCTTGGCAAGCCCTCTTATTTATACTAGAGAGGCGCCAAGAGGCTTGTGTAGAGGGGAAAAACCTTTTTCCAATAAAATAAGGAAAATATATTTGATTGATTTATCTCATTTATTATAATATCTTATATCAAATAAATCTAGGATATTGTCAATATCTTATATTGAATATTCCCAAGATATTGTCAATATCTAATATTGACTATCTTTATTTTATTACCATAAATCAATTTACACATGTGTATATATCACATATATATTACACAAATAAATCTATATATAAATATATAGCCATTACATATGTGAACATGTATATCTTATATATATGTACATCACACGCATGTTAGCTAATATATATATATAAATATTAATATCTAATATTAATATATGGTAATACCATTAATTAAATTGCACAATCCAAGTGTATCTTATACACTAATAAGTTGCTCCCCCTTTAGCCATAAATTGGCTTCCGGAATATTCTTTAATTAATATAATTAATATCTTGTATTTTATTTATTCATAATAAATAAATACCACCATATTAATTTACCACTATAACCTTTATAGTCTCGAGATAAACTTTCCTTATTTGGTTATCATCTATAACCACATTTTAATCCGGCTAGATGTTCTTATGTGTGTGACCCGATAGGCTTCCGAATATGTTGGCCGTAGACACAAGGTGCAAATTACGAAAATGCCCTTCATGCCTAACGATCACGGGATAGCGTCTAGCAACACACCGTGACCCCCAATCATCGGAAGAGTCAAATGCAATGACTACTACCTTTCATGTGAAACAGTTACCGTGTAACTTACAATCCTATCGCTGTAATAATATCCCTACGGTCGTTAGTCGAGTGTCAAAACATCAACGACCGTATCTTATAATCTGGTTATCAAACTCTCTCGAAGTAACACATTTACTCCCACTTTGCAAAGATTCACGAGAGCTAGACATTCCTTATAAGAAGGCCATTTCGGATATTCAATCCTCGATCATAGATACGCGATTCCCGCATTTACCAATCATGTATACTCCGCGTGCTTCAATATCATACCCAATCACTACCGCATGATCGCCCGCGTGGCTGTGGAAACCTCAATAGTGTCAAAGCATGACAATCCACACCGTGATGCCATGAAGACTCGGTCTTAAGGATAATTACACAACCGCCACATAGTGTGACACTTATTCGTGTAAGTGGGTCGATCTAACGTCACGCATTCTCTAATACACGCCCACGTGCGGTCAAGTGTCTCTACACTTCGATAGACGAGATCTATCCCCTCGCCTCAAAGAGAGAAAGACATCTAATACGTGCTAATCTGCTTATACTATCAATGCCCCGTTTGATAGTACGTTAGCTAGAGACATTTAAGTATCAAACTTATTAAAGTGATTAGAGATCTCATCAACCATAATCACCTATCATGGTTTCTCTATCACAGTTTAATACTAAGGACGTTATCATATAACAATTCATAATTGGTTCTTTAAAAGAACATATATATGACAACAAAATAAGCCATTTTATATATGCATAAACATAAAGAAATAGTACAAATGATCCGACCCGGTCGGATCCGGTCCAACCCGATTGGGTTTAGGACACTATTTCAACAAAAGACTCAACCGAGGCGAGTGAAACCACTCTTTCCTTAAGACAATTTTCTCCGGTATAATGCCCACGGTAATAGCAATTGTCTCCCAGGATACAACGGTTTACCTATTCAATGTGGTGGCACTTCAAATTTTGAACATCGACGAACTCTACGGTGTTTTGATCTCTTCAACAATGCAAACTATTGCTAAAATGAGTGCTGTTTTTTGTGTGTAAAATCTGTGTGTTGAATTTTCAGTCAATTGAAGAATTTATGTTATAACGGATCGATCAAGAAGTGATGGTGATTGTGAGTAAAGATAAAAGAATAACAAGTAAACAAACACAGAAACAAGAAGAACACAGATTTAACGTGGTTTCCGGCAATGTGCCGACTACTCCACGGACAAACGAGGATATTTTTATTATCAACAGAAAGTTACATGTAATTACAATTAATACAGACGATATTTATAGCCTTGGGAATCCAACCTTAACCGACTAAACAGCCAACCCAGTAAATAACTGAAATACCCCAGAAGTAACTTAGACAAAACCCGAATAAACATGCAAAGAGACGTGTTCCCAAGTCTCGCCGAGCCTCTCTGAGACTTGTCTTGATGAGCTTGCCATCAAGGTGATCAACCCCATCGAACTTGCCCTCAATTTGAACACCGGACTTCAAAGAGATGCTTTATACAATGCTGACCAAAACATGTTTCCAAAAGCATACTCAAAGAGCATAGTTTAAGTCACCATTACAAATCTCCACCTTGACTTCAACTTCATGCAGATGACCGGATGCACAACCAAGTGCTAGAAATCCTCTTTGTCTTGATTTGAATATCTCAAAGAGACCCCATCATCACCGAGTATTCCCGGATACAAACTAACAGACTTTGGATATTCAAAGAAGTCCAGACACAATCCTGAACTTGCCCTTGGTATCTGTTTTATTGAACATATCGGCGGGATTGACATCGATCTTGATCTTATCCACTTTAACTCTCCTTTCATTTCTTAGAAAATGATCCTAACATCAATGTACTTGGTTCTCTCATGATGAACCCGATCCTTAGCCAAACATATTGCACTAAAGACTGTCACGATTCACTTTGGCTTGATCTTGATGTGTACTCGAGATCATTGACTAGCCCTTTAACCGATTGCTTTCTTTCTTTGCTTACATCGATGCCATGTATTCTCGCTTGAAGAATGGATAATGTCACTTTGTACCACTGTAAAGTCATCGCTACGTGGTTCCAACTTACCACAGAACCACCCAAAGTAAACACATACCCAGTCATAGACCTCCTGCTGTTCACATCGAGAGATAATCGTAATCACGAGTACCTGTGACAAAACATTGAGTACCACCTCCATAAATGAGTCCAATATCCGATGTTCCCTAAGGTACCTGAATATCCTCTTTCTTTCGCTTTCAGTGTTCCTTTCGAGTTGAGCCATAAACTCGCCGACAACACTGATTTGCTGAGCCAAATCAAGGCCTAAAATGCAGACCATGGCATACATAAGATCGCTCTCGCACTAGCATATGGAACTCTTGACATGTATTCTTCCTCTTGGTGGTGTGGAGCAAACACAGTAGACAAATGTAGATTTGGTGCCATTGGAGTATCTATAGGATAAGGCTGATATGAGAAAGAGTTTAAAGCCGACAGGATCCTATTTATGAATTGCACGCAATAATCAAAAGCATGAATGAGAGTTCGGTTTATTATTTTTGTGCTTAGTTTCTTCAAGAAATTTAAAGCTAGGTGTAGATTAATTTGGATGAACAACCAAAAGAACTAACATTTATGTTTTGACACTGACTTATATCCTAAATAACATAAATGAAGTAATTAAAAGAAATGCTTGAAAATTAATTAAGCCATCCCACAAAAAGAAAGGAATAAGAATTGCATTAAGCCATCCCACAAAAAGAAAGGAATAAGAATTGCACTATCTTGCAAGAAAAAATGTTTTCTTGTGCTTAATTATTCTAATAAACAACCTTAAAATATAATTTACTTATATCTTAATAGAGAGGCATATCATCAGATTCCTACATGTTCAACTCAAAGAAAGAATGAAAGACAAAAAAAAATATATTTTTAAGACATACTGAATTCTGTTTTCGTGTCATAATCCCAATTCAGTAGCAATTTGTTTAAATTAAAGAGATATATATATATATCTTCAAACATTAAATTAAGAATGGTGACAACTAGAAGTGCTGCTGCAAGGAACAAAACTGATGATCATTTGATGTTTGAAGAATTGGTTCCTTCATCTGGGTGGTCTGAGGATTTAAATACTCATCTTTTGATTATTGATCTTCCTGGTATATATATATGAAATTCAATCACTGTTTTAATTTTCCCATGTATTTTCTTATTGGCCACCATAATTATTATAACATAGTTTCTATACTATAATCAATTTTTTTATTTTTAAATTTTAAATGCACTATTAATCCAAAATGAAATTACCAGCATATATTACTACGTACTCTTTGGCTCTGTGTATGTCTGAATTAATTTCCCTGTTTTTTTGTTAAGAATATTGAAGATGATAAATAATGTTTTGGATAATGATTATGTGTAATGATATTGTTATGACATCTGGCACACAATATCCTAAGTTAGATTCTCTAGTACTAGTTTGTTATTCTTGATCTAGTATTTATCTATGTATCCCCTCGAAATTTACACAAGAAATATAATTTCCATTATGTCAATTTCCTTTCTTGGTATCGGAGCCATGGAGCGTCCAACGGCTCCAAATCAAATCAACCACACCTCCGTCACTTGCGGTTGTCACCTTCTTAACAATCAATCGATGCGGGCCGGTTCCTCCCCATCCGGCCGGGCCGTCTTCAATCCAAACTCCGGTCAACGGTGAGACAACCACTCTTAACTCACTAAATTTTTCCTCGTTTCCTTCGAGCTCCACTACTCCTCCGCCTCTCAGATCTCCGATTCAACCAACCCCCTTTTCTGGTCACCTCACTCAGACCGTCACTGTTAAACTTGACCGGACAAACTATCTCCTTTGGCGCTACACCGTTCTTCCGGTGGTTCGTGGACACAAGCTCGATGGTCACCTCACCGGAACTCAGACCAAACCATCACCCTTCTTAACTTATCCAGGTCCTAGAGGTGTTACATTGACCTCCAGTATCCCAAATCCGGCGTATGAGGAATGGATGACGACTGATAGCCTTCTTATGGGATGGCTTCTTGGATCGATGACAGAGCAGGCTCTCCTTGAAATTGTTGGTTGTGATACTGCCTTTGATGTTTGGAAAACCCTTGAAGACTTATTCAACAGTCATTCAGAGGCTCGAATGCTTGAATTCAAGGATGCTCTCACCAAAACCACAAAAGGAACTAAAACCATGGCAGATTATCTCGCCCATATGAAGTCCTTCACTGATCAGTTAGCTGCTGCAGGCTACCCTGTCTCCAAGTCGGAATTGATTCTTGCTACTCTAGGCGGCTTGGACAAGGACTACGAAGCTGCCATCGTCAACTTAACCTCTAGGGTTGGATCTCTCACCTGGCAAGAAGTTTAATCGGCCTTAATTACTCATGAACATCTGATTGCTCGATTCAATCCTATGCAATCTCTGGACAATGGACAGCCAGCTGCACATTTTGACTATAGGTCAAACTCCAAATTCGAAAACAAGCCCTCCGGAAACTCTTACCAGTCAAACTCTAGTCGAGGAAGAGGCCAATCCAGAGGTGGCAGAGGCAGGGGGCGAGGTGGCCGGAGCTCAAGTGGCTCAGGTAGAGGAATGGTATGTCAATTATGTGGCAAGACTAGTCATACAACACCAATTTGCTGGCATAGGTTTGAAGAGGATTTCAATCCAAATGGAGATCAAACTACTCAAAAAAAAAAAACAACAGCAGCAACATCCAAACCCTAGACAAGTCTCAGGTTATCTTGCTACTCCTCAATTTGTTAATGATCAAGCCTGTATCCGGGCAAGTGGTGCCTCCAACCATGTCACATCCGATCTTAATAACTTGCACTTGAGCTCAGTTCTTGATCCGTAATGACTCTTTAACAGCTTGGTAGTGGTGAAAGACTTAAAATACTCAATGTTGGCACCAAACACTTTGCACACACCACACCTTCCACTTGCTTTGAATTCCCTACTACATGTCCTCATATTACAAAGAATTTGTTAAGTATATCTAAACTAATCTATGATAATCCCATCTATGTTGTGTTTGATTCATCCTGTTGTTTTGTCAAAGAACAGACTACAGGGAAGACTCTTCTAGCAGGGGCTCTTGAAGATGGACTCTACAGACTGTCAGCTGCTTGTTTGTCCAACCCTACTTCACCTAAAGATGTCTCTATGTCATCCCCTTTGTCCTTAGTTGGTTCTAGTCATTCCTGTATTGATGCCAATGTGTGGCACAATAGGTTAGGTCACCCATCCAAGAAGATCTTAGCCAAGTTTTAATGCATTGTAATAACTCTACTTTGAATGAAATGGATTTCTGTGAGGCCTGCCAGTTTGGCAAAGGCCATGCTTTACCCTCTTTTCCTTCAAGTTCTCATGCTTCTACTGTTCTAGATCTTGTGCATTCTGATATTTGGGGTCCTGCACCCTTAAAATCTACTCATGGCTACACATATTATATCCATTTTATTGATGATCATTCTCGTTTTACTTGGATCTACCCACTTAAACTAAAATCTGAAGCATCTTTTGTCTTTCTTGACTTCAAAAGGTTTGTTGAAAACCAATTTGGAACTACCATCAAGTGCCTTCAAACTGATTGGGGAGGGGAGTACATGACACTCACCCCCATCTTAAAACAGCATGGGATTAAGTTCAGACACCCTTGCCCTCACATTCATGCTAAAAATGGCGGGAGTGAGAGGAAACACAGCATATCATAGAGCTAGGGTTAACCTTACTTGCTCAAGCCAGTATGCCCTTGAGATCATCAAAGGGAAGCCTTTCAACACTCTGTCACCCTCATAAACATTCTTCCCACTCCTGCTCTCAACTCCAAATCCCTTATGAGGTCATTTTTCATAAAAGTCCCGACTACACCATCCACAGGGGTTTTTGGATGTGCTTGTTACCCCATATCCGCCCCTACAATTCTCACAAATTTGCTTTTCACTCCACCCTTTGTGTTTACCTTGGCACCTCCCTTCTCACAAAGGTCATATCTGCTTAGATCGATCTGGTAGGTTTACATAACCAAGAATGTATCATTCAATAAAACCACATTTCCACTTTAAAACTGGTTTTCTTCAAGGACCACACAGATCCATTCACTATGATATTCCCCAAAGTTCCTTTCCTTTCCACCTAAGCACCTCCCAGCAGCATGACAGTCAAGATGTGGCATCTTCAAGCTCCCTTTCACCTATGGTAACACCCTCTCATGTCACATACTCTTCCTCTTCAGGGGGCACATTAGAACACACACAAACACCAACTCACTTAACACACACACAGTCTCAGTCACCTCACACACAAACACCAACTCATTTATCACCAGACTCACAACACTCTGTATCTTCTACACATAATACTATTAAAGAGAAAGAGCATGTTCCATCACACACTCATCCCACTGGGATTATAGCACACCTTATGCAAACCAGATCCAAAAGTGAGATCTTCAAACCCGAAACCTATACTTCCAGTGTTGAGCCACTTTCAGTATCCCATCCTATTGAACCTGTTAAAGTGTCAGATGCCATGGTCCAACCAGAGTGGAAAAAGGCTATGTACGATGAATATGATGCCCTGATGAGAAATGGAACTTGGGAGCTAGTTCCTCATGATCCCAAACATCAATTAGTGGGCAACAAATGGATCTTCAAGTTGAAACTAAATCCAGATGGCACTATTCTGAAACACAAAGCAAGACTTGTTGCCAAAGGGTTCCTACAGTCTTATGGTATCAACTTCACAGAGACGTTTAGCCCTGTGGCCAAGGCATCCACCATCAGAGTCATACTAGCAATTGCAGTGACATTAAAGCTCGGGAAATCGATGGTAGACATTAATAATGCCTTTCTAAATGGCCCTCTTAAAGAAATAGTGTACATGCCACAGCCTGGAGGCTTTGTTGACTCTCAGAGACCTACTTATGTATGCAAGTTAAGGAAAGCACTGTATGGCTTGAGGCAAGCCCCAAGGGCCTGGTTTGATGCTCTCAGAGATAAGCTGATTGACTGGGGATTCCAGCAATCCAGGTGTGACAACTCTCTATTTATTTTTAAAAGAGGTCAGATAGTTCAGTATGTTCTGGTTTATGTAGATGACATACTTGTCACTGGCAACTCCTCACAACATATCCAGAAATTTGTCACTCAATTAAACTCTACCTTTTCCTTAAAAGACTTGGGGCAGCTTTCACATTTTCTTGGCATGGAGGCACATAGAGACAGCACTGGTCTGTACTTAACACAAAAACAGTATGCAAGTCAATTACTATCCAGGTTAAACATGGAGAATATCAAGTATTGTCCCACTCCTATGGTGGCAGGAAGGTATTACACAGCAGATCAAGGCACCTCTATGGCAAATCCTAGTATCTAAATGAGTGCTATTGGAGGCCTGCAATACCTTACCCTGACTAGACCAGACATCACATTTGCAGTAAATTGTCAAAGTCAATTCATGCAGGCCCCCACTGATGTCCATTGGAATGCAGTTAAGAGGACACTGAGATTTGTAAAAGGTACTGTAGGGCAAGGCATACACTACAAACCCAGTCTTTCACTTCACATCAGTGGTTATTCTGATGCAGATTGGGCATGTGATCACACAGATAGGAAATCCACAGGTGGCTACTGTGTTTACATGGGAGACTCCCTAATTACTTAGAGCTCCAAGAAACAGACAGTGGTGTCCAGGTCTAGTGCAGAATCTGAGTACAGGTCACTTGCCAACTTATCCACAGAACTTCAGTGGCTGCAACATCTGATGCATGAGTTAGGTCTCAAACTCTTCAAGACTCTAGTAGCATGGTGTGACAATATCAGTGCAACTTTCCTGGCTCAGAATCCAGTCTTTCATGCTAGGACAAAACACATTGAGGTAGATGTGCATTACATTAGAGATATAGTCCTGAAAAAGATCATCTCTGTGCAGTTCATTCCTTCAGCAGATCAGCTAGCAGATTGCTTGACCAAAGCTCATCCATCAGGACTGTTTAATCACTTCAAGTCCAAGTTGAATGTTGTTACTCCGATCCACCATCCACCTTGAGGGGGGCTGTTAAGAATATTGAAGATGATAAATAATGTTTTGGATAATGATTATGTGTAATGATATTGTTATGACATGTGGCACACAATATCCTAAGTTAGATTCTCTAGTACTAGTTTGTTATTCTTGATCTAGTATTTATCTATGTATCCCCTCATAATTTACACAAGAAATATAATTTCCATTCTGTCAATTTCCTTTATTTTTTCACCTTGAAGGTTTCCATCTATGTGACAATATATGTGACATGATACGTGACTTGCAGTATGCATGTATATTCAGTTTCATGAATTGTGCCTATACACAACCCATATATGCAGTAACTTAGTACTGTAGCTTACATACGTGTCGTGAACCTAAGGAATTGAATAAGCATAGTGAGATTACTTGCATCCATATATTTAATTCGAGTAATACAATTTATTGGTGAACAGAATAATAGTTATTCATGTATTAATACTTAAGTATTAATAGTAGTACTTTGTGTTGGTAAAGTATTGAACAAAGTTAATTGTTGATATTCTGTGATACACAGAAATGGAAGGAATAACTGCAAATTCAACCATTGCAAAGCAAGTACCAGTCCAGTCCACTCCGTCATCCCACCTTGAGAAACCTGAGAAATTCGGAGGACAAGATTTTAAGAGATGGCATCAAAAGATGCTTTTCTACTTAACCACCCTCAATCTGGCTAGAATGGTGACAGAAACTGCCCCAGTTGTCCAAGAAGGGGAAAATTATCGTGAATCACATCGCTCTTGATGCGTGGAAACACTCCGATTTTTGTGCAGAACTACATTCTCAATGACACTGAGAACACTCTCTACAAGTATTCTCAATGTACAAAACCTCAAAGGAATTGTGGCGTGGCATTGAAGAAGAAATATAGAACCGAGGATGTTGGCAAAAGAAATTTATTGTAGGCGATTTATGGGTTATAAAATGATGGATTCACGGTCAGTTGTTAGCCAAGTGGAAGAATTGCAAGTTATCATTTCGAGGTGCTTGAAGAAGAAGGAATGTTGATTAGTGAGGCATTCCAGTTTGTTCGCTATCATTGAAAAGCTTCCACCTTCGTGGAAGGACTACAAGAGCTATCTAAAGCATAAGCATAAGGAAATGACTATGGATGGCCTTGTGATGCGACTTTAATTGAAGAAGATAACAGAAATTCTGATAATGGCATAATGATAGGGCATTCCAAGGCACACATGGTTGAATCCAACAACAATGGCAAGGGCCAGGAAAGGAAGTTCAAAGGTGAAAGCTCGAAAAGCAATCAAGAGGTTAAGAAGTTCAATGGTAAATGCTTTAACTGCGGGAAACAAGGACACCGCAAAAATGAATGCAGAAAACCTCCAAAGATTGAGCAAGCAAACATAGCAGAAATAGTTACTAAAACTATGGATGAGTTGAATCTCTCTGCATGATGTCTGCAAAATTATATCTGAGTTCCTTTTATTAAATATGACTTTATGTCGTGGTTTTTAATAAACAACTTAATTTATGCAATATTATGTATGTGTAATATATGTATAATTTTGTATTTGGATGTTCAAGTAAACATCCTAATGATTGTACGTACCTAATGCGGTGACAAGTAATTATTATGAATATATATACATATATTGTTGTTTATATTCATATTATTTGTGGATTTTCTTTCACTATTATGATATTCATTTTAAGATGTAAAGATGAAGTTGTTAATGCGTTTAAATCAACGTAATAAATAAGTTAATCAATTCTTGGTGATCAAGGTGGAAAAGTGTGGTTCAAGGTTTAATGAATTTTGTTTTGGTACCAAGAATATTCATCAAATCGATGATTGACACTTACCTGAACCGGTCAATGTTGCTAAATAAGGATTAACTTGAGGTCTACCCAAAACCTGTGGGGAAGATTATCCTATTGACTTAAACTTCATCAGATTCTTGGAAATGTGGGGGTGATTGATAAAAGAAATTTACCTAAACAAAATGATATTACGAAAACAATGAAATGGAAAGGAGTTGAATCCTTGGAAAGGATATTGTGTGTGACTCAGTATCTATCACTATTATTAGCATGCAATAATCGGTAAGTAATAGAACAAGCACACAGTAATATGAAAAATGGTAAGTCATGATTAATACATCGTAGACACAATACCATTTATTAATTGATCTCTGATGAGAGTCAAATTGGCTATCATTTTCTATGTAATTATACCCCGTTTATACCTCGTTATATGTTTTCTGAGACATTTGGTTGTATTTTGATGTATTTACACCTTGGTTATCATTTCGGGACGTAGGACGTAAAGTCCTGGATTCTCGGTCTCTTTCGGTGTAATTTACTATACTCTCGGTCACCTAGTGTCCTGTATGGATTATGTGTGGTATTTGTTGTGATTTTGTACAGGACTTAGGTGTTTGAGATGTCCGGAAGGCTAGATACGAGGATTGGAACGTGTGCCCGAAGCTTAAACGTTCAAACGGATCAAAACGCGGTGGTACTACAACCAAACCTTCCATTGATCTGCATTTTGATCCATCTTAGAGGCATTTTCTGGACTGGACATCTTCTTAAAAGTTGTATACAATTTCATTATATTTCCAACAGATTTTGAATCACTCGATTTGGAGGTCTACACACAAAGTTATGGCTGTTTTTCTGAAGGTGTGTCACCGTAGGCGCCCGCCTAAAATGCGGTTTTTGTCTTAGAAAGTTCCTGATGGGTTTTGTGATGGGAAAAATCTGACAGGCGGCCACCTGTCAGTACAGGCACCCGCCTAGTAGTCCAGATCTGCAAAACACTTTAAATACCCCCTCATTTTGATCTAGATGGAAGACTCCTTTTTTAGATCGATTTTTCTGCGTATTTCTTCATTTTTTCTTAGCTTAGATTAGTTGTAGGTAGATTAACTTAGTTTAGTCGTAGATCGTTGTAATCCGGAGGATCTCGGGGATAGCTTGACGCGTTATTGACGGGATTTCTTCTGGAAAACCAATTTTCTACCCGGTAATTTTAATTAACATATTGTTCTTGTTTTCAATCTTGTTTTATGTTAGCTTTGATTGTTGATTTCTTTTATTTTGCTTAGTAGTATAATGAGTAGTAATCTGTTTATAGCCGAGATATGTGATAGCCTTCGAAATCGAATCCTTAGCTCGTTGATTGAAGTGTTTTGATGTTATGATTGTTAGATTCTCGGTGTTGTTATCGTTCTAGAACTTATTCTTAATGACTTTTATTGAACTCGTGACTCGATAATCATATATCACACATCTTCTTTACATATGTATTTTGCGAGAGGGTGCGGGAAAAGGGGTTCTAGGATCACCCTGTAAAACCGACTGAGTTGTTCAGATTCGGTTTCGTGTGTGAGGTTTATATCATTGTTAATGGCGTCTCATAGATCGTAGACCATGTCGGGTTAGTTAAATCCGGTTAGCGGACTGCTGAACTCCGACATAGGAGGGTAGATTATTGAATTAATGTCTATACTCGGAATTAGGAAATGACACCCTTTGTGTGACAACGAGGCGGACTGTTGAACCTATAATAAGAGGGTGGATTATTGAATTAATGTCTATTTTCGGAAACAGGAGACGACACCCTTCAACGATGCTGAGAACATTAGAGTTTGTCGATACACTTCCGGAAACGAGTTAGGGTTAGAGAGTAGTTTGTTGGATCATAGCTCGGCTATCTTGTTTTTAGTAGTTTAAAATCTTTTCTCTTATGTTTATTTAGTTGTTAGAACCGGTGATCTGACAAATCACCAGGTTCAATTATTGTGTTGACCTGAACTAGGGATGAGACCGACTTTGGTACTCGACCAGATTCCCTGTGGGATACGACCTTGACTCACCAATTCTAGGCTACAGTTGACCCGGTACACTGCCGGTGAGATTGGACACTTAGAAAAGGCTGATCAATCTATAATGGTTTGATTTCCTCGATTATATAAAGTCGTAGGTGAATATTGCGGATCCGCTTATAAAAAAGGTTTATCTAGAGATCGGGTGTCAAATTTTTGACAAACGAGAATGGGATCAAGCCTATACGCATGTTCCTCTTGTGATGGTAACCCAACCATAGTGCCTGGAGATCCCAAGATCATGGTTCAAAAGGACAACTAAGTTATGAGGACATTTAACACTTACCCATTCTCATTATAAACAAAAGTGTTGTCTCAGATTATGGTAGGTTAAGCTAATGCTTTTAATGACCCCTATACTACATGGCTAAGCCAAGTAGGGTATTGCAGTACTCTTGATGGGAGGTCACCTATGTAAGTGTGAAGTGGGGCCGCTTTATGGGATTTTAAAGGCTTGAATTCTCTACGACACTTTACAAACCAAGAGTGATCTTGGGCCAAAATGGACACAACCATGAGAACTCGATAATGGTAGGGAGTCTATTGTGTAGGTATCATTGTCTGGCATACACCAAAGCCTGAGCAATTCAAGACCTAGTTCATTGCATGGCCGAGTATGTCCGATGGTATTCTACTAGTGAAGGTTCAAGGCGTAAAAACCACCTCGCCTGATGCAATAGATTTCCACTTGTAATCTCTTCAGAGTCTGCATTGCATATGCATCAACATTGCATTTTTGTAAGGGAAAATCATAATTTCTCATTCATGTGGGGGATTGTTGGAAATTATAATCCGATAATCATTTATACGGGTTAAGGGGCGCTATTTCGAATAAGTGATTATAGTTTATTTGATGTTATAAAATTGATTTTTAGTGAATGAGAAATTTTATATATATATATATATATATATATATATATATATATATATATATATATATATATATATATATTAATTTGCCGTAATGTCTTTATTTTCAAACTAATATTATGAGATGCATGTACTTAACCTTTGGATTGGGTTGCATATGTTCAATATATGTGACTCTTGAACATGAAACAAGCCACGACAGTTTGGAAATAATAAAAACGCAAGTTCATATATTTCACACAAAATCATAATACACAAGTTTCACAGTTGTTTAAAAACAACAGAAAGAAAAATCCAAATCAAACACATAGAAATATTCATGTGCCTCATATATGTGTGTGGGTGAGAGATTTATTCTTCGGGGAAAAACACTACTATATATAATACATGTATTCAATCATCTCCAACTGGCCATGGCCGGAACAAAAGTCAGCATCCTTTGTAATTCTTCCAACTGCAATCAACCGGTATAGCAGCCGCATACGGATATATGACATGGATCAGTGGCAGGAGGACACTCGCAATTAGGGCAAGGCTCAACCTCATCATACTCGTTGCAATCATACTGTTTGCATAATTGGGATACATACACAAAAGTTGTCAAGTATTTTCCCACTAGATAATAAAGATCATTATATCCTCTGCAAATTGAAAGGTTATATATGGCCCTGGTGCAACTATCTATCATATATAATGAAATAATGAATGTTGGGTTGTTCTTATTTTATCATATATATATATATATATAGAGAGAGAGAGAGAGAGAGAGAGAGAGAGAACTAAGGACGTACCGTCTCTCAAAATGGTTGCTCGGAGTCGGTGGTGTGAATCGGCGAGGAAAGCAGACCCGAACAACATCATCATGAAGCCGAAGAGGGCTAAATTACAATTTGGTCCTCTAACTAGACACGTTTTTCGATTTTGGTCCTGGTTTTTCTCCGGCGACAATTTTAGTCCTGTAAGTGGTTTTTTATTTTTATTTTTTTTTTTTTTTTTTTTTTTTTGCAAAAACAGGCCGGAAAGACCACTTACAGGACTAAAATTGGTCTTTTCCGGCGACAATTTTAGTCCTGTAAGTGGTCTTTCCGGCATTCGTGACTATTTATGCAAAAAAAAAAACCACCACTTACAGAGTAAAATTGTCGCCGGAGAAAAACCAGAATCAAAATCGAAAAACGTGTCTAGTTAGAGAACCAAAATTGTAATTTAGCCAGCCGAGGAGTATTGGCCCTACTTTTGTTGCAACCATATGTGTCTCCAAGATCTTGAATGGATTCTACTTTTTATGAACTATCAAAAGTGAGTTGTGTACAAACTCATTCTTATAGTTTGCTTCGTTTTTATGGTAATCGTGATTCATGCTCGTTGACTTGGTACACGTATAGTTTTAATCTTGTAGAAAAAAAGTTGCATATATTCGTAACAGGGCCGAGTCAAAACAATGAAAAACGCCTCAACAGGGGCCGAGTCGAAATACTGAAAAATACATAAAGATCGAATAAGTCAAACGCTTCGTTTCTAATATGAAGCCATATGTAGTTCAACCAACCCTCACTTTATGTTTGTTTTCAATCATTTGGGATTTATTACTTGTTTCTCTGCTCAATGTTAACTGGAAAGGCCATGTTCAACGTTTATTTATTAGTTAGTGAAGAAATAGGTAAGAAAGCTGTCTTTATTTTGTTTTTTTCTGATTGTATTTGTTTCCCTTGTTCATATTGTATTTATTTTAGTGGAGGCCTAGTTTGGTAATTACGCATAAACGCGGAAGCCATGACATAGGCTATCAATATTTTACTGTATGATTTGTGAATGAGATGAAAAATATTTCTCCCGAGTTTTTTGACATGGTATCAAAACGAGGTTGAGATCTCTTCCAAAAAAAGAAAAAAAAAAACAACAGAATCAGGTTCGGCTAAGAAACCTTGATTGAAGAAGACTATGACAGCCATTGAAGCCGAGAAAAAGCTTGGTGCTTCTTCTCTTAGCACCACCGACAACCGAGACATGCTGAGGGGTGTTCCCTGTTAGAATTAGTCAATATCGGTAATTATTAGCAATAATTATAAGATATTGTATATTCATTGTACAGCTGTATGTTAGCCTAGAATATATTGACTACAATGAATATACAATATCTTATAATTATTGCTAATAATTACCGATATTGACTAATTCTAACATTCCCAAGTCTCATTGAGCCTCAAGAGACTTGGCATCAAAGAAGTCGATCAACCTCACCGAACTTGCCCCAACACGGAACACCGGACTTGAGATACTTTATACAATGCTGACCAAAACATGTTTCCAAAAGCATACTCAGTAGCATAGTTTAAGTCACCATTACAAATCTCCACATTGACTTCAACTTAATGCAGACTGACCAGATGCACAACCAAGTGCCAGAAATCCTCTTTGTCTTCAGATTTGAATATCTCAGCAGACCCCCATCATCACCGAGTATTCCCGGATACAAACTAACACTTTGATATTCAAAGCAAGTCCAGACACAACTGAAACTTGCCCCTTGGTACTGGTTTAGTGAACATATCAGCAGGATTGACATCAGTGCTGATCTTATCCACTTTAACTCTCCTTTCATTTCTTAGAAAATGATACCTAACATCAATGTGCTTGGTTCTCTCATGATGAACATGATCCTTAGCCAAACATATTGCACTAAGACTGTCACTGTACACTTTGGCTTGATCTTGATGTAGACTCAGATCATTGACTAGCCCCTTTAACCAGATTGCCTCATTTGCTACTTTTGTCAATGCCATGTATTCTGCTTTAGTAATAGATAATGTCATCAGCACTCAGAAAGTTGTCTTCCAACTTACCACAGAACCACCCAAAGTAAACACATACCCGGTCATAGACCTCCTGCTCGTCCACATCGAGAGTATAATCGTAATCACAGACTCTCGTGACAAAACATTGATTACCACCTCCATAAATGAGTCCAATATCCGATGTACCCTAAGGTACCGAATATCCTCTTTATCGCTTTCCGTGTTCCTTTCCAGTGTTGAGCCATAAACCTGCGACAATATCGATTGCTCGAGCCAAATCAGGCCTAGTACTGCCATGGCATACATAAGACTGCCTACTGCACTAGCATATGGAACTCTTGACATGTATTCTTCCTCTTCAGCTGAATGTGGAGCAAACACAGTAGACAAATGTAGATTTGATGCCATTGGAGTATCTATAGGATAAGGCTGATATGAGAAAGAGTTTGAAGCCGACAGGATCCTATTTATGAAATGAGAGTTCGGTTTATTATTTTTGTGCTTAGTTTCTTCAAGAAATTTAAAGCTAGCTGTAGATTAATTTGGATGAACAACCAAAAGAACAAACATTTATGTTTTGACACTGACTTATATCCTAAATAACATAAATGAAGTAATTAAAAGAAATGCTTGAAAATTAATTTAGCCATCCCACAAAAAGAAAGGAATAAGAATTGCACTATCTTGCAAGAAAAATGTTTTCTTGTGCTAAATTATTCTAATAAACAACCTTAAAATATAATTTATTTATGATATCTTAATAGAGAGGTATATCATCAGATTCCTACAAGTTCAACTCAAAGAAAGAATGAAAGACAAAAAAAATATCTTTTTAAGACATACTGAATTCTGTTTTCGTGTCATAATCCCAATTCATTAGCAATTTGTTCAAATTTATCTTTAAACATTAAATTAAGCATGGTGACAACTAGAGCTGCTGCTGCAAGGAACAAAACTGATGATCATTTGATGTTTGAAGAATTGGTTCCTTCATCTGGGTGGTCTGAGGATTTAAATACTCATCGTTTGATTATTGATCTTCCTGGTATATATATATATGGAATTCAATCACTGTTTTAATTTTCCCATGTATTTTCTTATTGGCCACCATAATTATTATAACATAGTTTCTATACCATGATCAATTTTTTATTTTAATTTTAAATGCACTATTAATCCAAAATGAAATTACCAGCATATATTACTACGTACTCTTTGGCTCTGTGTATTTCTGAATTAATTTCCCTGTTTTTCACCTTGAAGGTTTCCATCTAGATGATGTAAAACTGTTGGAAATTATAATCCGATAATCATTTATACGGGTTAAGGGACGCCTATTTCCGAATAAGTGATTATAGTTTATTTGATGTTATAAAATTGATTTCTAGTGAATGAGAACTTATATATATATATATATATATATATATATGAATTTGCCGTAATGTCTTTATTTTCAAACTAATATTATGAGATGCATGTGCTTAACCTTTGGATTGGGTTGCATATGTTCAATATATGTGACTCTTGAACATGAAACAAGCCACGACAGTTTGGAAATAATTGAAATGAGATATTGGTTCATTTGGAGGCTTTGACATCTTATATATATCCTTAAAGGTCTGAATATTATTACAGAAGGAAAAAAAAAAGACTTATAAAGATATCTACGGGTAATAACATATCTGCATCTACGCTTTGCATAATTGAGTCAAGAAGAGATTACTAACCAGGCTTTGGTTCACGCTTTCTTGATTCATTTAAGTGTCAACCGATCGTAAGGTAAGGATTGTTGTATCTTGGGAGACGATTGCGATTACCGTGGGCACGAATTCGACGTAAATTCGTCTTAAGGATAGAGTGTTAAACTCGCCTCAATCCATAAGTTTTCGCTTATTTATTTGCGATTTATTAATTTTCTGAATATGTTAAGTTATTGTTGCAATGTCTGTTATGGTTTTGTTAAATCAGCATGTTCGAACGGTTAAAAGTGGCAACAATCTTAAGACGAAATTTTTGTATGTTTGAGTTAGGAATTTACGTGTCCTCCGTGCAGAAAACTAGCATGTTTAAAGGAATGAACCATAGTAATTAACCATAGCATGTTTAGACGAATTTACGGCACTATGAAAGTATATTTGGATAAGCATTAGAAAATTAAACAATTTTGCCTACCAATAACTATCTTTTTTTTCTTAAAGATTAGATTTGACATATAATTTCTTTTGCTGCTTTAAATTTTATTTTGTAAAGCCTAATCCTGATGCTTTACAAGACAACTTCAATGTTTTGTTATATGCAATTAACTTGATAAATGATATAAATATATAAATTTACAGGATGCATAAATATATGTTTCACCTCTGACGATAGGTTTCTTCCTTTCTGAAATGTAGAAGATGATGTTGAAGTTGAACATATGAACAGTCATGTAGGTTTACTATGCATAAGGAAGTTATACAGGATTAGAACAGTACTAGCCTTTAACTAGTTTGTTGAAGTCTTTTACATGATTAGAACAGTAAGTAGTACTGTAGTAGTATCTGTTCAACAATTTATGTGACAAGATACAAAACCCATATATGCATTAACTTAGTACTGTAGCTTACATATGTGTTGTGAACCTAAGGAATAAGCATAGTGAGATTACTTGCATCCATATATTTAATTCGAGAAATACAATTTATTGGTGAACAGAATATTAGTTATTCATGTATTAATACTTAAGTATTAATAGTAGTACTTGGTGTTGGTAAAGTATTGAACAAAGTTAATTGTTGATCTTATGTGATACACAGAAATGGAAAGAATAACTGCAAATTCAACCATTGCAAAGCAAGTACCAGTCCAGTCCACACCGTCATCCCACCTTGAGAAACCTGAGAAATTCGGAGGACAAGATTTTAAGAGATGGCATCAAAAGATGCTTTTCTACTTAACCTCCTCAATCTGCTAGAATGGTGATGTAAACCGCCTGGGCTTGTCCAAGAAGGGGAAAATTATCAGGAATCAGTCACTGCTCTTGATGCGTGGAAACACTCCGATTTTTTGTGCAAGAACTACATTCTCAACAGCCTGGAGAACACTCTCCACAATGTATTCTCAATGTACAAAACCTCAAAGGAATTGTGGCAGGCATTGGAGAAGAAATATAGAACCGAGGATGCTGGCAAAAAGAAATTTATTGTGGGCAGATTTATGGGTTATAAAATGATGGATTCACGGTCAGTTGTTAGCCAAGTGGAAGAATTGCAAGTTATCATTTCTGAGGTGCTTAAAGAAGAAGGAATGTTGATTAGTGAGGCATTCCAGGTTGCTGCTATCATTGAAAAGCTTCCACCTTCGTGGAAGGACTACAAGAGCTATTTAAAGCATAAGCGTAAGGAAATGACTATGGATGGCCTTGTGATGCGACTCAGAATTGAAGAAGATAACAGAAATTCTGATAATGGCATAATGATAGGGTATTCCAAGGCACACATGGTTGAATCCAACAACAATGGCAAGGGCCGTAAAAGGAAGTTCAAAGGTGAAAGCTCAAAAGCAATCAAGAGGTTAAGTTCAATGGTAAATGCTTTAATCAAGGGAAACAAGGACACCGCAATAATGAATGCAGAAATAGTTACTGAAACCATGGATGAGTTGAATCTCTCTGCATGATGTCTGCAAAATTATATCTATGAGTTCCTTTTATTAAATATGACGTTATGTCGTGGTTTGTAATAAACAACTTAATTTATGCAATATTATGTATGTGTAATATCTCAGTATAATTTTGTATTTGGATGTTCAAGTAAACATCCTAATGATTGTACGTACCTAATGTTGTGACAAGTAATTATTATGAATATATGTACATATATTGTTGTTTATATTCATATTAATTGTGGATTTTCTTTCACTATTATGATATTCGTTTTAAGATGAAAAGATGAAGTTGTTAATGCGTTTAAATCAACGTAATAAATAAGTTAATCAATTCTTGGTGATCAAGGTGGAAAAGTGTGGTTCAAGGTTTAATGAATTTTGTTTTGGTACCAACAATAGTCATCGAATCGAAGAATGACACTTACCTGAACCACTCAATGTTGCTAAATAAGGATTAACTTGAGGTCTACCCAAAACCTGTGGGGGAAGATTTTGCTATTGACTTAAACTTCATCGATTCTTGAAATGTGTGAGTGATTGATAAAGGAAATTTACCCAAACAAATGATATTATGAAAACAATGAAATGGAAAGGAGTTGAATCCTTGTAAAAGATATTGTGTGTGACTCAGTATCTATCACTATTATTGGCATGCAATAGTCGGTAAGTGATAGAACAAGCACACAGTAATATGAAAAATGGTAAGTCATGATGTTTGCGGTTTTATGCAAAGGAGTGATAAAATATAATAAATAAAACCGATGTCAACCCCAAGTGTGAAGGTTCGCAGCTATAGTGATGAAACCGGGTCGTATCCGTAGGGACTTGTACAAAAATAGTGTTTTTGCTTTCGATTTCTTTTGTAAGGTTGATGACTACGATCTTGGATTGAAAAACAATAAAACAAAGAGTTTGAAAATTGAAAATAAAAACTAGCACGTAACAAATCTTTCCGTAATAATTATAATTAAACAACTAAGCACCGCTTGATCCACCACCCCACCGAAATTAACAAGAAAGACGCACATTCGCTTGCAAGCCTTGGATTATTATCTACTAAAAGGCGCTTCTCTCTCGATTTAACACCGTTAACTAGTCCACCTCTCGATGCCACTAACGAATTTACGGAACAAAGATATGGATATAAAATCCTAATCTAACAATATTCTCCTCAACTTTCGCTTGTTAGAAGAAATATTATCACTCTCCTTCACGGCAATCTATGAATTTATCAACTATCGTATGTCTAAATTCAATCAGCATGCAACACAAGTCTAGTCATACAGATTGCACATAAACAATTCAAAACATGATGGAAGAACAAGAAACTTACTAGAACGAATAAATGCAAAAATCCTTGTTTATTCCGGTGATGGTGGCTTCACATTGGTGGTTCTAGCCTCGGCCTTAAGCCACTCATCTTCTTCAAAAACATCCTTATTTGCTGAATTGAAATTGAAAGAAAAATAAAAGAAAGACTATCTATGAATCTAATTTATTGCTAGTTGCTATACTAATTTTCTTCGATGTTTCGGATGTCTGCTTCTCGCTTGAATGGATGTCGCTTATATAGGAGTTTGTGGCCGACATAGGAAGGATCTAAAAACGCGTCGGATTAATTCTCGCAGCCTCGTAGACCGAACGTCCAGGCTCGGTCGACCGAATAGCACGGCTCGGTCGATCGAAGCGTACCACTTGAGCGCGCTCACACTGCGGCTTCATATACCGTGTTCCCCACTCCACTCTTTCGCCTCGATCCGATTTATTCTTCAAATGCTGATCCGATTTTCTTCTTTATTTTGAAATCCTTGATTGAATGACATAAATCTTTTCAATAAATAATATCCCCTTGCATTTCTTTATTTTCTACAAAATTATTGTTACACCAAGTCATCGAGTAATGATAATAATAAAATGTGTAACAAAATAGCATTTAATCCCAATATTTCCTCCTAATTAAATTATAAACCCTCAATGAACATTATATGAATTTATTGGTTAAAAACATGCTTTTCTCATTTATTTCCTTTAAAAACAAGGTAAATTGTTTAGGGATTAAGCCCGAAAATATAGTAAAATATACCCTAAACAACTCCCCACACTTAGCTTTTTGCTTGTCCCCGAGCAAAACAAACAACGACAAACTATCAAAAACCCACATAATTTGACACGAGATGTAGTCATGCTCACATCAAGCTAGCATCTAGCAAATCGAACTCACTCAGTGATTGTGTGTGTTGAACCCGCTAAACTTCCACCGATCCTCTCTTGATGTATTAAATCAAGCACTAACAGTCATCCGGTTAAATAAACGAAGTTCGTTCTGTCGACAACACTTACCCTACAAAAACTATTTATCAAGAACAAAGTAACCAACTCACATTTAAATTCCTTTACTTGGTGCCAAGAAAATACCTTTCGTGTCTCTACTGGTTTAGATCAACTCGACTTCGAGTTCCAAAAGGCCTATATTTTCTTCCATCGTCGCTGCCTCAAAAGTATAACACTCTCTCCTACTTTTGAGGCAAATACCCCGAGATCACTCAAACCTATATCTGTCTAAGGTAAACCACACTCCCCAATTGGGGCAAGATTCAAGTGGACTCGAGGTGATAGTCGCAAACAACTTCCGCAATTTAATTTTTTTCAAATTTTTCTTCTTTTTCAAACTCTTTGGAAACTTCCGTCGTATCATTTCTAACACATTCAAGACTTTTAAGGTTCTCAAGACACTAAGGTACTTAGATTCTAACTGTGAGTATAGTACGAGTTCTTAACTTTCATCAGTGCTAAGTAAGTGGTTATCTGCAGCTAGAATTGGCTATCCCTTAACTAACCGGAGACTATTTTATATTTTTGGTTCCTCATCTAACAGTGTTCGTAATCGAGGTTCAAGTGAGTATCCGATCTACCAAACCTATTCTTAGAACATGATATGACTACTGATAACAATTAAAGGTGTCAAATTACAAAACCAAAGATGTCATTGAAGTTACTCGACTCACAAATTTTCAAAAAATTTATCTCAAATTTTTCAAAGGAGCAAAACTAGATAACATGTAAAACAAACCAAGAAACCCTCCCCCCCACACTCAAGTTACATGATGTCCTCAAGATGTGCAAAATAAGAAAACTTATCCGTTTGTAATTCAAGGAGGCACTTCGAAAGTGGTCCGGAGCCGATTCAGAATTGCTTGATGAAATCAAGAGATCGTGGACCATCCACCGTAAACTGATATCATCCGAAGCTTCAAATCGCTATCGCAAATATCCTGACACATGGGGAAAACAAGACGCACTCGGGATAGGGGCACGAAAGATGATAGACAAGGCAATATCATGGAACAAAGTAGAAGCAATGCAAAATTGATAATTACCGAATCTATGTGAAATGTAGTGCACAAATGTAATATCGAGAGATACTGGGGTACATGAGGAAATAAAAAGAAACAAACAGGGTCATGATGTGGGCAATCGCCCAAGTACAGATCCATAGTCGAAATCACTAGGTGGAAAACATTAGCAACCAACAAGAGAAACAAAGCAAAAATAAACTACAAACAAAAAGAAAAAGATATCTAGGTTACCGCCCTAGTAGGGCTTAATTATAGTCGGGGCTTGACTAACTAATAAAAACTCAACCGGGTCAAAGCCAAGAAGCCTCATCCCGAATCACTCGACCTCCTCTCGTCAACAGCCGGAATCCACAGAACAAAGTCTCGCCAACGCCTTGGCCATAACATCAAACTTCAGATCCACTTCGCACTCTATGATTCGCCTCTTCTTCTTTTTTAGGTTTCGCTTTACAAGCCGAGGTGCAACATCGTGGAGCACAACATCATCAAAGAACTCACAGAGATGTAAATCATCGGGCCCGGGATCGAGTCGGTTTGACTAGTGGACGCTGCTCGATAGAAAACCACCGGTCGCCTTTTTTTGTTGACCAATATAGTGTTTTAACCGATGACCATTTACTCAACAACCCGCCTCGCTTATCTTTCAAATCGATCGCTTCCACTCGGGAATACCTGAAAGATTTCAAAGGGGCCGCACTAACGGTCGCGTAGCTTACCAGAAACATATATGTAACCTGGTATTATACAAGAAACCCACTCGCCCGCTTTGAATTCCCTAATCTTGATTTTCTTGTCGTGAAGCGCTTTAGTCCTTTCTCATCGATTCTCGAGCTCTCATAGGCATGGAGTCTCGAACTCATCAAGCTCTCGCAATCGCAATAATCGCTTTCTCTGCATAATCGCTATCAAAATTCAAGAATTTAATAGCCCGTAACGCCTCGTGCTCAAGCTCGACAAGCGTGTGGCGTGCCTTGCCATAAACCATCTCAAACGGAGACGCGCTAATAGAGTCTTGAAAGTCGCCCCAGAGGCCCAGAGCACATCATCCAGCCGACTCCAAATCCGCCCTATTAGAATTCACCGCTTTCTCAAGAATGCTCTTCAGGCTTCGGTTACTCACTTCAACTTGTCCACTCGTCTGAGGGTGATAGGGGGTAGCAGTTTTGTGTTTCACCCCATATCGTTCTAAAATCTTTTCTAGTGGGGTATTGCAAAAGTGAGTTCCTTGTCACCGATGAGGGCTCGTGGACACCCAAACCGCTGAAAATATTTTTCTTCAGAAGTTCTTGACCACCTTGTGGTCGCTCCACTGGGTGTTGCTATCGCCTCCACCCACTTTGATACGTAGTCGACGCACACTCAGATGTACTTGTTCCCATACGAGGATGGAAACGGTCCTATGAAATCAATACCCCATACGCCGAAAACCTCGCATTCTTGGATGGGGTGGAGGGGCATGTCCATTCGCCGAGAAAGTTTACTGCAAAGCGCTGGCACCGGTCACACCCTTTACAAAGTTCTCTCAGATCCTTAAAAATTGTTGGCCAAGAGAAACCGGATCAAAAATCTTCGCAGCAGCTTTCCCACTCCATAATGACCTCCCACAGTCCACCATGGCATTGCTCCATAATGTCCCACTTCTCGAACTCGTGGACACACCTACGGAGCAATCCATCCTTGCAACGCTTGAAGAGAATGGGATCGCCCCACACATAATAGTTCAAATCCGAAAAATTTCTTTCTTCTTTTGCCGATATGTCAGTCGTGGTCCGATATATCTGTCGCTCAAGAAGTTTGCAAAAGGTGCAAACCAAGGAGAACCTTTTCCAAAGAGTGGGCAGCGTAACCTCGCACACATCAATGGTCATGAGTTGCTCGGGGCTTGGAAAATCGATTCCAATCTCATCCGACTTACTCGAGGATCGCCGGTCACCGAGACATGTGGTCACTACCACATTCTCGCTACCCTTCTTGTCCCGGATATGAACATCAAACTCTTGTAAAATCAAGATCCATCTCAACAAACGAGGCTTGGCATCGCCTTTGTTCAACAGATATTTCAATGCGTAATGGTCCGCCTGCACTGCGACCTCCGACCCAAGCAAGTAGCTTCTAAATTTATCCATGGCAAAAACTCACCGCCAACAACTCCTTCTCGCTTGTTGCAAAATTTACTTGCGCTGGTTTAAAGTGTGACTAGCGTAGTAGATGGGTCGGAACCTTCCGTCCACTCTCTCGACCTATCACCGCGCCGATCGCATAATTAAAGCATCACACATAAGCTCGAATGGAGATTTCAAATGGGTGCTATAAGAATTGGCGAGGTAACCAACTTGTCTTTTAGTTCTTTAAATGCTCTTTCACACTCAGGGTGAAAATAAACTTCACATCTTCTCTTAAGAGAGATGACAAAGGCTTGGCTATTTTAGAAAAGTCTTTGATGAATCGCTTATGGGTTTCTACATGACCCAAGAATCCTCTTACTTCTCTTGCATTTTTGGGGTATGTCATTTTTTCAATAGCTTCTACCTTCGCTTGTCGACTTCAATACCTTCTTTGGACACCTTGTGTCCTGCACCAATTCCTCTTCCACCATCAGTGGCACTTCTCCCAATTTAAGACTAAGTCTTTCTCTATGCACCGACAAAACTTTATCAAGATTGTGTAAACAAAGGGTCTAAACTGTCCCGAACACAGAGAAGTCATCCATAAAAATCTCCATCACCTTCTCCACTAAACCATCAAAGATAGCCAAAGATACATCTTTGAAATGTAGCCGGTGCGCTGTAGAGAGACCAAATGGCATTCTTCGTAAGCGGCGGTGCCTGAGGGACAGTGAAGGTAGTCTTTTCTGATCAATGGGGTCGATAGCTATCTCAAAGTATCCTCGAATAGCCATCCGTAAAACAATAAAATTGCTTGCCACTAAGCCTCTCAAGGAGCCGGTCAATGAATGGCAAGGGAAGTGGTCTTTAGAGTTACCTCATTTAGTCTTCAGAATCGATGCAAACTCAGACTCAAAGACTTGCCGTAGGCAATCTCTTCCCTTTTCATTCTTCTCGATGGTAATCCCTCCTTTCTTTGGCACCACCTGAGCGGGGCTCACCCATTCACTATCGGCTATTGGGTAGATGATACCCATGTCAAGCAATTTGATGATTTCCTTCTTAACGACCTCCTCGCATGTGAGGGTTTAGCCTTCTCTCGAGGTCAGCCGACTTTCTTCGATCCTCAACACCCCGATCTTGGCATACAGATATCGTGGCTTATCCCTTGATATCTCCCACTTGCCAACCAAAGGCGAGGATATTATCTTGCAAAGACTTTGATAAGCTTTTCTTCCTCCTTTGGTTCTAACTTAGATGAAATAATCAAAGGGAGCTTATCACCGCCCCTCGTAAAATGTATTTCAAGTGTTGAGGCAAGGGTTTCAACACTAAATGACGGTGGCTCCTCCACACTTGGTCTTAATTTATCGCCTTAAGCTCCAGATCTCCAAGCTTATCATAAGGGCTCTCAAGCATCATGGCCTCCCAAATGACAGGGGTTTCATCCCCTTTTTCAAATCTAGCCATGTCACCATGCCTCTTCCTCATTTTCTTTCTTACCATCTCCTGGTAATCGTAACTTTCCTTTTCCTCCTTCTCAATCTCTTCTAAAAATTCTTCCACTCCTCATCACCCAAGTTGCAGATTGTTTATTGAATTCTTCCTCATCCTAATCGCCCATGAACACTTGTTCATCATACTCATTAGTGAAATCGCCCTCAATAGCTAAACAAGTGTCACCGATGCGTGCTTCACCGCATTGCCCACATTGAACTTTACACTCTCATCCTCCAAATGTAGGGTTATCTCGCCACCGTAGGAATCTAGTAAGGCACGGGCGGTTGCAAGAAAAGGTCTTCCAAGGATCAAGGTGTTTTCTCATCATTGGTCATGTCCATGATTACCCAATCACCGGGTATATGAAGTTCTCAACCTTGACCAACACATCTTCTACAGCCTCTTGCATACTTCACACTTCTATCTCGCAAGTTGAAGAGAAATGGGTCTAAGAGTAATAGATTGATCCAATCCAAGAGATTGAAGATTGAAGTAGACATCGATTGACTGATGCTCCCGAATCGCATAAAACATTGTGGAAGTCCCTGCTCCCGATAGTACACTAAATCGTGAATTTACCAGTGGTCGACACTTCACAGAAGTTTAGTCCGGCCGATTGCGGATCATTCTTCATTCAACACTATGTGCTCGAGCTCTTGAAGCTTCTTCTTCGAACTCATCAAGCCCTTTATAAACTTTGTATACTTTGGCGTTCCACCAAAAGATCAACTAATGGAATGTTTGCCTCAAGATTCTTGAGCAAATCGATAACCTTCTTATACTCCTTATCGATCGTTAATGACAAATTTTGTTCTTGCTAGGTGGGTAGGAGATCAAAGAAAGTCCTCCTCAAAGCCAAGGTCTTCTTTGTCAGCCTTATGATTGATTGCTTTGTCTTCCCTATCTTTCCACCTCACATGCTTCCTAACTCAACTTAGAATCCGACTTCTTTTCAAAGCAGATTCTCAACTCTCACATTTCTTTCTGTAATTTCTTTTCACTTGGCTCAACAAATTGTCCCCAAAGATCCTTCCTCGAGGAGAAAGAAGATCTTCCTCCCGCCTCTCTCGCTCGCAGAGGGGCTATTCGCTTCCTGGTTGGCCTCGACCGCCAACCGCTTCCCACCCTCGATTTACGACATTCAACTCATCTTGACCATAGTTCCATGGTGCAGCCAGATCGGTGCAAGTATTCTCGGTCATTCTCGACTACGCAACCCCGCTGGGGTTCTTCTCAAGAAAAACTCGGCAAATGACCTTGAGGTCGACTTGCTTGTCGCCCCAAATCATCCCATTTGCACCTCTAAATTCCTCACTCAGATCGGGTCAAAGTACTCAATGCATTTGCCAACCGAGTGTTGGCCGTGACTTGCTCACTCAACTTTTGTTCTAAGATCTCAAATGATTGATTCTGATTTTGATTTTGATTGACCGGTGGATTATTGTTCCATACCGGTCGAGAGTTGGATTGAAAATTGCTCGATTAGGTCTTAGGCCTCAAATTGATGGGGATTTGCTACCTTAGAAGGGTCACTCCAAAGAATTAAACCTTGAGTGTTCGATTCACCCAAAGGTCGATAATTTTGAGAATCGAATGCATTCACCTCCTCTCGAATGCAAAGAATAGAGGACATTGATGGAATGTGTGCCCAATAGTATCGCAATTTTGGCGTATTAACGTTGTTTTGCACAAATTGACCCGAGGATCGGGTCAAGCCGGCACTGACATCGCGATGGCCTTGGCCATGGCAAATTGTCACATACAAGACTTTGAACATTCATTGCCGCCACTTGCTTCTCGTAGTGCGCTAATCGAGCCTTTTTAGTAAGTGTGGTCTCATGTACCTCATACTTCCCTGAGTCGAGCTCTTCTCGACCGGATGCACCTTTATAGGTAGGGGCATAATTATACTTTGCAATATCTTCAAACAACGCCCATCCTCTTCGTGTGTCTTTCTCGTAAATGCACCTCCAGCAGAACTATTCACCATTCCTTAGTCAATTCACCAAACCACTATAGAAAGTGTTGACCAATCTTTGTTTATCCAAATTTGGTGGGGGGGGCACTTTCAAGAGAGACTTAAATCGCTTCCATGCATCGCAAAACGATTCCTCTCGCTTGCACAAAAGTGAATATCTGATTCGTAAGATGAGCCGCCTTTGCAGTGGAAAGTACTGCTCGTAAATTCTTTCTCCAACTCCTCCCACGGCGTAATGGAGTCGATCGGTAAAGATTTATACCATTCTTTCGCTTCTCCTTCAAAGGAGAAGGGAAAAGTTTCATCCTCGTATGCCCTCGCTGACCCTTTGATTAAAGTAGTCCCGCACGATTCTAGAAATGAGTGAATGTGATCGTGTGGGTCCTCACCGGAGAAGCCATGTAATGTGGAACCTCTCACCAAGTTGATTAAAGAAGTTTTGAGTTCGAATTATCACCGTGATTTCCGGAATCACGATCGCAGATTTACTTTCACAAGAGACGGCATGGCATAGTCCGCCAATGTCCTTTGATCTCGCCATTTCCTCAACTTGGGCTTCTTCCTCAACGTATTCTTCAGATCGCTTTGCCTCGTCCGCCGATCCGCGAGTCGAGCCAAACGCCTATTCGGTCGAACGATGGTTCGCTTCTAGCCCGGGTTATATAAAAGTGGTCCCCGTGAGTTCGAGTTTGCATAAACCACGCTCAACCAAATGTTCGGGTCAAAATAAATTTTTTATTTTTTTATTTATTCTTTAATTTTTTTAATTTTTTTTTAAAATTAAGTGTAATCTTTAAATTAGACTCAACAACTAAAAACTAAACTAAAACAGACTCGAAACAGGTTCGAAAAACGCAAATAAAATGTAATGTAATACCGTAAGACTATCACGTAACGTAAACAGAGAAAGAAAAAAAATAAAATAAAATAACTCTCGGTCGACCGAGAGGTCAGGTTCGGTCGACCGAACTGAAATTTTATTATTATTTTTTTATTTTTTTTTTGAAGATTAGTACGCACCGGAATTAGCGACCGCCCGTAAATTACAGTAGATCGAAAACGAAAACTTTCCGTGCTGTCCCCGCAACGGCGCCAAAACTTGTTTGCGGTTTTATGCAAAGCAAGATAAAATATAATAAATAAAACCGATGTCAACCCCAAGTGCGAAGTTCGCAGCTATAGTGATGAAACCGGTCGATCCGCAGGACTTGTACGAAAATAGTGTTTTTGCTTTCGATTTATTTTGTAAGGTTGATGACTACGATCTTGGATTGAAAACAATAAAACAAAGAGTTTGAAAATTGAAAATAAAACTAGCACGTAACAAATCTTTCCGTAATAATTATAATTAAACAACTAGAAGCACCGCTGATCCACCACCCCACCGAAATTAACAAGAAAGACGCACATTCGCTTGCAAGCCTTGGATTATTATCTACTAAAAGGCGCTCTCTCTCTCGATTTAACACCGTTAACTAGTCCACCTCTCGATGCCACTAACGAATTTACGGAACAAAGATATGGATATAAAATCCTAATCTAACAATATTCACCTCAACTTTCGCTTGTTAAAGAAATATTATCACTCTCCTTCACGGCAATCTATGAATTTATTAACTATCGTATGTCTAAATTCAATCAAAGATGCAATGTATATAGTCATACAGCTTTGCACATAAACAATTCAAAACATGAAGGAAGAACAAGAAACTTACTAGAACGAATAAATGCAAAAATCCTTGTTTATTCCGGTGATGGTGGCTTCACATTGGTGGTTCTAGCCTCGGCCTTTAGCCACTCATATTCTTCAAAAACATCCTTATTTGCTGAATTGAAATTGAAAGAAAATAAAAGAAAGACTATCTATGAATCTAATTTATTGCTAGTTGCTATACTAATTTTCTCTCGATGTTTCGGATGTCTGCTTTCGCTTGAATGGATGCTACTTATATATAGAGTTTGTAATGGCATAGTGAAGGATCTAGAAAACGCTGTCCGGATTAATTTCTCTCGCACCCTCGGTAGACGTAACCTCCGTGCTCGGTCGACCGAATAGCACGGCTCGGTCGGTCGACCGAGCGTATTCACTTGAGTGCGCTCACACTGCGGCTTCAGATACCGTGTTCCCCCACTCCACTCTTTCGCTCTCGATCCGATTTATTCTTCAAATGCCGATCCGATTTTCTTCTTTATTTTGAAATCCTTGATTGAATGACATAAATCTTCTCAATAAATAATATCCCCTTGCATTTCTTTATTTTCTACAAAATTATTGTTACACCAAGTCATCGAGTAATAATAATAATAAAATGTGTAACAAAATAGCATTTAATCCCAATATTTCCTCCTAATTAAATTATAAACCCTCAATGAACATTATATGAATTTATTGGTTAAAAACATGCTTTTCTCATTTATTTCCTTTAAAAACAAGGTAAATTGTTTAGGGATTAAGCCCGAAAATATAGTAAAATATACCCTAAACACATGATTAATACATCATAGACACAATACCATTTATTAATTGATCTCTAAAGGTTTGATTTCCTCGATTATATAAAGTCGTAGGTGAATCTTGCGGATCCGCTTATAAAAAAGGTTTAGCTAGAGATCAGGTATCAAATTTTTGACAAACAGAATGGGACTGAAGCCTATACGCATGTTCCCTTGTGATGGTAACCCAACCATAGTGACTGGAGATCCCAAGATCATAGTTCAAAAGGGACAACTAAGTTATGAGGGACAGTTAACACTTACCCATTCTGTTATAAACAAAATTGTTGTCTGTGGTTATGTTAGGTTAAGCTAATGCTTTTAATGACCCCTATACTATGGCTAAGCCAAGTAGGGTATTGCAGAGTACTCTTAATGGGAGGTCACCTATGTAAGTGTGAAGTGGGGCCGCTTCTATGGGAATTTAAATGCTTGAATTCTCTACGACACTTTCTGAAACCAAGAGTGATCCAGGGCCAAAATGGACACAACCATGAGAACTCGATAATGAAGGGAGTCTATTATGTGGGTATCATTGTCTAGGCATACACCAAATCCTGAGCAATTCAAGACCTAGTTCATTGCTTGGCCGAATATGTCCGATGGTATTCTACTAGGGAAGGTTCAAGGCAGAAAACCACCTTGCCCGATGCAATAGATTTCCACTTGTAATCTCTTTAGAGTCTGAATTGCATATGCATCAACATTGCATTTTTGTAAGGGAAAATCATAATTTCTCATTCATGTGGGGGGATTGTTGGAAATAATAATCCGATAATCATTTATACGGGTTAAGGGATGCCTATTTTCGAATAAGTGATTATAGTTATTCGATGTTATAAAATTGATTTTTAGTGAATGAGAAATTATATATATATATATATATATATATATATATATATATATATATATATATATATATTATTAATTTGCCGTAATGTCTTTATTTTCAAACTAATATTATGAGATGCATGTATGATGATGGTCGGCTCGGCCAAGGCCACGCGTCGTACAACCATTGGATAGCCTTAAGTAAGGTCGGGAATGTTTCCTGACCGGAGAGAATGGGACAGACCATGATCAACTCTACCACCGCAGGACGGTCGGTCTATAAGGAATGCGCAGAGCGCGATTAGGTCAACCCTTCCAGCAGACCTGAGCGGTCGAGCACTTATAACAAGTAAAAACGTGGGAATTGAACCTAGCATGAATTAGAAGCATGGTTCGTAACTCGATATTGGAAAATCCCTATCTCCTAGTAATTAGGAGGTCGGATAAAATCTAATCTTAACCGAATCCTTGGAGGATACGGCAAGATTAGGGTTTAGACTCCCTATATAAACCACTTCAAGAACTACGTCCGACTTGATTCCAGTAAGGCAATTGGATACGTAGGCAGCTCAAGAACAAACTTGAGTTCAGTCAAAACCCTACAAAAAACAATATCTCTTCTCTTACCGCCGGCCGGTGACCGGAAAGCTATCATTAGAGCAATTGTACCCGCGAATTAATATTTGGTGAGATCCTACTTCATCATTGGCTCTAGAAGGAGGGTCCCTTCTACTGATAGTTTCAGAATCATCTACAGTCACCATGCCGCCGAAACAAACAGGGAAGAAAAAGCAAGTTACACAAGGTGGCGAATCCACCATGGCTGGAAAAGAGGCCGGAGGACCCCTAGGGGAAAAGGCAAAAGAAACTACGGCGACACCCTCCCAGGTGGAACCCCTACCAGATCCCGCACAGCAGGCTTTGGTTGAGGCGTTATCTAACCTTAATCCGGCCAACTTCAAAACGATTGTGACAAACGCGTTAAAAGTCAGGGGGGAAGACATCACCGGAGATACGCACACCAAGGAAGACCCAATTGTGGATGAAAAGGAAAAGACCTCAATTTTTCACATGAAGAGCAAGTCGAGGCTCACCCACCGCCCCATCCCAGCCGGAGAGAAATCAAAGAACAGCTAGAGACGCACCGTATGGAACCGGATGCTATCCTGGTAAGACTCCTTTTCTTTGAATCTCCTTTCACCGAAAGCAAAGTTGAAAACTACCCTGCACTCCCAAGGATTTAAGATGCCAAAGATGGATCCCTATGATGGGACTAAAGACCCTAACGATCATATGCACCAATACCTGACGCATATGACCCTGTACAACGCGGCCGATCAGATGAAGTGTAAAGCGTTTCTTGCGCTATTGACCGGTCGGGCTCGGGAGTGGTTCAGGAAACTACCACCCAAGTCCATTAATGACTTCACTACTTTAGCCAGAAAATTCATGCATGCCTTTATCACAGCACGCCCGTTCCAGAGGAACGCCACTCATCTACTCACATTGAAGCAAAAGCACGATGAAAGTGTTCTGCAATTCCTAAAAAGGTTCAATTAAGAGTCGAGGCAAGTACAAGGGGCCGATGAACATCTGATAGTCACATCCTTTATAGCAGGGCTATGTGAGGGTCGGTTATACGCTAAACTCAACAGCAAGCCCCCATCATCTATGGAAGATTGCGTAGAAACGGTCTTCAAGCACTGCCAGGGGGAAGAAGCCAACAGACTCAAGAGAGAGCAAGAAAAGGCAGATCCTAGAAGAGGAAAGACGACACGGCAACCAGAGAAGGAGCGAAAACAAGTATGGGACAGGATGACCTCTCCCATTACCGACAGGCTCGGGAAGAAGGGAGCTCTCCAAGACAGAGACTTGGTGCCATTGAATCGATCCCGCGAGCAGGTGCTCGCCCTAATGGAAAGAAAAGGAATAGCGCGTACGCCCCCACCTTTAAGGGGACCAGTGGAAAAAAGGGATCAGACAAAGTATTGTAAATATCACAAGGATGTGGGTCATGATTCAGAAAGCTGTAGGGACTTGATTAGAGACTTAGATGCTGTAGCACTGGAAGGAAAATTGATGAAGCAGTTGACCGAACGTGGAATCCTAACCCAAGAGGTAGGAGAGAGTATAAAAGGAGAAACTACTACCATGGAAATGATGGTAGAGCAGATCAGAAACGCAGGAGGGATCCTTCTCCAGACCCTGAGGATCAAATAGATAACAAAACCATCAACACCATGAATACTATTGCCGGCGGTCCGTCAGGATACAGACCGACCGGCGGTAAGAGAAGAGATATTGTTTTTTGTAGGGTTTTGACTGAACTCAAGTTTGTTCTTGAGCTGCCTACGTATCCAATTGCCTTACTGGAATCAAGTCGGCCGTAGTTCTTGAAGTGGTTTATATAGGGAGTCTAAACCCTAATCTTGCCGAATCCTCCAAGGATTCGGTTAAGATTAGATTTTATCCGACCTCCTAATTACTAGGAGATAGGGATTTTCCAATATCGAGTTATGAACCATGCTTCTAATTCAGGCTAGGTTCAATTCCCACGTTTTTACTTGTTATAAGTGCTCGACCGCTCAGGTCTGCTGGAGGGGTTGACCTAATCGCGCTCTGCGCATTCCTTATAGACCGACCGTCCTGCGGTGGTAGAGTTGATCATGGTATGTCCCATTCTCTCCGGTCAGGAAACATTCCCGACCTTACTTATGGCTATCCAATGGTTGTACGACGCGTGGCCTTGGCCGAGCCGACCATCATCATAAGCCCCCCAGGTCGGCCTGGGCCCTCAGCCTAGGGCGACCTGATCCAAACTTGGTCGGGACTGGATGGTTCTTAACCGTTGGTGTCGATTGGGGATTTTGTGACGCTTCATACATTATTGCGATTGTCATTATTAGCACGAAACGAAGTCGCCGCGCTCGCTAACGCTCAAGTGGGCCATTAACCTGCCGCCTCTTGGGGCTATAACCTGTCCCTTCAAACGTCCGCTCCCCATTAAAACTGCCATTATTAATTTCAAGTTGGGTGCAAAAAACTGAAGTCTCCCTCTTCATCTCTGCAAGTAAGTATTTTTATTCTGCGTTTTTGATCTGCTCTACCATCATTTCCCTGGTAGTAGTTTCTCCTTTTATACTCTCTCCTACCTCTTGGGTTAGGATTCCACGTTCGGTCAACTGCTTCATCAATTTTTCCTTCCAAAGGTCGCAAAGATCTATGTCTCTAATCAAATCCCTACAGCTTTCTGAATCATGACCCACATCCTTGTGATATTTACAATACTTTGTCTGATCCCTTTTTTCCACTGGTCCCCTTAAAGGTGGGGGCGTACGGGCTATTCCTTTTCTTTCCATTAGGGCGAGCACCTGCTCGCGGGATCGATTCAATGGCACCAAGTCTATCTTGGAGAGCTCCCTTCTTCCCGAGCCTGTCGATAATGGGAGAGGTCATCCTGCCCCATACTTGTTTTCGCTCCTTCTCTCGGTTGCCGTGTCGCTCTTCCTCTTCTAGATCTCGCTTTTCTTGCTCTCTCTTTGAGTATGTTGGCTTCTTCCCCTGGCAAAGGTGCTTGAAGACCGCTTTCTACGCAATCTTCCATAGATAATAGGGGCTTGTTGTTGAGTTTGGCGTATAACCGACCCTCACGTAGCCCTCGCTTATAAAGGATGTGACTATCGATGTTCATCGCCCTTGTACTTGCCTCGACTTTTATTGAACCTTTTAGGAATTGCAAAGACACTTTCATCGTGCTTTTGCTTCAACGTGAGTAGATGAGTGGCGCCCTCCGAACGGGCGTCTTTGTGATGAAGGCATGCATGAATTTTCTGGCTAAAGTAGTGAAGTCATTAATGGACTTGGGTGGTAGTTTCCTGAACCACTCCCGAGCCCGACCGGTCAATAGCGCAGGAAACGCTTTACACTTCATCTGATCGGCCGCGTTGTACAGGGTCATATGCGTCAGGTATTGGTGCATATGATCGTTAGGGTCTTTAGTCCCATCATAGGGATCCATCTTTGGCATCTTAAATCCTTGGGGTCTGGGGTAGTTTTCAACCTGCTCGGTGAAAGGAGAATCAGAAGAAAAGGGAGTCTTACCCAGGATAGCATCCAGTTCCATACGGGCTGCGTCTCTAGCCTGTTCTTTGATTTCTCTCCGGCCTGGGATGGAACTGGTGGACAGAGCCTCGACTTGCTCTTCATGTGAAAAATTGAGGGTCTTTTCCTTTTCATCCACAATTGGGTCTTCCTTGGTGTGCGTATCTCCGGTGATGTCTTCCCCCCTGACTTTTAACGCGTTTTTCACAATCGTTTTGAAGTTGGCCGGATTAAGGTTAGATAACGCCTCAACCAAAGCCTGCTGTGCGGGATCTGGTAGGGGTTCCACCTGGGAGGGTGTCGTCGTAGTTTCTTTTGCCTTTTCCCTAGGGGTCCTCCTGCCTCTTTTCCAGCCATGGTGGATTCGCCACCTTGTGTAACTTGCTTTTTCTTCCCTGTTTGTTTCGGCGGCATGGTGACTGTAGATGATTCTGAAACTATCAGTAGAAGGGGCCCTCCTTCTAGCGCCAATGATGAAGTAGGATCTCACCAAATATTAATTCGCGGGTACAATTGCTCTAATGATAGTTTTCCGGTCCCGGCCGGCGGTAAGAGAAGAGATATTGTTTTTTGTAGGGTTTTGACTGAACTCAAGTTTGTTCTTGAGCTGCCTACGTATCCAATTGCCATACTGGAATCAAGTCGGCCGTAGTTCTTTCAGTGGAAGGACTGATCCACAGGTCGGACTCAGTGGAAGGATTGAACCACAGGTCGGTCTCAGGAAAGTTTGCTAAGTGCCAAACTATATGTCTGCAGGACAGACTCAACGAGCTGGGAAAAAAAATCCAGACGGTCAGAACAAGACTAATGATACTTAGAAAGTTGAAATAATCAAACTTCCCAAGTCTGTAGGACAGACGATCAACACTTTCTATAATACTTAGAAAGTTGAAATAATCAAATTTCTCAAGTCCAGTAGGATGCATTTATCACCCTTTCTATAATACATAGAAAGTTGAAATAATCAAACTTCCCAAGTCTGTAGGACAGACGATCAGCGCTTTCTATAATACATAGAAAGTTGAAATAATCAAACTTCCTAAGTCTGCAGGATAGACGATCATCGCTTTCTATAATACTTAGAAAGTTGAAATAATCAAACTTCCCAAATCTGCAGGACAGATGATCAGTGCATACACTGAAGTACATCATTCGAAAAGCAGAGCTTTGTAAAGGACGTACTTCCGGGGGTAAAGGACCCTAAGCTATGCTTAAAGCAAAAGCAAAGGCAAAACCAAAAGCCAAAGTAATAGCAATGAAGTGCTGAACGCCAAAGAAGAAAATATTACAGAACAAGTGCCAAAAAGGCACAAATTGTCAAGAACAAAAAATAACAAAAGTTGGAAAATATTGCAGTCTCTCAACAAGTTTTTCAACAAAATAATAAAGGCCTGATCTTAAGAATTGGCAGCAGAGTCCTCGCTTTCGATCGTAGGCGTACTGCAGGTCGAGTTGAAGACGACCGCTTGTCAAGGCAAAGAGTCCATGACCATACTTCGCAGCCATATCTTCACCGGCTTGAAACTCCTTAAGCCTAGCCTTCCCATGTTGAAGATTCTCAATGATCGGCTGAGGGCATTGCTCTCAAGCCTGATTCACGCCAAGGGTATACCCTTAGCTTAAGCTGGAGCCAAGTAAAACCTTCAAGGCCCCAGTGAAAGTGAACAGAGCTCTTGTATTCATGAATGGCTTGGGCGATCTGAGCAGGCATCTCGGCCTCAAGTCCATCATGATCAGCGCGGAGATTGGCCAGGGCCTCCTCCCGTTCAGCGCTAGCAGTGCGCAGCTCCTTCAACTCAGCTTGCTGAGCTTGCATTATCTCCTCCAGATCAGCGATCTGGGCATCCTTGGACAAAAGCTCGTCCTTGTATTTTTTATGACCGGCATAAAGGTCAGGGATCCGTCGCTCCAAGGAAACCTTGAGTTGAGAAACTGTCCAGTCTGTTCAGGATCTCCTTCCCAGCTCTGACGACTTGATGAAGGCATACATGGGTCAGTACGATAAAGACAGCAAAAAAGAAAGCAAGTACGAACTGAACCGCAGGTCGGTCTCAGAAAAAAGTTTGCAAATGACACACCAAACTCACTGAACCGCAGGTCGGTCTCAGAAAAAGTCTATAGACTGAGCCGCAGGTCGGTCTCAGAGAAAAGTTTGCAAAATCAAACTCAAATAGTCTGCAAGACAGACCTAAAGAACTGTGTTGCAATGCAACCTAGAAAAGACAGATTAATATACGACTCAGACGATCAGCTCTGAAATACTTAGATAGTTTGGAATATTCAAACTCTCCAAGTCTGGAGGTCAGACGATCAGAACTGATAGGCTCAGAAAGTGAAATATTCAAACTTTCTAAGTCTCGCAGATGCACGATCGTAACTAACACCAAAGCACAACACTTACAAAACAAGCCTTGTAAGTGATGTCCTACAGGGGCAAAGGACCCTAAGTTATGAAGATGATAAAAAATCATACAATGAAAAATAAAGGAATAAAAGGCTGAACGCCAACAAGTGCCTAAAGGGCACAAATTGTCAAGATAAAAGACAAAAAAAGTATGAGCTCTCTAGCTCAGCCTCCGTAAAATGTTGTAGACCATAATTCCTTAGTTCGTAGAAGAACTCAAAACCGAGCTCCACATATCGGACTCGTCATAAAATCGGTCCGTAGGACGGACTCAAGTAATAATCCGCAGGTCGGATCCAAATTTTAGAGCACTGGATGTCAGGCTCAATGCGTTTGCAGAGCTGAGCTACGCAGGTCGGGCTCGTAAAAATACAACGAAGCATAAATGAAATGCAAGTTCAAAAACTTAAGAAGCGTTAAGGGCCGAGTTCTGCCCAGACTCTGTAGGAGTAAGATTCTCCACAGAAGCATTGACCTGGGGTAGCTCGGCAGGAGCCGTTGAAGCAGAACCCGCAGAAGGCACTAAATAAGGAGCTGCAGTAGTGTTCTCAAAAACCGTTCCACTTCAGAAGACGTGGGCACGAATGACAGCGTCATAACAATAACCGTGCCACCTGGCAGAGAAGACCATTGTAAAATTATACAAGTCTAGATGACAAAATGACCAACACTCTCTAATGTATCCGACCTCACAACGAGTGGTTCAGCCAGATCTTAGGGGCATATGATGATGCCCGACCCGAACTATGCCACGTGTCATCCTTATGGGACATGTAATAAATGGTCAACCCTCTAAGTATAGGGCATTAAGGGCCAGGGGGCCGTGGCTACCTAAAGGCGGTGTCCCTTACCCTAGGTGGGAGATCGGCACAGACTCCTCCTCCAACCACCGCAGGTCGGCTAAGGCTTGGCGAAGAGGAGTTGCCCAGTTCGGCCATAGTGGCCTTGGGGGCTGAACGCAGGACGCTCAGACCTACCCCTATGTTATTCCATATGTGGGATAACTAAATATAAACAGGGAAAGAATCCTAGGTCATAATGACTGTGATCTTGACATTAGATATGTCCACAATTATCCCTAAATTATAGGGATTTATGCGTGTTAATCCTTAGGGGAAATAATAAATAATATTAGTAATAATAATACAATTTCTTGCAGGACATTAAAGCAACAGAACTCTCAAGCATGCCACGTCTGAAGTAGACAGAGCATGCTTGAGGGGGGAACAGCAGGATAAGACAAGGCAAAGGCAGAAAGAAAGTCAAAAAGGAACAGACAAGGCAAAGGCAGAAAGAAAGTCAAAAAGGAGCAGCCACAAGTGCTCTTCCTCTTATAAACAAAAATTTGTTGAGACAAGTCTACACAGATTAAGTCTACAAATATTGAAAAAGTCTTTACAAATATTGAAATAATAGACCGCAGGACAGGTCATAAGCATGTTAAGCAGATTTTAGCTGAGAGCCACCGCCTGGGGCATCTTGTTCTGAGGACGCAGGAGTTTCTTGAGCGGTCGGTTTAGGAGAGGGAGGAGCAGAATACTTCTGAACAATATCGACCCCTGACTTCAGCTCTCGAAGACGCTCGTTGTATGCCTGCCCCATGCCCGGCTTGTACAGGCCGGCATTCTTCAACTTGGAGATATCGAGGCCTTCCAATCAGCGCCGAGCATCGTCAATTCCCATTGAGTACCCATGGTTGACTATAGGGACAAGGAGAGCGGAGAGGACCCCATCAAAATGGGTGGTACTATAATAATCCCGGATCCCCTTGGCTATAAGGGCCGGAACGGAACTCTCCAGAGCATCACGAGCCGACTGCGCCACTTTCAAACTCTCCTCTACCGTTGCCCTCTTCTCTGCCTCCTCGGTCAGCTGTCTTTCCAAGTTTTATATCTCTGTAGCATGCGCCGTATGCAGAGTCTGCAGCTCCAGCTCGTGCTTGGCCTTAAGGTCGACCAGACCCTTTTTCTTGGCCTCATACAAATCTTTGTATTTCTTCTTGGAAGTCTTAAACTCAGTCACTGTCTTCTCATGCTCATCAGCAACAACTTTGGATTTGGCCAAACGATCAAATACTTCCTGACCGATCCGAGCACCCTGACCAAGTATGACCATAAGGAAAATAAAAATACATATATGCGAATGTGCATACAAGTATGCATGTAAAAAGAAAATCAACTCAGCAATGTAGTGGGCATACCATCTCAGCTAAATCTACAGTAGACATAGCGTGAAGAGCGGTTTGAATTGTGGAGGCTTCACCTTGCTCTCCCCCGGAAGGTCCAAATTGAGTAAGTAAGCGAGCGCCTCTCTCTGCGAGAGGACTCTCTCGATGATTGATTGATCTGATCGGCGCAGGGGGGGTTAGATCAGAGATCTCTTCATCAGATGGAAGGTCAGTAATAATCACATTTTCACTCTCAGATCACGGTGGGCGACGCATAGCGTCATCCGATTGCTCAGCAAGGGCCTGGACCGCTTCAGAGCCGAGCACCGTGCCAGATGATCGGATAAGCGAAGGCTCAGGATTCTCCAAGGTCGCAGGATCGACCAAGGCTTCTTCAGGCTGAGCATCGTCGGCTCTAGCTCCTGCTCCAGATAGTAGATGCGCCAGGTCAGCCACTGTACAAAGAAAACAAAAGTAAGGTGCATGAAATACAATTATACAAGGAAAGAAATCAACAGCTACAGCAAGGTCCTACAAGATTTCTCTTCATCCTCGGTAAGAGGTGCATATGGCTCAGGCCCGGCCTCATGTAACCGAGCACGATCGATAAGCTCGGAAGGATAATTCTGACAATTCATTGAGATATCCAACTCCCGGATAACTTGGATCCAATCCTTCAAATCTGCCATATCAGGGGTTTCGTCCTTGTCGAGCGTTCCAGTATTCCACCTACCTAGATGGACATTTCCCTCGTGCCGAACAAAAAAGAATCGCTCCTTCCATCTCTTGAAAGACGTCTTCCTGGCGTGTTGGATAGGAATATTGAGAAGAGGACCTGGACGGCGAAGAAAATAGTACCATCCCGGAGAATTTGGAACTTTGCAGCGCCGGTAGAACGTCCGGAATAGACCAACAGAGAATCTGGTCCGCACCAAACGGCACCAGATAGCAAACCCTACAATACACCTAACCCCATTTGGGGCAAGTTGAGCAATCCCCAATTGATAATGGCGGAGAGTGGCCACAATAGCAGGGCAAAAGGGTAACCTCAAGCCGCATTCGAGTTGATCCTTATAGATTGCACAATAATCGGTGGGAGGCTCAGAGGCACATCGGCCGACGATCCGAGCATCAGTTCTCGACGGAGGACTAATAGGGATACGGGGAGAAAATCTGGTGGCGTCTATATGGTATTGGTTGTAGAGATAATCGATTGAGTGATGGGAGATGATGGATTCAATTCTGAAGCTACCCATAATAGACTTGGTTGCAGAAACGGCTTTAAGATGCCGTATGAAGGCAGAATCCCTGGGGAGTGGGGACACAGTATGCCTGGGAACAAGCCCGGATAACAAGTTATTCTGGTAGGTGATGGCCGTAGATAAGGCCGGAAAAGACGAAGTGAAAGGAGGTGAGGCGGCAGATACTCCCCCAGGTTCAAAATCAAAGGACTGAGGATTCAACTCTCTATGAACTGACTCGTCAGAAGGAGTGGATGATCTCACCCTCATAAATTACAAACTAAAGAACAAGCAAAAATGCAGAAGAAAAATACTTACTTGTAAAGATGAAGAGGGAGACTTCAGTTTTTTGCACCCAACTTGAAATTAATAATGGCAGTTTTAATGGGGAGCGGACGTTTGAAGGGACAGGTTATAGCCCCATGCGACGCTTGGGTTAACGGCCCACTTGACGTCAGCATGCACCGACGCCTTGTTTCTCGTGCTAATAGTGACAATCGCAATAATGTATGAAGCGTCACAAAATCCCCAATCGACACCAACGGTTAAGAACCATCCAGTCCCGACCAAGTTTGGATCAGGTCGCCTTAGGCTGAGGGCCCAGGCCGACCTGGGGGGCTTATGATGATGGTCGCCTCGCCAAGGCCACGCCATTGCACAACAATTGGATAGCCATAAGTAAGGTCGGGAATGTTTCCTGACCGGAGAGAATGGGACAGACCATGATCAACTCTACCACCGCCGGACGGTCGGTCTATAAGGAATGCGCAGAGCGCGATTAGGTCAACCCCTCCAGCAGACCTGAGCGGTCGAGCACTTATAACAAGTAAAAACGTGGGAATTGAACCTAGCCTGAATTAGAAGCATGGTTCGTAACTCGATATTGGAAAATCCCTATCTCCTAGTAATTAGGAGGTCGGATAAAATCTAATCTTAACCGAATCCTTGGAGGATACGGCAAGATTAGGGTTTAGACTCCCTATATGAACCACTTCAAGAACTACGGCCGACTTGATTCCAGTAAGGCAATTGGATACGTAGGCTGCTCAAGAACAAACTTGAGTTCAGTCAAAACCCTACAAAAAACAACATCTCTTCTCTTACCGCCGGCCGGTGACCGGAAAGCTATCATTAGAGCAATTGTACCCGTGAATTAATATTTGGTGAGATCCTACTTCATCAATGTACTTAACCTTTGGATTGGGTTGCATATGTTCAATATACGTGACTCTTGAACATGAAACAAGCCACGACAGTTTGGAAATAATTGAAATGAGATATTGGATCATTTGGAGGCTTTGACATCTTATATATATCCTTAAAGGTCTGAATATTATTACAGAAGGAAAAAAAAATATAACCTATAAAGATATCTACGGATAATAACATATCTGCATCTACGCTTTGCATAATTGAGTCAAGAAGAGATTACTAACCAGGCTTTCGCGTTCGCTGCTTCTGATTCATTTAAGTGTCAACTGATCAGAAGGTAAGGATTGTTGTATTTTGGGAGACGATTGTGATTACCGTGGACACGAATTCAGCCCAAATTCGTCTTAAGGATAGAGTGCTAAACTCGTCTCAATCCATAAGTTTTCGCTTATTTATTTCTGATTTATTATTTTCTGAATATGTTAAGTTATTGTTGTAATGTCTGTTATGGTTTTGTTAAATCAGCATGTTAGAACGTGTCAGGAACTAAGAAGAAGCATACTTATCAGTTAGTCGGTTAGCATCTGTAATACAGCAGTTATGAGCTATTATGAGCTGTCAGTCAGCTGTACAATTGCTATAGAGCATATAAATAGGAGATCATACAGACTTGTAAAGCATTCAAGCAAATAATCAATAAAAATCTTACTTTTCTCTCTTTTCCTGCAAATCTTCCCCTTCTTCCCTTGCTACCTTGTCATTTTACTTCTTAGTTCCTTAAAAGTGGTATCGGAGAAAGCGATGCTCTGCCATGGCTGATACTAGGCTCCAATATGTGGATGAGCAGACAAAAAAGAATGCTAAAGATATCGAAGAGCTAAGTAAATCAATGCAAGATCTCAAACAGAGCTCAGATGATCAAATGGCGTACACGAAAGATCAATTTGCAGCTATCTTTGCAGTCTTATCCAACAAAACAATACCAGCTCTTGGAGATAAGCTCCCTACACCACTAGCAACCGAAATTCCCTCCTCTAGCCTGGGAATTCTAGGTCCCCCACCGACAGAATCAAGGTATGACAATATACTCAAACTCCCTAAGATGGATTTCCATGTGTTTAAAGGGGAAAACCCCAGAGCATGGTTAAGGAAATGTGAAAGGTACTTCCAATTTCACTTAATTAAAGAGGATGAGAAGGTAGCATTAGCAGAGATGCACTTAGATGATCAAGCTGAATTATGGTACAGTAGCTGGAAGGTAAACAAGAGATTCATCACTTGGACTATTTTTTTGTAATGAATTGTGTAGAAGATTTGCAAATCAGAGTTATGATGATGTAGTAGATGAGTTTCACAAGTTAAAACAAACTGGAACAGTAGATGCTTATCAGGCGAAATTTGAGGAGATTAAAACACTAGTATCCTTGAAGAATCTTGGGTTAGATGAAGCATACTTCGTAGCAAGCTTCATAGGAGGATTGAAGGAGGGTATTAGATCAATTGTGAGGGTCAATAAACCCTTAGATCTAGCTGCTGCCCTAGAATATGCAAGAGCATAAGAAGATGTACTAGATTCCATGAGCAGCACCACAAACCCTGGTTATAAGACTATACACTATCAGAAGACCAACACCATACCTATAACTGCTAAATTTCCAGAAAAAGGAAGGGACGGTAACAAATTTATCACACCAGCAGAAGTCCAAGACAGAAGGGCTAAGGGTCTTTGCTTTAAATGTAACGAGAAGTACCTGCCAGGACACCAATGTAAATCCAAACTGTTCAACTTTATTCTGGTTGATGAAAACGATCAAGATTCTGCTGAAGAGTTGGATGATTCTGGAACTGATACTACAACCCCAGAGGTATCTCAATTGTCATTAAGCACCATGACTGGACAAGTCAGTTCAAACACTATCAGAATCCAAGGTTTACTCAAAAAGAGGCAAGTGAATATACTCATAGACAGTGGGAGTTCACACACATTCCTAGACCAGATGCTAGCTAAGGATCTCCAATGTGTTGTAGAAGCTACTCATCCCTTGGGAGTTACTGTTGCAGATGGAAACAAAATGGTGAGCAGTAACATGTGTCCAAACTTACCATGGATTATGCAAGGCAACCGATTCACTCATGATGTCAGACTCCTGAAACTAGGAGGGTGCGATATGGTACTTGGGGTTGATTGGATGAAGAAATTCAGTCCAATGATGTTTGATTTCAACAAAATGGAACTCTCTTTTCACAAGGATGGCCAACCTATTGTACTAAAGGGTTATGAGGAAACTGCACAACTAAAAACCATCAGCTGCAAGAACTTGGTTAGAAGCTTTAAAGGGGGTAAGTATGGGGTAATGGCATGCCTCAATTTCATTAGAGCCACTACAGAGCTGAATGAAACTACTAGCATACATCAGGAGGTTCAGGACTTGCTGGATCAGTACAAGGATGTGTTTTCAGCACCAGAATCTTTACCACCAGACAGAGACTTAGTCCATGATATCATCCTTAAAGAAGGGACTGATCCTTTCAAATTGAGGCCCTACAAATATGGTCATCACCAAAAACAGGAGATAGAAAATCAAATTGAATAGATGTTAGAACCGGGAATGATACAGGCCAGCCATAGCCCTTATACATCACCTATTCTGTTAGTTAAGAAAAAGGATGGAACCTGGCGATTATGTGTGGACTATAGAAAGCTAAATGAGCTTACAGTGAAGGACAGATACCCTATACCTATCATAGATGAGTTACTAGACGAGTTGGGGCAAGCAAAATTCTTTTCTAAGATTGATTTAAGGGCTGGTTTTCACCAGATCAGAATGAAACCAGAAGCAATCCCTAAAACTGCATTTGTAACACATCATGGCCATTATGAATATACAGTCATGCCTTTTGGATTAACCAACGCACCAGCCACCTTCCAAAAGGCTATGAATGAACTTCTCAAGCCATATCTCAGAAATTTTGTATTAGTGTTCTTTGACGATATACTGATATACAGTCCTGACCTACAGTCCCATATGCAACATTTGCAGGCAGTATTAGAATTGTTGAGGCAGAAAAATTTTTATGCTAAAATGAGTAAATGTGGCTTTGCACATACCAATTTTGAGTATCTAGGACATATAATACAACAAGGGCAAGTGATGGCAGACCCTAGTAAGATTGGCAACATGTCCAAATGGCCTATTCCTCAGAATATTACAGAATTGTGAGGTTTTTTGGGATTGACTGGTTTTTATGGAAGGTTCATCAAAGGATATGGTATAATAGCAAGATGTTTGACTGACTTGTTGAAAAAAAACAACTTTGATTGGTCTGAATAGGCAACTGAGGCCTTCCTGGCATTAAAGAAGGCAGATTGAGCTAAAATCCACCCAACAAAAACAATTTATAAAGACTCGAAACCATGGGTAAACTAACTCTCTCACCGGCAGTGTACCGGGTCGATTGTTAGAATAGCTACAGGAGTACGAGGTCGAACCCAAAGGAATCGTGTTTGCAAGTACCAAAGTGAACGTATTGCTTAGTCTAGATGAACAATCTTTCCAAAGTATTTTTAACTACAACGACTCTAGAGTGATCCCTACTAACAAGTTTAAAGATAAGAAAGAAAGAACGAAGATTAAATTACTAGGTTTTAATGATAAATTAAGGGACATAGCCGAACCATGATCAAAATAGCTAGTTTCACCCAATGGAATGACAAAACCGGGAATGTGCATTAAACGAACGAACTCTTGCATTCAATTTCACGGGTGCGTACTCCTAATCCCGGTGTTAAGATCTGAACAACTCTCTCCTAACACCTTATGCCATGTTAACTACCCTTCCCTAAGGGAGATTCATCAACAAGACAAGATATGCACTAGAGCCGCTTTTAAACGTTAAAACGAGTAACCTCACTCTAAGAAGTGATCCTAGAACCATTTTCCCACATCTCTCTATCTGAACAACTCTCAAGATTGATGTGTGTGATTTTTGACCTAGGTGATCAATCTGGACCAAATCCGTTATAACAAGTTCTAAGACGTGAAATATGCAAGATACAACAATAAAAAGAACTACCCACTCCCAATTTCAACACCCAAAGGGTGATTTCACCAAATTTCAAATGATTTAGCTATGTAGAAATTAGCTACTCATTATAACTACCAGAGCAAGCATCAAACAAGAAATTAAAACCATGAAATGAGAACAAAAACGAAATTAATTACCGGAAAAAAACACAGAGCTATGATGTTTCTTCAAGCTTCAACAACACCCATGTCACTTTGGGGAAGAAGAAGACCCAAAATACACCAAAATCCAAGAGTTGAGCTACGAATCTAAGCTAACCTAAGTTTAATACAAGAGAAATTAAAGAAAGAAAGAGTTTAGAAGAGCTAAAGGGGGAGGAGTCGGCCTAATCTAAGAGTTAGGGTTCTTGGGAGGGTGAATTCTGTTGAAAAACTGTGTTAAAATGTATATATAGGTGGGAAAAATCTGCAGAAAATGACTCCGAACACGCGTTTGGAGGTCCCCAAACGCGTGTTTCAGCCCTTGACTCTCTGTTCAGAAAAAAAACAGCTCCAAACGCGCGTTTGAAATGTCCAAACGCGCGTTTGAGACGTTGCTGTTTTCTGGCAGCAGTAAAACCATGATATCTTCGTGTGTAGAACTCCGATTTGAGTGATTCAAAATGTGTTGGAAATATCTTTCAATTACCTACAACTTTCATGAAGAGACCGTGACCATAAAATGCTTCCATCATAGGTCAAATTGCTTCGGAACAGAACGTAGCGTGAAGATACCAACTATTTTTCTTCTTTTTCTTCATTTTTCTTCATCCTTGGCTCATTCTTGCACCTTGATCATACTTATCATCATAAATCTTTGCCTTCCGGGTTCTCATGACACCTAGACCCTACAATCTCATGAACGAACAACACACACAAACGATTCCGGAGGGTAAAAGTGCTCGGGAATTGGTTAATATCACTAAAAAGAGGTAGTAGACCATCAAAGCGACGGATTTACTCCCCGTGCTATAAACTCACGATATTACCCGAAAACGGTCTAAAAACACCGAGAATGTGCTAAAAGTGGGATAAACGGGGGTGGAAAATGCACCGGAATCACGTAAAGTTGACTCCCATCAACCACCCCACACTTAGCCTTTGCTCGCCCTCGAGTAAATTAGGCATTTTAAAACCAACCAAGGGATTCAACGTTGTGATGTAGGTGCTACTACTCACATTCTCGAGGTAACCACAAAGTAAGACACACGAACATATACACACCGGTATAACATTATCAAGAAAATGGAGTGTGTGTGGTGCCAAGCCAAAGCCAAGTGCTCAAAATGATTGTCGGGGCTTGAATCCCGACCAAAAGCCTACCAACCGTCTCATACCAACCACCCTCTCCACTAATCAAGGTCACTAAGTTTGGACACAATCGGGTAGGACTTGAAAGGTTATAACGTTAGGCTAGGGTAATTCCGGTTAATCGAAAATGATATTTTGGGAACTGGAGAAAAGAAGTACGAGTGATCCTAATCAACAAGTGTACCACTTTATCTCTACCATACAAACCACCCAAACTCCTTTTTGATTAGTTTAAACACTTTGGGAACCATAGAATACTAACATACCCGAACTCATTGCCTAATTCAACTATGTTTCAAGTTTCATGAGGTGAGGTCGAATACATTAGCACCCATCTCACAATCCCAACTCCAACATTATAAAGCTAACTTTTGAGCTCATCTCTTTGATTCCAACCCTTTATTTCCCTATACGCCAAGCTCTTATTCAATGAGAACTTTTTAATTTATTTTGAACTTGGTTTTTTTTTTGGATAGTATGAACAGATTTTTCTTTTCTTCTTGGGCCAAATCCGAACACTAGGCCCAAATGAGCTCCTTCTCTCCTTATAGCTCAAAACCGAGGAAATACCAACCCAACTTAAAACATCATTTCCCCCACCCCACACTTGCCTTAGCAAGTGTGGTCTAACAAAAGACTAGGTCCACTCGTAGGGTAGAAACGAAGGAAATGTGACCATAATTAAGGCTCAAGGGTAGGTTTCTGACTAAGTAACAAAACGGCTATAAGATGAATGGTGGTCAGTCCATTCTATCAAGGCTTAGAAGGGCTACGAAGGTCTAATGTTTGGGATTAGGCTTATTTGTCTTTGGTAGGGTCAAAGAGACGCCAGGACCGTCATCCCGTATCCTACTTAGGTAAACCTTTCTATTTCGTCTCGAGACTAGTGGTATGAGAGGTGGTAGCAATCAAATTGTGCACAAAGTGTAGCTTACGTGAAATTAATAAACTCCATCCTCAAGATAATATCAAACCGCAGTGTACACGTTTGAGGTCCATACTAAGGTGATCACCACTCGAATGTGAAAATAACACACACAACACGGTGCTACAAACCCTTGAAATTTTTTAAAAATTGCCCAAAAATCGAATCGAGCACGGTCATAGGCTAAGCATACCACATATTAAGCACATTTAACAATGAGAACAAGAAAACGGCTAAGTCTCCCACCCCACACTTAAACGAAACACTGTCCTCAGTGTGTGAGAGATAGAAAGAGTAAAAGACTTAGCTGTTTGACCAAAAACCCGGCAGAAAGGTGCACTAGTATCCCACGTGACATCTTCTAGTAAGCTCCATCTCGAGTATCTAAAACCATTGAAACAAAAACCAAGGCAAACACATGCACGGGAAAAGTCCACGTGCCAATAAATGGTGATAGATACGAGATATATAAAAATAGAAGCCATGCCACAAATAACGACTCAAAGCATATCAAGCATACTAGACGGGAATCGCACTGGATGTAAAGATAATCAAAAGAAACACAGAGCATCCACGCATAAAATAAAGCCACAGAGGCTCACATAAAAACATCCCTGTCTACGTACAAGAGCCGGAACCAAAAGAAATTATCACCCCAACCTCTCTTTTAAGCTAAACTCTCCCCCCTTGCACCCAAAGACCACTCCAAACACATATTACTACCAAAAAGGTGGGTTGCCTCCCCCAAGCGCCTTTGTTTTACGTCGTTGGCTCGACAAGATGACTTATACGGTGCCAATTTTTTCAAAGTTATACTATTGGCACAGGCGAGAAAAGGTAGAAGTGCTTTGTTTAACGTCGTTAGTATCGACGTAGTGGCACTAAACGGACTCATACCACAAAAGACTCAAAACAACGACCCGAACCACAAAGCATCACAAAGCACCCTAACACATAGCATATAATTATAATTATATTCATGAGAGACACCGCAAGGGGGTTTTAAAGGTATGGAGTTAACACATGGGGTACCTCTTCTAGCTCGTGAAGTTACCTCTTGCCAAATACTCAATATTTTCTTTTCTGGTTCCCGCTCCGGTTTCTCTTTAAGGTGCCCTTTGCTTAGGGTTCCCTTTTTTTTCAACTTGACTTGAAATCCAATTCCCGGGTCTATGACGAGTGGCTTATGGTCCGGATGAGGCAATGATGGTGAGACGGGCGATCCCGGTTTATCGTTGTTCTTGATCTTCATTCCATCAACGACCTTTTGTGCATCCACCGTGTCTTCTACAGTTAGCTCCTTATCAACCTGTGGGTTAGTGGTAGCAACAACACAAGCAAAAGTAGATTCGACAGAATGACAAGCAAGATATTTAGACTTATAAACATTCAACGTCACACTCTCCTTTCCCACACGAAAAGTAATATCACCACTCTTCACATCTATGTTAGCGTCACTCGTAGTCAAGAAAGGACGACCAAGCAAAACCGAAGTCTTAGAATCCATCACCATGTCTAAGACGACAAAATCTACAGGAAAGGTAAATTTATCTATTTGCACAAGAACATCCTCCGCTACCCCCATAGGTGTCCTAACCGACCTATCCGTCATTTGCAAGGTCATCCCTGTGGGTTCTAGCTCACCCAACCCTAACTTTTCATACAAGGCCCTAGGCATTAAGCTCACAGAAGCTCCTAGGTCACACAACACATTTTCAATCACAGTATCACCAATGGTAATAGGGATGGTGAGCCCACCTCGATCTTTCATTTTTGGGGGTATCTTATTATCAAAAATCGCCGAACACTCTTCATTCAAACATACCAAACCTTCCATTTTACTCTTATCATTTAACAAGCCTTTTAAGACTTTACAATAAGCAGGCATGTTTGCAAGTGCTTCAAGAAAGGGAATGATCAAGTCAATTTTACGCAAAATTTCAATGAAACGGTTCTGAGCTTGGTTCAAACGAGTTTGTCTATGACCTTTAGGTGGATAAGGGAGAGTACTCAAATCAAAATCTTTAGGAGGAGGAGGGGTCATACCTTTCTTACCTTTGGTGCATGGGGAAGACGGCTCTTTCCCTTCGCTTCTAGTTGGTTCCTCCTCTTTCACATCAATCACCACATAGTCTCCCCTAGCTTGCGCTTCTTTCCTCTCAACTTCCTTTTTCTTGACATACTCTCCATGATCTTCATCATCTTCAATCCCTTCAATATCACCATCCATGGCCCCCGCTTCGGTCTCAATAGGAGCTTTTCTAGCTTTGTCTTCCCATAGGACTTTCTTCTCACCACTAGTCCTTAACACTTTACCACTTCGAGTTAAGAAGGCACTTACATTTCTCGGATTCTTCTCGGTGTTACTCGGTAAGCCGCCCTTCAACTGTACATGTTCCACCACTTGACCAAATTGAGTCTCAAGATTTTTGATGGCGGACCCATGTTTGTAGTTCATCTCAACCATGTCCTTCTTTATCTCTGCAAAGTTTTTGTTCATTTGCTCTAATATGACATCGGTTGCACTCTTTTGAGGAATGGGATCAAGTGGTGGAGGAGTTGCTTGGTAGGTACCCCCTTGTTGTTGATGTTGAGATTGTTGAGGATAGTATTGGGCTTGTTGGTAAGGCGCTTGATAAAATGAACTTTGATTTTGCCTATAAGCTTAGGTCTGGCCTTGGTCAAAATACCGGTTCCAATTCTGCCCTTGATGGTTTTGATCCCAACCTTGATTATTATTTCTCCAAGAACCATCACTTTGTTGATCATAATTACCATCTTGACTTTGCCCCACATAATTCACTTCATAACATTGAGAATTATCCACAACCGGTTGCTCGTTTTGTTGGCCTTGTTCGGCGCTTTGAAATTGATTCGTAATCGGATTGTAGCCCAAGTGCCCCGCACTCAGTTGCCCCATGGCAAACATGTTCATCATTTTCTTGGGTAGATCGGTTGGACTATCTTGTGACGAAAAACTAGCTTGTCCTTGCATTGAGGATCGTGGATATGACATATTTTGAGATTTGTGTGTCATCCCACAATCCTTAGCCGAATGTTGGCCTCCACATATTTGGCAAAGCCTTGCCTTTTCATTTTCTTTTTCAAGGTTCTCCAACCTTTTCTCCATCGTTTGCATCTTAGCTTGACATTGTTCATTTGTCTCCACTTCCTTTACTTCAACCAATCCCGGCTTTTTACTCTTTGGCCCTTTTCTACTTGAAGACACATATTGCTTTGAGGTCTCGGCAATTTTCTCGATTTGATTTATATCCACCTCCGGTACCATCATAATATCCCCATTACACGAAGCATGCAAGGTCCTTTGGTGCACCGGCTCCAACCCTCGGAAAAATGCATAAACTACCTCAAAAGGTCTCAAGTCGTGCCCGGGCATGTTGGAAAGGTGTCCTAAACCCAATCGGTCGGACCGATCCGACCGGTCGGGTCATTCTGATCTATTTAGTTCATGTAATAACTTTATTATGATTAATAAAAGCACTTATGTTATTATATATTGTTTGTCTTCATATTATTTGTTGTATATATATAGTAACGCCCCTAGTATCGATCTGTGATAGAGAAACCATGATAGTGATTATGGTTGATGAGATCTCTAATCACTATAACAAGGTTGGTACTTAAATGTCTCTAGTCTTACATATTATCAAATGGGACATTGATAGTATAATCGACTAGCACGTATTGGATGTCTTCTACTTTTTAGAAGGTAGGGATAGATCTCGTCTCATCGAAGTGTAGGGACACTTGACCCGCACGTGGACGTGTATTAGAGAATGCGACGTTAGTTAGGCGACCCACTTACATTAAGTGTCACACTATGTGGCGGTTGTGTAATTATCCTTTTGACCGAGTCTTCATGACATCACGGTGTGGATTGTCATGCTTTGACACTATTGAGATTTCTCCTAACCACGGGCGATCATGCGGTAGTGATTGGGTATGATATTGAAGCATGCGGAGTATACATGATTGGTCGTCCGGGAATCGCGTATCCTATGATTGGGATTGAATATCCGAAATGGCCTTCTTATAAGGAATGTCTAGCTCTCGAGAATCTTTGCAAAGTGGGAGTAAATGTGTTATTCCGAGAGAGCATGATATCCAGATTATAAGATACGATCGTCAATGTATTGACACTCGAGATACGATCGTATGGATATTATTATAGCGATAGGATTGTAAGTTACACGGTAACTGCTTCACATGAAAGGTAGTAGTCATTGCTTTTGACTCTTCCGATAATTGGGGGTCACGGTGTGTTGCTGCTAGACGCTATCCCGTGATCGTTAGGTATAAAGGGCATTTTGGTAAATTGCACTTTGTGTCTACGGCCAACATATTCGGAAGCCTATCGGGTCACACACATATGAACATCGAGTCGGATTAAAATGCGGTTATAGTTGATAACCAAATAAGGAAAGTTTATCTCTAGACTATAAAGGTTATAGTGGTAAATTAATATGGTGGTATTTATTTATTATGAATAAATAAAATACAAGATATTAATTATATATAAATTATATTAATTAAAGAATATTCCGGAAGTCAATTTGTTGACTAATGGGGCGCCACTTTTATGTGTATAAGATACACTTGGATTGTGCACTTTAATTAATAAATATTGCCATAATATTAATATAGGATATTAATTGATTTTGGAAAAATAGATTTATGGTAATAAGATAATTATAATCAATATATGATATTGACAAAATATTATAATTAAAGAGATAAATCAATCTAATTGATTTTCCTTATTTTATTGGAAAAAGGTTTTCTTCTCCTCCACACTACATATGGGGCGCCACTTGCTCTATAAAAAGGAAGTGGGTGTCAAGCTCTTTTGTACAACACAATTGCAAGAGCTCATAGTTCTTGTGTAAAATAGAGAACTCTCCATAGTGAGTTTGTGAGGAAGAAAAGGTCGGTCTAGCGGCCGGAGTTTTTCCGATAGCAATCCAAGGAGGATTCCAAGAGGGGTTCGTGTGGATTAGCGATAGAGGCCGGACGCGTGGGGCGCTTGCGCGCATGAAACTACTCTCCGTTGGCGGTCAAAGCGACGATCTTGTAGATCATCTAAGGTATAACCGTCAAACTACTTAACATGTTTATTGCATTAAACGAAGAACGATCTAGAAAAGGAAATCAAAATTTTAAATTCCGCTGCGTTAAACTAGTGATTTCCTAACAAAGGGTATCGAGCGGACTTGAGCTTAAGCAATAAGCATAATTTAAATGCGTAGTATTTAATCGATAGATGCAAGATTTAAATCGCGAAACGTTAAAACAAAAAAAAAAATATAGGGTTCATGGGGGTCGGCCGACTGGCGGCGCCCCCATCCCTCGGCGGCGGCGGCGGCGGCGGCGGCGTGGCCTTCTTCTGTCCGTCGGCTCTCTCTCTCTTCCTTTTGGGGAGATCAACCCTTTTCGTTTTGTGATATTTTATTGTGCATAGATATCTCGTTTGTTTAGTTGTGTCATATGGCCAACCAATGGTTCAAATAGTTTGGACCATTGGGAAACCATATGGGACATTGGCCTTTCCAAATTTTGATTTGGAATAGGCTCAGCCCTTTCAAATATTTGATTTGGAATAGGCTGAGCTTGTGCCACTTCCAAAATTTTGATTTTGGAAAGTGGCCAGTGCCTAAACTAAAATTATTTGGCCTTCCAAATAATTTGATTTGGAATAGGCCTAGGCCCTTTCCAAATATTTGATTTGGAATAGGCTGACTTTGTGCCACATCCAAAATTTTGATTTTGGAAAGTGGCCAGGCCTAGACTAAAATAATTTGGCCTTTCCAAATATTTGATTTGGAGTAGGCCTAGGCCCTTTCCAAATATTTGATTTGGAATAGGCCTAGGCCTAGGCCACTTCCAAAATTTTGATTTTGGAAAGTGGGCAGGCCTAAGCTAAATTTAGTTTTGGAAATGAAACAAATAGGAGACTTTATAATTTTAATTTTATTTTGAATAGTTCAAATTTAATTAAAATTGAAATCGATTTAAAATTAAATGTTAATTTTAATTTTGGTTAAATCATATAATTAATTAAAAGTTATTTAATTATTTGATGTGATAAAATAAAGACGCATGAGTAGTAGTAGTTAAAATTAGAATTTAATCTTTTTCATAAGATAAAATTGTATGGATTAGATGTGTAGATATAATGTGATTATATGGACCCCGATTGATCATGGACTCGACCAATAGGATAGATGGGAATGTTTTCTTTATGTTGGTTTTTTGAAAAATTGTCCTAGGCCGTTATGAAGAACGTGACCTAGTTTACTTTTTGCACTTATCCCATTCCCTGAGTTCCCCCCGTGTGCGGCGGGTGTAATTATTTATTATGTAACAAGAATGGAGCAAGAAGTTCGAGACCAAGGAGAAATAAAGAACCCATTGGCGTCTGACAATAAAGATCCTATTGGCGGTTGCAGATACCCTTAGTTTGTGACCAGCGGTTTCGCTCGGTTTGTATTCGAAACCGCACTCTAGAAAAGTCCATGATCATACCGGTTATTTTATGCGCGAATGTTGTGTATGTTTTACTTTATATGATATCGTAGTAATATGCACATAGTAGATGAGACCATAATTAAACCAAATTAATTAAGTGAATTAATTTAAAATTATTCCCACATCAAAAATCAAGTCGGAATTGCCTCCTATATTATAACGACGGTGAAGAGCCCTTGTTCGACCCAACTCACCACCCAAAGCGGGGTTGACCTACCTCGGGTATATCGTCGTTATTGAGATATGATCGAAAGAGATCTCATGAATATTGGGGTTAAGACTCGACTAAGAATTCTCTCGCCACCACCAAAAGCGGGTCGTTTGGATTTTAGAGGCAAGGGTTTGGCTAATTTCATAAGATGAAATATTGTCAAAGAGTTGATTGGTCAAACAACAAAATCGTATAAGATACGATCGACAAATCGTTGTCCACTGCTTAATTATTTTTGGCCCATCACCAAAGTTGGGGTCGGGGTAGTTCGATGGGATCTTGCCCACTAAAGGAATTATTTTCTTGAAAGCCAATAGGAATAGTTGGCTAGTGGGGAGTAAAAACCTTATAGATTCATTAAGTGCAAATTTAGGGTTTTTATACATGAGCTTTTACTTATTCTATCTTTTATTTATTGTTGTAGAAAATGTCAAACAAATTGAACCTTCGTTTTATCATCGATAACAAGCTTGACGAAACTAATTTTCTCGATTGGGAAAGAAACCTCAAAATCGTTTTGAGGCACGAGAAAGATTGGCTATGTCTTGGGCGAGGCCCTACCGGAAAAGCCCGCCGAGGGTTCGGCCGCAGATGTTGTCGAGAAGTACAACAAGCACTGCTTGATACAGATCTTCGATGCTACATGTATCATGCTTGCTTCTATGACACTGAATCTGCAGAAACAAAGATGAGTCCATGGACGCCTACTCTATCATGGTCCACCTAAAGGAGCTTTATGCTTCTCGCCTCTCATCTTGAGGTACGAGGTCTCGAAGGCCCTGTTTAGTTGTAAGATGGCATCTGGGACTCGCTGTGGGGTCACACGTGCTTAAAATGATCGGGTACATAGAGAGGCTTGGGAAGCCGGGCCACAAGTTGGAACGAGTTGAGTATTGACTTGATTCTCGCAATCTCTACCGACTCATTCTCGCAGCTTTGTGATGAACTATCACATGAACAAGATAGATTGCTCCTAGCGGAGTTATTGAACATGTTGAAAATCTACTTTGAAGGCACTTTAGTAGGAAGGGAAAGCAAGTGTTGCCGGGTCACTTCAAGCAAGGGCAAGGCAAAAGCCTGAAAAAAAGTCCAAGAAGGCGAAGGCTGCACCTAAGCCAACGCCTAAGATAGCAAAAAAAGACAAATCCAAGGATGCTTGCTTCCATTGCGGTGAGACCGGACATTGGAGGAGAAACTCGCAAGGGCTTCTTGAGTACCAAGAAGAAGCATTCGATGCTTCGACTTCGTATATTTATGATTGAGATCAACATTACTTCTTCTAAGTCTAACCACCGGGTATTAGATCATCGGTTGTGGTTCTCATATTTGTACTCTGAATATGCAGGCACTAAGAAGAACTAGAGATCCGAGGAAAGGAGAGGTGGACCTACGCGTTGGAAATGGAGCAAGTGTTCTTCTGCCGGCCGTAGGAGTTTATTTTCTTTCATTGCCCAAAGGGGCTAGTACTAGAACTTAATAATCTGTTATTTTGTTCCCGCTCTTACGAAGAGCATTATTTCTATTTCTGCATTAGATGTTGATGGATTTTCTTTTACGTTTGAGAATAAATGTTGTTCTTTTCACGTGATGGAATCTTTTATGGTAATGCATACATACTTAGCAATGGTCTCTATATATTAGATATGAATGTTGACGTTCTTAATATAAATAACAAGAAAGCCAAAACAAATGACTTGAATGAATCCTACTTATGGCATTGTAGACTTGGCCATATAAATAAGAATCGCATTTCCAAACTCCATAAAGATGGAATGTTGGATCAATTCGATTACTGAATCGCTTGATACATGCGAAGCTTGTTTACTTGGCAAGATGACAAAGTCACCTTTCAAAGGGCAAAGGGATAAGATCCAATGAATTGCTTGAGCTCATACATACCGATATGTGTGGCCCAATGTCAATTCAAGCCAAAGGAGGATACTCTTATTTTATCACCTTCACCGATGACCATTCTCGCTATGGTTATATATACTTAATGAAGTTTAAATCAAGCCTTCAAAAGTTCAAGGAATTCGAAGTGAGGTGGAGAAACAACTAGGTAAAGAAATCAAAACACTTCGATCCGATCGAGGCGGAGAATACCTAGATGGAGAGTTTCAAGATTATTTGAAGGAGAATGGGATTCTACTCGAATGGACTCCTCCCGAACGCCACGGATGAATGGCGTGTGCGAGAGGAGGAACCGCACCTTGTTGGACATGGTGCGATCCATGATGAGCTACGCAGCTCTTCCAAAATCATTTTGGGGTATGCTCTAGAAACCGCATCCTATACACCGAACCGAGTTCCATCAAAGACGGTTGACTCTACGCCATACGAGGTATGGACTAAGAGAAAACCGAGCCTAGGTCATCTAAAACCTTGGGGTTGTCCGACTTACGTGAAGCGGATGATGCCGACAAATTAGAGCCCAGTGTCCGACAAATGTCTATTTGTGGGATATCCTAGAAACCAAAGGGTACCAATTTTACCATCCCGAGGAACAAAAGGTGTTTGTTGCCGGGGATCGCCACTTTCGGAGAAAGAGTTTATTCTCGATAGGGTCGGTGGGAGTAAAATTGATCTTGAAGAAATTCGAGAACCACTTACGGATAATAGTCGGTTGATGGAAGTAGAGGACTTGCCACACACGGATGTGACACCACCTCTACCGTGGACACACTAGCACCTCGAAGATCCACCAGGAACGCCGTGAACCCGAAAGGTACACTCATGGCGTGTATCTCTGGAAGATGAGGACCCTAGAACTTATGAGGAAGTGCTATTAAGGAATGACAAAGAGAAATGGCTAGAAGCCATGAATTGAAATGGAATCCATGAAAGACAACCAAGTTTGGAACTTAGTTGATCCGCTTTGAAGGAATAGTTCCCATAGGGTGTAAATGGGTCTTTAAGAGAAAGACCGACATGGACGGTAACGTGACCACCTACAAGGCTAGGTTGGTGGCAAAAGGTTATAAGCAAAGACAAGGAGTTGACTATGATGAAACCTTCTCTGCTTTGTTGCCATGTTAAAATCCATTAGAATTTTGCTTGCTATTGCGAAAGATACCATGATTACGAAATCGCGGATGGATGTGAAAACAATTTTCCTTAACGGGAACTCATCTGAGGAAGTGTATATGACACGACTGAGGGTTTCACAACCAATGACGCCAGATGGTGTGTAAACGCAAAGATCCATTTATGGATTAAAGCAAGCTTCGAGTTGGAATCTTCGCTTTGATGAGATAATCAAACAGTTTGATTTCATCAAGAACGAAGATGAGCCCTGTGTTTACAAGAAGGTTAGTGGGAGTGCCATTGTGTTCTTAGTGCTTTATGTGGATGACATACTGCTCATAGGGAATGATGTGCCTATGTTACAATCAGTCAAAGCTTGGTTATCCAAGAACTTCTCAATGAAGGACTTGGGTGAGGCAAATATATTCAGGGAATAAAGATCTATAGAGATAGATCTAAAAGGTTGCTTGGTCTGTCACAATCCACCTACATAGACAAGATGCTGAAGAGATTCAACATGGAGCAGTCCAAGAAAGGATTGCTGCCCATGTCACATGGGGTCTACTCACAAAGGGAATGAGTCCTAAGACAGAGGAGGAAAGGGCACAAATGAGTAAAGTCCCTTATGCTTCGCAATCGGGTCCATCATGTATGCCATGTTATGCACAAGACCGACGTCTCGTACCTCTCTTAGTATGACTAGTAGGTACCCACCCAATCCAGTGATGGTCACCGGATTGTTTGTCAAGAATATCCTTAAGTACTTGAGACGTACTAGGGATATGTTCCTGGTTTTCGGGAACGATGATTTAGTATTACGAGGTTACACAGATGCCAGTTTCCAAACTGACAAGGACGATTTTAAGTCGCAATCTGGATTTGTTTTCACGCTTAACGGCGGAGCAGTGAGTGGAAGAGTTCCAAGCCAGGAGACTACTGCGGACTCTACAACGGAAGCCGAATACATAGCAGCCTCGGAGGCGGCAAAAGAAGCAGTTTGGATGAAGAAGTTCATTCATCGAACTTGGTGTGGTTCCTCCATTGAAGGTCCAGTGCCTCAGCATCGTGTGATAATAATGGAGCGATATCTCAGTCAAAGGAACCAAGGTCTCATCAGAAGTCCAAACATGTGCTACGGCGCTATCACTTGATTAGAGAGATAGTAGATAGAGGAGATGTAAAGATAGAGAAAGTCCACACGGATGATAACATAGCTGATCCGTTAACCAAGGCATTGTCTCAAGCTAAGCATGAGAAACATGTTCACTTGCACGGGCTTAGGCATATGGGTGATTGGCTTTAGGCCAAGTGGGAGATTGTTGGAAAGGTGTCCTAAACCCAATCGGGTCGGACCGGATCCGACCGGGTCGGGTCATTTACAGGTCTATTTAGTTCATGTAATAACTTTATTATGATTAATAAAAGCACTTATGTTATTATATATTGTTTGTCTTCATATTATTTGTTGTATATATATAGTAACGTCCCTAGTATCGATCTGTGATAGAGAAACCATGATAGTGATTATGGTTGATGAGATCTCTAATCACTATAACAAGGTTGGTACTTAAATGTCTCTAGTCTTACATATTATCAAATGGGACATTGATAGTATAATCAGACTAGCACGTATTGGATGTCTTCTACTTTTTAGAAGGTAGGGATAGATCTCGTCTATCGAAGTGTAGGGACACTTGGGTACCGTGACGTGGACGTGTATTAGAGAATGCGTACGTTAGACTGACCCACTTACATTAAGTGTCACACTATGTGGCGGTTGTGTAATTATCCTTTTGACCGGAGTCTTCATGACATCACGGTGTGGATTGTCATGCTTTGACACTATTGAGATTTCTCCTAACCACGGGGCGATCATGTGGTAGTGATTGGGTATGATATTGAAGCATGCGGAGTATACATGATTGGTCGTCCGGGAATCGCGTATCCTATGATTGGGATTGAATATCCGAAATGGCCTTCTTATAAGGAATGTCTAGCTCTCGAGAATCTTTGCAAAGTGGGAGTAAATGTGTTATTCCGAGAGAGCATGATATCCAGATTATAAGATACGATCGTCAATGTATTGACACTCGAGATACGATCGTATGGATATTATTATAGCGATAGGATTGTAAGTTACACGATGCTAACTCGCTTCACATGAAAGGTAGTAGTCATTGCTTTTGACTCTTCCGATAATTGGGGTCACGGTGTGTTGCTGCTGAGCTATCCCGTGATCGTTAGGTATAAAGGGCATTTTGGTAAATTGCACTTTGTGTCTACGGCCAACATATTCGAAGCCTATCGGGTCACACACATATGAACATCGAGTCGGATTAAAATGCGGTTATAGTTGATAACCAAATAAGGAAAGTTTATCTCTAGACTATAAAGGTTATAGTGGTAAATTAATATGGTGGTATTTATTTATTATGAATAAATAAAATACAAGATAATAATTATATATAAATTATATTAATTAAAGAATATTCCGAAGTCAATTTGTTGACTAATGGGCGCCACTTTTATGTGTATAAGATACACTTGGATTGTGCACTTTAATTAATAAATATTGCCATAATATTAATATAGGATATTAATTGATTTTGGAAAAATAGATTTATGGTAATAAGATAATTATAATCAATATATGATATTGACAAAATATTATAATTAAAGAGATAAATCAATCTAATTGATTTTCCTTATTTTATTGGAAAAAGGTTTTCTTCTCCTCCACACTACATATGGGGCGCCACTTGCTCTATAAAAAGGAAGTGGGTGTCAAGCTCTTTTGTACAACACAATTGCAAGAGCTCATAGTTCTTGTGTAAAATAGAGAACTCTCCATAGTGAGTTTGTGAGGAAGAAAAAAGGTCCGGTCTAGCGGCCGGAGTTTTTCCGATAGCAATCCAAGGAGGATTCCGGCGAGGGGTTCGTGTGGATTAGCGATAGAGGCCGGACGCGTGGACGGCTTGCGCATTGAACTACTCTCCGTTGGCGGTCAAAGCGACGATCTTGTAGATCATCTAAGGTATAACCGTCAAACTACTTAACATGTTTATTGCATTAAACGAAGAACGATCTAGAAAAGGAAATCAAAATTTTAAATTCCGCTGCGTTAAACTAGTGATTTCCTAACAGGGCACTCTCTCAATAACGCTTTAAATCTATCCCAGGACTCAAACAATTCTTCTCCTTCATAGGCATTAAACAAGATAATAGCCTCTTTCATGTCCAATGTCTTTGATGGCGGGTAATACTTGAATAGAAATGTCATAACCACGTCCTCCCAAGTGTGCAAAGAATCATGAGCCAATGAGTCATACCATGTCTTGGCTTGTTCCTTCAAGGCGAAGGGAAATAGCATAAGTTTAAGCGCTTCTTCACCGACTCCATTTATCTTGGTAATGTGCACAATTTGTAGGAAATGATCAATGAACATATGAGGATTTTCCATGGCGGTTCCCTTGAATATAGCATTGTCTCCCAACAAATGGAAGATATTTCTATTCAATTCCAAATTACTGGCGGCCACCGGTGGCATTCGAATTGGGCTATGCCCCATGGTTGCCATGGGAGCCATCACAAAGTCTCTACAAGTCAGTCCGCCTTGATTTTTCTCTTGTTGACCGTTGAACCAATTAGGCATCACATTTGCACCTTGATTGTGAGCTTGATTTTGGTTTTGTTGAAATTGATTCAACATCCATGCATTGAACTGTTGCATAACGAGGGGATCCATTTGATTCCCTTGGGCCTCGTGTTGAACATTATGTTGTATTAGCCCATTCGCATTCACATAGTTATTTCCTTGTCCATTCCCACCTCCTTGTGCATTGTTGTTGACAAGCGGCGGGTTTTGATTCGGGACCCCGTTGTTGTCCCCTAAATTTCCTTCCAATCCTTGTTCACCGTTTTGTGCCATACCGGATCCTTCTCCCAACTCACCCAAACTACTCTCTTCAAAGACCGGAATCGACTCCTCTACTTGATAACCTCTTCTTCTTTGACTATTTCTATGCCTTGCGTAAGCCTCAATTCCGTCTATGTATGGTTCGAATGGTGTTTGAGATCTCTGGGTCATGCACTAAAAAAAGCAAACTACAAGAAAACAGTAAAATAAAACCTAGGCCCAAGCCTTCGGTTCACTTGCAAGATATCACAAATAGCACACAATTCCCCGGCAACGGCGCCATTTTGATTGAGCTAAAATCCACCCAACAAAAACAATTTATAAAGACTCGAAACCGTGGGTAAACTAACTCTCTAACCGGCAGTGTACCGGGTCGATTGTTAGAATGGCTACAGGAGTACGAGGTCGAACCCAAAGGAATCGTGTTTGCAAGTACCAAAGTGAACGTATTTCTTAGTCTAGATGAACAATCTTTCCAAAGTATTTTTAACTACAACAACTCTAAAGTGATCCCTACTAACAAGTTTAAAGATAAGAAAGAAAGAACGAAGATTAAATTACTAGGTTTTAACGATAAATTAAGGGACATAGCCGAACCATGATCAAAATAGCTAGTTTCACCCAATGGAATGACAAAACCGGGAATGTGCATTAAACGAACGAACTCTTGCATTCAATTTCACGGGTGCGTACTCCTAATCCCGGTGTTAAGATCTGACCAACTCTCTCCTAACACCTTATGCCATGTTAACTACCCTTCCCTAAGGGAGATTCATCAACAAGACAAGATATGCACTAGAGCCGCTTTTAAACGTTAAAACGAGTAACCTCACTCTAAGAAGTGATCCTAGAACCATTTTCCCACATCTCTCTATCTGAACAACTCTCAAGATTGATGTGTGTGATTTTTGACCTAGGTGATCAATCTAGCCCAAATCCGTTATAACAAGTTCTAAGACGTGAAATATGCAAGATACAACAGTAAAAAGAACTACCCACTCCCAATTTCAACACCCAAAGGGTGATTTCACCAAATTTCAAATGATTTAGCTATGTAGAAATTAGCTACTCATTATAACTACCAGAGCAAGCATCAAACAAGAAATTAAAACCATGAAATGAGAACAAAAACGAAATTAATTACCGGAAAAAAACGCAGAGCTATGATGTTTCTTCAAGCTTCAACAACACCCATGTCACTTTGGGGAAGAAGAAGACCCAAAATACACCAAAATCCAAGAGTTGAGCTATGAATCTAAGCTAAACTAAGTTTAATACAAGAGAAATTAAAGAAAGAAAGAGTTTAGAAGAGCTAAAGGGGGAGGAGTCGGCCTAATCTAAGAGTTAGGGTTCTTGGGAGGGTGAATTCTGTTGAAAAACTGTGTTAAAATGTATATATAGGTGGGAAAAATCTACAGAAAATGACTCCAAACGCGCGTTTGGAGGTCCCCAAACGCGCGTTTCAGCCCTTGACTCTCTGTTCAGAAAAAAACAGCTCCAAACGCGCGTTTGAAATGTCCAAACGCGCGTTTGAAATGTTCAAACGCGCGTTTGAGACGTTGCTGTTTTCTGGCAGCAGTAAAACCATGATATCTTCGCGTGTAGAACTCCGATTTGAGTGATTAAAAATGCGTTGGAAATCTCTTTGAATTATATACAACTTTCATGAAGAGATTGTGACCATAAAATGCCTCCATCATAGGTCAAATTGCTTCTGAACAGAACGTAGCGTGAAGATACCAACTATTTTTCTTCCTTTTCTACATTTTTCTTCTTCCTTGGCTCATTCTTGCACCTTGATCATACTTCTCATCATAAATCTTCTCCTTCCGGGTTCTCATGACACCTAGACCCTACAATCTCATGAACGAACAAAACAAACAAACGATTCCGGAGGGTAAAAGTGCTCGGGAATGGGTTAATATCACTAAAAAGAGGTAGTTGACCATCAAAGCGACGGATTTACTCCCCGTGCTATAAACTCATGATATTACCCGAAAACGGTCTAAAAACACCGAGAATGTGCTAAAAGTGGGATAAACGGGGGTGGAAAATGCACCGGAATCACGTAAATTTGACTCCCATCAAAGGCCATGTGTGAAGCTCAACTACTAGCATTACCTGATTTCACATCACCATTTATAGCGGAAACAGATGCTTGTATAAATGGACTTGGTGCTGTATTGCAGCAACATGGTAGACCAATCTCTTATCTCAGCAGGGCATTTAATTCAAAAGAGATGGGGCTCTCTATCTATGAAAAGGAGCTCCTTGCAATGATTATGGCTGTTACTAGATGGAAACACTATTTGCAAGGGGCACAGTTCATTATCAAGACAGATCCGCAATCCTTGAAATATTTACTAGAACAGAAACTTACTACAACATTACAACAGAAGGGCATCACAAAACTCTTGGGACTGGATTTTAAAATTGAGTATAAGAGAGGCAAGGAAAACATTGTAGAAGATGCACTATCTAGGCAGCCTATTCACCAGGGAACTTCTATGGCCCTTACAGCAGTAGTTCCAAGTTGGATGACAAGGGTTATTGACAGTTATGAGGGAGATGATCATGCTCAGTTCAAAATAAGCTATGTCCTGTTAGATCCACAGAATGAGCCAGACTTCACATTGCATCAGGGAATTTTGAAATTTAAGAGCAGGATATATGTTGGCTCATCTGGCAATCTGAGGAAGGAATTCTGTCTCAATTACATGACAGTCCTCTAGGAGGTCATTCTGGCATAAGGGCATGCCTCAGTAGGATTTCATCTCTTTTCTACTGGCCTAGGATGAGGAATGATGTTAAGGATCTAATCAGTCAATGCATCATATGCCAACAATGCAAAGACATCCATGAACACCCCCAAGGCCTCCTCCAACCACTCCCAATTCCTGATCAGGCATGGACACATATTAGTATGGATTTTATTGAGGGGTTGCCAAATTCTGAGGGTTTAGAAGTCATTATGGTTGTGGTCGACAGATTCACAAAATAGGGACATTTTGTGGCTTTGAGGAAGGGGTATTCTGCAGATTTAGTAGCTGAAGCTTTTTTTTCATCATATCTACAGATTGCATGGCTTACCTACATCTATAGTGAGTGACAGGGATAGTGTATTTACTAGAGACTTCTGGCAACATTTATTCCAGTTAGCAGGGGTCAAAATTGCTTTAAGATCTGCATACCGCCCCCAAACGGATGGCCAAACAGAAAGGGTAAATCAGTGTCTAGAAATGTACCTAAGGTGTATGTGTTTTCAGAGACCTAAGCAGTGGACTAAATGGATGACTTTGGCTGAGTTTTGGTATAATACAAGCTTACATACTTCCATTCAAGTGTCACCTTTTGAGGCCCTATATGGGTATAAGCCTACATCTATACCCATTGGAAGTTATAGCAGTGGCAACAACTCTTCCGTAGATCATTTCTTGCAACAGAAACAGATGCAAACTAAGGAACTGAAGGATCATCTGGAGTTTGCTCAGGCCAGGATGAAGTATTATGATGATAAAGGAATAACTGAGAGAGAGTTTCAGGAGGGAATCTGGTCTTTCTAAAATTACAACCCTACAGACAAACTACATTGGCCTTAAGGAGGAACCTAAAACTAGTTGCTAGATATTTTGGTCCATACAGGGTGATTGAGAAGATTAATCCGGTAGCATACAAATTATTACTACCAGAAGACTCAAGATTGCACCCTGTATTTCACATCTCCATGCTCAAAAGATACAAAGGAGCCCACATACCAGCCTCTACACAGCCACCTATTACCTCCCCTGATAGACATGTTGTTTTATATCCAGAAAATATTTTGAGCATTAGGACTGTCAAAAGAAAGAATGCACCAATAGTGCAATGTCTTATGAAGTGGCTCAATCTAGATGAGGCCTCAGCCACTTGGGAGGATGCAAGATATATCATGAGGAAGTTTCCCCAATTCCCACCACCATGAGGACATGTTGCTGCCTAAGGAGGAGGGGATGTCAGGAACTAAGAAGAAGCATACTTATCAGTTAGTCGGTTAGCATCATCTATGTCTGATTTATGAGTTGTTATGAGTCATCGATCACCAGTACAATTGCTATAGAGCATATAAATAGGAGATCATACAGACTTGTAAAGCATTCAAGCAAATAATCAATAAAAATCTTACTTTTCTCTCTTTTCCTGCAAATCTTCCCCTTCTTCCCTTGCTACCTTGTCATTTTACTTCTTAGTTCCTTACAGAACGGTTAAAAGTGCCAACAAACTGCACATTGACGACTTTGGGCGAATTGTGGCTAAAGGAGAAAGACAATTAAGTGAAAACAAACACATTCGTTTTGAACAATCATTCGAAATCCCTGAAAACTCAAACACTGATAACACAACGGCTAAGTTCGACGATGAATTTCTATACATCATAATACCGAAAATCAAGAAAACTACAAGCACCGAAAGCAGCCACCTGAATGATACTAACATTCAAACACTTGACGATGCTGAAGTTCTTCATGGAGACAACCAAGAAAACGCACCGGAAGAGTCGATGAGGAGAGACGTGAGCCAAAATTGTGCAGAAATGTCCGAAAACGGCAAAATTGACAAGAAGTTCCATGATTTGAGATATGCATTTAAGGTGTATGATGAAAGTTCGCTGAGAAAGGTGGGAATGAAGTTGAAAAGGCACAAAGGGGTTATCATTACAACAATTTTTGTAACGCCCCGCTCCCGGATACCGAGCCCTTATCCGGAAGAGAAACGTTCGGCGCGTATAGCATTAAATAAGTCTAATATTATACGCAAGCCTCTACGTCGTCGTATCAAATAAAAGCAAACGGAAGCTAAAAAGACTCGGGTAAAAACATAAATGCTACTAAGAATAGAAAGTAACCATACTAAAGATGGATAGTTAAGATTACAACGATCAAAAACCCAAAGACTTATACAATACGATGCCTTAAAAGTAGAAGTACAACAAGTCTAATAAACGAACTGCAACTAATCTAGTACAACCTTTGCAAGGGAAATTAAACTAAAAGCTTCGCCAAGACTCCAAGTCTTCAAAAGTCATCATCTACACTTGGTCAACCTGTTCGTCTTCTCACCCCACAATGCATACAAAAGAAAATGCAAAGGAGGTAAGTACAAAGTACTTAGTAGAAGTGAGAAGCTACGACAACAATTAAGATTTATAAAGAAAAGATATTTAATCGTTTAGTCATCTTTATGTGACCGACTCAATCTAGGGTTCATTTCATGTCCATCAACATGAATTGACTAAACGTTACTACTTAGCTAATCTGTGTTACAACCACACTCAAGGGCACTACGCGCATCCACCTCAGCAGAGTCCCTCCGTACTTAGGGTCATTATGACCTACGGAGTTCTTCCACCTTAGGGACACTCTTTTGCAACATATTAGTGGATCACACCAATATCCACGAAGTCTAAAAAAGGTAGACTCCGATAGCTTGCGCGTCTCAGCGGAGTCCCTCTGTACTTAGGGTCTTTTGACCTACAGAGTTCCTCCACCTTAAGAGGTAGCACATGCATCGCGATTTAGCCTGGTGCCTAGCCAAGAGAGACATGTTGTTTAATCTTTTACTAGTCAAGTACGTTAATTATTAGGATGATTAACTAGCCACCTAAGTGTTTTCAAATAATCTCCCTCACGCATACTACTCTCTTCCTAGACCACTGGACACGGACAAGTCCTAGCAATTACACAGACATTGATGAATGCTAACTCATCAAAGCACAAGCCTATCATGCTCTTCCGACGGATCCGAACTTCAACTCCCTTTAAGAGTACATTCGGTGTTTTAACTGAACGAATCAGAAGCTCAATTCAGGCTTGTTTATATTTATTCAATGTTAATATATCATGTTTAAGGGTTTAAAACAGTAAACACATGAGTATAAAACCTGAAACTAAGCTAAAACGATGAAAACAGTGAAAACAAATAGAATAGGTCAAATGCCCGTTTAAAGACATGGACGCCCGTCTGGAACCTACTGGACGCCCGTCCAAGACTGGACGCCCGTCCACTTTCCCCAGACGCTCGTCCCCCTAAAACAGCTACAACCTGAATGTAAAATAACACCTCAGACGCCCGTCCAGAGAAACCGAAAGCCCGTTTGAGTACGCAACGATCGCAAACGCCCGTCACACTTTATCTGAGGCGCCCGTGCGCTTGGTTTTGCCTAACCCTAAAATCTTCAAGCTACGAATTCCCATTCGTTTCTAACCCAATTGGCATCGGAAATAACACAGTAAAACATAGGAAAATATATCTAAACATACCAAATCATCTATGATCCTTTGATCAACAAAAAGGCACATCTTTCTATCATCTAAACACCTTAGAACTTGATCTAAACCTTATAAACAATAATTGGAATCATAGGAAGAGCCTCTTACCTTATTTGCTTGCAAAACCGACAGCAAAACACCCAGCAGCTGCAACAACTGTTGATCCTCAACCCCAAAACCTATGCGATCAACAAGAACCCTAAAAATCCTATTTTTCCTTTCAAAAACGAAACTGAAAAGTGCCATAGACTACAGATTACCTTGGTTTACTGCTGTTAAACAATTTTTAGATTATTCTACGCTCCGAGACGATCGTTTCGACTACTCACGGCTGCGAAACAGAGCTACGGATCAAAAGATACGAATTTTTCAAGAATCGAACTCTACGAATACTGAAAACTAGGGCTAAACTGAAAACTTACGGAATAAGGATATTTTATTTTCCAAAGTTGCGTCTCCTCGCGCTGATCACTTTTCTCTCCTGCGGCATCTTGAACCGATGAACGGATTGGTCACACGGTTGAAGATTACATTCTGTCTTTTCCTGGCATCTTCTGCGTTGGTTTCTTCTCTTCAGCGCCGTTCCTCTCTTTTTTGTCATAATAGGCGTGTAAATAAAAAGGAGTGATTTGGAGATTATTTCCTTTTTATAGCCAATAATTAAATCCTTTATAATTAATAGCTAAATCCTTTAACTAATTCCTTTTTAATTAAATACATGGGACAAATAATAATTAGGTCGTAGTAAATACACCCAATGACTATTTTACCCTTTTACGAAAAGTCGGGATGTTACATTCCTTCCCCCTTAAGAGGATTTTCGTCCTCGAAACTCGAATGTAACCAAGAGGTGCTTGAACTCTGGACTTTACGGAGCGTTTCGTCTCTTAACTCGTACAGTCTTCTTCTTCTTCCATCTTCCCAACTCTTCTGCTTGTTTTGAGCTATCTCGAGGTGGCGAAGATCTACTTCAATCTTTCTGTTGGCTTGCTGCATCAACTATGGTCTCGTATTCTATTGTCGCTCCACTTCATCCCAGAAACTCTCGTTCTTCTATCTCTATCTTCATGAAAGATCGCCAGCAGTACTATTTCAATTCTTGTACTTTTTGGTCTCTCCGAGAGGAACTGCAATTGTCATCTCGAGGTTTTCATTCTTCATTGTCCTTCACAATCTTCTGCAATCGGATTCCCAAAGCTGATTCCGCTACCAACGGTTGCTATCCTCATCTAACTCGTGACCAATGGCTGGTTGGTTCTGACCCTCTCTTAACCGTAAACAACTGGATCTTTGTCTTGCTTCTTCCACGGACTCATCAACTGCCTCGAATCTTGCAATCATCGGTTTACCACCCTTTGCTTGCTCCTGCTGGCCTATGTCCTGAGTGCTTGAGCTTTCCAACTGACTCACAGCTTCCTGGCATACTTGACTTCTTTCGATCTCAACTTCCATCATGGCACCACAAGCTTGCTGAAGAACTACAAGGATTCTGGCGGTAGTGTTTCTGAGACTTCTTAGGGAAATGAGAAGCATGCATCTGCCACCCTTTCCCTCTCCGACGGTCTAATCCAATTCTTATGCCAAGGGAGTTAGCTTGGAGAATAAAAGAAGTTGAAAAGTAACAAGTTGAGTACCAGGGTGGTATGTCAACTAGGTAAGCCAGGGAATGGTACAACGCACTTGAAATAAGGAAGGTTGCTTGGGTTACAAGCAAAACAAGAAAAAAAATCCGCGTTGAGGAAAGTTGAAGTTGGTTCCAGGAAGAAGAATGAGGCATTGTATCATAATACAAAAGATGGCCACCAGAAGGACAACAAAGGAACACCTTGCAGATGGAATTCTTTTGAGAGAGTGGAATTCCGCAAGATACGGTGGTCTACAAGGATTTCAGAGGCAACTTGGAAGAATGGTAATAGGCTTTCATATAAGCCTTTAGAAAGTGGAGACGTTAGAACATCACCAGATGGACTTGAAGATATTCTCAATGTATGAAAAGAGAACACCGAGCTTGAAAACATTAAGAAAGTGACCTTGATTGTTAATCATTTGGTTAACAAAGATGGATGTTGGCGAACTAGAAAAATCTTCAGTTCACATGAGTTTCGTAAGGGACACATCACACAACAGGAAAACAAAATAAAGGTGCAAGGTCGAGCACCGAAAGGGCTAAAAAGGAATTTAGAAATCAAAAGAGAGTAAGAATATCAACATGAAGTAGCTATGGAGGGAAAACGAGTACACCAAAAGGTCTCAGAATAAAATAAACACTTGTCAAGAAGTGTCCAAGTTTGCAATAGTCAAAGAGAGGTTATTACGAGATTTAAAAGAAATGGAAATTTCCCTCAAGGAATTGTAAGGCAATATCAAAAGTTTGAATAAGTAAGCGGCAAGCAAGATTTTGAATGAAGAGGAAACGACACTTAAGAATTGTCGGATAAGGTTTGATTTCAAAGAATTAATTCAAACCTTCCAAGGAAGTTTAAACGATTATTGATGATTCAAAACAAAGATTCAAGGTTGCACTACTCGAGAGGAATAGTACACTGCCAAGGAATAAATGCTCAAGGTTAAAATAAAATAGACTTTCAACCGGTGTAACAAAATTGGAATAGAGATGCCAAACTGAAAGTGGGAAGTCAAAATGATGTTTATGGCGGTTCATGGCTCTAAATGGCCCGAAAGAGATTTAAAACTGAAGCGTACAAGGTGCAATAACCTTAAATGGAGATCAAAAGTTTAGGAACTCAAACGTCGATTGGCTAAATAAGTTCGGAAGGCATCTTGAAAAATTCTGCCTTCTGCTTGAAACTAGTTTAGCAAAAATTGATAGAAGGTTAAAGATAAGTAACTGAAGAGGAATGCCATGATAGGCCTAAAAAAATTTGACCAGCAAAAGAAGATATGCATACCTTAAAGGAACATGCAGCATCAGGTGAAATAGTTACAATATCGACACTACCCTTAGGAGGGGAGCTGAGAATAAACACAAGTAAAAAGAATGTTCTGACATTAAAAGGTTCAGCAAACTTTGAATTTGCATGAATGATGGGAGTGCAACAATTTAGAACTTTGAAGAGAATTTGTTTCTAGATTTGAAAAGTAAGAAAGAATGAATTTGTTGAAAAGAAGGGTTTAAGGCGATATGTTTTTGAGGTAATTTATGACAACAAGCCGAGAGGATCTGTTGAGTTTAAAGATCTCAAGTGAGGGATTACATGAGAAACAAATTACCAATAAAAGTATAATTACAAAAGGGCACGAAAAGGGTCTGAACATCAAACATGGCATGCTGGAGGATAGCATCTTGGTTCTCGTTTACAACTGCAAAAGAAACTACAACGTTAGCTTTACAAACTCCTACTAAAAGGTTTATCTCATAAGGAGATCAGACTTGAGGAACTCCTAAACATAGCGATGTAATTACTACCCTCTTAGCCCAAACTCTAAGTCAAGGAGGTGAATATTCCTTTTAGGTTGCTGTGTAAGATTTTTACTCTGGATCTGATATTATCAATTTGTACAGAACAAACGAAGAGGAATTTGAGCATGATCCAAAGAGAAAAGATTTAGATACTGGATTTTCCCAGGTGATATAAAAATATTAGAATTTTTGAATGAAGGTAAGTTGGTCAAAAACAGTTATTTCTGACGGTTGCACAAGCTGCCAGAATTTCCAGATTTATAAACACTGAGTTGAATTGCAAATTGATATCAAACGAAAAAGAATCTGAACCTAATTCCAAAAGGAAAACTGTAGATAAAAGTCTTGTCTGAAACATATCAAAAATGCAGATCATTTGAAGGTGTTTAACTTGTTCAAAACAGAAAAAGAAGTGAAGGTGCTGCTGCAGATTTTCTGGACAGAGTGTCCGGCATAAACACGAACTTTCTGAAAAATCCATAACTGTTATCGAGTTGATGTAAAAAGAGAAATTCTAGATAAAACAGTAATCTATGTTGCTGAAAATTTTCAGAATTTTTTTGGAACACAGTAAATTAGTTAACCTGAAGGGAAAACACAGAAACAAAAGCATTCACTCATGTTGGATAAAGCCAAACATGAGGGTGATGAAAACTATATGCCAAAGTATAAGACCTTTAACACTAATAGTTGAAACGACTGAAAAGTATTTGAAAGGAATAGAATTACGCACGGGGTTGAACCAACTCAGGCAAGGAAAAGGTCTAAGAATGTTGATGAACTCAAACCAAGTGGTGGTGAGGAAAAAAAAAGAAAGCGGAGGATTTGTAGAGTTGAATCAAATATCATTCTCTACAAAGTTAGGCCAAGATAAAAGTAAACTTAGATATTCATGTGTAGAGAAGGTGAAGAGATTTCAATAGGGAAAGTAAGGAAAAGGAAATCAACCAAGAGGACCTCGACTTTAAGGTATAGGCATAAGACTCCGATCCCAAAGCTTTACTTAAGGGGTTTGGAAACTTCAAGTGACAAGTTACGGTTTGGACAAGTTACGGTTTGGAAACTTCAAAAGATGAGAGAGTTTCTACTAAGGATACTAGAAGGAACAAAACCTGAGGTGATCACATGAAAGATGTGAACTGAGAACTCAACCTAACCTTCATCTCAGAAGACTCCTCACTAGATCCTGATAACTAGACCACGGTTTAAGGATTCTTAGTCTTACGAGGATTACCACCAAGCTCAAGTTCTAAAAGGTCTAAAGGATTCTTATCTTAGAGGAAAAGAAGCCTAGGATAGAAAGGACGCTTCGCTCTGATACCAACTGTAACGCCCTGCTCCCGGATACCGAGCCCTTATCCGGAAGAGAAACGTTCGGCGCGTATAGCATTAAATAAGTCTAATATTATACGCAAGCCTCTACGTCGTCGTATCAAATAAAAGCAAATGGAAGCTAAAAAGACTCGGGTAAAAACATAAATGCTACTAAGAATAGAATGTAACCATACTAAAGATGGATAGTTAAGATTACAACGATCAAAAACCCAAAGACTTATACAATACGATGCCTTAAAAGTAGAAGTACAACAAGTCTAATAAACGAACTGCAACTAATCTAGTACAACCTTTGCAAGGGAAATTAAACTAAAAGCTTCGCCAAGACTCCAAGTCTTCAAAAGCCATCATCTATACTTGGTCAACCTGTTCGTCTTCTCACCCCACAATGCATACAAAAGAAAATGCAAATGAGGTAAGTACAAAGTACTTAGTAGAAGTGAGAACCTACGACAACAATTAAGATTTATAAAGAAAAGATATTTAATCGTTTAGTCATCTTTATGTGACCGACTCAATCTAGGGTTCATTTCATGTCCATCAACATGAATTGACTAAACGTTACTACTTAGCTTATCTGTGTTACAACCGCACTCAAGGGCACTACGCGCATCCACCTCAGCAGAGTCCCTCCGTACTTAGGGTCATTATGATATACGGAGTTCTTCCACCTCAGGGACACTCTTTTGCAACATATTAGTGGATCACACCAATATCCACGAAGTCTAGAAAAGGTAGACTCCGATAGCTTGCGCGTCTCAGCGGAGTCCCTCTGTACTTAGGGTCTTTTGACCTACAGAGTTCCTCCACCTTAAGAGGTAGCACATGCATCGCGATTTAGCCTGGTGCCTAGCCAAGAGAGACATGTTGTTTAATCTTTTACTAGTCAAGTACGTTAATTATTAGGATGATTAACTAGCCACCTAAGTGTTTTCAAATAATCTCTCTCACGCATACTACTCTCTTCCTAGACCACTAGACACGGACAATTCCTAGCAATTACACAGACATTGATGAATGCTAACTCATCAAAGTACAAGCCTATCATGCTCTTCCGACGGATCCGAACTTCAACTCCCTTTAAGAGTACATTCGGTGTTTTAACTGAACGAATCAGAAGCTCAATTCAGGCTTGTTTATATTTATTCAATGTTAATATATCATGTTTAAGGGTTTAAAAACAAGAAACACATGAGTATAAAACCTAAAACTAAGTCAAACGATGAAAACAGTGAAAACAAATAGAAACGGTGTCAAACGCCCGTTTAAAGACATGGGCGCCCGTCTGAACCTCTGGGCGCCCGCCCACTTTCCACTTTCCCCAGACGCTTTCGTCCCCTAAAACAGCTACAACTCGAATGTAAAATAACACCTCAGGCCTTTCCAGAGAAACCAGGCGCTGTTTGAGCTGCACGATGATCATAAACGCCTGCTCTAATCTGAGACGCCGCCTGCCTGCTGGTTTTGCCTAAACCCTAAAATCATCAAGACACGAATTCCCATTCATTTCTAACCCAATTGGCATCGAAAATAACACAGTAAAACATAGGAAAATATATCTAAACATACCAAATCATCTATGATCCTTTGATCAACAAAAAGGCACATCTTTCTATCATCTAAACACCTTAGAACTTGATCTAAACCTTATAAACAATAATTGGAATCATAGGAAGAGCCTCTTACCTTATTTGCTTGCAAAACCGACAGCAAAACACCCAGCAGCTGCAACAACTGTTGATCCTCAACCCCAAAACCTATGCGATCAACAAGAACCCTAAAAATCCTATTTTTCCTTTCAAAAACAAAACTAAAAAGTGCCATAGACTGCAGATTACCTGGGTTTACTGCTGTGAAACTATTTTTAGATTATTCTACGCTCCGAGACGATCGTTTCGACTACTCACGGCTGCGAAACAGAGCTACGGATCAAAAGATACGAATTTTTCAAGAATCGAACTCTACGAATACCGAAAACTAGGGCTAAACTGAAAACTTACGGAATAAGGATATTTTATTTTCCAAAGTTGCGTCTCCTCACGCTAATCACTTTTCTCTCCTGCGGCATCTTGAACCGATGAACGGATTGGTCACACGGTTGAAGATTACATTCTGTCTTTTCCTGGCATCTTCTGCGTTGGTTTCTTCTCTTCAGCGCCGTTCCTCTCTTTTTTTGTCATAATAGGCGTGTAAATAAAAAGGAGTGATTTGGAGATTATTTCCTTTTTATAGCCAATAATTAAATCCTTTATAATTAATGGAAAATTAGGGATAAGGACACAATCAAAATAATTAAGCCTTTAACTAATTTTTATCCTTCCTAAAATCGGTGAATTCCTTAGTGAATCCCAAATCATTTCGATAGTGAATTTTGACAATGAATCTAACAATGAATTTTGAAAATTAGTGAATTTCGGTAATTTCTTTCGGCAAAGAATTTAAAACACAACACAAGTGAATTTCCAATAAATAGTTTTGTCTTTATTTTAAAGATCGTCCCTACTTTGAAATATTTTTGTCCTTCTCCTCATTCCCCTAAATTAATAGCTAAATCCTTTAACTAATTCCTTTTTAATTAAATACATGGGATGTAATAATTAGGTCGTAGTAAATACACCCAATGACTATTTTACCCTTTTACGAAAAGTCGGGATGTTACAATTTTAGCATTTTCTTTAGGCTTCTTTGTGTCTAACATATTCCAACCCAAAAATTGATTCGAAATTTCGTAATTAAATCTTTCATTTAATTAGCATTGCATTTGCCGTATTTAAATTTTTTTTTTTTTTTGCAACGAAGAAAGCAATAATTATCTTAAAATGAGATTAAAGTACAATCCACACTCATGTTGCTGATTCGCTCCTGAATAATAAACATTAAAAACAAACTATTATCGAAATTTATGATGCAGAAATTCAATATTCAAGTTCTACGTACAAGAACTTGAAGAACAAAAGAAACCTTTGAAAGAAACTAAAGGCAGGAAAAACGCAATAAAATGAAATTTTAGCATATCTAAATTCTCTTTTAGGGCATCATCTGAATTCCTGTTTGATTGTTCATATATTTTTTTCCCTCCCTTTCCTGTGTTTTTATTCTCCCTTTCTCTACATTTTTTTCCCTCCCTTTCCTGTTTTTTTTTTCTTTCTGACACACTCTCATGTCTTTCTGACACACTCTCATGCTACCCATATATACACTGGTTCACGTACCAGTCGAGCATGAGTGGAATCGATCAAATCAATAAAAACGCAAGTTCATATATTTCACACAAAATCATAATACACAAGTTTCACAGTTGTTTAAAAACAACAGAAAGAAAAATCCAAATCAAACACATAGAAATATTCATGTGCCTCATATATGTGTGTGGGTGAGAGATTTATTCTTCGGGGAAAAACACTACTATATATAATACATGTATTCAATCATCTCCAACTGGCCATGGCCGGAACGAAAGTCAGCATCCATTGTAATTCTTCCAACTGCAATCAACCGGTATAGCAGTCGCATACGGATATATGACATGGATCAGTGGCAGGAGGACACTTGCAATTTATCGCGGTAGGGCAAGGCTCAACCTCATCATACTCGTTGCAATCATATTGTTTGCATAATTGGGATACATACACAAAATTTGTCAAGTATTTTCCCACTGGATAATAAAGATCATTATATCCTCTGCAAATTGACAGGTTATATATAGCCCTGGTGCAACTATCTATCATATATAATGAAATAATGAATGTTGGGTTGTTCTTATTTTATCATCATATATATATATATATATATATATATATATATATATATATATATATATATAGAGAGAGAGAGAGAGAGAGAGAGAGAGAGAGAACTAAGGACGTACCGTCTCTCAAAATGGTTGCTCGGAGTCGGTGGTGTGAATCGGCGAGGAAAGCAGACCCGAACAACATCATCATGAAGCCGAAGAGGGCTAAATTACAATTTGGTCCTCTAACTAGACACGTTTTTCGATTTTGGTCTTGGTTTTTCACCGGCGACAATTTTAGTCCTGTAAGTGGTTTTTTTTGTTGCAAAAATAGTCCTGAACGCCGGAAAGACCACTTACAGGACTAATATTTGTCTTTTCAGGCGACAATTTTAGTCCTGTAAGTGGTCTTTCTTGCAACAATTTTAGTCCTGTAAATGGTCTTTCCGGCATTCAGGACTATTTATGCAAAAAAAAAGACCACTTACAGGACTAAAATTGTCACCGGAGAAAAACCAGAATCAAAATCGAAAAACGTGTCTAGTTAGAGGACCAAAATTGTAATTTAGCCAGCCGAGGAGTATTGGCCCTACTTTTGTTGCAACCATATGTGTCTCCAAGATCTTGAATGGATTCTACATTTTATGAACTATCAAAAGTGAGTTGTGTACAAACTCATTCTTGTAGTTTGCTTCGTTTTTATGGTAATCGTGATTCATGCTCGTTGACTTGGTACACGTATAGTTTTATTCTTGTAGAAAAAAAGTTGCATAAATTCGTAACAAGGCCGAGTCAAAACAATGAAAAACGCCTCAACAGGGGCCGGGTCGAAATACTGAAAAATACATAAAGATCGAATAAGTCAAACGCTTCGTTTCTAATATGAAGCCATATGTAGTTCAACCAACCCTCACTTTATGCTTGTTTTCAATCATTTGGGATTTATTACTTGTTTCTCTGCTCAATGTTAACTGGAAAGGCCAAGTTCAACGTTTATTTATAAGTTAGTGAAGAAATAGGAAAGAAAGCTGTCTTTATTTTGTTTTTTTCTGATTGTATTTGTTTCCCTTGTTCATATTGTATTTATTTTAGTGGAGGCCTAGTTTGGTAATTACGCATAAACGCGGAAGCCCTGACATAGGCTATCAATATTTTACTGTATGATTTGGGAATGAGATGAAAATTATTTCTCCCGAGTTTCTTGACATGGTATCAAAACGAGGTTGAAATCTCTTCCGAAAAAAAAATTAAAACAACAGAATCAGGTTCGGCCAAGAACCCTTGATTGAAGAAGACTATGGCAGCCATTGAAGCCGAGAAAAAGCATGCTGCTTCTTCTCTTAGCACCACCGACAACCAAGACATGCTGAGGGGTGGATCCGGTGGGCTGCAACGGCATAATGAAGAACATGTGATGGCTTTCCGACTTCAGTCGGAGCGACGGAATCGGGAAAAGTCTACGGAAATTTCAATCAAGACTTGCTCACACCATAGACGTGATGGGCATGATGAAGACAATTGCTTTAACCTTCATATATATACCCCAAATGGTGGGGTGGTCATCGCGTGGAGGGCGTGGTACTGGAAGCGCAAATTGTGGCGGCGGACAGGCTGGAGATGCATGGTGAATAAAGCAGCAGGGGTGGGTTCGGCTCAGCCCACTCCCATGATTCAGAATTCGAGTTTGGAGCAATCTGGGCTCGGTAATATCACACCAGCCCAATGACAAGGCATTTTAGATCTTTTAAATATCTCTAAAACGTGAGATTGATTTACTAGTAAGTAGTAAGTACTTGTGAATTATTGATACCGGGACCACTCACCACGTGACGGGTGACCAAAATTTATTTGTTGAATTCCGACCTATTGAAAACATAGAAAATTAGGGATAAGGACACAATCTGGAATATTTTTAAGTAACAGGACAGCTACATATTTTTTATAGGGAGAAGGACAACTGCATAATTTTTATAGCGAGAAGGACAAACAGTGAATCCCGAAAATCAGTGAATCTCCCCAGTGAATCCCGAAATCAGTGAATTTTGACAAATGAATTTAACGATGAATCCCAAAAATTAGTGAATTTCGACAATGAATTTAGAAAATTAGTGAATTTCAACGAAAGAATTTCGGCAAAGTGAATTTAAATGAAGGTGAATTTCGAACACAAGTGAATTTCGACAGTGAATAAATAGTTTTGTCCTTTATGTAAAAGTTTCAAAAGACTGTCCTTCTACTTAATTGATGAAATATTTTTGTCCTTCTCCCTCATTCCCCCTTGAAAACATTATTGTATTGGCTTACTGGATGAGAGTTCATCATTTGCCACTCATTCGAGAACAGTTATCTTGTCGGGAAATTTACGGCTTATGCATGTTTTATACATAGTTTACGTTGACGACATTATCATCACTAGTCCGAGCTTTATTCTCATTCAACAGCTCAAATCGTATCTTCATGAGGTGTTTAGCATCAAGGATTTAGGCCCATTGACGTATTTCTTGGGGCTCGAGGTCGCTTATTCGAAGGCTGGTCTCGTTCTTAATCAACGCAAATACTGTTTGGATCTTCTTGCAGAATTTGGCTTTGCTGGTTGCAAGCCGGTCCATAGTCCCATGGAAGTGAACCTTGATATGTCAGATAAGAGTTCTCTGCTTCGTCCGGATACTACCACGTTTCGTAGTCTTGTTGGCAAGCTGTTGTATCTCGGTCTCACTCGGCCCGATATCTCCTACATTGTCCAACAACTTAATTAGTTTTTAGATCAACCTAGAGATATTCATCTTCGTGCAGCTCATCGCCTCCTCCATTACTTAAAGATAATTCCGGGTCATGAGGGCCTTTTTTTTTATCTCAAATCAACTCCTTTGATTTTTAAAGCTTTTTCTTATTCGGATTGGGGTACGTGTCGCATTACGAGATGATCCGTAACCGGGTATAGTGTTTTCTTGGGTGATTCCATTATCTCTTGGCGCTCAAAAAAACAGTCCATGGCCTCATGAAGCTCCTACGAAGCCGAATACCGAGCCATGGCGATGGTTTCTTGCGTGCTGCAGTGGCTTTCCTATCTGATTGCTAACTTTCAGGTGCCTTTATCTACTCCCATTCCATTGTTTTGCGATAATAACAGTGCCATATATATTGCGGAAAACCCTGTTTTCTATGAGCGCACGAAACACATCGAGATTGACTGTCACGTAGTTTCTAGAACGATATCAATCTGGGCTGCTGAAACCCATGCCTATTGGTTCTACATATCAACTCGCTGATCTTCTAACCAAAGCCTTGCACAGAACGACAATTCAGAGACTCTTACAAGCATACCCTATATACAATCTTTGGTTCTCGCATCCCAGATTGATGGGGGCTATTATTGTTGTTATTTTGTGCTGTATGGAATTAGTTATTATTAGTAGGGGTAAAATTGTAATTGTGTTGTGTATTAGCTCTACATATAATAGGGCAGACATTACACAATAGTTTACAGAAAATTGAAGATTGTAACCCTAATTTTCGGCAATCTGAAAGTTATATTCTTCGTGTTCTTCCCCAAAACTTAGGGATTACTACATTTCCATGATTCCTGTTAGATTTTAACACTTTGACAAGAAGAGTTGGAGTAGGATTCATATTTTAACGGATTCCCTTATCATTTGCAATACGCTAGTGAAGTTGTTCCTGCTCCTACCGAAATTATGGCCATCTAAATTCTTAAAACACAATTTTTGTACTTTGAAGTATCTTTTATCAATAGGAGCATGAATATTCTAGCACATGTTTGTGCCAAAAATGGCTAGACATCTTCTTCATCCCGTAGATTGGAGTAACTTTTTCCCTTCTTGGGCTCTTTCTACTGCTTGTCGGTAGAGAAATATCATGTAATGCTTGTTTTCCTATTAAGGCTAAATTAAAATTTTGGTCCTCTAACTAGACACGTTTTTCGGTGGTCCTCGTTTTTCTCCGGCGACAATTTTAGTTCTGTAAGTGGTCTTTTTATTACAAAAATAGTCCGGAACATCGGAAAGACAACTTACAGGACTAATATTGGTCTTTTCCGGCGACAATTTTAGTCCTGTAAGTGGTCTTTCCGGCGTTCAGGACTATTTTTGCAAAAAAAAGACCACTTACAGGACTAAAATTGTCGCCGGAGAAAAACCAGGACCAAAATCAAAAAACGTGTCTAGTTAGAGGACCAAAATTGTAATTTAGCCTCCTATTAATGAAAGATTTCTTTTGGTGGAGCAAAAAAAACCCTTATACAGTTCGATCTACATATCGATGAATAATATTTCTTGCATACAATTTTTTCAATATTTGTCATTTTCTTGTTTAATACCTTGTTTTACCATCTTACAACGCAATGTCAGAAATTCACCGTCTAAATTAGAGAGTGAATCTCATTATGGATGATGATAAGCAACTATAAAACAATTATTCTCTTCTTTTGAACAGTAACACTAATAGAATACAACAGTAACTTTGCTAGCATAACAAACTGAATTTAAATCAAAGATAACTTAAAGTTTTAGTTTGATTAAAGTGAAACTTTTTGTTTCGGTGGGATTAGAGTGAACTACAATAATTAACCAAGAGTTTGTGTACGATCAGTGAACTACAAGAGTGAAATTAGAGTTTCAGCTGGATTAGAGTGAATTTATAGTTTCACTGGGATAAGAGTGAACGATCGATAAGAGTCAACTCAGTAAGGCAATTGGATTGAAGTAAACTACGAATTTCAATTAGATTAAAATGTAACTACAAGAGTGAACCAAGAATTCGATTAGATCGAATGTTTAAGTGTGAATATAATATTCATTTAATATCGTTCTTCAATTATGTGTGCTATCATTATCCAGTGTAATAAGTGTATGTTCTAGGTTGGTGTTGAAGATATGTTTGTTGTTCGTTGTGTTTGTGTATGGTACGTAGGGATTAAATTTTTGTTACGCAATATAATTTTTGGTACTTGAATTGCTTTTGTGGTTGGAATAGTAATGCTTTCAGTTGTACATAAGTATTTATTGAAATCACTGACAATATTATTTAGTACAAATGGAGTGAATATCGCGAGTGAAAATGCTACTCTAAAAACGTTGAGGACAAAAGAGTATTGACTAGTGATCAGTGGCAGGGAGGCAGTAACATGAAAAATAAAAATTTAAGGAAGACAAATATAGCACATAACGTATATAATAATGATTTTTCTCAAATTAAGGGGAGGGCAGTTGCCCCGTGGGTACGTGTAGGTCTGCCTATGTTAGTGACGAAGATGCTGCACAATTTTTTTTATGAGAAAAATGGGTCATAGCAATTTAGTTAAATTAATTTTACCTGCTGCAGCTAGAATTAATAACTAAAACAATAATATAGATTAGCTGTTATTGCAGACAATACATTTTCAAAACATGCAAATGGATTTTATGATAATATTGCTTACCAATACTGCTTACATGCATTATCAATAGAGAATTGACTAAAAAAATGATTATATTTTAGAATGACTACAAATTCGTTGTCGGGCTAGTGTTTTTTTTTAATGAACGAAGCCTTTTATTAGAAAGAAAAGAAAAGGTTCGTACAAAGATCCTGGCCCTCCCCTTATATCAAATTACGTAGACGAAGCATAGCCCTGCCTCCTTAAAACCTATGCGTGGCAAACCCGGTGTGGGAAAATCCTGCGCATAGGAAAGAGTACAGCACCCTATGCTTCCAAAAAATAAAAGACCCCCCAAAATACAGTCGAAATGAAAAATATAGTAATAGAAGCTTTGTTTCTGATCAGCATCATCCGTAACAAATGTTGATTGTCGTCTCACCTTGATTATGGATAGTTGAAGTGATGAGTGTCCATAGTGCTTTCAAAATGGTTTGCACCCTCCAAAAAATTGAAGGGTGCTTCCCAAGAGATGCTCCAAGCCTCCTCTTAATGTCGGCACTCCAAGATTTGATCCATTCTACGAACGTGAAGTTTTTCTCTCGTAACAAATCGTGGTGATATGGCATATAATTCTAAAACAAAATAAAGAAGAGATAGTAAGGATAGAGACAACCTGGTTTGCACTCTTCAATACATTGAAGAGTGCTTTCCAGAAAATCATCTTTGTTTGACCAAGCGAATAGCCGGAAATCCAAGTCTATCGCGAAGAATAAGAAGGCGTAACTCCAAAGGAATAGGTGAGTGGTTATCATATTGACGGGATAAGCCAGTGGAACTCGAGGACTTAGCTAAGAAATCCGCAACTGCAATCGCTTCTCTATAAATATGCCGAATGGTGAAACCACGAGCTCGAATAATTTGGCGAGCTTGATGAAGAAAATCATGTTGCTCCCAAGGAAGCGGCTTGTCATCTTGTAAAATGTAAAAGAGGACCAACGAGTCCGTTTCCACAACAAGTGGAAAAATATCATTCCTAGCACAAAAGTCCACACCATAGTAGAGTGCTTTGACTTCAGCTTCAAAACTATTGGCAGGTCCAAGAAAAGCAGAGAAAGCATGAACCAAACTACCTTGATCATTACGGAAAATGAAACCGCTGCCTGAGTTTCCAGGGTTGTTAATCGAGGAGCCATCCGAGTTAAGCTTAAAGGAATTAGTAGGAGGGGGTATCCACTTAACTGTGAGTGGGATTCTTTTGGGTTTCACGGAAAAATGCTTCAAGACGCCGAGATGCAAAAGAATATCATCTTTATTGTCTAGACGACAGATGGGTTTTTGATAGAAAGCCATGGATAGATCCTTGAGAATTGAGTGAGTCACGGTTTGCGGAGTGTCTAACATGCCTTCAAAAATAAATTTGTTTCGCGCCTTCCATAGCTCCCAGCAAACAAAAGTAGGGATATAAGTGTTTGCTAAGTCAAGCGCACCAATGGGACTCAAGTATCCCACCAACCCCAAAAGACGTGTTTTAAGTCGACCATGTTGACATAACAACCCAACGAAGTTTGGAAAAAATGCCAAACCTCAGAAGCAAAGTCACAATGAAGGAAGAAGTGTTGTGTGGAGTCTTCATTTTGGTAGAATGGACATTTATAAGGACCAGCAAAACCCATACGCCGAATGACATCCGGCATGGGAAGGAGACGATTAACAAAGCGCCACATAAAAATAGATATTTTCAAAGGTATATTAGGCTTCCTTATCATGCCCATTTCGTGCAAAAGGGGTTTCTTATCTTGGAGAACACTATAAGCATAAGAGATAGAAAAAGTACCAGATTTGGTAGGCTTCCAAACCCAAGTTCCCGTACCACCCAAGAAAAGCCATGTCAAATTATCGTGAACGATGTCATGAACCATATTCATAGCACGCCAGGTATGCATCTTCTCGGGATAAGGATAATCGCCAAACTTCATACCCCATATCCCAAGTTTATTACGAAATTTCCACCAGAGTTTGCAAGCAAAGGCCTTTTGAACATCAAAGATGTTACGAATTCCCAATCGATTTTCTTCAGTAGGTCCACAAATTCTTTCCCAAGCTCGCCAATGTTTTTTAGAATGGCCTTCCGTATTTCCTAAAAAAAAACTGGCAAAAAGGGAGTGGATGTTGTGTAAAACCGAAATAGGGACTTGAAGAGCAGCAAGTGTGTGTATAGGTATCGAGCTCAACACATGCTTAATTAAGATAAGTCTGCCACCAGGGGAAAGGAGACGAGATTGCCACCCCTCTAAACGTTTATTTATCTTATCAATCAAAAATTGAAAGTAGTGCCTCTAAGGTCTACCTTGAAAGATGGGGCAACCTAGATACATGAAAGGTAAATTAGCATGGCGAATATTCGTAAGAGAGGTGATCCTTCTGATCGAAGTAGTTGGACAGCGTTTAGAGATGACATAAAAGCTTTTCTCCCGATTAACCTTTTGTCCAGAAGCATGCTCGTAAGTTTCAATGAACTTAAAAATTTTACGGACATTACGGAGAAGACCTCTACAGAAAATAAGAAGATCATCCGCATACATGATATGAGTAGCCTGAGGGAAATCTCTAGGGACAGCATACGTGGCCATACCAGTCGATGCAAAAATGGCTTTAAGACCCCGGGTAAAATCTTCGGTCAAAATAATGAAGAGATAAGGAGACAAAGGATCGCCTTGTTTAATGCCTCGCGAAGAAGGGAAAAAACCAACCGGAGAGCCATTGACTAATATAGAGGACCACGTACCTTGAAGGTTATTGAGAATAAGATTAACAAAATGTGCATGAAAACCAAACCGGAGAAGAAGCTTGCGGAGAAAGACCCAGGAGACTCTATCAAAAGCCTTCGTAATGTCAAGTTTAAAAATCATACTAAAAGGCCCATGAACAAAAGTGAACTGTTCATTGTCAACGTTTACTAGTCGTTTTAGTAAATTTTGATTTGATAGTAATTTGTTTATTTAAATGGTACAATTTATAAATCTAATTGTAAAAGTGCAACGTTGGAGATTACCTAACTAGGGGTAAGAGCGTGATCGATGAGATTACACTCTGAGAATTATTTGTGGCACAATAAAATGTCACATCACATTTTTAAATCATTGATTTTCATAATATAAACATGTATCAATAGGTTGCACGTCATAATCAATGGTGCAAAAATATGTTGTGCATTTTCCTTGTGCACATTTTGTTATGCCACTATCTCTTATGCTAAAATGCCCAACCCACCAAAAGTGTTGTAAGGGAAAAGTGGAAATCGCGCTCGGCCAAACATGACAATTGTGTTAGAATTTTCTGACATTTTTTTTAGGTATATCTCGTTTTAGGTTCTCACACCCATGCTTCTAGATAGAGATCTCCTCAGGCTGAATCTTCCAATTTGGATCCCTAGATTTACTTTTACATCATATTCTTTTGGATTAAACTTAATTAAGCTTAGATTCAAGCTCAACTTTTGGATTTGTTGCATTTTGAAGTCTTCTTCTTCCCCAGTTGACATAGGTTTGTATAAAGATTGAAGAAACCTCAACTTTTCCTCTTTTTGGTAATTAATTTAAGGGGGATTGAGGGAAAAGGACAAAAAACATTTACAAAATGAATAAATATGACACACTCCATTTTTCAGTTGCAAAAAGGACAAATAATTCAGACGGACAAAAATGCCCATTTAATAAAAGGGACGCGCGCATATGCATATCCTTCAGTACTTCCGTCGATTCAGGTTTGTTTTTTTTTTCAAACACCCGTAACTTTTGATTTATAACACCAATCATTGAAATTTTTTCACCAAAATTCATTTTTTTTTTGCTCTTTAATTTGAGCCAAATACGATACCCTTCCGACGTAAATTTTGAAAGCCGAAAAAATACTTGCATTAACCGGAGCGTTTTTCTTATAAACAACCGTAACTTTTGATTTAGAACACTGATCATCAAAATTGTTTCACCAAAGTTCTTTTTTTTTTATCTTCCTTTTGAGACCTCATTTGATACCTTTTCGACGTAGTATTTGAAAGCTGAATTTTATCGCAGCGTTTTCACTAACACAATAACAGTAACACAGTTTATTAACAGACAAAATATCACCATTAACATTGCGTAATACAACAATCTATCAAAAAATGCTTCACATCGTAATGAAACAATCTATCAAAGCATTATGGAGATGCAACTCCCGGGGAAGAGAGAGAATAAAAGCCTAATATTATTGGATATAATCAAAAAGCCTATCAGGAGAACTAAAACATTTTTCGAGTTGTTGAAGACCAAACTAGTCTGTTTTACCATCTATAGACATTTATCCTTCAAACCCGCACCACATCAAACTTCATGAAAGATGTATGAGGCAGAAAATGCATTAAATAGAAGCAGCTCGGCCTCATCAATAGAGAATCTAGGCTCCTCCGTTTTCTAAAGGCAAAAAAACACCAACATTGCCTCACCATTTGAATCAACAACCATCAATCACCTAGGCCAAAACCACACCACAACAAATAGTGGAATGCGAGGAAAGATTAAAACCAAATAAAGACACCATATGCCTGCAATAACACCTTTTACGAACAATATATAGGGATATTAACAGTAACACAGTAACAACCCCCAAACTAGTGTATTAGAAAGCTTAATGAGGTGGGAGGATATAAAGGAAGGGGTTTTGTTGATGGAATACCATAACTTGGAGACACAGGTTGATTGTATAATAATTTTGACAGGAATCCTTGAGAGTATATCGAGTACCAATCCATCCGGGAGATCATACCACGAGGTATTATAATCAAAAACCTTCTCGTTAGAAAATGGACAATCCATCTTTGATTCTATCTCAAGATCATACAAGAAAAGAAAAAATGATTAATTTTCTTTGAAGGAATGCAAAAACTGCTGAAAAGGTAAAGTAAACGTTAAATATGTCAACGGAAAACTCAAGCTGCCGTGTTTTCCAAACAATATTGGAGGAACCTAACCAATAGCTAATTGTCATACTCAATGATAAGTAGCTCATATATGTGATAACAAATCGTAAAAGTGATCCAAATAGGCAAACCAAGATGCAAAATCCATAAAAGTATAAAGATGATTCTCAAAAAGAGGATTGCAAGGAGATTGTACAAGGATTTATTAATAAATTTCTCACTTTTTTTTCACACCAACCAGAAAGCAAAACAAATAAACAACCATCTATGTTGTTGTAGTTGTAGCTAACAAAATCCAACTTAACGTAATGTGCAGCAAAGTAGCAACCAAAAATGTTCTTCGAGAAAGAAAAAATAAGAAAAATATCAATGCACCAAATCCAGCCACTACCAGACATGAATTGAAGAAATAGAATCAAATCCTCTAACAACATTAGCAAAGAAGATAAATGATAGCACACAGTTCTTGAACCCATGAACCCCAAAAGCACCTAGTAAAACAATTCAAGAAGAACTAAACAGAATAAAGAAATTGTTCAAAATAAACTGTCATACCTAATGATTAATGGCAAAAGATTCAAATTTGTAAGATGAAGACAGGTAAGAAGACAGCTCCACCTTCATTTCATAACAGCAATTCTAATCCAATAGACTCACAATAGTACTGGAAAAGGATAAATTGAAAGGAATTGAAAGTAGCAACATTGACTCGCCTGAAGCTCAGCTTCAAGCTCTTCACGTTCATGACCAATTGATGTAGAAGATCTACAATAAACGGATAAAAACACGAGTTAATCCAAGCTCAAGATAAATTCAATCTCAAAAGAGAAAGATTCAATAATTCATGATTAAATAATTATTTAGCAACTAGGAGACTTAACTATTTATAGGCTAATAAGCCCATTTAGTAACCTACATTTAAAACAAAAAGCCCAAATGGACATTAACATCATAAAATACTATTAGATAGCTTAGATGTCCTACATCATCAGTAGCAATGGGCATTACATCCTCCACTCTTTTTGGAGCGGTCACATTTCCTGTGCCATCAAAAACACATCAACCACATACTCACATGAAAAATCAGATACATAATCGCACAGAAAAAAATAGTAAATGAATAAATGTAACAAGCCGGAATTTAAACAAAGAAAAGTTTAAAAACAGCTAAATTTAATTCGTACTCGAGGCTGATTGGAGAGCAAGCCGGAAAGCTCTTGCATGATCAGCTCGCTGCTGAAATCCGGTCTAGAGTAAAAGCAGAAGGCGGGGAAGTCTCCATATCAGCACTAAATAAAATGAGCCTAACCAAATCAGTAGCCTACGAGGCATTAAGGATCGAACCACCAGTGCCATTCCAATACGGAAAAACTAAAGAAAACATCGTAATCAACAGCCACGATTCATCGTACTTGATTCAGAAAGATGAAATCATATTTGGGTATCAGCCATTTGCGACGAAAGATCCAAAAGTATTCGATAAACCAAAGGAATTCGTTGGGGATATATTTGTTGGAGAAGAAGGAGAGAAATCGGAAGCCACCGGGGAAGTTTTTCGTCTTTCCGGGACGCGTTGCAGCAGGAAAGTGGATTAAGGGCCTGTTTGGATTGAAAGAAAATGGAGAAGAAGAAAAGAAAGGGGTTAAATTACAATTTTGGTCCTCTAACTAGACACGTTTTTCGATTTTGGTCCTGGTTTTTCTCTGTCGACAATTTTAGTCCTGTAAGTGGTCTTTTTATTGCAAAAATAGTCCTGAAGAAAGACCACTTACAGGACTAAAATTGGTCTTTTCCGACGACAATTTTAGTCCTGTAAGTGGTCTTTCCGGCAAAAATTTTAGTCCTGTAACTGGTCTTTCCGGCGTTCAGGACTATTTTTGCAACAAAAAGACCACTTACAGGACTAAAAGTGTCGCCGGAGAAAAACCAGGACCAAAATCGAATAACATGTGTAGTTAGAGGACCAAAATTGTAAATTAGCCAAAAGAAAGGGCTTGGTCTGATTTTAATTGGGGTGTTTGGTATGTCAATAGGAGAAGGAAAGGAAATGCGAAGGAGGAAGACCAAAGGAATTGATCTAATAGAAATTAGACTGCCTGCTTTCCATCCATTTTCAGCAAGATTTGGAAGGAAATTATATTTTTTTTAAAATATTTTATATAATTACATCTGCAAAAAAAATATTTTATATAATTACTTAAATAGCCTTAAATTTAATACTAATATCTCACTAACATATTGTCTAAAATTGAAAAATCATTTATAATCTTGTGATTTCCTTTCTTTTCTATTGACATTCCAAACACACTTTTAAACCTTCATTTCCTTTCCGTTTAGTTCTATCCAAACACTCAAAATAAACTTCACAATCTCTCCTTCCCATCGCCTTTCTTTTCCGTCACTATCTTTCCTTTTCCTTTCTATTTATTTCCTTCAATCCAAACGGGCCATAAATTACAAAATGGTTTATTAAGCTGATATTAAAAGAAAGGGTAAAATAGTCCGAAGGAAAATGTTTTGTCCTTAAATCAAAACAAAAAAAATACAAACTGGATTAAAATTTATATATAGGGCGGAAAGTGGACTAAAACCTAATATTCCCTTAATTTAATTTCTTTTTTTCCTTTTATGGCTTTAATTTCTTGTTTGGTTCTTGTTTCAAGCTTTAGAACGAGTAGCTAAATTCTTACATTATAAATCATGTGAAAATTGATGAAATCCCCTTTTAATTGATGAATTTGCGAATGAGTAGTGCTTAATTGATGTTATATCAACAAATTCGTGTTTTAAAACCTATTCTTAATGCTTGAATTAGCTTGTACATCTAGTTCATGAGCTCACACACCAATTTTATGATTTTCTTGTCAATAATATTGAAGGGAAGTAACTAAGGAAGAGACAAATCAATTTGTCTTCATTATTATTGATAGGAAAAATCATTTCCCTTCAATGTTATCGAAAGAAAACTATTTCCCTTCAATAAAATAAACGGGAAATTTACTCCAATTTCCTATTCAAATCATCCGCATTTGATAACGTACGTAAACCTCATTCCTTTCTTCCATTCTATTCTCATCAAAAAATAAAGTTACAAATTGTGGTCAATGCTAGAAGTAATAGCACCGATCGAGACATGACTCGATCTTTACACAGCGGAAGCTTATACTATTTACGATATGAAACGCAACTAATTAATCCTACGAGAAGGTTGTAGATTTACCTTATCGGAGCGGAATAGATGTTCGACCAAAGGAAGATGCCGTAGTCTTCCGGATTGTATCTCCAAGCGACGACCGGTGGATGTCGATCCTCGTTGAAGAACCACTTCGAATATGCTTGCAAGAAAAACCCTAGGTTTTTCTTCTCTCAATGACTAGAACAAGAAACTTATTTTTTCTCTCCTTTATTTGATGTGTGGCGACAATTGTAATTATTATTGTGCTAGGATGAACTCTCTTTATATAGGAAAATAACTAGTCAAGAGAGTTATCCTTTTCACACCACAAAAACCTATTCCCATAAGGAAAATATATTTTTGCTACAAAATAAGAGATAATTCCCAAAAAATCAATCTCTTAATTTTCCATTAATTATCCAACAAATAGATAATTATTTAATTACACAAATGAGATAATCTAGGAAAATTTCTTCTCCCAATTTATCCTCAAATGTGGCGCCAATAATGTCATTGAATTTAATAGAAAATGTCTTTTCTATTTTACATATTATTTACTAAATAAATAATATTGCATATTTATTAAATGGATCAACTATTTGATTTATTCTCGAGGTTCCATAAAACGAGAAAACACTCGCGTGTTAGGAGCCAACCTGGGGACCATGGACCTATAACCAGTAGCTACAATAAATTAAATAAAATATTCATCGAACAGAATATTTCTACTTAACTTATTACTTCCGGAATTACGCCACCATAAATCCGAAACTGAACTCTATCGATTATAAATATAACTTATTCTCAAAACATCGAGTCGAGTCGATAAGTGTCCATTGATATAATCATTTTATATAAACTAGCCCTCCATAGACTATCCGTAATGAAGTAGGATTATTTCCGTAAATCTTCTTCAATACATCTTATCCTTATTTACCATTAACCCACTAGTGATCAATTAGTTCATAACCAATACGAACTCGGCCGATCGATCAGTTTCTAGGATCAACAAATAAGGGGATTGTCTTTCTACTTCCCGCAGGAAGGAATGGATTCCATATCTGTGAGACACACACTTCTCACCCATTCCAGAATAGTGCCAAGGTGAAAGTGATTCGTATAGCAGGAGCACATCTTCATATACAGTGCCATTGAGGAAGGCATTATTGATGTGAATATGGTTTACCTTCAAATTTAGGGTGACAGGAGCAGCTAGTACAACTCTGATAATAGCAGCTTTCACCACTGGACTAAAGTTCTCTTCATAATCAAGTCTAAGAGTTTGAAGGAACCCCTTGGCAACAAGTCTGGCTTTGTGTTTTAACATAGATCCATCAGGCTTTAAATTGAGTTTAAATATCCACTTGTTCTCTATCAAATGTTGATCTGGTGTTGGTGGAACTAGATCCCAAATGCGATTCCTCCTTAATGTTTCAAACTCCCCCTTCATGGCAGTCAGCCATTGAGGTTAGGACATATCATCTGACACTCTGGTAGGTTCAGTTGGACACACAGTAGAGTCTTTGACTGTAATGTAGGAAAAGGTTTTGGGTTTTCTAATTCCATCTTTACTTCTGGTTTGCATGGGATGGACATTATTGGTTAGATAAGGTTGTATGAGGCTGATCTGGAGGAGAGTGAGAGTGTTGTGGTGTGGATTCTGAGGTCTGATTTTGATCTGAATCAGTGATGGAAGGGCTAGAGGAACATGTGTTTGGGTGTTTGTGTGGTTGTTTATGGGAGATGTAGGTGTAAGTAGAAGTGGTCGGTTGGTGTAATTTGATTTGGATATAGGATGCGTGATCTGAACACTATTAGATTTGGTTGTGCCACAAGAACCCATGCTACTGTTTTAATCATCTAGATGAATTTTAGTAGGTGCAGTCTCCAGATTCATAGGGATATGAGAATTAGTATTAGGGACAGGACTCACAGAGGACTTATGATCAGACTCTTGATCAAAAAGAGATTTGTAAGGAAAATCTCCTTCATTGAAAATTACATCCCAGACATATAAACTCTACCAAAGGACTCCAAACACAAATACCTTTTGTGAGAAGGGCTAGTCCCTAGAAAAACACACCTCTTAGTAAGAAATGGAAACTTTGCCTTTGAAAAGGCCTTAGATAAGGATAACAACTACATCCAAACACTTTAATAAGACTGAGATCAGGTTTACTCTTAAACAAACACTCATAGGGAGACTTGTACTTTAACACAGGTGTGTGAAGTCTATTAATCACATAGGTAGCTTACTAAAAACTCTCCCACCAGTATTTCACGGGCATGGCATCTTGTGCCTGGAAAAGTCAAACCAACCTCAACACCATGTCTATGTTTCCTCTCAACTTTACCATTCTGACCATGAGCATAGGGACATGAGTGCCTAAAAACCTATGAAACACCGACACTTCAATCTGGGTGACATACGCCGTGTCCGACACATTTCCAACACGTGTCGGCTGATTAAAATAATACTCCCTCCGTTTCAATTTATCTGAGACAGTTGCAAAAATCATTTGTTCTATATTATCTGAGGCAGTTACATTTCTAATGCAACATTAATGATTCTTTTCCTTGCTTAATTTACTCTTATTTGTTGCAATAGAATAGATAAAACAAATGTCACATTAATTATATTCAAGGACTTTTTAGTCATTTAATTTTAATGTCAATGTTTTAACCCATTTTCTTAATGGGTTTATTGTTAAAAAAACAATTTGAACATAGAAATATGCAAACAGGACGGTGAAATTTTTTTCGGGTAAAAAGGACATGTCCTTATTCCACTGTGATAGTGAAATATTGGATTTGAGGTCAGTTCCACTGCAACAAATAGTGGATTTGGGGTTATGAACAGTGGATTTGTCCTTATCACCCAATTTATATTTCCAGTGTCCTGGTTCTAATTTTCCTCCTCATTTTTGTCCTTTTAAACCACTCCCCCTTTCCTAATATGTTTGATTTTGGCAACTGTCTCAAATAATTCGGAACGGAGGGAGTATTATTTAAATTCTCAATATCCGAAACACCTCCGACACGCTGTTGACACTCCCCGACACGGCGCTGATACTCCCCGACACTCCTGAACACAATTCTTTTAAGTTTTTTTATTATTTAAGTTTTCTCCAATGAAAACGTTAAAATACACGATTTTCATATTGATTATAATTTAACAATTAATACACATTACGTTTATAGGTTTTTTATTTATTATAAACAATCATTTTTACACTTTGTGATATTTTGAAGGTCAATCACAATTTTATTTTTAATTTTGGTATCGTATAAATGTCGAATATCTATTTTAGATATTAGTAGAGTTTACGTATTATATATCTTATTTTGTCTAGTGTTTCGGATTTTTACAATTTGTTTTTGATAAACTGAATCTTATTCACATCATATAATTATTATTATTATGATGATTATTATTATTATTATTATTATTATTATTATTATTATTATTAATTTATATATATATATATATAGGGGGAAGGGGCCATAAGGACAAAAAAATTAATAAATGGGTCTGGAAGGACAAAAGTAACATTTTCATGATTATAAAGGACAAAGATCACAATTGATACTTTAAAATTGTTATTTCACGTGTTAATGTTACTTTGTGTTTCGCTATTGTTACTTCATATTTACTTTATTCCACATTTGTTACTTCATATTTGTTACTTCATAATTGTTACTTTTGTCCTGATTAAATTACAGTGTCCTTCTATCCCGATTTTTTGATAATTTTGTCCTTCTGGACAAAAATCTATCTATCTATATATATATATATATATATATATATATATAACGTGTCAACGGCGTGTCGTGTCCTTAAATTTTGGAATTAGCCGTGTCGCCATATCCGTATTGTGTCGTGTGGCGTGTCCGTATCCGTGTCCGTGCTACATAGGTAGTTCTCAAACACTCTAAATTCACCTCTCCAGTTAGATTGGACACATTTAATATGAGTTTTTAAACTGTTTTTCAACTGGATTTTTGAACTAAATAAACATTTTGAAAGCATCAGGTTTAGCAACAAGAGGGCAGATTACTACCTTACAACGCAATGCCAAAAATTCACTGTCTAAATTAGAGACTGAATCTCATCATGGATGATGATAAGCAACAATAAACAGCAGTAACTTTCCGCTACCATAACAAACTGAATTTGAATCAAAGATAACTTAAAGTTCTAGTTTGATTAAAGTGAACTTATTGTTTCGGTGTGATTAGAGTGAACTACAATTATTAGCCACGAGTTTGAGTACGATCATAGTGAACTACAAGAGTGAAATTAGAGTTTCAACGAATTTATAGTTTTACTGGGATAAGTGTGAACGATAAGAATCAACTCAGAGACGCAGTGGCCGGGATTTAAGTAAACTACGAATTTCAATTAGATTAGAGTGAACTACAAGCATAACCAAGAGTTCGATTAGATCGAATGTGTAGAATGAATTATGTATACAACATGTTTTAGTGTGAATATAGTATTCATTTAATAGTGTTCTTCAATTATGTGTGCTATCATTAACCAGTGTAATAGCTATATGTTCTAGGTTGGTGTTGAAGATATGTTGTTCGTTGTGTTTGTGTATGGTACGTAGGGATTAAATTTTTATCACGCGAAATAATTTTGTGTACCTGAATTGCTTTTGTGGTTGGAATAGTAATGCTTGAATATGTTATACCTGTATGTGAATAAAATAAATATTCAGAAAAAATAAAGAACAATTTTATTTTTAATTCAAAATATAATTACAATAGATGTAAAATGACATAAAAGGCTATGCAAAACTGAGACGAGTTGCACTCTGTCTTAAGACAAATTTGCACCGGCTTGTACCCACGGTTGTTGTAATTGTCTCTCAGGATAACTCAGTTTACCTGTTCAGATGGAGAGGTACTGCAACTCTGAACTTCGTCGAACTCTGACAATGCCTAGAAACTCTTCAACTATGAATGCAGAAAAATATTTTATGCAATGCAATGTATGTATGCTTTTGTATTGATTGAATACTTGTGTTCTTTTTTTCTCCATTTGTGAAGGCTTGTTATATAGAGGCTTGAGCAAGCAATTGAGAAGTCTCCGCATAGATAAGCAAGCAAATGAGAAGTCTCAGCATTGATCACCAGAGGTACTGCAACTCTGAACTTCGTCGAACTCTGACAATGCCTAGAAACTCTTCAACTATGAATGTAGAAAAATATTTTATGCAATGGAATGTATGTATGCTTTTGTATTGATTGAATACTTGTGTTCTTTTTTTCTCCATTTGTGAAGGCTTGTTATATAGAGGCTTGAGCAAGCAATTGAGAAGTCTCCGCATAGATAAGCAAGCAAATGAGAAGTCTCAGCATTGATCACCATTAATATCAGTATTGATCATGACAGTATCGAAGAAGGTGAACAGGTTGATCACCATTAATATCAGTATTGATCATGACAGTTTCGAAGAAGGTAAACAGGTTGAACCAGTTTCGAAGAAGATGAAAGGTGAAAGGTCTAAAACCATTCTGAACTCTCTCCCTTTCTCTATGAGCATATACCAATCATCAACTATCATCATATAAATACTTGACGTTAGAACACTCATGTTCCAATGTGGGATAAAGTTTTACACTACTTTACTTCCCATATCTCAACAACTTAAAGTGTTAATATCACATTCATCCGTACTCCGAATTGAATGATTTTAAATCCTATTGTCAACTACTTATTGTGTAGTTTTCAATAATTTAATAGAAGTCTTGATAAATTTAATAAAAGTTTATCGAACTCATTTTTTAAAATAGTTGTTGTAAATGATTAAAAAATCGATAAAATCATTTTTTCCTCTATTTTCTCCAACAGAATAATCCTTGAGTTGTACATAAGTATTTATTGAAATCATTGACAATATTGTTTAGTACAAATGGAGTAAATATCTCAAGTGAAAACGCTACTTTAATTTAAAAACCTTGACGACAAAAGATCATTAACTAGTAATCAGTGGCAGGAGGCAATAACACGAAAAATAAAAAATTTAAACAGGACAAATGAAGCACATAATGTATATAATAATCATTTTTCTCAAATTAAGGGGAGGCCAGTTGTCCTGTGGGTACACATAGGTCCACCTATGTTAGTGATGATGATGCTGCACATTTTTTGTATATGAGAATGGGTCATAGCAATTTAGTTAAATTAATTTTACCTGCTGCAGTTAGAATAAGTAAAACAATAATTTAGAATATGTTGTTGATGCAGACAATACATCAAAACATGCAAATGGATTTGAAGATAATGATCAAGGTGGTTACTGCTTACATGCATTATCAATAGAGAATTGACTAAAAAATGATTCTATTTTAGAATTGTTAGAAAATGTGACTTGACCTCTCATCTGATCTGGCTGAGTACTAAGTCAGCTGAGTACTCAGTAGGGGCAATGTCAGCAGGGGCAAGGCCAGCAGGGCAATGTCAGCAGGTTATGTCGGTGGATTCAGCTGAGTGCTGAGTTCTCATATGGAGAATTTTAGTCAATCTGCTAGCAGGTCTTTATGTCGGCTAGGTCTAGGGTTTTGTGACTATAAATACTCATCTGTTGTATCCTAGAATTTTTGCAGCGGCAGTAGCGTCAGTATCAGGAGCAATTGCATATGCAATTGCAGAGTCTGTAAAATCTACAGTGATAATAAAATCTCCTCGTTTCTGTCCGTGGACTAGTCGGCACATTGCCGGAAACCACGTTAAATCTTGTGTTATTGTTTCTTGTGTGATTTATACTTTCTTGTTTATTCTTGATTATTACAATCCATTTTGAATCCCTGATGGTCCTGATATAACAAAAATGGTTATAAATTCGTTGTTGGGCTAGTGTTCATATGATTTTCTACTGAATATTAAAAAGCCAATTAACAAAAGTGAACTGTTCAACGTTTAGTTTTTGTAAATTTTGATTTGATAGTAATTTGTTTATTTAAATGGTGCAATTATATAAATTTAATTGTATAAGTGCAACGTTGGAGATTACCTATATGGGGTAAGAGCATGATCGATGATATTGCATTCAGAAAAATGTTTTTGGCATATCAAAATGTCACAACACACTTTATCCCATTAATCTTTATGATACAAACATATATCAATAGGTCATACGTCATAATCAATGGTTGATGGTTGTATCCTTCACACTCATTTCATATGCTGTCACGAGACTTTCTTATTTGCAGGCACTTTCATCAATCTACAAGCTAGGACTTGGCGTTTCAAGATTCACCTCTTGCTTCTCGGAATGTGGTATAAATCTTGGCGTGGAAAGTTGGAAGCACCCTTTGAAGAAAAACTGAAAAAAAATAATTGACAACTTCTTTTTTATTTTATTCAACTTGCACTTACAGAGACCATTACATTCATATATATAGTAAAACAGGCTGCTAAGAATTTCGGCCTAAGTGAAGTCGGCCAAGACGGCCTAGGATTAGGGTTTTGTGTCGACTTAGGGTTAGGGTTCTGTGTTTTTGTCTAAAAAACCATACATGCCCTTTATAGAAAAAATAAACAAACATATTAAACTAATCTTATCACTATATCAGAGACCGAGTCACCATTCGACTCGTAACCACTAATGATATGATCAAACACCTTATTACTCCAATCAAACACCTTATTACTCCTTTGATCATAGTCTCCGCATAATGTGCGTATTTCTTGTGCATGGCCGTTAATACTCCCCCTCAAACGAGGCTGGGACTGGGGAGCAGACCGAGTTTGCGGCGTAGAAACTGAAAGAGATGCTTGGGCAATGACGTAGTGAAAATGTCAGCTAGCTGGTCAGTGGCGGAGACGTGTCGGGTGATCAAGAGGCTTCTGGCGACGTGTTCTCGGACATAGTGATAGTCAAGTTCAATATGTTTGCTGCGGGCATGGAAGGCAGGGTTGACGGTCATGTATAAAGCACTTAAATTGTCGCAAATGAGCAGTGGAGTATGTGGTAGGGGCATGCGTAGTTCTCGCATTAGAGACGTGAGCCAAGTAAGTTCGGCAGCGGTATGAGCCATGGCACGATATTCGGCTTCAGTGCTGGAACGGGAGACAGTTGGCTGCTTCTTTGAGCACCAAGAGATGAGATTAGGACCAAGAAAGGAACAATAACCAGTGACAGAACGGCGTGTAGTGGGGCAACCTGCCCAATCGGCATCAGAAAATGCGTAGAGGTGAAGTTGAGAAACAGCTTGAAGAGAGATACCAAGAGATAACGTAGACTTAACATAACGAAGGAGGCGTTGGACTTGCTGCATATGGAACTGAGTCGGAGCTTGCATAAACTGGGACAAATGATTGACCGTATAAGTGATATCGGGACGAGTAAAAGTCAGGTATTGAAGAGCACCAATAAGATTCCGAAAATAAGTTGCATCGGCCAGAGGGGACGATTGGGGAACAAGAGGCTTAACGGCGATAGGAGTGTTAGCCGGCTTACAGTCTTGCATGGAGGCTCTTCGAAGAATCGTAGTAGCATAATGGGCTTGATGAAGATGCAGTCCTTGGGCGTGACATCGATTTGGACCCCAAGAAAATGATGAATGGTACCAAGGTCCTTCATGGAAAATTCTTTATGGAGGATGCTGAGAAATGAGCGCATTAAGAGCGGATTGGACCCTGTAAGAAGCATATCATCGACATACAACAAAAGCACTAAAGGGCTTTGATTAGCGTGATAGTAAAAAGGGAACGATCCGATAAACTGCAATGAAAGCCGAAGGAGAGCAGAAAGGAACTGAACCGATCAAACCAAGCCCGATGAGCTTGTTTTAACCCGTAAAGAGCCTTTCTGAGCTGACAAACATGATTAGGAAATTGTGGATCACACATACCTTGGGGTTGTTCCATGTAAATCGTTTCGGAAATATGACCATGCAAGAAGGCGTTTTTGACATCGAGTTGTTGGATGGGCCACTGACGAGAAAGGGCAAGAGAGAGAACGACACGAATGGTGCTAGGCTTGACCACCGAAGAGTAGGTCTCAACATAGTCCAAACCATCGACTTGGGCATATCCCTTGGCAACTAAGCGAGCTTTGAGACGATCAAGCGAGCCATCAGCTTTAAGTTTAGCTTTAAACACCCATTTTGAACCTATGACATGCATATCAGGAGTACGTGGAACTAAACACCAAGTGTTATTATCAAATAAAGCATTCAACTTATCAAGCATAGCGGACTGCCAACCCTCATGTTTTAACGTACTTTTGACCGACTTAGGCTCAGTGGGAATAGCAGTATAGGCGGCATTAAGGGCATACTTAGGGTTAGGCTTAAAAATACCACGTTGAGCACGAGTGATACGAGAAGGTAGAGATGGGGGGGGTATGGGAGAGGAGGGGGACGGAGCATCGTTGGGAATATCAACATGGACAGGGGGTGGGGGTGGGGAAGCTTCATCAGTGGTGGGTGGATTAGTATCATGTGCGGGCAGGGGGTGGGGGAATCTAAGGGGGGAGATAAATATCAGGCGGCTGCATGGGGGGGACGATTGGGGATGGGTCGGTATGCATGGGTATAGGATGAGAAGCAACGGAGTTACCTAGCCAAGAATCAAAAATATTTAAAACATAAGGCCGATTAATATTCGGCATAGTCTTATAGGGGAGAATGGTTTCATCAAAAACTACATGACGGGATAAAAAAATTTCCGGGAAGAGGGGTGAAAACATTTATAACCTTTATGTTGGTTGCTATAACCGACAAAAACACAAGGTAGAGTTTTAGGAGTGAATTTATGCGCTTAGTATCCCAAGTATAAGGGTAGCACTTGGACCCAAAAATTTTAAGGGTAGCGTAATCAGGGTGCTTATTGTGCAATAAGAAAAAAAGGGACTCGGTTTTATTGGTGAGGGAGGGAACACGATTCATAACATACACGGCAGTAAGAAAAGCTTCAACCCACAAAAAAAGATGTAACGACTATGAAAAAGCATAGTAAGCCCAAGTTCACGTATGGTGCGATGACGTCGTTCAACAATGCCATTTTGTTGGGGAGTGTGTGGACAAGTAATTAAATGAATGATGCCGTGAGCAAGTAAGTGAGTGAGAAGGGGGGTAGTTATAAATTCTCCCCCTCCATCCGTATGTAACTGCTTAATAGATGCATTAAATTGATTTTTAGCATATTGTTCAAAGTACAAAAACACGTTATAGAAATCAGATTTATGTTTCAAAGGGACAAGCCAGACATACTTGGAAAAATCATCAACAAAACTGACATAGTAATGAAATTTGCCTATTGACTCAACATGGGCCGGACCCCAAAGATCACAATGTATGAGTTCAAAAATAGCAGAGGAAACATGTTCAGAACTAGAAAAAGGGAGTTTGGAAAGCTTGCCCAACTGACAACTTTCACAAATATGCTCCTATTTATTAGGACCTAACAAATTAATAAAACCTTTATTTTTGAGGGCATGAACAGTTGGTAACTGAACATGGCCAAGGCGTTGATGCCAAATCTCCAAAGTACTAGACGTAGTTGCATGAGTAATATGAGCCTGATTATCACCAGTAAGGGCATAGAGATCTCCTCTACATTCGCCCGTCAGAAGAATCCTGTCTGTGACATTTTCCTTAAGAGCAAAACCATTATTAGTAAACAAGCAATGTGCATTAAATTGTTGAGTGAGTTGTGTTTAGGGTCAAATTGTATGGTTTTTATCGATATATTTTATATCAATTTCCCCCGTATATGGATGTTTTTCATAGAAATCAAGCTTATAATCGATTAATTGAGTAAATGATGTTTTTAATAGTTAAATCTCAAAATGTAATGATTTATGTGCTTAATTGATGATTTTATGTTATTTTGGAAATACGTTACGCTTTGGTATGTTTTCCTATTGTTGTAGATACTCATTGATGATGGAAGAGAGGATTTTAGAGAGCAAAATTCGTGCTTGGAAAGGATCAATCAAAGTTATGGAAGATTGAAAGATATAAGGAAAGAAATCAATCAAGATGAATGTTGGAAAATCAGGATTCCGGGTAGTCCCGACATCCGACGCAGTTCTTGATATGATAACAACCGATTTGACTCTGGACCTCAAGAGAAGAGTTGTAGGGCTTGAAGAGAGGATTCTACAGGATTTTGAATCACTCCATTCCGACTTACGAGGCCCGAGATATGAGCGTTACAAGTTTGGATGCTGTTGCTGAAAATAGTGGACGGGCGTCCGGATCTTCAAACGGGCGTCCGGCACCGTTACTGTAGCAACCGCCTCTGATTTTCTATAAATACAGCAGCTCTCTTCGACCCTAATCATTATCAAATACGCCCCAGCTTCTCTTGAACCCTAAATTTCGAGCAGAGAGCAGCCCGGCCGGCCAAGCTCCATGCTTGGTCGGCCGGAGGTTAGTTAGATTAGGTAGTTAGTTCGTTTTTCTTTCTTCTTGTTCGAGTGATGATGAAGTTGAGCAGCCATGGATGAGCCTTGAAGCTCCCTCTTTCCAGCTGCAACTTTAATTCTTTTTCGATGGATGTTTTGTAAGTTTTAATTCGAATTGTTTCTTTTCTATGTTTATTTGTATCTTGCAATATAAATCGGAAGATGATTGCATGATTTGATGCTACCGTATGACGGAAGTCGGTGTAGTTTAGATCACCGTAGGAAAGTTTGGATTTTTAATCTATACATAACGGAAGTTTGTAGGTTAAATATCTAGGTTTACGAGAGAACCACAATTTAATTAATTCGATGCAAGATTTTCTTAGAATTGAATTGAGGGATATCACCGTTACCGGAAAGATAGGATTTTTCATGTGTTTAATTCATTATGTTGTTCTTGTTCTCTTTCATGTTTTTATGCCGCATGTTAATCGAATTTAGATAACGGAAGTTAATAGATTCGTTAGATTATCGTGAGAGAGATTAACAATTATTATTCCAACAAACGGAAGTTGAGGATAAGGTTGTTAGATTAGGATTTAATCCGTATCTTTGATTAAATGACGATATTAGTTAAGACCGGAAGGTAAACTAATTAATGGCGTGATAAATCGGAAGAGGAAACGTTTTTTAGAAAAGATAATAATCCAAGATAACTTGTGAATGAATATGTGTTAATCTTATTTCTTTCGGTGAGGTGATGGTTGTTGGGAAGAGGTTGATCATGGTTTGTTTATGGTTGTTCAAAGAGATAGATTTACCGCTTTCGTAGATGTAGTTTTATTTATGTTTTTATCGCTTTTATCCTTCCGGCTTTGGATTAACAATCCTCTGTCGATTTACTTTTCCGTTTTAGTTTAGGTTTAGGTTTTAGTTAATAAAGGAGGATTAATTAGATTAGATTCAACATCCTTTTCCCGAGGATCGATACCCGTGCTTATCCAACTTTACTAGCAACTACCCGTATTCGGCCGGTTAGGAGGTAGTTTTGCATGGTAGTATAGGTTTTATAAATTTTCTTTTGTTTTAATGATGCAAAATCTCCCCAACAAAAGTGGCGCCGTTGCCGGGAATCGGTGTTTTGTTGAATCTAATTGAATTAATTTTTCTATTTCGTTACGTGTTTTTGTTTTTGTTTTTCATTAAAAGTAGCGTTGAATAAATTGAGGTTTTTTTATTTTGCCGTGTTTCGATAACCGTTGGGTTAAGAATGTGCAAAAGTTTTTTTACTCGATTTATGACACGTGAATTACATGTTTGTGTAATCTAGTCTAACCCTTTTGTGCTATAATTTGATGTGGTCATTACGTGATATATGATGTGTGTCTTGTGATATAATTTGATGATCTCAAGTATAGGGTTTTCTGCTTGTGTTTTCTGCGTTTACGCGGCAAAATTCGATGCTTGGGCGGGCGTCCAAGTAAGTGAACGCCGCGTCCATTTCCCACAACTTGCGTGAAAGAACGGCCGGGTGTATGAACGCCGTCGTCCGTCCGAGAAGGTTTCAACGCCGCTGCTTACGAGTTGAAGGATCGACGGGCGTCTGGAATTCGAACGCCCGTCTGGAGGTTTTCAAGAGCAAACGAGCGTTTGAAAAGATGAACGTTCGTCCGATTCACGAACGCTAAGTGAACGTTAAATCCGGGTTGATCCAGTTCTAAATTTCTTGATTTTATTTTCAATGCTTTTATTTGATGTGGATTTTTCATACGAGCTTCTGTGGCTACTTGATTTTTACGTAGATGTCCTGAACTTATGTGATTTTATTTTTCCATCTATGAATCCATGTTAGATAATTGATCAATTCCTTATATATGATTCATCTAGGCATGTTATAGTGACTGTCGGTTCTCGTAAGCTATAACTGTTCTTATGGTTAATTAGTAGCTAATGTCGGTTCCCGTATGCTACATACCGCTCCGATCAATCTTTTAAGCTTTTAAGACTTACGTGCTTCCTTTTGTTTTTATAGTTCATATGGGTAGCTCTTCAGCCGGTTTTCCGTATGCTACGCCCTTTCTCCATATGAGTTATACCATTTAGATAGATGATTTGTTGGTTTCCATAAGTCTATCACTTTCGATAAGTCTTAAGGCGCGTCGGCACTAGTGGCGACAAGATGCTGCTTATCGTAACTTTGTCATTATGTGGTAGACGCGTTTATATATATGTCGTGTTGCATATAGTAATAGTTTTCTTTCTTTTATTTTATTTTCTTTTTGCATACCATTTAAATGCATTTCATTTAGTTGCATTTCATATAGTTGCATTGTTTTTCTATTTTTCCTTTTATTTTTCTTAAGTGTGGTCACCGCGGGTTTTAAGTAATACCACCTAGTTTATTTTTCTTTTGAGTGTAGTTAATCGTCGGTTTCCGTAATACTACCTCGTTTTTATTTTATTTTTAGGATTTTTCACGTAGATTGCATTGTAATGCATTTTCATATAGTTGCACCTAGCCCTACTATTTTGCAATATTCCATGTATATGTCCATCTTTATATGAGTTTAATCTAAAAATTCTCTAGACTTCCTTTCCTGTGCTTTATATGTTATCTTCCCCCTATCCCCGAGGTATTTCATGTTTGTCAAGTGTGCAGGGTATTTGCATTAGCTATTGTGAGTTTTAGATGATAGCGGTTTTCCGGTGGATGGTCCACAGTCTACTGCATTCATCGAGCATTTCTGGAGGTGGATCGATCACGCCTGAAAAAGCTCCTTCGGCATACAATCGGCTAAGTTTTCTTTTTCTTTTTCATTACGCACACTTGAGGACAAGTTGCAATTTAAGTGTGGGGGGGGATGGTTTATGTATCTACTTTCATTTGCTCATATTAGTTATAATTTTCTATGAAAAGTGCTTAAATTTTCAATTTTTGTCCCGAGTAACATTTCAATTGCATGCTAGTTTTATAATCGGCACCCTTTAGTTGTTATCGATGAGTCATATCATGTTACGAGAATAGGTTTAGTAAGTCGATACTCACTTGAACTTCATTTCACGAACCTATTAGATGAAGAGCCAAATATAGAATAGTTTCCGGTTAGTTAAAGGAAAGTTAATTCTTGATACAGATAACACTTATTTAGCATTAATGAAAGTTAAGAACTTGTGATATACTCACAGTTAGAATCTCAGTACCTTAGTGTTCTTGAGAACTTTAAGAGTCTTGAATGTGTTAGAAATATATTTGACCGAGAGTTTCCAAAGAGTTTGAAAAATATAAAAATATATATATCTATAAATAATAAATGAATAGAATTTCTTTATGGGAATTTTGTTTGTAACTATCACCTCGAGTCCATTTGATATCGCCCCAATTGGGGAGTGTGGTTTACCTTGGACAAGATAAGGGATTGAGTGATCTCGGGGTGACTCGCCTCTAATGTGTAGAGTGTGTTATACTTTTGAGACGCGACGATAGGAAATATAAAATATACGTTTTTGTGGAATTCTAAGTCAAGTTGATCTAAACCCAGTAGAGACCGAAAGGTATTTTCTTGGCACTAAGTAAAGGAGTTTAATTGTGAGTTAGTTATGTTCTATGTTCTTGGTAATTAGTTTTTGTTAGGTAAGTGCTTGATGTAGATAGAATGAAGTTTTCGTTTAGTTGACCGGATAACTGTATAGTGCTTGATGTATTATATCAAGAGAGGATCGGTGGAAGTTTAGTAGGTTCTCAATGCACACACAATCACCGAGTGAGATCGATTTGCGACCATTTATTCCGATACTAGCTTGTCATGATCTTGACTATATCTCGTGTCGTTATGTGGATTTTGATAAAATATGAACAATCCATAATCCTCACTATCAAGTCTTGTTTTGTTTTGCTATCTCCGGGACGAGTGCGATAAGTTGCTCTCTCTCTCTCCTCGGCCAAACTTTCACGTAAGTGTGAAAGGTCTTGTTGTTTAGAATCAAATTGTATGGTTTTTATCGATATATTTTATATCAATTTCCCCTCATATATGGGATGTTTTTCATAGAAATCAAGCTTTCAGGTGATAAAACACAATGGGTTCGGTTATAATCGATTAATTGAGTAAATGATGTTTTTAATAGTTAAATCTCAAAACGTAATGATTTGTGACAATTATGTGCTTAATTGATGATTTTATGTTATTTTGGAAATACGTTACGCTTTTTTCATAGGTATGTTTTCCTATTGTTGTAGATACTCATTGATGATGGAAGAGAGGATTTTAGAGAGCAAAATTCATGCTTGGAAAGGATCAATCAAAGTTATGGAAGATTGAAAGATATAAGGAAAGAAATCAATCAAGATGAATGTTGGAAAATCAGGATTCCGGGTAGTCCCGACATCCGACGCAGTTCTTGATATGATAACAACCGATTTGACTCTGGACCTCAAGAGAAGAGTTGTAGGGCTTGAAGAGAGGATTCTACAGGATTTTGAATCACTCCATTCCGACTTACGAGGCCCGAGATATGAGCGTTACAAGTTTGGATGCTGTTGCTGAAAATAGTGGACGGGCGTCCGGATCTTCAAACGGGCGTCCGGCACCGTTACTGTAGCAACCGCCTCGATTTTCTATAAATACAGCAGCTATCTTCGACCCTAATCATTATCAAATACGCCCACTTCTCTTGAACCCTAAATTTCGAGCGAGAGAGCAGCCCGGCGCCAAGCTCCATGCTTGGTCGGCCGGAGGTTAGTTAGATTAGGTAGTTAGTTCGTTTTTTCTTTCTTCTTGTTCGAGTGATGATGAAGTTGAGCAGCCATGGATGAGCCTTGAAGCTCCTCTTTCCAGCTGCAACTTTAATTCTTTTCGATGGATGTTTTGTAAGTTTTAATTCAATTGTTTCTTTTCTATGTTTATTTGTATCTTGCAATATAAATCGGAAGATGATTGCATGATTTGATGCTACCGTATGACGGAAGTCGGTGTAGTTTAGATCACCGTAGGAAAGTTTGGATTTTTAATCTATACATAACGGAAGTTTGTAGGTTAAATATCTAGGTTTACTGAGAGAACCACAATTTAATTAATTCGATGCAAGATTTTCTTAGAATTGAATTGAGGATATCACCGTTACGGAAAGATAGGATTTTTCATGTGTTTAATTCATTATGTTGTTCTTGTTCTCTTTCATGTTTTTATGCCGCATGTTAATCGAATTTAGATAACGGAAGTTAATAGATTCGTTAGATTATCGTGAGAGAGATTAACAATTATTATTCCAACAAACGGAAGTTGAGGGATAAGGTTGTTAGATTAGGATTTAATCCGTATCTTTGATTCGTATCGATATTAGTTAAGACCGGAAGGTAAACTAATTAATGGCGTGATAAATCGGAAGAGGAAACGTTTTTTTAGAAAAGATAATAATCCAAGATAACTTGTGAATGAATATGTGTTAATCTTATTTCTTTCGGTGAGGTGATGGTTGTTGGGAAGAGGTTGATCATGGTTTGTTTATGGTTGTTCAGTAGATAGATTTACCGCTTTCGTAGATGTAGTTTTATTTATGTTTTTATCGCTTTTATCCTTCCTGGCTTTGGATTAACAATCCTCTGTCCAGTTTACTTTTCCGTTTTAGTTTAGGTTTAGGTTTTAGTTAATAAAGGAGGATTAATTAGATTAGATTCAACATCCCTTTTCCCTGAGGATCGATACCCGTACTTATCCAACTTTACTAGCAACTACCCGGTATTCGGCCGGTTAGGAGGTAGTTTTGCATGGTAGTATAGGTTTTATAAATTTTCTTTTGTTTTAATGATGCAAAATCTCCCCAACAAGTTGCCGAATGAAAATTAATTTTTTTGTCATGTTTGGAACCAATAACACATCAGAAACGATTATAGGGGTATCTTTATAATTAATATGAATATCACCGATGCCATTAATTGGGAGAGCAGTCCAATTACCAATAATAACATAAGCATTTTTTGTATAGGGGTGAAAGTTATGGAGGAGGTTAGGATTACCTGTCATATGATTAGTAGCACCTGTGTCCAGTAACCACTCAGTGTCGGCAATGGTGTTATCGAGAGTAAGTGCAGAAAGAGCTTGAGGCAGAATCTCCTGCTTGGCTGTGTTGTTCCACCAACAAATTGAAGACACATGACCCTGCACACCACAAAAATCACAAGTTTCATCTTTGTACCTATCGCATTCAGCCCGGGACATACGCCGAGACACCTTCTTCGGTTGATTTGAGGAAGACGCTTCACCTCTGGACTGCTGCGCCTGAAAGCCGCGGCCTGTGGAAGAAAAGCGCGGCTGCTGTTGCTGAGGAAAGCGTGGCTGCTGCTGCTGGTAATCATTGCGAGGGGCTGAGCGTTGTCCATAGAAAGCAATATGTGAGCTGTCGTGTTCCTTGGAGGCAAACCAGCTGCGCCGCTGATCAAGGTTGTGCAGATGGCCGACAAGCTCATCGTATGTGGGCTTGTGCATCAATATAGTAGTTGTAAACGTCTCGTATTGAGGTCCTAAGCTAGTAAGAAGAAAGTATACCTTCTCGTTGTCGGGGATGGGTTTACCAATGGCAGCCAAGCTATCACATAATCCTTTAAAATAATTGATATGATCAGTAAGTGATTTGGAGTCATCTTTTCGCATATAGGTTACCTGCTGTTTAAGATTGAATTCACGCTCTTGAGAGTCTTGAGCATACGCGCGTTTAAGAGCATCCCACACGGCCTTCGCTGTGTCCAAGCCGAGTACGATGCCAAGAGACTCTTCAGTCAAAGAGCTGATTATCCATGCTCTAAGAAGTCGGTCCGACTTTTTCCATGAGAGGTAGTCTGGGTTAATGTCTTGAGTTGAATTTTGCGATTCAGGAGCTTTATCTGCGGCTGCTTGCTTCGTGCGTGGGGGTGGAGAATCTTCGCCAGTTAGGTGACCTAATAAATCTTGACTGTCGGCAAAGGCCATAGCATGTTCTTGCCATAGAGGATAATTTTTGGATGATAGCTTGAGGGAGATGATGCTATTTACGTTAATGGAGGTGAGGGCTTGAGCCGCCATATTGAATTATGTGGTGATCAGACACCAATTGGCTCCGATACCATGAAGAAAAACTGAAAAAAAATAATTGACAACTTCTTTTTTATTTTATTCAACTTGCACTTACACAGACCATTACATTCATATCTATAGTAAAACAGGGTGCTAAGAATTTCGGCCTAAGTGAAGTTGGCCAAGACGGCCTAGGATTAGGGTTTTGTGTCGACTTAGGGTTAGGGTTCTGTGTTTTTGTCTAAAAAACCATACTTGCCCTTTATAGAAAAAATAAACAAACATATTAAACTAATCTTATCACTATATCAGAGATCGAGTCACCATTCGACTCGTAACCACTAATGATATGATCAAACACCTTATTACTCCAATCAAACACCTTATTACTCCTTCGATCATAGTCTCCGCATAATGTGCGTATTTCTTGTGCATGGCCGTTAATACCCTTCATTACTATGGAAGGTGGAATACAGTTGTTACTCTCCTTATTTATCCTCTATTTAAATGTTCACTCTTGGTGGTTATGCTTACTATACTTTATTGCATGGGACTTTGGCGTATTCAAGTCATCACACTTGTTGTTGGATAGCTGCTCCACACTCCTTACACCACAGAGATTTTCAAGTGGCTGCTCAAAGTATGACTACGAGCAATTGCATTTTTTCTACGATGAGGACTTGGCATACAACTCCAAATTTCGCCGCAAACTGTTGGATGGATAATTCTCACACCACTCACTGTGATGCCTTTCAAGATGCCAAATGCAGTGCTCTTCAAGATGCCAATTGCATGAACTCGCAAGTTGCTTCTATAGTTTCTTTTTTTCCATGCATCCTTTTGTATTTTCCTTTTTTGGAGGAGCTTAGCACTTTTGGAAACATGGGATGTTGTACTTTTTCTTATGGTATGGATTTTCCCACACTGAGTTTTCCTGTCAAAGGTTTTAAGGAGGCATGACCATGTTTCGTCAACGTCTTTTGGTATAAGGGGATGGCCAAGATACGGCATGTACGAACCTTATTTTTAAATTAATATAAAAGGCTTCGTTTAAAAAAATAAAAATAAAACTAAAATGCCCAACTCATCAAAAGCGTTGTAAGGGAAATTTGGAAATCACGCTCTGTCAGACTTGACAATTGTGTTAGAAGTTTGATTTTTATGACATTTCTTTTAGGTGTACCTTCGTTATTATTGACGGGAAAAATCATTTTCCGTCAATAATATCGAAGGTAAAAATGCTCTACACGTTAATAAACAATATTGGTAGAATAAGAAAGTGACGAATAAATTTTCCTTCAATATTATTACGGGAAAATCATTTCTCTTTAATATTATCGAATGGAAATCTTTTTCCCATCAATAATATTGAAGTTGTGGTTATGTTTTGTTTGTATATTTTGTATCATAAAAGTAGTTGTATCACACACACACGCGCATATATACATGTCGTGACGTATACCCATATACATATCAGTAGTTGCATTATACTCCTACCGGTCGTAAGTACTCATGAATTATTGATACCGGGACCACTCACCACGTGACTGGTGACCAAAATTTATTTGTTGAATTCCGACCTATTGAACAATATTATATTGGCTTACCGGATGAGAGTTCGTCATTTGCCACTCATACGAGAACAATTATCTTGTCGGGAAATTTACGGCTTATGAATGTTTTATACATGGTTTACGTTGACGACATTATCATCACTAGTCCGAGCTCTATTCTCATTCAACAGCTCAAATCGTATCTTCATGAGGTGTTTAGCATCAAGGATTTAGGCCCATTGAAGTATTCCATGGGGCTCGAGGTCGCTTATTCGAAGGCTGGTCTCGTTCTTAATCAATGCAAATACTGTTTGGATCTTCTTACGGAATTTGGCTTCGCTGGTTGCAAGCCAGTCCATAGTCCCATGGAAGTGAACCTTGATATGTCAGATAAGAGTTCTCCGCTTCGTCCGGATACTACCACGTTTCTTAGTCTTGTTGGCAAGTTGTTGTATCTCGGTCTCACTCGGCCCGATATCTCCTACATTGTCCAACAACTTATTCAGTTTTTAGATCAACCTAGAGATATTCGTCTTCATGCAGCTCATCGCCTCCTCCGTTACTTAAAGATAAGTCCGGGTCATGAAGGCCTTTTTTTTATCTCATATCAACTCCTTTGAATTTTAAAGCTTTTTCTTATTCGGATTGGGGTACGTGTCGCATTACGAGATGATCCGTAACCGGGTATAGTGTTTACTTGGGTGATTCCATTATCTCTTGGCACTCAAAAAAACAGTCCATGGCCTCACGAAGATCCTACGAAGCCGAATACCGAGCCATGGCGATGGTTTCTTGCGAGCTGTAGTGGCTTTCCTATCTGATTGGTGACTTTCAGGTGCCTTTATCTACTCCAATTCCATTGTTTTGCGATAATAACAGTGCCATATATATTGTAGAAAACCCCGTTTTCTATGAGCGCACGAAACACATCGAGATTGACCGTCACGTAGTTTCTAGATCGGTATCAATCTGGGCTGTTGAAACCCATGCCTATTGGTTCTGCATATCAACTCGCTGATCTTCTAACCAAAGCCTTGCACAGAACGACTCTTTAGAGACTCTTACACGCATACCCTATATATAACAGAGTAAATTGGAAAATATGTTTTTATGTATATTAACAATTGTGTGCTATTACAAGGAATATATACTACTATATAACAATAAATGACTTCCTATAATTATGCCTAATAGTAAATACAGTCAATACACAATCAGTACAAAGAATATACAAAATATATGCTAATACCACCCCTCAAGTTGGACGAGGGAGGAGGCCTAACTTGCGACGCTTATGAATAAAAGCCAAGCGAGGGAGAGACTTGGTGAGGCAATCAGCAAGTTGATCTTGAGCACTGACATGAGCAACATGCAATGAGCCACGCTGTACCTGATCACGAATAAAATGGTAGTCTATAGCAACATGCTTCATCCTGGAGTGAAAAACAGGATTATGACAGAACTGCATGGTGCCCAGGTTATCACATTAGATGACCGGAGCTCCAGTAATTGGAAAACCAAGATCACGTAGGAGGAACGTAACCCAAAGTAGCTCAGCCGGAGTGGAAGCTACGGACCTATACTCAGCTTCAGTAGATGACCTAGCTATGGTAGACTGCTTCTTGGAGCTCCACGATATAGCATTTCTGCCAAGGTACACAACATAAGCCCCAGTGGAAGCATAATCATCCTTACAGCCACCCCAGTCGGCGTCAGAAAAGGCATGAAGAACTGGTGGGGAGTCACGGTAGAGCTGAAGGCCTAGATCCACTGTCCCAGCTAAATATCGAAGCATGCGTTTAGCATGATTCCAATGAATATCTGTGGGAGCATGCATAAATCGGGGCGCTTTGTTAATCGCAAAGGCGGATCGGATTTAGTGAAGAGCGAATCATCGCAAACGCCAATAACCATACGATATTTAGTAGCATCATCTAGAGGAGAACCAGTTGGGCGTGCTCGCAGGCAGATCTGCGAGCGGTGTGTAGTGACAGGATTAGCCTGATCCATATGTAGACGAGCAAGAAGCTCAGTGGCATATCTCTTCTGAGATAGAACACAACCATGATCATTATGTACAATCTCAAAGCCCAGAAAATACGATAGAGAACCAAGGTCTTTGAGCACAAATCGATGACCCAAAAGAGAGATAAAATGCTCAAGTGTCTTGGTATCATTACATGTAATGATGATATCATCCACATATACCAACAGATAAAGAATAGTGGAACCAGTATTGTAGATAAATAACGACGAGTCAGCATTCCTAAAGTTACCGGAGAGGAGAAACCCTTTAAGTTCCTCATACCAAGCCCGGGGGGCCTGTTTTAACCCATATATAGCTTTATGTAACTTACAAACATGATTAGGAACCTCAGTACTGACATACCCAGAAGGTTGGGCTAAATACACATCCTCAGATAAGTGCCCCTATAAGAATGCATTGTTAATATCCAGCTGTCGTAATGACCACCCCTGCGAAAGAGCTAGAGTAAGAACAACACGTACTGTGGTGGGTTTAACCACCGGGCTGAAAGTCTCATAGTAGTCAATGCCAGGACGCTGTGTAAACCCCTTAGCCACAAGACGGGCCTTGTGACGATCAAAAGTACCATCTAGATGACGCTTGAGACAAAAGATCCATTTAGACTTGATGACATGCTGATTAGGTCGGCAGGGAATAAGAGACCATGTCTCATTGCGAATAAGAGCATCGTATTCCTCTTGCATGGTAGCCCTTCATTTAGGGTGTTTGAGGGCTTGAGTGATATTTGTGGGTTCAGAGTCAGGAGTGGATGAGAGGTGAGTGTGAAGGTTAAGTTTCTGGATTGGTTTATGGATATTATTGCAGGCTTGAGTACGCATAGGATGAGTGGAGTGAGATGGCGTAGATGGTGGGGGTGGTGGTGGAGATGGTGGAGGAGGTGGAGAGGAATGAGGCGGCGGAGTTTGTGGAGACAGGGAAAGAGGTGTTGGAAGCCAATCTGAAATAGAAGCTAAGTTGGTTGGAGTGAGGGTGGTTACCGAGGGTTGGTGAGAGGCAAAAGGAAAGACAGATTCAATGAATTTGACATGACGAGAGTCATAGAGTCTGGAATCCTCGAGATTATAACAGTAGTAGGCATGTTGATTTTGAGCATAACCAAGAAAGACACAAGGTTTGGAGTGAGGTTGGAGTTTATGGGTGGTGTAGGGGCGTAGCCAGGGGTAACACAGGCAGCCAAATAAACGAATTTTGTTGTAGTTAGGTGGCTTTTGAAAAATAGACTCATAGGGAGAATGCATGTTAAGAGTTGGAGTAGGCATACGATTGATAAGATAGACAGCCGTAGAGAACGCAAAAGGCCAGTACGAAATATGACTTGACCTCTTATTTAGAGCTGAGTATTAAACTGAGTTTAGTACCAAGCTGACAAAAGTCAGCTGAGTAAAGTCAACTGAGTAATGCCAGCTAAGCAAAAGTGAGCTTTGAGCGTAAGTCGACTTTGGGCGTAAGTCGGTTTGCGGAAGATCGCCTTTACTAAGTCGACTTTGGAAAGTCAGGTTTAGCAGAAGTCAGCATTGGGAAAGTCAGTTTTGGTCAAATCTCAGTTTGGACAAATGTCAGCATGGTTACATTCTGGTGGATAACAGCTGGAGCTGGGGTCCACATCTGGGGTATTTTAGTCATTCTGCTTGTATGTCATTATGGCGGCTAGGTCTAGTTTTTGTGGCTATAAATACACATCTGTTGTAACCTAGAACATTTGTAGAAACAGTAGTAGAAGCAGAGCAATTGCCTTAGGCAATTGTAGAGTCTGTAAAATCTCCAGTGATAATCTATTCTCCTCTCTCCCGTGGAGTAGTCGGCATTTGCCGCAAACCACGTTAAATCCTGTGTTATTGTTCTTGTGTGATCTATGCTTTCTTGTTTGCATCTTGATTATTGCAACTCGTTTTGATCCCTGATGGTCCTAAATTCTAACAAATTGGTATCGGAGCGTCCAGGTTATCATCAGAGAGTCTAAGATTCTGTTTTGGAATCATCTGTTTGAACAAACTTTTATCTTCACCAAGACCTTCACCGGTGCACAGATTTTGTGACAAAGTTCTGTTCTTTGGCAAGATCAAGATGTCTGGGTTAAATGTAGAGATTGATAAATTCACAGGAAGGAACAATTTCAATCTGTGGCAAATCAAGATGCATGCTCTGTTGAAGAAACTGGGGCTCTGGGCTCCGTTGTCAAAGACGATGGCTGCCGGAAACGCTGAGATGGCCGATCTGGAGGAGAAAGCACATTAATGATCTTGTTGTGCTTGTCGGATGATGTTATCACTGAAGTTGCTGAAGAGGATTCAGTAGCAGGGCTGTGGCTGAAGCTTGAGAGTCTGTGTATGACAAAGTCGTTGACCAACAAGTTGCTTATGAAGCAATGTCTGTTCAGTTTAAAGATGCATGAAGGAATGCCTCTCAGAGATCACATTGAAAATTTGAACACAATATTGCTTGATTTAAGGAGTATTGGTGTTAAGATCGAAGATGAGGATGCAGCTCTAATTTTGTTGGTATCACTGCCAGCATCATATGAGAATTTTGTGCAGTCTTTTGTTGTTGGGAGAGACACAGTGTCATTGGAGGATGTTAGAGCATCTCTCCATAATCGAGAGCTGAGGCATAATTCAGCTGGCACAGGGACAGACAATCGGGCTATTGGTTTAATTGCTAGTAGCAGTTGCAAAGGGAATGGAAGTCCTGGAAAGAAGACATTCAAGAAGGGTGACTCCAAAGACCCTAATCCAAATCTGGTCTGAATCTGAATCTGGAGTGTTGACAAGTAAGTGGAGCTTCAGGTCCATACTCAGCTGGTTCTGCATCTGTGTCCAGAAGCCTCAACTGAGTGAAGTCAGTTGATTAAGACAATTTGATACGTTTGGCTGAGTGAAATCATCTAAGCATCTGGTGAACATGTCTGAGCTGGAGTTCTCATCTGGAGTTAAGTCTCATCCGGAGAAGTCTAACTTGGAGTCAGTTGTGTTCACATCTGGTCAGCTCAGAATTTGGAACTGAATCTGCAGTCTGTTTGGTTGAAGTTGAATCTGAAGAACTCAGCTGAATATGCTCAACTGAGGTGATTACATCTGAATATGGTAGTCACATCTTGTCTGGTGATCAAGTTGATCACATCTGTTCTCAACTCAATCAAGTCAAATGAAGAGGAGGAATCTGGTACAGTACATCTGGCATTGAAGAATGCATCTGGTACAGTACATCTGGTTATACATCTGTTTGAACGAGAGTTCAAGTCAAGGTGGAGATTTGTTAGGAAATGTGACTTGACCTCTTATTTAGAGCTGAGTACTAAGCTGAGTTTAGTACTAAGCTGAGAAAGTCAGCTGAGTAATGTCAGCTGAGCAAAAGTGAGCATTAAGCAGAAGTCAGCTTTGGGAAGAAGTCAGCCTTGGGCGTGAAGTCGGTTTGCGGAAGATCACTTTTACTGAAGTCGACTTGGGAAAGTCAACTTTAACAGAAGTCAGCATTGGGAAAGTCAGTTTTGGGCAAATCAGTTTGGACAAATGTCAGCATGGATACATTCCGGTGGATAACAGCTGTAGCTAAGGTCTACATCTGGGTATTTTAGTCATTCTGCTAGTATGTCTTTATGGCGGCTAGGTCTAGTTTTTGTGGCTATAAATACACATCTGTTGTAACCAAGAACATTTGTAGAAACAGCAGTAGAAGCAGAACAATTGCCTTAGGAAATTGCAGAGTCTGTAAAATCTCCAGTGATAATCTATTCTCCTCTTTCTGCCCGTGGAGTAGTCGGCATTTGCCGGAAACCACGTTAAAACATGTGTTATTGTTCTTGTGTGATTTATGCTTTCTTGTTTGCATCTTGATTATTGCAACCCATTTTAATACCTGATGGTCCTAAATTCTAACAAGGTATATGCTCTAGGTTGGTGTTGAAGATATGTTGTTCGTTGTGTTTGTGTATGGTACGTAGGGATTAAATTTTTGTTACACGATATAATTTTTTTGTACTTGAATTGCTTTTGTGGTTGGAATAGTAATGCTTGAATAATCATTCAGTTGTACATAAGTATTTATTGAAATCATTGACAATATTATTTAGTACAAATGGACTGAATATCGCGAGTGAAAATGCTACTCTAAAAACGTTGAGGACAAAAGAGTATTGACTAGTGATCAGTGACAGGGAGGCAGTAACTGTTGATGATATAAAATAGCATTGTAGTATTAATAAATGTAATAGTTGTCCTGTAATTATAAGCCTTATGTAAGGGCATTTTGGTAACTTTCTACCCTATTGTATAAAAGGGAAACTGTTTTAATAGTTCCTTAAGTCTTGCAGATTTAATAAGAAAATACGGAAGAATACTCTGTTCTTCCCCAATTCCAATCTAGGGTTTGAACCCTTAATTTGTCTCCCACTGCTTTGTTTTTGGATCAATTGTTTTTTCACATGGTATCAGGGCAACGATAGAGGCTTCGTCTGCGTTCTCTCTGGGTTCGTTTTTTTTTGCTTCGCGATCCAAATTTCGTGTTTTTTTCACTCTTTCGATGGCGGCAAATCTGGAATATGATATCACTCCTTCGCATCCTCTGTACATGCACCCGAACGAGAATCCTGCGGTAGTTTTGGTGCAACCAGTGCTAACGGAAAAGAATTTTTATGGCTGGAGCAGGGCGGTACGACGAGCTCTGATCTCGAAGAACAAACTAGGGTTCGTTGATGGTACAGTCGTGTGTCCTGTGGAAACGGATCGACACTTTGCGGCATGGAATCAATGCAATAATATGGTACTCTCATGGCTTCTAAATTCAGTTTCTCCGACAATAGCTCAAAGTCTTTTAGGATCCAACACTGCCCGTGATGTTTGGGTTGACCTACATGAGAGGTTGTCCACCGGAGACATTTTCCTTGTCTCCGATATTCAAGAGGAAATCTGTGCTATTCGTCAAGGAACTTCGACGGTCACAAAATACTTTACTCGCCTCAAAATTCTATGGGAGGAATTGATTATGCTCAGGCCAATTCCTCGATGTAATTGTCGCACCACACAGGAATTCAAGGATTACATTGAAGCCGATTACATAATCTCCTTTCTGAGAGGTCTGAATGATTTTTTTGAGCCACTGAAATCCAAAGTTCTGCTAGCAAGTCCTTTACCCAAAATCAATGAAGTCTATAATCTTGCTATCAAGTTGGAGAGGCAACAAGTTCATGGACCAGCGGGAGGTTTTTCAATCAACACTCCAACTGCTCTGCAAATTACATCTTCAGAATATCAAGGGAATTTTGTGAAGCAACTTCCACCTAAAAGGTCCATGATCACTAGTCAAGGTCAAAGTTCCAATGGTCATAACAACAGAAAAAATCTTCAATGTACCTACTGTAACAAAACAGGACATACTGAGGACAAATGTTATAGGAAGCATGGATACCCTCCCGGTTTCCAGAATAGAAGACAGGCAAATATGGTGCAGCAGGAGTCACATCAACTCGCTACTTTTCCGTGGAGATCTTTGCGAAGGAGCACATCTCGTTCTTCCTTCATCAGAGAAACGAAGATCTTTGAAATGATGAAATTATTCCAGAGGATGCATGTTACTCAGGTTTCAGGGCAGGGACAGCACTTGGCATCAGCAGCTGCGCTCAGTGCAAACTTCAGTCCTAAAGCCACAGACCATGTGGCTTGTTCATTATCTCTGTTTCACACATATAAGCCAGTCACACACAAATTCATATCACTTCCTAATGGTACTTCTGTACCTGTCACTCATATAGGAGAAGTCAGAATTAATGAGTCCCTCAACCTGAAATCTGTTCTGTGTGTGCCGTCTTTTACTTTTAACCTCTTGTCCCTTAGCACTTTAACTAGGACAGGATCTCATATGGTTTTCTTTCATTCTGGTACTTGTATTATCCAGGAAGTGAGCCATATGAAGATGATTGGTACAACTAAAGAATCTTCTGGGCTGTACTATCTAAAGGCTTCCTACCCTTTCATGTCATCATCAATTGCTCAAGCATCATCATACTCTTCATTCACCATTGCAGATAATCAACTGTGCCACTACAGGCTGGGACATTTGTCTACACCTAGGCTGCAAGTTGTTCATCAAGTTGCTCCTTTTGTTACTGCACCCAACAATAAAACTTGTGATATATGTTTCTTAGCAAAGTTGAAAAGACAGCCATTTCCTTTTAGTCATTCTCTCACTGCATCTTGTTTTGATATTGTACATGTGGACATTTGGGGGCCTAATAGGCAACCCACCCTGAATAATCAGTACTATTTTCTCACTTTAGTTGACGATTTCAGTAGATATTGCTGGCTGTTTTTATTGCATAACAAGTCTGAAGTTAGGCCTATCTTGCATAATTTTTATGGGTTGGTTCTTACACAATTCCACAGTCGAATTAAAATTTTCCGAACCGATAATGGGCAGGAGTTCAACATGCCAGAATTCTATGCATCTAGAGGTATAATACACCAAACCAGCTGCACACATACACCTCAACAAAATGGTGTTGTAGAACGTAAACACCAACATATCTTAGGCATGGCTAGGAGCCTTAGATTTCAGGCAAACCTACCTATTTCATATTGGGGATTCTGTGTTGAACATGCTGTCTACCTTATCAATATTACCCCTACACCACTTTTGCATAACTTCGCACCATATGAAAAGTTGTTCAATACACCTCCTACATATGATCATTTGAGAGTTTTTGGGTGTCTAGCATATGCTGCAAATGTAGATCCCAGTAAGTCTAAATTTTGCCCTAGGGGTATCAAAAGTTGCTTCTTAGGCTACTCTTCAACTACAATAGGTAGCATCCGGTTGAACTTAGCTACTCAAGGCATCTTCATCTCTAGAGATGTGACTTATGTGGAGGACTCCTTTCCTTTTAAGAACTCCACTATTGAACCCCCACAAACAGATTATACAAACACCTTTTCTATTTGTCCTGTACCTCCTCTTCCCGAGGACTCCCTTCTCGTTTCACCTGTGCAACAAGCAGCCCATCCACCTGTTTTTCATCCTAATACTTCGCATATTCCAGCTGTCCCCGTGCTTCATTCTTCTAGACCCCACAAAACACCCACTTGGTTGAAGGACTATCATTGTAACCTGCTAACTTCCACCCATGAACAGTCCCTCAGTCAACCTTCTACACCATACCCCATTCAACAAGTTCTGTTATATGATCACATTTCTCCAAATTACAAGTCATATGCCTTAAACATTGTGGCCAACCCCACTCCCAAAAGCTATAATGAGGCCTCCAAATATCCTGAATGGCAACAAGCCATGAAGTTAGAAATTCAAGCCCTTGAACAAAATTCCACTTGGTCCTTGGTTCCTTTGCCTGCCAATAAACGACCTATAGGATGCAAATGGGTTTTCAAAGTCAAACACAACCCAGATGGGTCCATAGAACGATACAAAGCACGTCTAGTTGCTAAGGGGTATACTCAACAACTTGGTGTAGATTTTCTAGAAACCTTTAGCCCAGTTGCTAAGATGACTACCGTTCGAACCCTTTTAGCATTAGCTGTCTCTCAAGGTTGGATGTTAGAACAATTAGACATTAATAATGCTTTTCTCCATGGGGACTTGCATGAAGAAGTGTACATGCTTCCCCCACCCGGTTTTTCCCCACCTTCATCCACCTTGGTTTGTAAGCTCCATAAGTCCCTTTACGGTTTGAAACAAGCTAGTCAATAGTGGAACGCTAAACTTACCTCCACTCTTCTTAGTTTGGGCTACACTCAGTCTGTTTATGATTATAGCCTATTTGTTAAAAACAATGCTGGCTTGTTCACCGCACTTCTTAATTACGTTGATGATATAGTCGTGGCTAGTAATAACCCGCAGGAAGTCAAAACCATTAAACAACATCTTGATGCTGCCTTTCATATTAAGGACCTTGGTCCTCTCCGGTTTTTCTTGGGTATTGAAATAGCACGATCAAAGGATGGGCTGGTAATTAATCAACGCAAATACACCTTAGAACTGCTTGAGCAAATGGGTATGCTGGGCTGCAAACCAGCAGCTACCCCAATGGATACCAAGCTGAAGTTAGCACATGAGGATTCTCCCTTGTTCGAAGATGTCAGCAGCTACAGAAGTCTAGTTGGAAAGCTTCTTTACCTTACTATTACCCGGCCGGACATCTCCTTTGCTGTCCAACAACTCAGCCAGTTTCTCGATGCTCCTACCCAACTTCATCATCAGGCAGCTCACCACTTGCTTCGCTACTTGAAGGCCACTCCTGGGCAAGGTATTTTTTTCCCTACTGATAATTTTCTTCATCTTACGGCCTATGCGGATTCTGATTGGGCTGGGTGCATTGAAACCCGAAAGTCCGTTACTGGGTATTGTATTTTTCTGGGGTCAGCTCTCATTTGTTGGCGATCAAAGAAGCAGTCCACAGTGTCTAAAAGTTCTTCCGAGGCTGAATACCGTTCCATGGCCATGGCTACCTGTGAAGTGCAGTGGTTACTCTACTTGTTGGCTGATCTGGGGTATCCACAGTCCAAACCTGTGCCTTTATTTTGCGACAATGATAGTGCAATCTATATTAGTGAGAACCCGGTATTCCATGAACGTACCAAACACATCGAAATCGATTGCCATATTGTTCGTGAAAAGTACCTGGCAGGCATTATCAAACCTCTTCCTATTCGGACTCAATTTCAACTAGCTGACTTGTTTACAAAGGCCCTTGATCGTTTTTCGTTGCAGCGTCTTCTTCATGGGTTAGGTGTCAAAAATATCTACAGCGGCACAGGTTTGCGGGGGGCTGTTGATGATATAAAATAGCATTGTAGTATTAATAAATGTAATAGTAGTCCTGTAATTAGAAGCCTTATGTAAGGGCGTTTTGGTAACTTTCTACCCTATTGTATAAAAGGGAAACTGTTGTAATAGTTCCTTAAGTCTTGCAGATTTAATAAGAAAATACGGAAGAATACTCTGTTCTTCCCCAATTTTTCCAATCTAGGGTTTGAACCCTTAATTTGTCTCCCACTGCTTTGTTTTTGGATCAATTGTTTTTTCACAGTAACATGAAAAATAAAAATTTAAGAAGGACAAATATAGCACATAACGTATATAATAATGATTTTTCTCAAATTAAGAGGAGGGCAGTTGCCCCGTGGGTACGTGTAGGTCCACCTATGTTAGTGACGATGATGCTGCACAATTTTTTTTATGAGAAAAATGGGTCATAGCAATTTAGTTAAATTAATTTTACCTGCTGCAGCAAGAATTAATAACTAAAACAATAATATAGATTAGCTGTTGATGCAGACAATACATTTTCAAAACATGCAAATGGATTTTAGGATAATATTGTTTACCAATACTGCTTACATGCATTATCAATAGAGAATTGACTAAAAAAATGATAATATTTTAGACTGATTACAAATTCGTTGTTGGGCTAGTGTTCATATGACTTTCTGCAGAATATTAAAAAGCCCATGCACTAAAGAAAAGTGTTCATTGTCAACGTTTACTAGTTGTTTTAGTAAATTTTGATTTGATTGTAATTTGTTTATTTAAATGATACAATTTATAAATTTAATTGTAAAAGTGCAACGTTGGAGATTACCTAACTAAGGGTAAGAGCATGATCGATGAGGATTACACTCAAAGAAATATTTGTGGTACAACGAAATATCACATAATATTTTTATTTCATTGATTTTATAATATAAACATGTATCAATAAGTCGCACGTCATAATTAATGATGCAAAAGTGTGTTGTGTATTTTGTTATGCCACTATCTCTTATGCTAAAATGCCCAACCCACCAAACGTGTTGTAAGGGAAATATGGAAATCGCGCTCTGCCGGGCATGATGATTGTGTTAGAATTTTCTGACATTTCTTTTGGGCATACCTCGATTCAGGTTCTCACACCCATACTTGTAGATAGAGATCTCCTTAGGTCGAATCTTCCAATTTTGATCCCCAGATTTACTTTTACACCATATTCTTTTGTATTAAACTTAATTAAGCTTAGATTCTAGCTCAACTTTTGGATTTGTTGCATTTTGAAGTCTTCTTCTTCTCCAATTGACATAGGTTTGTATAAAGATTGAAGAAACCTCAACTTTTCCTCTTTTTGGTAATTAATTTAATTTATTTTTCCTTTTATGGCTTTAATTTCTTGTTTGATTCTTGTTTTCAAGCTTTAGAATGAGTAGCTAAATTCCTACATAGCTAAATCAAGTGAAAATTGATGAAATACCCTTTTAATTAATTGATGAATTTGGGAATGGGTAGTGATTAATTGATGTTATATCAACGAATTCGTGTCTTAAAACTTGTTCTTAATACTTGAATTAGCTTGTACATCGAGCTCACACACCCATTTTATAAATGTACGTTGCGAAGGGGTTTGGAAAAATGGTTTTATGATCGTTGCTTATGATTGACGGAAATATCATTTCACGTCAATAATATCGAAGTTAAAAATACTCTACATGTCGGTATACAACATTGGTTGAATAGGGATGTGACGACTAAATTTCCCTTCAATATTATTGACGAGAAAATCATTGAAGGGAAATTATTTTCTAGTCAATAATATTGAAGGGAAGTAAATAAGGAAGAGGCGAATCAATTTGTCTTCATTAGTATTGACGGGAAAAATCATTTCCCTTCAATATTATCGAAAGAAAACTATTTCCCTCCAATAACAAAGACGGAAAATTTACTCCACTTTCTTATTCAAATTATCCGCATTTGATATAACGTACGTAAACCTCATTCCTTTCTTCCATTCTATTCTCATCAAAAAAATAAAGTTACAAATTGTGGTCAATACGAATCGTTGCTTATGATAAACTGAGTTGTTTAGATTCGATTAAGTGACGAGGTTTGTCGTTGTGAATCGAGCGGCTCTAAAGTGTTAATTTTGTTTCGGTCAATTAAATTCTTAAAGGTGAACTGTTGAACCAGGCAAAGGGTGTTGGGTTGTTGCATGGCGTCTATCACCATTTTAGGAGTTTGCACCCACGAATGAGTTGGTATAGTCTTTAGGTTGGCTGGTTGGATATTCTCATTCCCAAATAATATATGGATTAGAGGGGCGAAAGTAATCAATTGGATCATGATTTGGCTATATTCCTCCCATTATTATCGTTAATTTATATTATATTCTAGTATAATTGAAACATGATTCACCTTTGATTAACCTAAACTAAGTATGAGAAAGACTTCGGTATTCGATTGATTCCTCTTGGGATCGAGCTTTCTCACCTCTATATTGCATCCGACCCGGTACACTGCCGGTTAAGGTTGGACGTTCACTATTTTGGTCATCACAAACAGTGAATTTAGAGTAGTGATAAAATGTTGAATCAACTGATTGTTGTTCCCAGTAATCAGTATGTCATCAACATACACCAGTACATACATGATATGTTGTGTGTTCTGAACAGAAACAGAGAAGTGTCTGACTTTGCTAGCTGAAATCCCCACCTTAGTAGCTGCTGCCTAAGTTCTTTAAACTAAGCCCTTGGGGCTTGTTAAAGCCCATAGAGGGCCATTTTCAAGTGACAAACATGGCCAGGTTTAGATGGATCTTCTGACCTTTCAGGTTGAGGCATGAATACATCTTCATATAGAATGCCATTGAGGAAGGAATTATTGATGTCAATTTGGTTTACCTTACAATTTAGGGTAACAGCAGTAGCTAGTACAGCTCTGATAGTAGCAGCTTTCACCACTGGACTAAAGTTTTCTTTATAATCAAGTCTTGGAGTTTGAAGGAACCCCTTGGCAACAAGTCTGGCATTGTGTTTTAACACAAATCCATCAGGCCTTAAATTGAGTTTAAATTTCCACTTGTTCCCTATCAAATGTTGATTGGTGTTGGTGGAACTAGATCCCAAATGCGATTCCTCCTTAATGCTTCAAACTCCCCCTTCATGGAAGCCAACCACTGAGGTTGGGACTTAGCATCTGATACTCTGGTATGTTCAATTGGACACACAGTAGAGTCTTTGACTGTAAGGTAGGAAAAGGTTTTGGGTTTTCTAATGCCATCTTTTCTGGTTTGCATGGGATGGACATTTGTGGTTAGATGAGGTTGTGTGAGGCTGATCTGGAGGAGATTAAGAGTGTTGTGGTGTGGATTCTGAGGTCTGACTTTGATGAGAATCAATAATGGAAGGGCTAGAGGAACCATATGTTTGGGTGTTATGTGTGGCTATTTATAGGAGATGAAGGTGTAAGTAGAAGTGGTTGGAAGGTCCGATTGGATTTGGATATAGGATGTGTGATCTGAACACTGTTATATTTAGTTGTGCCACATACCCATGCTTCTGTTTTGATCATCTAGATGAATTGTAGTAGGGGCAATATCCAGATTCATAGGGATATGAGAATTAGTATTGGGAATAGGACCCACAGAGGACTTATGATAAGACTCTTGATAAGAAAGAGATTTGTAAGGAAACTCTCCTTCATTGAAAATTACATCCTCAGACATATAAACTCTACCAAAGGACTCCAAACACAAATACCCTTTGTGAGAAGGACTAGTCCCTATAAAAACACACCTCTTAGTAAGAAATTTAAACTTTTGCTTTGAAAGTCCTAAGATAAGGATAACAACTACGTACAAACACTTTAATAAGACTGAGATCAGGTTTACTCTTAAACAAACACTCATAGAGAGACTTGTACTTTAACACAGATGTGTGAAGTCTATTAATCACATAGGTAGCTTACTGGAAACTCTCCCACCAGTATTTCAAAGGCATGGCAGCTTGTGCCAGATAATTCAAACCAACCTCAACAACATGTCTATGTTTACTCTCAACTTTACCATTCTGACCATGAGCATAGGGACATGAGTGCCTAAAAACCTATGAAGCACCGACACTTCAATCTGTGTGCCGTGTGCCGTGTCCGACACATTTTCGACACGTGTCGGTTGATTAAAATAATATTATTTAAATTTTCAATATCCACACCTCCGACACGCTGTCGACACTCCCTTACATGGCGCTGATACTCCCCGACACTCCTGATCATAATTCTTTTAAGTTTTTTATTATTTAAGTTTTCTCCAATGGAGACGTTAAAATACATGATATTCATATTGATTATAATTTAACAATTAATACACCGTATTAATTTTATAGGTTTCTTGTTGATGAACAATCATTTTTTACACTTTGTGACATTTTGAAAGTCAATCACAATTTTGTTTTTAATTTTGGCATCATATAAATGTCGAATATCTATTTTAGATATTAGTAGAGCTTACGCATTACATATCTTATTTTGTCCAGTGTTTCAGATTTTTACGATTTTGTTTTTGATAAAATCTTATTCACATCATATAATAATAATAACGTGTCGGTGGCGTGTCGTGTCCTTAAATTTTAGAATTAGCCGTGTCGCCGTATTTGTATCGTGTGGGTGTCCGTGTTCGTGCTACATTGGTAGTTCTCAAACACCCTAAATTCACCTCTCCAGTCTTGGACACATTTAATATGAGTTTTGAACTGTTTTTCAACTGGATTTTGGAACTAAATAAACATTTTGAAAGCATCAAGTTTAGCAACAAGAGGGCAGATTACTACCTTACAACGCAATGCCAAAAATTCACTGTCTAAATTAGAGACTGAATCTCATCATGGATGATGATAAGCAACAATAAAACAATTCTTCTCTTATTTGAACGACAACACTAATAGAATACAGCAGTAACTTTCCGCTACCATAACAAACTGAATTTGAATCAAAGATAACTTAAAGTTCTAGTTTGATTAAAGTGAACTTATTGTTTCGGTGTGATTAGAGTGAACTACAATTATTAGCCACGAGTTTGAGTACGATCATAGTGAATTACAGGAGTGAAATTAGAGTTTCAACGAATTTATAGTTTTATTGGGATAAGTGTGAACGATAAGAGTCAACTCAGAGAGACAGTGGCCGGGATTTAAGTAAACTACGAATTTCAATTAGATTAAAGTGAACTACAAGCGTGAACCAAGAGTTCGATTAGATCGAATGTGTAGAATGAATTATGTATACAACATGTTTTAGTGTGAATATAGTATTCATTTAATAGTGTTCTTCAATTATGTTGTTCGTTGTGTTTGTGTATGGTACGTAGCGATTAAATTTTTATCACACGAAATAATTTTGTGTACTTGAATTGCTTTTGTGGTTGGAATAGTAATGCTTGAATAATCCTTGAGTTGTACATAAGTATTTATTGAAATCATTGACAATATTGTTTAGTACAAATGGAGTAAATATCTCAAGTGAAAATGCTACTTTAATTTAAAAACCTTGAGGACAAAAGATCATTAACTAGTAATCAGTGGCAGGGAGGCAATAACACGAATATTAAAAAAATTAAAAGGGTCAAAGCAATTTAGTTAAATTAATACCTGCTGCAGTTAGAATAAGTAAAACAATAATTTAGAATATGCTGTTGATGCAGACAATACATCAAAACATGCAAATGGATTTGAAGATAATGATCAAGGTGGTTACTGCTTACATGCATTATCAATAGAGAATTGACTAAAAAATGATTCTATTTTAGAATTGTTAGAAAATATGACTTGACCTCTCATCTGATCTGGTTGAGTACTAAGTCACCGAGTATTCAAAGGGCAATGTCGTCGAGGGGCAAGGCAGCGAGGCAATGTCTAGTGGATTCAAATTGAGTCTTTGAGTTCATATCTGGAGAATTTTAGTCAATCTGCTAGCAGGTCTTTATGTCGATTAGGTCTAGGGTTTTGTGATTATAAATACTCATCTGTTGTAACCTAGAATTTTTGCAGAGGCAGTAGCGCTAGTATCAGGAGCAATTGCATATGCAATTGCAGAGTCTGTAAAATCTCCAGTGATAATATAATATCCTCGTTTTTGCCTGTGGACTAATCAGCACATTGCCGGAAACCACGTTAAATTCTGTGTTATTGTTTCTTGTGTGATTTATACTTTCTCATTTATTTTTGGGGGAATGAGGGAGAAGGACAGAAATATTTCATCAATTGAGTAGAAGGGCAGTTTTTGAAACTTTTGCATAAAGGACAAAAATATTTATTCATTTGTCGAAATTCACTTGTGTTCGAAATTCATTGTTTAAATTCAATTGACGAAATTCATCGCCGAATTCACTAATTTTCAAAATTCATCGTCGAAATTCACTAATTTTCGGGATTCACCGTCGAAATTCATTTATCGAAATTCACCGATTTCGGGATTCACCAGATTCACCGATTTTCGGGATTCACTGTTTGTCATTCTCGCTATAAAAATTATGCAGGTTGTCCTTCTCCTAAAAATATGTAATTGTGTCGCATTCTTAAAAATATTTCAGATTGTGTCCTTATCCCTAATTTCCCATATTTTGGATTATTACAATCCGTTTTGGATTTCTAATGGTCCTGTTATAACAAGAATGGTTACAAATTCGTTATTGGGCTAGTGTTCATATGATTTTCTACTTAATATTAAAAAGCCAATTAACAAAAGTGAACTGTTCAACGTTTACTAGTTGTTTTTGTAAATTTTGATTTGATAATAATTTGCTTATTTAAATGGTACAATTATATAAATTTAATTGTATAAGTGCAAAGTTGGAGATTACCTATAGAGGTAAGAGCATGATCGATGATATTGCATTCAGAAAAATGTTTGTGGCATATCAAAATGCACAACACACTTTATCCCGTTAATCTTTATGATACAAACATATATCAATAATTCATACGTCATAATCAATGGTTGAAGGTAGTATCCTTCGCACTCATTTCATATGCTGTCACGAGACTTTCTTATTTGCAGGCACTTTCATCAATCTACAAACGAGGACTTGGCGTTTCAAGATTCACCTCTTGCTTCTCGGAATGTGGTATAAATCTTGGCGTGGAAAGTTGGAAGCACCCTTCACTACTATGCAGAGTGCAATACAGTTGTTAATTACGCTCCTTATTATCCTCTATTTACATGTTCACTGTGACGCCCTGTCACGGATACCGAGTCCTTATCCGAAAAAAACGCCCGGCATTGATATATTAACTTTTTAAATCGTCAAAAGTAATATATACAAAAACCTCGTAACAATTAATCAGAGTAAAAGCGAAATAAATTAAAACTAAAGATAACTCGGAAAAGAATGTCGAACGACAAACAACGGATCACCAAGTCCCAAAATCTACGTCTTAAAAAACTGAAACGACAAAACAACGAAAGAAATGTTGTTCGACTCGTTACATCCCAAATGAAATGGAAAAGGTACTAAGTCTGTCTCAAAACTGAATGATTAAAAGTTTATAAGCTAAATGTCCTAGTCATCGTAACTTTAGAGCTCAAGCGTCGGCTCTGTCAACTCCGTCGTCATAACCAAATCAACATCATCTTGTCAACCACCTTCTCGGGGTGGGACAAAAGAGAGAGAAGAGGGGTAAGTACTAACGTACTTAGTAAGGGGTAAAAGAACCGGTTACACAATATTATGATACATGTATATAGCATTCAACAGAATATAGTCTACAAAAACTACCATATAGGTTGTAATTGAGATCACACTCTCCCTCTACTAGATCACATAGTACATCCTTGCACAAGTACGTTTGTTACGTCAATATCAAATGACACTGTGTATGGTGAGAATGCACCGAGACATATTAAGCACCTCTCAAGGGGGCATGGACTTAGGTCTCCATGAGGGAAGTTACACGTTGTCCCTTGACACATAACTCAAATGGGTTGCAAGCTTCCAATGCTTCAATTTATAAACGTGCCTTACCAATGATATTGACGTTTTAGCTTTTAGACAGCCACATATGTATTTACGAGTTAAGTTCTAACCACCTAGTTCATTCAAGTACAAGGCTCCTTAGGGACTTCTATATTAGGATCAAGCGCTTACCGTTGTACTAAAACCAATTGGTGTTAGTAAAGGCGCTACTATATTTCCTTATTTCACTTTTAACACGTCCCCTCAAGTGTGGGCTTATAACAAGCCCGGGCCAACATGGCACACAAAGGCATATAAAGGGCACACAAGGCCAATAAAGAGGCACAACACTTGCACAATATAATTGGGGAAACAATGTTGGAAGCAATGATTGATCCCATGACCTCCTGCTCTGATACCATATTAGGATCAAGCGCTTACCGTTGTACTAAAACCAATTGGTGTTAGTAAAGGCACTACTATATTTCCTTATATCACTTTTAACATTCTAGTCCTATACCTCTAGTTACATTACTAGCACATTGTAAAAGGATCAATGACTACTAAGTGAATGTCCCACAAGGCCTAAACAAAGTCTTCCGGTGCTCCCACCTTCTCCCCAGAGGGTCTCAGTTGTGGTGCAATTTGATACCAAGGCCACCAGAAGTCGATGTTAGACATTGTCAATTAATATATAATGTTCCATAAGAACATACAAACCACATCGTTTCGTGTAATACACGTAAAAGCACAACATTAATTTAATACTCTTCTACGGTAATGTATACCACCGTACATAATACTTGTTAATTCAACTACATTAATTGAATACATGCCTAATCCCTTTTTTTTTTACCAAACTTTTGTTTTCTCCAAAGTTCTTCATATTTTATTATTATTATTTTATTTTTTTTCCTTTCTACGGCATCATGCAGCAAATAGGATATATCCTACTGATTAAAAATATGGATATTTGTTTATAAGGACTAGTTTGGACACTTAATGGGCATTTAGGACACCCTAAAATCTTATTTGTTTATAAGGACACATTTCATTTACTTTTCCACTATTACCCTTTAGATCATTTAACACACTTTTCATAACAGAATATATCGGCTCTGCTTTAATTTCTTAGGAGAATCTTACTAATCGATTTCGCTTCTTTTGGCTCTGCTTTTCGTATAATCCACCGTATTTTATCCATCAATTCATTACGGCTCGGATTTTGTCTCGATTTTTGTTGTGCTATCGCCTTCATTGTCATTTTCTGATGCTTCGTGATTCAATTTCTGCTGCTTGGTTGTGTTGGTTTCGTTGAATTGAGCTTTGTAAATCGGCGTTTGGATCGTTTTCGTGTTGGATAATCTGATTCCTTCATTTTGCTGGTAATTTTCACCATTTGCTATTTACTTTACATTTATTATGCATCATTGTGCAGCTGGATTTTAATTTGATGTTTTTCTGATTCTAATTTATCGATTACAGATTATGCATTACTTGTATTTTGATGTTTTTATATTTGTTCAAATAATTCTTCTTCTGAATATATGATCATTGCTTTGAATATCTGAGATATTTATTTTAATTTTTAACACCAGTGTTTTTTCATGTGTTTATGCAATGACTGAATAGTTTGTCTTACATTAATTATTCCTGTAGTGATATATTATTGATGTTCTATTTCAGATTCAGTGAGTATGATCATTGTTTTGAATATATGATCATTATGTTGAATTGATATTGTCATATTTGAAGTGTACTTTGATTTGGAATTAGTACATCTGTTAGTTTTATGTTAAGTGATTGTAGTTCTGTGAATTTACTGTACATTAACTGTGATTGAATTCTAACCAGGGTTATTTAGGGTGTCGTTGATTGTTTATTTGTTGCTTTTAATGCAGTGACATGTTTCATTTATTGACATATATTGTTAGTATTGTCAGTCTGTTGTTTTATGGATTGATGTTTTATGTTATTTATTCCCCATTTTGCATATGTAGTGATATATGTCAGTGTTGCTGGTGAATCTTGTAATAAATGTATTGAAATTTGATTTTATGCAGTGACTTCTGCTATGTAGTTAGAGATATAATGTTTTTGTACTGATATATTAGGTTATTGATTTAGGTACTGGATTAACATATCAGAATTGTTTTCAATAATATTTTGTAGTGATTGTAGTGTAATTTGAGTTGGAATTATTATTCATTGGTTGTGGTCAATGCAATGAGTTGTTATTAGTTAAGCAGTGACATGTAGCTATGCAGTGACATGTAGTTATGCTGTGACATGTAATTAGTAATGCAGTGACTGTGTTCTTTTTCTTACATGCATTCATATTTTGTTTGGTTTTAATTGCTTCCAGGATTGCAATGTTGATTCTTATGTGCTCCTACAAAGAAGAGACATGTGTCATGACAGCGACACCTACTACTACCTTCAAGTCTATCGTTGATAGAATTTCAAATCGCTGGATTGATTTGAAGGACTTATGTATTAGTCTTTATTACTTTTTGCCTGATAATCCGAAGTGTCTCTTAAGCTGTGATGATGATGTTCAGGCCATGATTTGTGTTGCTGATTCTTATAGTGCTAAGCGCGTTAATGTGGAGGTTGTAGGCACTGGTTTGGTTGGTTCTGCATCGTCTTACAATGGTGGTAGCTGTGTTGGAGTGGAGGATAATGTTGATGATGAAGTTTGTCTTTTGTCGTCTTGTACATCTTCGAGTGATAGTAATCAGTTGACTCTTGGTTGGGATAAAATATTAATTAGGGAAGGTCAACGCTTTTGTTGGTGGTGCTTGTGAATTTAGGGATTGCTTGCGTAAATTGTCTATAGAAACTAGTTTTAAAATACGTGTACACAAAGAATGATAATAAGAGGATTTATCTTTATCTGCGCGCGAAGAAGGATGAAGTAAACTGTTGCTGGCATGTTCGTGCTTCAAAACGGAAATCAAATGGATTCTTTTATGTAAATTTATTGTGCAATGTTCATACGTGTGGTACATCTTCCAGATCCTTTGGTCGAGATCGTCGGATGACTTCTGATCTTCTTTCCAAGTTGATTGTTTCTAAGGTTCGTGATGATCCAAGTTATTCTGCAACAGATTTGCGACTTGCGACAGCCACTGATTATAGGAATCCAACTTTTCTTGATGTTGCTTGGTCTCACGTTAAAAGGCTAGGGATTCCTTATATGGTGATGTTGAAAACTCATTCAAAAGAATACCAGGTTATGTTGCTAGTGTTCGTGAAACGAATCCTGGTTCTGTTGTATTTTTGAAGTTCAACCTCGAATCTCGGCGTTTTCATCGGATGTTTATTGCGCTTGATGCTTGTATTCGTGGGTTCAAGTATTGTCGACCAATGTTTGTTTCTTGATGGGGCACATTTGAAATTTGATATGAATGGTCATTTGTTGGTCGCAATCGGGAAGGATGGTGAGAATGGTATGTTTTATTTACTGATTACAATTTATTTTTCATGCAAAGGATGCTTGATTTTCCTGCCATGTGATGCTTTATTTTCCTGCAGATGACATCCGACTTTAGTGCGTGTGACATTTGCTTTTATGCGCTTTTGTTTTGTTTTCCTTTTTTTTTTTTTTTTTTTTTGCAAGAGATTGGGAATTCTCAGTGACCCTTGTTTTTTCAACTCCTGTGTTAACTGTCCTTCCATTTATTTTGTTCTTTTTTATGATGATTGTGTTCTTGTACACTCTACCTTTCGTAGTTTTGATTCTTTTGCAGTGACTCATTTTCTGTTAATTTGAAGTGATATTGTTTTGAAATTCTTGCAGGGATATATCCTCTGTGTTATCTTTGTTGTTGATTCTGAGGATTATCATAATTGGAAATGGTTCTTGTTGCATTTGAAGGATTTACTTATACCAATTCGTCAAATTACGTTCATGACAGATAGGAATACTGGATTATTGGATGCTATACGGGAGGTGTTTCCTGATGCATTCCATTCTTATTGCATTTACCATTTGAAGTTGAATCTGAAGACTTGTTTTAGTGGTAAATCTACAAGTAAAGCTTTGCGTGACAGAATGGTTAATTTGCTTTACAATTGTGCTTATGCTCCGAGTGTTGAAGAGTATCAGAAGTACATGGATGATTTCTTACTTGAAGGTGGAGCTCAAGCAAGAAGGTTCTTGGAGAATTTACATCCCGAGAATCGGGCTAATGCTTATTTTAAAGGTTGTCGATACGGTCATATAGGCGCCTTCTTTGGTCGAATCTTTTAATTCATGGGTATTTAAGGAGAGGCACCTTCCTGTATTGAATATGGTTGATGGCATTCGTATCAAGCTAATGACAAGATTATCGATAGACGTCGTGATGCGGGCGTCATTCAAGTCTTTGATATGTCCAAAGGTTGATGCTATTTTATATAAGTTGATGGATTCGGGAGAGGCTTTAGGGTTGCTAGTTCTACTTATTATAAGTATGAAGTTTTTCATCTCCTCCAAAGAAGTGTTGATTTGGATCGTCGTGCTTGCTCGCACACGAAAAGTGGCGCCGGAATGGCTATCCGTGTGTTCATGGATTGGTCGTCATTAGGACTCACCGGTTTTCCGTTGGTGACTACGTTGATCCTTGTTTTTTGACAAGGTCTTATGTTGGTTCATATGAGTTTTCAATAAATCCAATTCCTGGTCCCTTTTTGAAGAATAATTCTGAAGATGTTGTTGTGCTTTGTCCTGTTGCAAAGAAGCGACTGGTAGGCCTCGGACGGCGTGTTCGATCTCGTGGTGAGTCGTCCAAACGTGTTATCCAATGTGGTAAATGTCATCGCTTGGGCATCATAATAAGAAGACTGCCATGCTCCTCGTTGCTTTATAGTTAATGGATGTTTTCTTTTAAACTTTGAGATTGGAGTTTGTTACTCATGGTTTCGGACATTTTATTTTCATATTTCCCAAATGCAAGTGACATTGGTGTCACCGCATCATTATGTTCATTTAGATTCTTGTAATGCAGTTGATGATATTAAGTTTTTTTTTAAATCTTTGTTGTTTGTAATCCTTTCTATTCCCTATATATTTTTGTTATTGGTATGTTTTTATTTCTACTCAAACGACGATGAACTTATTTGCAAAGTGATATGAGTGTCACCGCATATAGTGATGTTTATGCAGATTTGATTACTTTATTGACTCGGTCACAGAGTTAATGGACTGAGTTGATTATTTACTTAATGTTATCATATTTGTATTTGTTTTTGTCATCCATATGTTATCGACATCGGTAGTTTTGTATTTGTTTTGTGCATACATTGAAATGATCGTGTATTCGGTTTGGTGACATGAGTGTCACTTTGCAAATTAGTGGCAATCCGTTCGGTTGTTGTTGTTGTATTCAATGGAATAATATGATTATGTACTTAATGACTTCAAATTTGTATTGGTTTTTATCCCTATATTTTATTGATATGTGTATCTTTGTATTTATTTTGTGAATATATTGAGATGATTATGTAATTTATGCAAATGACATGTATGGAGATGTATTCTATTTTTATTTCATTAATCTGTAATGTGTTTAATGGAATTACATTATTATGTACATAAATTGTTAACAATGAATGCACAAAAAAATAAGACAAATTCACAAAAACATGAACGATCAAATATTTCCAATTTGTCAAATTGCCATGAAGCTTCCAAATCGAACCATCAAACCCCAACATAAAATCGAGAATCGCGCATGGACCATCGATCCCACATCACATTGCATTTTGTCATTGTATCATTCAAATACTTTACATAAAGTATTGACCATGAATATTCCAAAAGTAGTAGACTAGTCGAATATTTAAAATTCTAGTTACAACCATTTTAGTGCTCGTAAAATTCATTAACTTAATGAATTGACAACCATTCCTTGAGTCGCCGCACTTGTTGATCATCTAGATGTGGTTGAATTGTGAGATCTTGTGCTAGTCTGTACATGTAATATAGCAAGTAAAGGGCACAGTTCCTGCATTATATTTCAATGATTCTGTTATTATTGTGTATGATTTGTTATGGTCATTATGTTACATAATTGCATTCATACTTACGTTTGATTATCCTGTAAAGGTAGCTTTTGAACCTTTTCCACTTTTGTTGGTATGCTTTGTTGCCTGGTTCTTGCAAGTCTTGTTGGTGGAGTGGATTTCAAAATAATCTCTATCTCGCGAATAAGAGAAGTTTGTGTTGATTTTTTTTTTTTTTTTTGAAACATATTGACAAGAAAGTGCAAAGGATGATCTTCGCTTTTGTAGTAATGTCATTGATAACTTACTTTATCCTTGCATTCTTTGATGAAACAATCTGTCTTGCCCTTCCCCTAATGGTGCGTAATGAAACATTTTCCAGGTTGGTTCTCCTAATTTGTATGTTAGTAGTACCCAAAGTGTATGGCCTTGACTCTTCTCCCATACAAAGATAAGGGATGAAAACTTTATGTCCTTCATATATGCTTTCCACCATTCTTTCCAATTGTTCATTTGATAACTTTCTCACACGCCAAGCTCTTCTAGTATAGCCTGAATGTTCCATATTGATCGATTATGAATGTAATCTTAAATTTATTTATTCAAATTAATTTGTATGCGTACCCATGTCGCTGTAGAGAATATTTGGTAGTTAGGTTTAACTACATGTGCACTTTTTAAGAGCTCCGCGAACCCTTCAACCACCTGTTTCAAATTTCATTATAGTAAGTTAGTTTATTTATTTGCCGTTGGTGAACATCAAAATCAATGTTTTTTCCTCAGATATGTATTTACTCAATTGTTGTCATGCAAGATATTTATGTCAACTAATGCAGTGACACCAAGATGCATTGACAGTAATATGCAGTGATAGTATCATGCAGGACAATACTATGGAGTGAGAGTAAGATGCAGTGACAGTTAGATTTTACCGATTCGTCTATGTACAAGTCATTTAGCACTTCCATTATTGAGTTGACGGTGACATATGGGTAATCACCTAGTGTCTTTGCCCGCAGTATACCCCGCAATAATAGTATGTTGTTAGTATTCTATATATCAAGAATCTTTATGTTTAATAATGTTGTTTAGTAAGTTGTGCTTACTCTTTCCCTTCCTTATCGTTTACTTCCTGAATTCTTTTGAATACTTCCTGAACAATGTGTGGTCCACAATAGTATTCATCTTTGTTGCCTTTGATTATGATTTTTCCCTGAAACTCCGGATTTCCGTCAGGTATGAAGTATTCTTGCTTTTTTCCTTCTTTTGCTTTCTTTTTCTGTTTTGGGTACTGAAAATCAGGATCCTCATTCTTTGTTCTCTTTCTTGCATTTTTCTTCACTCCCCTTTCAATTGTGAAATCAGGGTGACTTGATGCCTATCCCCATGTTCTTGTTGTTTACCAGGGGGTGACTTGTTCAAGACGCATCTTCTTCATGTAGATTTTGTGTCACTTGATGAGTAGCAAGAGAATCATATTCATCCCGGAGTTGTTGGATTTTGTTTTCCATTTCTTGAATTTTAGCTTCTGTCTGCTCGCATCTTCTCTTTCAATCCTTCATTGCTTTCTTTCTTATCTTGAAGATCGCCAAAATCCCGATTGTTGTTTCCTGTCAAACAATTTTTCCTGCAGTTTTTCACTTCTTCTTCTCTAAGTCCGTCAATTAATCTTTGTTTTTCTCTTGCTCTTGTAACATACCAAATGTTTTTCTCGTTTTGTTCTCGCTCGGTCATTGTAGCTGTCTAACAATGTTTTTATGTACTCATCTTTCTTTTTTCATTGTCTTTTGCTTATTAATTGTAGATAGCGCAATCTTCATCTTATCATTCAATTCGAGAGACTTGCAACCGCATTTGCTTTCTCTCAAGACTAATCACATCTAGTGTCTCATTCAAATTGCCTAGATTGTGCTTCAAGTCGATTGTTTTGTTCAAGATTTCACTTTTCTACCTTCTTCATGCTTTCCACTTTTGAACTTAAGCTTACATTGTCATGCTCTAGCTCTTGAATTCTCTTCTTCATCAACTCAAGATTTGCTTCATCGATCTTCCATTTTGCCTGTAAATATATTTAAGATATAGATTATTTAATGAATGAAGTTGCATGTTAGTATGATGGTTTTTGTTTATTTGGAGTGACATCATTTGATGCAAAGTGACATCTGTTGATCTTTGTGAGAATGATGAGTTTGTAGTACTTATTACCATGTGTTGCTCTAGTTCTTCAATTCTGGCTCTTCGCATCTTGTAATTCTTTTGACAAGAATTTGTTTTGCTCCTTCATTTCTCCAATTGGATCATCTACATCCTGCACAAGTTGTTCGTAGTTTCAAATTCGATATTCATTTATAATATCATGGATCATGTGTGCATAAAAATAGAATGAGTAGTTGTACATGTGGTGGTGATGGTGTTGGTGTTAGTAATCTGAATGAAGGAGTGCTTCCAAACTTATCTCCAGATTGTGTTGGCTGTTGTTGAGGACAGTGTTGTTCTTGTATTCCTTCATTGTTTTTTTGTGCTTCCAATTCCTCTTCCTTGTCATCTCCTTCCTGGTATCGCTCATTCTCTTCAGCCTCCCTGTTATTTCCTTTGTTTGCTTCCTTCATCTCTCTCATTCCTTCACACTCTCTCTTATTTCCTTCCTCTCGCTTCCCAGTGTTCCTCATTTTCTTCAGACTCCCCGTTATTTCCATCATCTGCTTCCTGGTTTTCATCATTCTCTTCAGACTCCACATCATTTCCTTCTGCTTGCATATCATCTTCTCCAGATTCCAGTTGATTTCCTTCATCTGGCTTCCCGGTGTCCTCATTTTCTTCAGATCGCCTGTCATTTCCATTATCTCGCTTCCCGGTGTTCGCTATTCTCTTCGCACTCCCATCATTTCCTTCCTTGCATATCATCATCTTCTTCGATTTCCAGCTTGATTTCCTTCATCTCGCTTCCTGTTGTCCTCTCATTTTCTTCGGGATCGCCTCGTCATTTGCATTATCTCGCTTGTCGGGTGTTCGCTATTCTCTTGAGTCTCCGCTATTTCCTTCTCGCTTGCATATCATCTTCTCCGATTCCAGCTTGATTTTCTTCGCTATGCATGTCATGGGTTTCATCATCTGCTTCCTTGTCTCTCGCTTCCTTTTCTACCCTCTCCCCAAGCTTGGTATCAAGCAAGAACTCGACCAATGTAGAGTCGCTTCTTCAGATTGAATCTGTTTCATTTTGAAATACACACGTATTCGCTTATGTTGGCATGTGATGTTTTAGGTTGTTGTAGAAAAAAAAATCGCATTACTAATGCATTCACATGGTATAATAGTGCATGGACATACAAAGTATTCTAGTGGCATGTAATCTTTCATCTTATTGTACAAAAACAAGTGCATTACAAATGAAGTGACATGGTATAATAGAGCGAAGACATACAAAGAATTTTAGTGTCATGTAATCTTTCAGTTATTGTACAAAAACTGCATTACTAATGCAATGACATCATTAAAAATGTAGTGACATGCCTTAATATTGCAAAGACATAGAGACTTGTAGTGTCATGTATCAAAAACAAAATTTAAAACTACAGTGGATGTGCAAAGAATTGTGCAAATGAAATGCATTATTTAAGAATGCCTATTCATTGAGCATGACATTTTATTGATCACAACATTCTTCATGCACTTGTAATTATTTACCTTATGTTCTCCCATGTTTTGTAGTTTCTTTTTGTTTAGAATACTTTGTAGATCTCTCAAATTCCACTTTGTTATCCTTGGAATGCCTCTGATGAGATACTCTTCTTTCCTCGCTTCAGCTTTTTTTTTGTTTTCTCTTGCACAACATCTTGTATCATATGTGTGTGCTCACATAATCAAAAGATCTTGTAACATAGCATTACATGAACTTCACTTAGAATGCAAAGTGACATGATTTTTCATGCATCATTTATAATGAAATACATTTATATTGAAATGTTCAAAGGAGTAGCATACCAGAGGAACACAAAGCATCCATTAACATATCTTGCATTTGTCCATTTTCGATTGAGGCCATTTTGTAGTTCTTTGAGTATGTGAGATGACCAATCATATGAACTTAATCTAGTCAAGTCATCCACATAATACAGAACCCCATGATATGTTCTCGGCCGTAGGTGGCAAAGAACATGTTAGCAAGTAATAGAAGACATAGTAGCTTTACCGTGTCTTCTATTGATGTTGAATCCTTTTCCTTTATCATGTCCTTTATTATTTCTTTGACAAAGACTTACCTTGATTCTTTTGACATCAAAGAATATCCTTGTTTTAATGGATATGTCTGTGGATGGGTTTGTGGTCATATCTCCAACCTCTGCTCTTTCCATCTTCTATGCCAAAGATTAGCTTTACATCATTTCTAGTTGGCATATGATGGTGCTTGCCAATCTTGAAACCTCCATTGTCTTTGTTGTATGTATTTATGAGGTCATCCAGCATGTCATTTTTCTTTTTGTCCAATATGACCTTCTTCTTTTCGAATGCCCTAAATATATGTCTGAATGGTGTTTCATCCATCAATTTTTCATGGTCTTTTGTGATTTTTCCCTCTATATCCTTGAATATCTGTTGTATGCTGTTAAGTGTCGATCTATATTGTTCTCTTGTTCTGTAAACATGCAAAAAATTGAGTTACTTCCATTCTGTGACATGTAAGTATTTGTAGTTTCAATGTAAGACTAATTGACTGACATGAATTTACTTCCATTCTGTGACATCTAACTATTTGTAGTTTCAATGTAAGACTACTGGACTGACATTAAATTTTAATGTTATTAGTGCACTGATATGATATTTTTCAATGTTGTGATTGTAGTGCCATGATATCTTGAACATTATGAATGTACTCAGATATTCAAATGCAAAGGACATGATATTTTCAATATTTTGAATGGTGTCACATGATATTTTCAAGTTTATAATTCAAAGCCATCAAAGTTTTGCACTTCTATAACTATAATCGAAACTTCACTCATTAGGTAGTGGCATGCCATTTTCATTTATGTAAATGCAAAGAAGTTATATTTTCAATGTTATATTGCGTTGACATTCTATGATTATGCAAAGGACATGATATTTTAGCGAAATTTGTAGCAATATATACACAATCAACTACACAAACCACTTAAACCAATCGAATACGGTGACATGATCTCTTGTACATAAATAAACGAACGAAATTTGTTCAAAAATGCAAAGGACCACATAATGCAAGGCTTCATGTTTGGGAACAATGCGATATCTTTCAAATTATTGTACAAAAACAAGTGCATTACAAATGCAGTGACATGGTATAATAGAGCAGTGACATACAAAGAATTTTAGTGTCATGTAATCTTTCAGGTTATTGTACAAAAAACCTGCATTACTAATGTAATGACATCATTAAAAATACAGTGACATGCCTTAATATTTCAGTGACATTGCAAAAATGCCTTAATATTGCAGTGAAATTTGTTCAAAAATGCAGTGACCACATATTTCGTTATCGAAAACTGTTGCAACTTCTTTCTTTGAGAATTTCAAGCACAATTTCGATCTCTGATTTTGTTATAATTTAGTGACATGTAATCAATGACTATTGTTGTGCCCTATTATTGATTTTACTAGCACGACATTTCAATTTTGCACAAAAAAAACCCTGTTTTCTTCTACTTCTACATTTCTGAGTTTTTCTATTGTTGAATATTCAGTCATAACGTATACTTACTTATTTTTCTTCGATTTTGATGCTTTTCGTCTCTGCTCCGCTGAAATCACTTGTTTTCTCCTCGCCATCGTCCACGATTTCGTGCTGTCACTGTCTTAATGCGATTCTTCTCTGTTCTGCTCTGCTTTACTTTTCTTCCGTGTGGTTTTTCTTCGATTTTCCTTCGATTTTGCTTCGCTTGGCTTCAATTTTGCTTGAATTTTGCTTGTTCACGCCGTTGAAAGCTTTTATGTTTGTATATAGCGGTTTCACTTTGCAAATGGTTTCAATTTGCAATGTTCGTATTTCATAACTTCTCCTTATTAGTTAATAGGGTTATTTTTGTCTATGTAGTAATTTTGTGTCCTTATAAACAAATAAGTTTCCTTAGTGTCCTATTTACCCTATTAAGTCCAAAATGTGTCCTTTTGGACCCTTGGCCCATAAAAATAAGGGAATGAGGAGAATAATGTAAATATTTCATCAATCGATTAGTAGAAGACGATTTTTGAAACTTTTGCATAAAGGACAAAACTATTTATTCATTTACAAAATTCACTTGTGTTCGAAATTCATTGCTTTAAATTCACCGATGAAATTCACCGGTCGAAATTCACTAATTTTCAAAATTCATCGTCGAAATTCACTAATTTTCGGGATTCATCGTCGAAATTCACCGATTTCGGGATTCACTGAGGAGATTCACCGATTTTCTGATTCATTGTTTGTTCTTCTCGCTTATAAAATTATGCGATTGTCCTTCTCCTATAAAAATATGTAAATTGTCTCATTCTTAATAATATTTCAGATTGTGTCCTTATCCCTAATTTTCCATAAAAATAATATAGTCATGTCCTATTACTTCTTTTCTTTCCCCGGCAGCATACAGCAACAATAAATAGCATCATGTGGTATTCTTTTTTTTCCTTTCTGTGAAGATCAACCGGCAACATAAAAATACGAATATACAGTAAACAAAAAGAGAAACAATAATGAATAATTAAACATATAATTAAATTCGGTTGAACACCTAAAATCCGTTTAAGAACACCTCTTACCTTTTAGCAATTCCAAAAACAAAAACGAAAGTAAATCTTTCGGTTTCCAATTTCTACGATCAACCTACGATTCAATAACGGTGTTATACGATTAAGACGATCCTCAATATTAATCTAATCTTAGAAAAACTCATGAACGAACAAGATTCTAGATCTAGAGCTTAACTGAAAACTCACCGAATTGCAAACAGTTAGTGTAGAAACGTTCGTCTTGATGAGACGATGATTCCTCTCTGCGTTCTTCTTTCATATTTTCAATCATAATTGCGTCGACTAACTAATTAGAAGATCTTGGGATTATTTTCCTTTTATAGGCTTAATTAAATCCATAATTAAAACTTTAATTAAATCTCCTTTTATAATTAGATCCCTTTTAATCATTAACTTTTAGGGTTTAACATAAAATAGGAAAATAAATAAATGAAATTCCATTTTACGCTTTTACCCTTGTTAAAAATTTCGGGGTGTTACATTCATTCTTGGTGGTTATGCTTACTATACTTTATTGCATGGGACTTTGGCGTATTCGAGTCATCACACTTGTTGGATAGCTGCTCCACGCTCCTTAGGGCACTTGCAATAGATACTTTAAATCATTTAAAAACTCTATTTTAAAGATTTCAACAGAAAAAATAAAACTGCAGCAGATACTCTATTTTTTACTGTAAACTACAGATTCTGTAAAATTTCCTTTACGTCTACCGCATTCATCCAGATTCTGTAAATTTTCTTTAATATCTTTCGCATTATGTAAAATAAAAAGTCTGATGCATTTCATCTTAAATAAAGATTCTGTAAACTAGAAAAACGTTTTTAAAACTGTATAATAGAGAATTCATTAAGAGTATCTGATGCGAGTATCTGCTATACAGTTTCTTTTTTTCCATGCATCCTTTTGTATTTTCCTTTTTTGGAGGAGCTTAGCACTTTTGGAAATATGGGATGTTGTATTCTTTCTTATGACATGGATTTTCCCACACTGAGTTTGCCTGCCATAAGGAGGCATGACCATATTTCGTCAACATCTTTTAGTATTAAGGGATGGCCAGGATACGGCATGTATGAACCTTATTTTTAAATTAATATAAAAGGCTTTGTTTTAAAAAAATAAAAATAATACTAAAATGCCCAACTCATCAAAAGCGTTGTAAGGGAAATTAGGAAATCACGCTCCGTCAAACTTGACAATTGTGTTAGAAGTTTGATTTTCTGACATTTCTTTTAGGTGTACCTTCGTTATTATTGACGGGAAAAATCATTTTCCGTCAATAATATCGAAGGTAAAAATGCTCCACACGTTAATAAACAATATTGGTAAAATAAGAAAGCAACGAATAAATTTTCCTTCAATGTTATTACGGGAAAATCATTTCTCTTTAATATTATCGAAGGGAAATCTTTTTCCCATCAATAATATTGAAGTTGTGGTTATGTTTTGTTTGTATATTTTGTATCATAAGAGTAGTTGCATCACACACACACACACACACACACACACATATATATATATATATATATATATATATATATGTCGTGTCGTATATCCATATACATATCAGTAGTTGCATTATACTCCTACCGGTCCGTATTGACCACAATTTGTATTTTTTTTTGTAATAATGCGGACAATTTGAAAAAGAAAGGGGGTCAATTTTCCATCTCTATTATTGAAGGGAAAGTATTCATCCCTTCCTTATTAATTTCCTTTCAATATTATTGATGGTTCAATAATATTTAAGGGAAAATAACGAAGGGTAAATTTATTCGTCTCTTCCTTATTAACTTTCCTTCAATGTTATTGATGGGAAAAATCATTTACTTTCGATAATATTGAACGGAATTGATTTTCCGGTCAATAATATTGAAGGGAAATTTATTCGTCACTTCCTTATTCATTGTTTATTGACGTGTGGAGCATTTTTGCCTTCGATATTATTGACGGGAAATGATTTTTCCCGTCAATAATAACGAAGGTATACCTAAACACAAAGGTCAGAAAAACATACTTCTAACACAATTGTCAAGCCTGACAATGCCCGATTTCCAAACTTTCCTGTGATTTACTAGATACTACAAGTAAAATACAATTTTGTCACGGTTGTTTTTGACACACAAAAAAAATGTGACTAATATATACATAGTTTTTCTCATTTGTCACGCTATTGTAGCTAAAAAAAAGGTATATTGCAACATTTTTTTTTCTGATTATAACTTTTGTAGCATAAGAGTATTTATCTTTTAGTAGTTTGAATTCACATCAGAGGTACTTTATAATAATAAAAAGTTTATAAATAAAAAAAAAAACCTGTCAACCTTTCTGAATTTTACTGATCTACCATGTTTCCTAGGTTCTATACTTAATCAACTTTTTAAGAATTAAGTGTGATAAACAAATTTTATGCCAAAAATCCATTCAAAAAACCAGTTCAATGTATCGCATTGTTAAAATCATAGTGATGAGAATAAAGACTGAAAAAATATCGTATACACATTAAAAAAAAGGAGGAAGGGGCCATAAGGACAAAAAAATTAATAAATGGGTCTGGAAGGACAAAAGTAACTATAAAAGACAAAAATCACAATTGTTACTTCACGTGTTAATGTTACTTTGTGTTTCACAATTATTATTTCACATTGACTCTATTCCACATTTGTTACTTCATATTTGTTACTTTTGTCCTTATTAAATTACAGTTTTCTTCTATATATCCCGATTTTTTTGATAATTTTGTCTTTCTAGACAAAAATCTATAAATAAAAGGGAATACATAATGTACAATACAACTAACAAAATATTGTAATTTATTATTTTGGTGCAAAAGGCGATATTACTCGCTCAACCTACATCCCGATCCGACAGAATGCTGGGTAGGTTAATCACAAATAGTCGCCCTGAATTTAGAACTAATTCCTAAACTACGAATGCGGATCATGAGTACGTTGTTTGATCTTATATATCTATACGGGTGTTTTAATTTATTACTTGAGAAGTGCTGGTAGGGCTCCTGTCAATTGACACTCCCAAAGTCACGTGACCTTTAATAGTTTGTCCTCCAATGTTTTGGAAGGGCCGATATTCGTCAAATGATAATGCCAAAACTAGCACATGTGAAATCTTGGAACATAATCTTATCATTTTGGCATTGGAGGGGCCGATATTCGTCAAATAATAATGCCAAAACTAGCACATGTGAAATCTTGGAGCATAATCTTATCATTTTGGCCCAAACTAATTTAGAATAATTTTTTTGAAGCATTTTCTAATGTACAGAGAAGATCATTGTTACCTGCATTAATTGAATCGCCTAAGATCACGACAGGTAATTAGGCTGTGGGAATCTCCAAAAGTCGACAGATGTTCCAAAATAACTTATTTTAGATTGTTTCACCCAGATTAAAAAATCGTTGAATAACATAAATTTTAAATTTTAAAAAAAATGACTAAAATATCATTTGACTATCATGAATTAAATAGTTATAAGATTTCTAAAAGAACTCGAACAGGACCGAATACGAAAACTCTCCTCCCCTTTCCTTTGTGCGGGAAATTGGTAAATCAGGCCAATGTATCTTCTGATATACTTTTCAGGTCAAACATTTTCTGACATTTTTTTCAGGTTCAACGTCCAAATATGGACGTTTTCGTCCAAATATAGGCAAACTGTCCAAATTTTCATTACTTTTCGTCCCAATTCATTCACTGGCCAAAAAGGACGGAATTCGTCCAAAATTTGGACGCAACGTCCAAATTGTGACGAATTCCGTCACAATATTGACGGCTCGTCCAAATGTTGGATGAATTCCGTATTTTTTTTGCCAAAACACTAAATCCGTCCAAATTTGGACGGATCATCGCTTTGTCGAAATAGAGGACGGCTCGTCCAAATTTCGACGGAAACGTCAAATTTTAAACCCTTATACTGTCTTCTTCCTCATTCCGTCCCATTTCACAGTCTTTTCACCTACTCCGCAGAAAAAACGCATAGAACACCGAATTTGGACAATTTCAGAGCATAGAAGTCCTTCGTCTTCTCAGAGCAAATTTGGACGATTTCACCATGGTTAATCCTAATGAACAAGAAGCACCTACTGTGAGTGGTTTACGGTTATTTGATTTTGAAAGCCTTTTAAATTTTGTTGTTTTATTTTGTTATTTGATTTTGTTGGCTAATCCTATTTGATTTTGCTATTTGATTTTGTTGGCTAATCCTACTGTTAGTGGCTAATCCTATTAAATTTTGTTATTTGATTTTGAAAGGTTTTTACGGTTTATTTCACCATGAAAATTGATGTATAATTATGTGAATGTCATGTTATTTGTTCGATTAGAATTCAACAGTGTTATAGGGTTTAGGGTTTAGATTCGAATTCATGTATTGTATGATTATATGTATGATGAAATGCTTAAAATTCAAAAGGATATGTATGATGCTTAGAATTCGAATGGAGATGAATGAACATCAATAATATATATGTTAAGCTATTATTAGCCTAGGGTTTATGGTTTATTGACGTTTAGGGTTTATTGATGTTAATGTAAAATTCGAAAATTCATGTATAATTTAGAGAATTTCATGTTTCATGTTCAATAGTGTGCGATTTTATTGTTGGAATGGAATTAAAATAATGTATGGTATGATTAAATGTATGATGAGGTTCGTAGAAGTAAATTTATTTGTTTATTGGTGTTCATGTAAAATTCAATGTTTGAGAATATGTATGATAGTGTTATAATTGTTTGATTTGAATAATGTAGTGTAATTTATGATAGTGTAATGTATGATAGTATGATAGTAGTATTGCTAATGACTTAATTTTGACAATGAGTAGGACTGATCATGGGGAGTATAAATGCCACTAGTATTGTATTCTTTAGTTAATTTGAAGCTGATTAGTATAAATGCCTGTAGTATTGTATGCCTTAATTAACTTTGAAATATGTAATATGATAAATTAATGTTGTTTGAAAATACAAGAACAAATATCTCGAACTGAATTCCATGGTACGCCTCGGCCTGATGAGGTTCTTAGAATTGCATGCTTTCCCCAGGGAGTTTTCGATTCCTTCTGATCCACTGTGTTATGCCTAATCCCCAGGCTTTGTATTAAGGCTCCTGGTAGGTAGCTCGTAGAAAATTTCATTAGGTCTGCTCAATAGAGCATCTTTTCCTGTCCCCAACAGCCTGGTAAATCCTCAGCCGGAAGTGAGGCACCCGTTAGATTGAAAATATAAGTTCTGCTCTGCCGGCTCCGTCTGGCATCTGTTCTCCCTCGTCATCATCAAGTATTCTATGACGTTGGTAAAAACACTATTCTTTTCTTCTCTTACCCCTCCCCCCTCTAACGTTACAATACAACACAACACAAAACAACGATATTCAAAAAACAAAACAAATGATAAGACATTTCGGTTTATATATATATATATATATATATATATATATATATATATATATATATATATATATATATATGTATATGTATATGTATATATAAATATTCTGATTTATTAATAATTGTGTCATTCTTTTTGACAGACAATTATAAAAGGTATTGTGTGAAGTCATTTTCACATATACTTACAGAAAATATCATATCTTAACATCGCAAAAACACGCACGCACACACACACACACATATATATTGTCACGGATTTTTGCAATGAAAATAAACAAGTAATAAATTTATAAATCCGGTATACCCCAAGTGTAGGGATCGTAGTATAGAGGTTGATACTGGGTCGATTTTACGGGGAATCGGGGTTGTTTAATCTAGTTTTTATTATCTAACCTAACTATGTCACGATTACTACTAAAAAGATACGAAAATAAAACAGTGAATAACTAAAACGGAAAACTAACGATAGAATAACTGGACAGAAGATTGAGACCTAAAGCCAGGAAAATATGGTTGCGAACAAATTAACTAAGCTAAATCTATTCTAAATCTATTATGAAATAAAGATTGCAATTTTACTAAGCAATTCAAGTTCGAGTGATTTAAACAATATTTTACGAACGAACAAGCTATTGATCCATCTATCCTACAACTATCAATTTCTATCTGGATTATCTCGTGATTTTTAACCAAGTTGTGATTCACCTAGCCAAGGTATGAACTCCTAATTTCTTAGACAAGTTCGCCTATTAATCTTCTACCTTTCGATCTAAAGATTAACGCTTTCAAATCAAAGATGTGAAATCTCTCAATTTCTAACCTAGGAATTCAACCTAACCAACTCTCGTTATTTTTAGGTTAAAGACCTAATCTTTACTACGGTGATCTAGGGTTTAACAAGATTTTCATCAACATAAACAATCAACATGCAAGGATCTTTCGATATAAATTGCATAAAATCAACATAGACATAATAAAGATACAACTTGAATTAAAAACTCACAAGACAAACGAGAATCGAAACCGAATTGTTGGTCGGATGGCTTCACAACGCTTGTTCAATAGAGGTCTAGCCTCTTAGCATCCTCTTGAAGACCGAATTGTTGAGTAAAAATATATAAAAAGTGTTTTAATCTACTAGAAAACTAAAAACTATAAAAACTGAGCCGCCCCTAGGGTTTAGGGTTCGAAAATCTGATGATAATTGTGGGAGAAAACGCAGCTATATATAGAATTTCAGAGTCGATTCTGCTAAGTCGGCGCTCGGACGCCCGTCCGCTATGCTAGACGTCCGTCCAACCTTCAATAAAAACTTCAAGTCGGGCCGAGCTGGATCAGACGCCCGTCCTTCTTTAATTTGGACGCTCGTCCACTAAATTTGGGAGAACTCTGAATCAAATCACTTCTTCTGGACGCCCGTCCACTTGCTTAGACGCCCGTCCACTGGACGGAGGATTGAACGCACGTTCAGGTTACTTCAAATTTGATTTTTCCATCTCTATCTCTTTTTTCTTCATATAAATTCGATCCTTGACATCTTTTAATCCTCTTTTGAGCCAATTTCGTGTATCTACAATATAATAAAACATTGCAAAGTGTAATATCATCCAAATCAATATAAAATCAACAATAAAACACCTAAATCAACCAATTTTTGCGATTAAACCGTTTAAAACCTCATTTGCTCAATAATTCAATTAAACACTTAATTTCTATGCAAATTATACGAATATGGAGAGAATTGTTACAAAACATAACGATATAAGTCATATAAAATCACCCTTAACAACTCCCCCACACTTAGCTTTTACTCGTCCCGAGCAAATCAAAGAAGAATAAAGGCTCGAGAAAAGATAGACACTTCCACAAGTACAAAGTATATTCAATAAATCAGATGCTCACCCCTGTGTGTGTGCAAAGCCATAGTAAACTTCCACTAAGTCCAAACTTGAAAATGTCAAGCAAACTAGCTAATACCCCCTTCAAACTAGAGATAAATGATACTTATAAGATGTACCCTACAAAACGTGACATATCCCGAAAAAGATGATAGAATACATTTAGGGCATTTCTGACATACTCAGAGGATAATCCCTACAACATATCTGTCTTTTTATACTGGGGATAAGATATGCGATAACTAAGTCCTCTATTCATTTCATACCACTTCTTATTGCAAGTTGATTTAACTATTTCACTTTTAAACACACATCAGAATGAGCTCTTGCCCTGTCATAGCAGAATAGGATATTCGAGATATACCCTACCTTACTCAAATCATAAGGCAGCTTCTTCTGACTGTCGTGAGATTTTGGTCATCATAGTGGTATAGGACATTCGTGATATGACCTACCTCACTCAAATCATCGACCAGCTTCCGACACACCCAACTTATTCATCTAAAATTCAACTTTAGTTACATTTTACTTATCACATTCAAACCTCAGATATTCACAGTATATCATACTTTGGATCTAAACACAAACTATTATAATTCTCACGATACATACGTTAGCACTAAGCACATGACTTATAAGATAATCAAAAATCACTAATCAAAAGGGGTATAGCTTTATATTATAGCTCATCATTCACTATGGCTCGTGAAAAATAACGGGTGAAACAACTAACTTACTGGACATACAGTATATAACATCAATGACTATAAAAAAAAACGAACAGAGATTATGCATTGCTTACTCGGGACAAAACAAAAACAAAAATTTTAAAAAAATTAGCTCATTTTGCATAGAATCGAAACGAATTAAGAAAACGAATAGATACACATAAACCATTCCCCTCCCCCACACTTAAACCACAACGTGTCCTCAGGTTGTGCAGAATTTAAAAAGAAATAAAGTACTTAGCTGATTGCGTAGACATTCGAGCCGTTGGTCAGGCCGGAGCCTACGTAGTGACAAATAGAACTCGTAACCACACATTCTAAAAGTGAGCTCGACAACACCGCTAAAAATATACCTACACTACTTGACAAACACGGAAAAATCTCGGGGAAAACGGGGAAATTATACCATAATGAAAGGATACAGGGAAATCGACTTATATCAAAAGATGAAGCATTCAAGACAAAGAAAATTTAAAGCATAGTAAAGTCAAACGAAAGTACGGAATGCCTTAAGGCTTACAAGATTCACCGAGAAAAATAGACAGTAGCTATATGAAAAGTACAATGAATCAAGTAATGAAAAGTAGCAGGACAATACAAGCATCTCAAAAATATATATAAGCTAGAATCAGAAACATATCCTCAAGTCTGCCCCAGTACGGAGGAAGCATCAGCAGGGGGTGATCCACCCGGAGGAGGGTCAGGGTGCTCCTCATCCGAAGATGACTCAGACTCGTGAAGAACATCCGCAATGGCTTGCTCAACCTCGTCAGAATAAATGTAATCGATAATGCTCGGAGTTCGGCCCTCACTTATACACCGTAAAATAGACAAAATATTGTTCTGAGAAGTCCTCATATCCTCCATCCAGTTCCGTACGCTATTGGCCCTGCTCAACCTCATCCGGACTGATGGAGATAAAGTAAGAAGGGAAGATGCTCGAGGTGGTGCTGAAGATGAACCGGGCTCATGTGGTGCCTCAGCCACAGTCTCAGTCTGACCAGAAGATTTCACTTTTTCCCGCTGCAAGAACCTTGGATTCTTCGGTTTGTGATCGGTCTTGTACTCGGGAACCCTAGCATCTTGACAGAGACTGTGGATCAAATGCGGACATATCAAACACCTAGCATAGACCTTCTGATTCGTGGCTATCTCATCAAAAATGGTTTGTCCTACATCGACATTCAGCTTGAAATTTAGAGCGTACAACATCCCGAGGTCACCAATGTGAAAATGAGTCAGGTTGTTCTTAGGTAACAACCTGTTCTGGATAAACCGACATTGGACCTTCCAATCCTCCGTCCAACTCGTAGTGACCAACTCCTTCCTATCTCCACCCGGTCTAAGTGTCCACGGCACCTCCGGGCACATTAACAATCGCAACTCCTCCAACGGGTCCTCTCCCGCATCCTGCTTGGCCTTTATTGCCTCCTTGTAGTCCAACCCCTCAAAAGGTTCTAACTTGTATTTCTCGTTGATAACCGCTTGTGTAAACGGCACTTGCACTCCCCTAACCATAACTACCCCAGTTTCCAAATCCGACTCCGAACAGTTCGCATAAAACTCACGAACTAGGGTAGCATTGACCGGAGTTCTATGGGTTTTCATCAGGGCACCCCACTTCCTATCCGTAAGCAGTTTCACAAAAGCGGGATCAACCTTCGTCTCTAGAACGGCTCTCTCGATCAACATCGTCCTCGTCAGATAGTGCTTGTTAAATACCTCGAAAGCCTTAGGATTAAGGAACCTACGAGCCAAGGGAATAGGGATAGGAGGTCTCACATTCTGTCTAACCGGCTCAGCTCCCTCAGTTGCTTCCTCGGTTCTACCCCTAGGTGCATTTGCATCTCTCTCACCCCGAGTCTCCGACACCCTAGTCATCTTTCTCACTAAGGGCTCATCATCGATGTCGGACTCCGACTCGGACTCATCTCGTAAAGGAACCCTGGATTGACCTCTGGGGAGGATTCTCGACGCCACCAATCACGATACCTTGGTTTGGGTTGACTAAAGTGGGGTCCACACCCTTTTTCTTCTTAGTAGGCTCCTTTGCTACCCCCTTACCATGCCGTTTCTGAACCTGTTTGTGCACCATCTTAAACTAAGACTAAACAAACAACAACCCCAAATCCAAATTCAAACAAAACCACCCGTTTATCATCCAAACCAATAAGGCAAATTGCATGTAAAAGAGTCGACTCGAAGATCAAACCCAAAAAAACGTGAAATAATCTAAGAAAAGCTTATAAAATCTTACCAAGTACGATGATGGGATGATGATAAAACGGATTAGAAGTCCAAACAATGCCAAATTGAACCCAAAAATCGAATTTTTCTTCAATAAGGCCGCACCAACTATGTCACTGAATCGAATTAATGGGTGTTTGTTGGAGGATTTGGAGTGGAAAATCGAAAAGAGGGGATTGAGAGCTGCTTGTGGGACTTTGAATCGCCCAATTTGGTATAGAAATGCGGATTTTAGGGTAAAAGGTGTCGAAAAGTCGGGTTGAAACTTTGAAATTTTGTGGCTCGATCGAAATTGGGAAGCGGGGGGATATATATGACGCTTGAGGTGGACGGGCGTCTAGGATGGGTGGACGCTGCTCACGTTCGAGGATGGTATGAACTGGGACGGGCGTCCGGATATTCGAGACGCTTCGTCCAAATGCTCAAATTAAGAACGAGTTGAGTGGATCTCGCAGAGGCGCGCGTCGGATGGGTGGGCGCTCGTCCAAGGTAGACACATATATGAGACGGGCGTCCAGATATTCGTGGACGCACGTCCAAGGTTGAATTTCAGCAAAAACTTAAAAATTTTCATTCAAATCAATTTCAAATTTTTATTTCATCATAAATATTCATACAAAACTTCAATTAACAAAGAAAATTGGAAAACACATAAAAACACGAGAAAATAGTGGGTTGCCTCCCACCGAGCGCTTTTGTTTTACGTCGTTTGTTCGACGAAACAGCCTAACGACGCTAGTCATCATAAATCTCCTCCCAATCCACAATCCAGATCATACGGCGGAGCATGTCAATAGCAGGAGGAAAATCATACTCGTCCTGTAAAGCCCAGTCCTCGCCAAAGAACATCTACTCTCGAGAAATGCTCACTTTGCAAAGACTAGCGCCAAGTCGGCCGAAGATCGGATCATTGAGGATCGTATACGGTCGTCCTAAAGTCTCCTGCAGGTCCTCTGAGCTAAAATCTCCACCTCCCGAAGATCGGGGTACAATGAGAACATAAGTAACGGTCCTGATGCGGGTACTAATATCAAAGTCTACGTCCAAAATGATAGTCCCTCCGGGTCCGTCACTTAGAGTGATAAGTGGGATCCTACTAATGAAAGGAAACTCCTCTGGTAGAACTCCGTAATCCATATCTAAAAACACAGCTAAACTGAACAGATTCAAACAAAATCTTAATTAGACTTAAGATAAAAACTAATCAAAGAAAAAGAAACAACACAAAAGAGAATCCTAATATAATAAAGGATATCTAGGATGCCTCCTAGTGGCGCTTTTGGTTAATGTCGTTAGCTCGACACTCTTTTAGCTCACCGGATCGTGGCCATTTAACTTTTCTCGCCACCACTACCTCATGTAGGCTTTGATCGAGAAGTCATGCGCGTGCATGAGGCGACATCTAACACACGGGGTTAATTCTTTAATTGCCTTCCACACACGCTTAAACCTCCCCATGGTTGATTTCTTCTTCTTCTGACGACGTTTCAACTGTTGCTCCTTTTCAAATTCTTCCATGTCCCAACTACCTTCTAGAACGTCTTCAGAGGAACCACTACCGTCATCCTCAGAAAACAAATCGGGCGAAAACTCGTCAAATTCATTGACTTCTGAAGTACCACACCCGAGGATATCGAGGAATCGAACAATCAAAGGCCTTTCCTTGGCTTGACCAATGTAATGCTTACACCTTTGACCATTCACTCGGAACGGCTGGTCACCATAACCTCGTAGTTCTAAAACACCTCCAGGGATGACTTGGAGAATTTCAAAGGGACCGGACCATCGTGTCCTCAGCTTGCCAAGGAACAGATGTAACCCGGAATTGTATAATAAAACTTGTTCCCCAACATGGAATTCTCGCTTCTTGATTTTGGCATCGTGAAGGAGTTTTGTCTTTTCCTTACTTATCCTGGCACTTTTGTAGGCCTGAAGTCTAAATTCGTCCAACTCATGCAACTGTTGCAATCGACGTTTTCCACAAGATTGGGTATCGAAGTTTAAAAACTTCGTGGCCCAATAGACTCTATGCTCTAACTCGACTGGCAGGTGGCATGGTTTACCATAAACCATTTGATAGGGTGATGTACTGTTAGGATCTATGCGCAGGGTGATCCAGAGGGGGGTGAATGGATCACTGCAAGACCGGAGTGTGTTACTACCAATTTTAGTCCTAATTAACTAAGTCCCGGAAGCACAGACAAAATTAATTATTAGACTAAGTGGTAGAAGCCTATGTGATCAAAAACAAAACAATCACTTAAACATCCAAATGATATATAACTGATTTAGTGAACAGACTAAGTGATCAAATCAAAACACCAAAGGATATTCAGATACAATTTATGATAACAATACAAGTGATCAATAAGTTGGATACACGAGACATATATGCAGAAAAACTTAAAACAATTTAGAGGCAGATTAAACAATTAGCTTAGGTGCAGATACCCAACGCAAACAAAATAAACTTGTGACTCAAAATGATAAAACAAACTCTATTTATTAAAATAAAATACAAAGCAGCAAGGTGAAGCTTATAAAAGATTGCACAAATACTTCAAGTTCAGGTTCAAAGATTTTCAGATCAGCAAGTTTCAGTTTACAGGGCAGTAAGAACACTATAACAGATTAAGATACCAAAAGCTCAAATAAGTACAACAGTGAGATGATCAAGACTAGGCTGACCACTCAGTTGATTCCCAGAAGGGATAGTCAAAGTTAAGAACCAAGACTATCAACACTGTGAATCAAAAAGCTGAGCACAAAATGGTACAGCAGATCAACAGAAAAACTATGCAAGCCTATTACAAGCTGATAGTATATTCAGCAAGGTGAAGGAGTAGCAGGGCAACAAAGTAGTGAACAGCAGATGATGGTGATTTCCAGATCACAGCAAAACAGAGCAGGCCACAAAAGTGAGCACTACAATAGAGCAGGTGTAGCAGACTCAGATGCACAAGGATATAACCAAAGTGCAGCAAGCAAGTGTGATGTCAAGATGTGCAAGTGTGCAGAGGCAAGACAGATTAGCAGGATATAAATTCAGCAAAGAATATAAACCTAAACACACAGACACAGACACATCAGAATCAGGGAATTTTTTTTCTTCTGATTCACAAGACAGACGGTGGATAAAAAGGACAAGCAACAGGACCTTATTCTCTGACCAATCTTACTACAATTAAACCGAACCTAGACTGTATTTTCTCAGACCTATTGTCCACCCTTGGACCACACTCCTTCTGGAATGATTCAGTCAAGAAAGTCTACAATCAATCACAGTTTAATGATAGTAAATTATCAGGAATAAGAAACACCCTAATTTAACACTTAAGCAGCAGAAAAGTTTAAATTAGAGACAAAACACTTACACAACCAGTAAGTAGACACCACTGAAATTATCAGGCATAATTTCAGTCACAGCAATGTTCTGATCTTGAAATCCTCAGTGGCACTGAGTTTCTTGATTCCAGAAAATCGCAGACACAGTATCAACGGGGCTTGGTCTCACCAAGGGTTGATACAACTCACACTGACACTCTCAAACTCACACATGCAAGGGAATTTTTAGACTCTACTAAAAAATGTAGGATTGCTTAAAACTCAGAGAGTTCAGTGATACAGCAATCTGTTGATATCACTGGCTATTTATTGCCTTGGAGGTATGACTTAACCTCAAAGCATAGTGAGAACATAATTAGAGAAATCAAGGGGAATCCGAGGCACAATTAATGAGATGATTTTCCGGCCTTGGTTAACCAGTAAATTGTATTTTAGGTCAATGGACTATGTAAACTCCCTTAGGGGCCGTCAGGCAATATGAGGGAGTAGTACAAACCAATGAGCCTCACATGAATTGGTTTAACCAAGCAATCATCATTTTAACCTAAGTGACTATCCAGCCATGGTAACCAATGTTTAGGTTTTATGGTCAATGAACCAAGTATGTCTGGTCAATGAGCCATTGAATAGTAGGTTAACCACGCAGTCACTATACCATGAGTGATTTCTCTAAGTAATGTCCTAATAGCACAGTTTAAAGGCAACCCGAGTGCTGGTTCAATTTGACACATTATGTACTTACCTCGATTGAACCAGACATTAACTCAAGAACAAATCAAAGCTAGCTACGATGCCAACTAACCTTGATTTGACTGAGTTTTAGGCATCATTGGGCAATTCCCCTCAGCATTGACTCAAACCACAGTCATCATTGGGTTGGAAGACCCTAGACTGAACCGTTTATCCTACTAAGAGGGTTTGAGCCATTTTACCTGAGCGAACCGAACCGGGTAGAGATTCACCGATTTTCCAGCAACCTAACACACCAAATCGCATAAAATCAGGCAGATAAACATGTTCAAATCAGCAATAAATGATATACGGTTACAAGAAATCAGAGCCGATTCACCTTGACTGCGAACACGTTCAAAGTCAGAGCTTTAAAAGCGCGTATCAGCATCGTATCAAGGAAAGGTCAAGCCTTTCATACCCAAACCTTCACAAACGGCAATAAACAAAAAATCAAGGCAAGAAATCTGTTCGAATCAATAATAATAAATGATAAACGATATATAAATAGGAAAGGATTCACCTTGCCACGAAACGGACTGCGAATCCTTCAAAATCGCGAATTGAATGCTCCAAATCAAGCCCTCGTGTTAAGAACACGTTGCTGTGAAGATACCGTATCGAATCATACCAGCCTTTTCTCCTTCGAGCCTTCCATAAAGAGATTTATGCATAAGGTTGCTCAAGGTTGACCAGGCAGCAACGGATTCTTACCATTTCTGAAATTCGGCATGTGAAAGAAGATAGAAAGGGTAGCAGATAATCTGCAAAAAGATTTGCAGAAAATTGGAAATGGAAAGGCAATAAAGCTCAGCACGTTTCAAGGAGAAACGTTTCGTTTCAGAAAGAAGAGAAAAAGACGGAGGTTATTGACTAGCCGGGTTTTGCAAATGAAGGACGGAAATTAGGTTTAGGTGTTTTAGAGAATCAGATGGGCCGAGAAAAAGGAATTTGAAGGAATTGATTAGAGAGTTTGGATAAATAAATTTGGTCTAAATGTAAAGTATAATAATATAGATGTATTAGATCAACATGTCATCACACAAGACATACTAGACACATAATTATTTATTACGAAGTACCTGACACACAATGAAAAACAAAATAATGGCCACTTATGTAAGCGTTTAACTTCAAGGCCGGTTAGTGACACATGGTATAATAAAAGTATGAATAAGGACACATTAAAAGCTTTATACACTAAAGATGGGACTTTGAAAATTAATCAACACTTTAACTACGGACCATAAAATACTCAACATGTACCCATGGGGGTCTTATAGGCAATTCGATATGCCCACAGTACATCATCCATTTTTAGACTCCAGTCTTTTCTATGACTGTTAACTGTTTTCTCCATGATCTTCTCTAAACTTTGGTTGTTTCTCTCAACCTGGCCACTAGTCATAGGATGATATGGTGTACCCGTTTTATGCCGGACACCATAGTTCTCAAGCACTTTCTCCAGGGGTCGGTTGCAAAAGTGTGTCCCTTCATCACTAATCAAGGCGCGCGGACACCCAAATCTCACGAAGATGTTTTTCTTTAGAAACTTCATGACTGTCTTATGATCATTGTGAGACGTGGCTTGGGCCTCCACCCATTTCGATACGTAATCCACGCAGACTAAGATGTATTTATTTCCACATGATGATGGGAATGGTCCCATAAAGTCGATACCCCATACATCAAAGACCTCGCATTCTAGGATGGGTTTCAACGGCATGTCGAAACTCCTGGTTAGAGTTCCGGTTCTTTGACACCTATCACAAGCTTTACATAAAGCTTCTGTATCTTTGAAAATCGTGGGCCAATAGAAGCCGGATTGAAAGATTTTAGCAACGGTTTTCCAAGGACCAAAATGACCGCCAGTGGGTCCACTGTGGCATTGCTCAATAATATCACGTTGCTCGGATTCTGGAACACATCTTCTCAGCAAACCATCTTTACAAATCTTGAAGAGGTAAGGTTCGTCCCAAACGAATGTTTTCATATCCGAGAAGAATTTCTTCTTCTTCTGATAAGACAATTCTGGATCAAGATATTGGGAATGAAGGTATTTTAAGATGGAAGAATACCATGGAACATCTGGAGCACAACCGTCGATAAGCATGATATTCTCCAGAGGAAAGTAAGATCCATATCGTCAGGGTCATCCTTTTCCTCACTCAACATTCTTGAAACGTGACTAGCCACTACGTTTTCACTGCCCTTTTTGTCTTTGATTTGGACATCAAACTCTTGTAGGGTCAGTATCCAACGTAGTAAGCGCGGTTTAGCCTCTTTCTTAGTCATTAAGTAACGCAACGCAGCGTGATCAGTCCACACAACCACTTGAGCACCCAACAAGTAACTACTGAAACTTGTCCATAGCAAAGACTACGGCCAATAATTCCTTTTCGTGAGTCGTGTAGTTTACTTGAGACGGATTTAGCGTGTGGTGATCATGTAATAGATTGGCTGGAATTTCCTTTTATTCTTCTGTCCTAAGATCGCGCTAACAAAGATAGTTTGACGACGCACATAAGCTCAAAGGAGAGATTCGGTCAAAGTAAATAAGGATCGGTGCGTAGATTAATCGACTTTTAAGCTCCTCAAACGCTTGCTTGCAATTTTCATCAAAATCGAATACAACGTCTTCTTTAAGTAGTGTAGAGCGAGGGCTTGGCTATCTTGGAAAAGTCCCGAATGAATCTCCTATAAAACCGACATGTCCAAGAAAACCTCGACTTCGCACACATTCTTAGGATAACTCATCTTCTCGATAGCTTCTACTTTGGCTCTGTCTACCTCAATACCTTTGGCGGAGATCTTGTAGCCAAGAACTATCCCCTCATCTACCATGAAATGGCACTTTTGCCAGTTTAGGACTAAGTTCTTTTCCACACATCTGGATAAGACTCGGTCAAGATTGTCAAGACAATCATCGAAGGATTGACCAAAGACCGAAAAGTCATCCATGAAAATTTCCATACACTTTTCAACTAGCCCGTCAAAGATAGCCAAAGATACATCTTTGAAATGTAGTTGGGGCATTGCAAAGACCAAATGGCATTCGCTGTAGCGAATGTACCATAGAAGGCAGGTGAAAGTGGTCTTTTCTTGGTCAACTGGATCGATGGGTATCTGAAAATATCCTGAATATCCGTCCAGAAACAAGAGAATCGTGTCCCGCCAGACGCTCAAGCATCCGATCAATGAAAGGAAGGGGAAATGGTCTTTCATGGTTACCTCATTGAGTTTCCTGTAATCAATGCGGACTCAGAACCGATAATAAGCCTCAATGCTATTTCTTCTCCTTCTCATTCTTCTCAATAGTAATCCCTCCTTTCTTGGGAACTACTCGAGTAGGGATACCCACTCACTTTATCGGCCGATTGCGTATATGATACCCATATCTAAAAGCTTGATAATCTCTTTCTTGACCACCTCTTGCATATGAGGGTTGAGCCTCCTCCTGGGTCAGTCTAACACATTTCGCACCCTCTTGATCTTGATTTTATGCATACAGGATGTCGGGAGATATCCTCCGATGTCTCCTACTTGCCAACCAAAGGCTTTCTCATTTTTCCTCAAGACGTTTACTACTTTCATTTCTTCTAGTCGAGACGACTTGGCAGATATAATTAATGGAAGCTTGTCACCTTCTCTTAAAAACACATACTTGGATGTTTAGGCAACGGCTTCAATACCAGATCCGCAGGGGGGTCTTCCAAACTTGATTTAAGATCTCCACTTTTAACTCAACATCGTGGAGTTTACTTAGTGGTCCCACTGCCAAAGCTTCTCCTTTCAACATCTCATCCTCAAATTCAGCTTCTAACTGTTCTAGATTCACCACACCATGATTATTCAGCTTCTCAACTAGTCGCTCGTATTCAGCCAGTAAATGACCATGACCTCTTTTCCATGAAATCATTGAAGTCATCAGACATATCGTCAATGGAGAAGCCGGTTGGTATTTCAGAGGGTCTCTGGATAGCTTTAGAAACATTGTAACTCACCTCTTGATCACCAACTCGTATCATCACTTGCCCACCATCACAGTCAATGAGGGCTCTGGCTGTAGACAGAAAAGGTCTCCCAAGAATTAGAGGGACATGCTCATCCTTCTCTATGTCTAGAAACGTACTAGTCCACCGGAAAGGTAAATCATCAATTTGAACTAGTATGCGTCCTTTAGTATTCCCGCGGCTTTCTTAGAAGATCTATCCGCGAATTGAAGATTCATGGTGGTGGGTTCTAGAAGATTGTCTAACCCAAGCTGTTTGCATACAGACAATGGCATCAGGCTTATAGATGCACCCAGGTCACATAGAGAGTTTGGAAAGACTAGGCCTCCCATCGAAGAATGTGAGCACAAATTTCCCGGGTCACCCTCTTGATTGGTAGATCTTCATAATTGATCATGAAGCGAGTCCTCACCAATCAACCGATCCATGTCTCGCTAATTTCTTCTTAGAAGAAACAACATCCTTGATGAATTTGGTATACTTAGGCATCTCGACCAAAACCTCGGATAATGGAAGATTAACCTGAGTATTTTTCAGAAGGTTTAGCACCTTCTCATACTTTTTGTCCTCATTCAAGGAGATCTTGCTTTTTTTAGGTGGAAATGGAAGCTTTTTCAAGTCACTCTCAGAAAAGGCTTTCTTCGAGGATGAACTGACAGTTTTGTCTTCCAAGTCTTTCCACCTTACCACTTTTTCATTCTTCTTACTAGTCAGGGGATCAGCCTCCTGACTCTCACATGATAATTCATTCCTCAAGGGTTCAGCCACCTGAGGACTTCCAACTCTTTCACCTCTCAGGGGATCAGCCACCTGAGTATTTTCTTGCAGCCAAGGGGAACGTAGGTGCTCGACTTCCCCTCCTGCCTTATCGCTGGCAGGAGGGGTTAGTGGTTTCCCTGGTGAGGGGGACCACTTAGTTGAGTACCTGACCTTAAGTTCATCGCAATGGCCTCTTCTCTACCGTATGGAATTGAAGGCACCAGGTCAGTGCATTGGCTATTATTCAGATCGGTCTGAGCAACTTGACCACCCTTTGGATTCTTTTCCGTGAAGCTGGGCAACTGCCCTGGGGGTCTAGAAGCTAACTGTTCAGCCAATTGCCCTAGTTGCCTCTCAAGATTCTTGAGTGTCCTGTTTTGCTCCTCCCGAAAGGAGCTCCATTCAGCTTGGATATCACTCGAGTGCGAGGGCCCTTGAGAGTTTTGGAAGTTTTGCGGGTAAGGCTGGCTGGACCGATTCTGAAATGTAGAATTGTTAGGCCAATTCCGACTGAACCTTTGATTCTGATTGGAAAAATTGGAGTTCTGGTTCTGGTTGTACGTAGGGTTTCGAGTGATGTTTTGATTTTGATTAAAATTCGAATTTGAATTAAATTTTGATTCTGGCTGAAACCCTGGTTTTGAGGATTACTCTGGCCAGAGAATTGATTATTAAACCTCTGATTGGTCTGGCCAGAGATAGCGTTTACTTCAGCATTCTGTCCATTCAAAGGACAGAAACGAGATGTATGCCCCACATTGTCACAGTTCTGACATGTGACTGGATTGTACTGTCCATTTTCATGAACAGTATTAACTTGATAAGCAGAGGGGGAAATAAATTGACACTGGCCAACCATATGGACAGTCTGACAACAATTTTCACAATACAGAACTTGAGAGTTCTGTTGAAGGGGAGGATTCTGATTGATCGGATTAGGGGAAATTTGAGAAGCTGCCATCTGCTTTTGCAGCATGGCGATCAGACTTTGCATATTCACCTCCTCAATCTTGGGAGGAGGAGGTGCTTGGATAGCTTGATATGAGGGGGCATAATTGTATTTGGCAATATCCTCGAATAATGCCCACCCCTCTTCAGGTGTTTTCCTTAAAAATGCCCCACCAGAAGAACTATTAACCATGCCCTTAGTGAGCTCGGTCAATCCACTGAAGAAAGTATTGACTTGCCTTTGTAACGGCAAGCCATGATGGGGACACTTTCTAAGAAGAGCCTTAAACCTCTTCCAGCTCTCGAAAAATGACTCATTTTCCTTTTGACAGAATGTGAAAATATCACTTAAACATTGGGCTGTCTTAGAAGGTGGGAAGTATTGACTCAGGAACACTTTCTCGAGTTCCGCCCAGGTAGTGATGGTTTCTGAAGGGAGAGAGTGGTACCACTCTTTTGCTTACCCTCGTAAGGAAAATGGAAACAGTTTAAGTTTTATAGCATCCTCACTTACTCCTTGGATGCGAGTTGTACCGCATATTTCTAGAAACGCGTGTAAGTGAGTATGAGGATTTTCTGACTGATAACCGTGGAAGATAGATGCATGCTGCATCATTTGACTGAGCCCGGGTTTCAGTTCAAAAGTAGGTGCAGTGATGGCTGGCAGAACGATAGCCGGGTTGACCATGACTTCGCCAGGCATGGCGTAATCGATAACGACGTCTATCTTGAAGACCATTATGACTATATTCTCTATCTCTTGAGCTAGATCCCGCTCGATATCTCGATCGACTACGTTCTCTTCGCCGTGGAGGTCCGAAAACGTAGCCTTCTCTGCTTGGTCGGACTATGGTCCGCTTTCGGGTCGGGTATAGAGTAGTGGGCCTTTTGACTCGAGTTTGCATAAACCGAACCAGGATCTAGTTATTTAACCTTTGAATCAAAGGTTAAAATTACTAAAAGATCTTGAAGAAAAGAGGTCAGACGGGCGTCCGGATGACTGGACGGGCGTCTGCCTGGATGATGAAAAGGACGGACGTCTGGTTAACCAGACGCGCGTCAGACTAGGCAAACTACGAAAAAGGTTAGAAAAAATTAATCGGACGGGCGTCCGTATGACTGGACGCTCGTCTGATAAAAAAAACGGAAAAACAGAAAAGATAAAATAAACTAGGAAGATAATAACTACGAAACCTAATGACGAACAATCTAACAACTTAACTATAAATTACCTAACAATAATAAGAAAAAGAATAAAGAACATAAAAAGAGAAATAAAACAGTAAAATAAAACAAGAAAATAAATAAAAACTAGACAACCTTCCGGCTCCCCGGCAACGGCGCCAAAAACTTGTCACGGATTTTTGCAATGAAAATAAACAAGTAATAAATTTATAAATCCGGTATACCCCAAGTGTAGGGATCGTAGTATAGAGGTTGATACCGGGTCGATCTTACGGGGAATCGGGGTTGTTTAATCTAGTTTTTATTATCTAACCTAACTATGTCACGATTACTACTAAAAAGATACGAAAATAAAACAGTGAATAACTAAAACGAAAAACTAACGATAGAATAACTGGACAGAAGATCGAGACCTAAAGCCAGGAAAATATGGTTGCGAACAAATTAACTAAGCTAAATCTATTCTAAATCTATTATGAAATAAAGATTGCAATTTTACTAAGCAATTCAAGTTCGAGTGATTTAATCAATATTTTACGAACGAACAAGCTATTGATCCACCTATCCTACAACTATCAATTTCTATCTGGATTATCTCGTGATTTTTAACCAAGTTGTGATTCACCTAGCCAAGGTATGAACTCCTAATTTCTTAGACAAGTTCGCCTATTAATCTTCTACCTTTCGATCTAAAGATTAACGCTTTCAAATCAAAGATGTGAAATCTCTCAATTTCTAACCTAGAAATTCAACCTAACCAACTCTCGTATTTTTAGGTTAAAGACCTAATCTTTACTACGGTGATCTAGGGTTTAACAAGATTTTCATCAACATAAACAATCAACATGCAAGGATCTTTCGATATAAATTGCATAAAATCAACATAGACATAATAAAGATACAACTTGAATTAAAAACTCACAAGACAAACGAGAATCGAAACCGAATTGTTGGTCGGATGGCTTCACAACGCTTGTTCAATAGAGGTCTAGCCTCTTAGCATCCTCTTGAAGACCGAATTGTTGAGTAAAAATACATAAAAAGTGTTTTAATCTACTAGAAAACTAAAAACTATAAAAACTGAGCCACCCCTAGGGTTTAGGGTTCGAAAATCTGATGATAATTGTGGGAGAAAACGCAGCTATATATAGAATTTCAGAGTCGGTTCTGCTAAGTCGGCGCTCGGACGCCCGTCCGCTATGCTTGGGACGTCCGTCCAACCTTCAATAAAAACTTGAGTCGGGCCGAGCCGATCGACGCCCGTCCTTCTTTAATTTGGACGCTCGTCCACTAAATTTGGGAGAACTCTGAATCAAATCACTTCTTCTGGACGCCCGTCCACTGGACGGAGGATTGAACGCACGTTCAGGTTACTTCAAATCTGATTTTTCCATCTCTATCTCTTTTTTCTTCATATAAATTCGATCCTTGACATCTTTTAATCCTCTTTTGAGCCAATTTCGTGTATCTACAATATAATAAAACATCGCAAAGTGTAATATCATCCAAATCAATATAAAATCAACAATAAAACACCTAAATCAACCAATTTTTGCGATTAAACCGTTTAAAACCTCATTTGCTCAATAATTCAATTAAACACTTAATTTCTATGCAAATTATACGAATATGGAGAGAATTGTTACAAAACATAACGATATAAGTCATATAAAATCACCCTTAACATATATATATATATATATATATATATATATATATATATATATATATATAATCATGTGTGTGTGGTGTGTAATTTTTTTTTTGCAATGATAAGAGAGATGACACTGATTCTTGCAATTAATTAATCATGTATATATTTAAATAATCATGTGTATTTATAATCACTCACAGCTTTCCACAGCTGGGACACACGGAGAATATATTCATCCGCATGATAAGGTGTTTGATACACAAGTGAGGTTCCATTCGGAAAGAGCAATCTATGAAAAACTGGCATCCGAGTTGGTGTTGTATCGTCACGGCAATGGTACCTTGTTAACTAGATTTGAAGAATCAGTGTTTGGTCAATTTATTACTTGGTATCGTGATAACTGGGAGTACAAAGGGTGGCTAATAGCATTCTTGTATTTCCAAATGGTTTATCCCGACCGCGACGGCGAACTTCATTTTAAGATTGGCGAGAATAGAGTGAAATTCGGTAAAAGAGAGTTCGCAATGACAATGGGGTATAGACTTGGAGATACAAACGTTCAATTGGAGCGAGTCATAAGGTGTTTTGAGTAGCTTTGTCAACTAGGTAAGTGCACCGGGACTGTCACATTGACAAAAATCCTAGCAAATGATGCGACAACGAAATCAGATATCGGATGACTTTAGTGTATCTTATTTATGGCATATTAATCGGACAAGACCCTGGAACTGTAATACCGAGCCAGATATTTTATATCATCGAGGACCTAGAACGGGTCAGAACTTATCCATGAGGGGAGTATCTCTTTACTAACTTCATGTGGAACTGGCGTAAATAAATACAACACCTACGCCCTTGGGCGAAAAGTGATATGAAGGCGCTTAAGCCAACGGTAGTAGGTTGTCTATATGCATTACTGATTGTGGGCTTTTCATACCATTCCAACCATCGCTCGGAAGGGAATTACGCATTTTGAGAGGGACACAGAGAACGATCATCCTAGCATGTTGAGATGGCAATGTTCGAACGGTGGGGTGTATTCCGATAAACCGCCTCAGAGAGAGTTTGGTTGTATGGGTAAGTATCGTATTATCATTTTTATAAATCCACATTTTAAATATATTGTATCTAAAACCGTGTTTTTTTTTCCTATATTCGGGTAGGAATGCCCGATGATGTTCAAACCCCCGAAGATAGGCAGTATGTAATTTCACTAAGGTTGCCGGCGCGGATGTGACGGCTCTACCTATTCAATTACCGTTCCCTCCCGTAAGAAACACACCGGCCCGTGCCTCTGGTCATGCCATAGAACGTGAGCGTCCCGAAACTGATGAAGAGAACGCTCGACGTAGACAGTTGAGGCGTACAGATTATGCGTCTACATCCGAAAACCTACAAGGCGATGGCACTATAACCCAAAATGTGCAGTTGGAAGCACTATAACCCTAAATGTGATGGTTATCCCTATTATGCATTTCTTATCACGGGTCTCGCAAGATATTTTCACGTACAAGAGTATGACAATGACGACATTGAGCGGGAAACCTCCCCTATCATCTTTAGTGACCACCCTTGGTTTGTTTAAGTATTTTATCGTATTTTTTGTTTACTTTTACAAATTTTTGTGTGAGGTCATCAAGTTATGTTTCCCCACATGTACAATGAAGAAAGTTACCTCGTTGTAGTTTTCATCGAGTTGCATATATGTCTCTGTTTCCTTTCAATAAAAATATTGTCGTTTAATAAAGTCATTTTATTTTCTTCAATTGAATAGCATTTCTTATTAATTGGTTGATTGGTTGACAGAGTTAAAGAAAAAGATATCTGCCTCTTTTGATTTCAATTTGCATTGTGAAACTAAATAATTAACAGAGGAGAATGTCGGAGGCTAATTCCTGCTGCACAATTAATCTACGCGGTCATAAAAAAACGGAAACAAGCGGAATAATAAAAATGTTTGTTACAATCATGATGGCTTACAAAATTAACATCAACACATGCTGAAATAGAGATTTATTCAATGAGGAACAACTGCACAAGTCGGACATCTATTCCTTCTAGTCCTAGCACTGGGAGGCTCACCTTGAGAAGGAATCCTCAGGGTCCTGGGTTAGCCCTGCCTAGCTCCCGTACTATGTGTTTCTCCTCCTTCCATCACTTTAGGCTCAGGCGGAGGAAAATGTTGATTTCTAATCCATTCAGGAAGAATCCAATCATCCTCGACTTGAATAGGGAATACGCGTCCTTCATATATACGTTGGAAACAAGAAACTTTGTAGTAGTCAAAACAATAAGTGTACGGACTCTCTCAACGCTGACTTATAGCAGCGCAAGCATGTACGCAAGGTAACTCAAGTCCCTGAAACTGCCCGCAAAAACATTTTTTTGTAAGAATATTTACCTTTGCACTAGTATCAATGTCCCCAACTTGAACTGGTCCCGGTCGATCCTATGCAGTGTGAAACTCCTTCTGGCACGTGAAACATCATTCAAGAAATCTTCAGGTATAGGGGCTAACACGGTGCGACACGAGTCCGTAAGTTCTCTCATCTCACAATACCAATGCTGCAACACTCCCCTGATGTGGTCAAATATACTCATCTTACGCGCATCCCTGATGATGTTGTTAAAGCTTTCAGCATATTTGCTTGTCATTATTGCATAACGTCTACTCGGAAATTTTGATCGTGCCCATTTGTCGATTCCAATCTCCTCCAAGTAATGCGAAACTGGCTTGTTTGGGTTTCTATCCATCTTTATTATCTTTTGAAATAATATTTTGAATTGCGTTTCCGAAAATGTATAAGCGGCTTCCCAAAAAGTGTATGGACAATATCCCGTGCTCTCGAATTTTCTATTCAAGTTCATGACAATGTGGTGGTAGCAGTAACCATATTAAGCGTCTGGAAATACATTCCTAACGGCTCCAATGATGCCTGGCCCTTTGTCTGAATTGAAAACCAAGTCACTACGTTCTCGGATTATCGACTTCACCAACCCATGAAATACGTCCACGCATCAAGGCTCTCTCCGTCGGTCACGGAAAACGCTAACGGAAATATATGGTCGCCCGTTTCTACACCGACAGCTATGATGATGGTTAAAATAGTCTATCCTACGGCATCAATATTCTATCCATTATGAGCTAAAAATAGTTGTATCGACCTATAAATACGAACCAATTGAGTTGAATAGCATATGTCGGGTTCGTGAGAAATCTGCACTTAGTTTATTTTCCCTATTTCGATATTATTTCGTGCATTATTTGATGATTTTCAGGATAAGAAATATTGGGCTGAGCATGATGGACGAATCTGGAGTGGACTGGACGAAATGATTGGGCCTAGGGTATTCTAGAAGCATCCAAGTTAAGTCGGTTGAAGAAAAAAGACAAAAGTACCCCTGGTAACCCGGGAGGCGGTGCCGACTTACCGAGGGTTTAGAAGCTTCCGAAATGCGTTTTCTTGGACGAGGGGTCGAACTAGTAGTTCCTAAGTCGGTTTAGATAGCTAAAAATAAGAGGCTTCGCCTCAGAACACATGTGTATAATTTTCGAGACATGGGTTATAGATCTGATTCGTCGGGGAAGAAATCATGAGATAGTAGTTGCGTTCTTCAGATCTGCGACGGTCTATATCGCTAGATCTGAATACCTTGTAAATTACTAATTCATGATAATCGGCACCAGCTACGTTGATCGATAGATTTAATTTACATGTTTTTAGCCTGATCAACTATTTGCATGTTATCGTAAATTAACATGAAGGTCTGTTGGTGAAGTGTAAATCAGGACATTATCTAGAATGGACCCTAGGAACGTACTGGTCCATGTCGACAGCTATCTCGGCGGGTTTGCGGTATGAGTTAGCGCTCAATATCGACAGCTCTAGTTCTTTATGCGTATGGGCTATTACGGACCAATTAAGGAGGGTAGCTTGCGTATAGATTGTCTACTTCCATTGTCGGAGTAGATAGGGTTAGGAGTTGTACCCGTAGCTGAACAATGAATAAATTCACCAATGGGGAGGACTGTTGCATGTGTGGGGGTAACAACTAATTACTCATAATTGAACTAATACCTTAGAAACTCTAGTTTGTTTCGTTGAACTTGCATAATCTTGCTTGTTGATTGTTACCAATTTTACTACTGTCTATATTATAGTTGGTCATAGACCGTTATCGTGACAAGTTCAATCTTGATAATTAGACGTTCTTACGAGTCTCTGTGGGATCGACCTTGATTTTCCAGTACTCTACTACGATAGACCTAGTCCTATTGCTAGTAAGTGCCTTGCACGCGATCACGATTTTTGGCGCCGTTGCCGGGGACTCGTGTCGAGATTACTTTTTGTTTAAGATTGAGTTTGTTGTATATATTTGAGTCTGTTTAATTGAGTCTTTTTTATTGTCTGTTTATACTGGAGTCATACAGTGTCGATTTTGTTAAAATCTGGAAAAAAAAGATACCACCGGTATACCAGGGGCTACCTACGGTAAACAGAGGGTCTCAATTTTGCCAGAATCATTTCTATTAGTTCAGGGTCAGGTCAGTAGTCAGAGTCTGTATTTTTGAGTCTGCTAGGCGTGAGTAATATCCGGCGAGCAAGTCACTAACCTTTTATTTTCTTTTTGTGTCTTGTAGTACGCTACAGAAGTTCAGCAGCCAAACTCGAGAGATTCATACCTGAGATTGAAAAATTTGAGAGACAAAAGAGAAAGGAAACTCGAGAGAAATCGGTTAGGCTGGCGGACGACGTGGTTTCGCACGAAGGAGATCACAGTGAGAGAGAAGAAGATATAGAAACCAACATGGCACAGAACGGACAGAATGAAGCAGGAGTTGTGGTGCAAGCAGATAGGATGACTCTACAGAGTTATCCATGCCTACGATTGGGCAATTCATGCCAGCAATTGTTCAGCCTGAGGATGCAGCTGAGGTATTTCACCCGAAACCAAATGTGATACAAATGGTGACTAACTACACTACTTTTCATGGAGTAATGAATAAAGATTCTAGTGTACACATCACCAACTTTCTGGAAATAGTCAGCACGGTTAAGCCAGCAGGAGTGCCTGAAGATAATATCAAGTTGAAATTGTTTCCATTCACTCTGAAAGACAAAGTGAAGTTATGGTTATTGTCTCTAGCACCAGGATCGATTCAAACTTGGACCGATCTGTTGAAGAAATTTATGAATTAGTACTGCCCACCTGGGAAGTCACTACAGATGAGACAAGAGATCATGAATTTTAATCAGAGACCCACTGAAACCTTTGAAGAAGCATGGGAAAGATTTAAGGAAGCACAGAGGAGATGCCCTCATCATGATATCACTTTGCCCTTACGAATGCATAGTTCTATCACGGATTGCGGCCAAGTGAACAAATAAGAGTTGATGCATCAAGCAACGGATGTTTTGCGTTACTATCACCTGAAGAAGCGGAAGAGAAATTGGAGCAAATTGCGCTTACAAGTCAATGGGGAACATATCAATTTGAAACCGCCAAAGTAGCTGAAGGCGTATTTGGAGAAGATACTTCTCAAAAGATCTTATATCAGCTAATTGCAATGAATTAAAAGATAGATGGCATGCAAGATCACATAGCCAAGGTTGAGAAAGTTCAAGATATCGAAACAACCAACACTGAGGACATGAACTATATTGGGAGGCAAGGAAATCCTTATGGGGGCGGATATCGCCCAGGTTCTCATGACCACCCTGGTTTTAGACTGAGTGACCCTAGTGGGGGTTTTTGACAAAGTGATTCAAACGGTGGAGAGAGACCGAGAAAAACTGGTGAATTCATGCCTCACTTCAATAAGTCCGGTGGTTGGGAAGCAGCCATGGATAAAATGAGCTCAACTGTGACCGATACGGTCAATCAACTTACGAAATCCATGACTGAGCTGAATACAAACTTCACCACATATTTTCAGAAGAATGATACAAGACTGACCAATCAAGAAGCCTTAGTGCAGAATCTATCGCACCAAGTGGGACAGATTGCAGAACAAGTGTCAGCCCATCCTCCAGGAGGATTGCCAAGTAATACTGAGAAGAATCCGAATGACGTGAATGCAATCATGACTAGATGCAGAAAGGAACTACCTGGACCAGTTATACCATCTGTTCAGGAAGAATCATAAAGTAATTAGCAGCAGAACGCAGCAGAATCTGGAGAAAAATAGGGGCCGGTAAACCGGGACACTACTCCGGTAAATTGGGAGTCTGAAAATTCAGCAGACAAGCGAGCGAGCGCGCGACAGACAAAGAAGTAAGTCTTCACGAACTGTAACTATTAATCCTGCTACTTTACCCTATCCCCCTAGGAATATAAGCTTAATAATGATGATGCACGTTATAAGAAGTTCATAGAGATGTTTAAAAAGTTGCAAGTGAATATACCTTTGGTAGAAGCTCTAGCCGGAATGCCAGAGTATGCAAAGTTCTTGAAAGAAGCAATTTCTACCAAAAGAAAGTTATTAGACCTTGAGACTATTTGCTTTAACGAGGAATGTGATTGCCAAAATAGTGACGACCAACCTTAACCGGCAGAGTACCGGGTCGGAAGCACTATAGAGATGAGCAAGGTCGTATCCCACGAGGAATCAATCGAATTCCAAAGTCGTTTTTGGACTTAGTTTAAGTCAATCACGATGTTTCAAGTTCAATTACACTAAAACGAAATACAAACTAAGGATACTAAAGAGAAAAATAAACATAGCCAAATCATGATCCAACTGAATACTCTCACCCTTCTAATTGACTATCTCGGGAACGAGCTTTACCAACCAACCATCCTAAAATTTATATTGACTCATTCATGGGTGCAAACTCCTAAGATAGTACTAGACGCCATGCAACAACCTAGCACCCTTTGCCCGGTTCAACAGTCCGCCTTTAAGAATTTAATTGACCGAAACAAGATTAACGCACTAGATTTGCCCGATTTCACAACCGATTGACCTCACTCCCTAATCAATCTAAACAACTCAGTTGATTATAAAGAATGATCTTAAAACCCCTTTTCCCACACCCCTTCGCAACATACATTTATAAAAGTGGTGTGTTTGTTCATGAACTAGGTGTACAGTCTAATTCAAGCATTAAAAACAATTTTTAAGACATGAATTCGTCAAAATAACAACAATTAAGCACTACCCATTCCCAGTTTCATCAATTAGAGGGAGATTTCTTCAAATTTCACATGATTTAGCTATGTAGATGTTTAGCTACTCATAATAATGAAAGGAACAAGAATCAAAGAGGAAATCAAAGCCATAAAACAAGAAAAGAGATGATTTTCGTTACCAAAATGCAGAAAAATTGGAATTACATCAATCTTCATCCACACCCATTGTCACTTGGGGAAGAAGAAGACTCCAAAATGCCAAAAACCAACAAAGAGAGCTAGAATCTAAGCTAAATTGTGTTTAATCTAAGAGAAAGAGTGAAAGAATAGCTAATCTAAAAGAGAAAAGGGAAGAAAATCGGCCTAAAAGAGTCCTAATTATGTCTAGGTATCAGTTTTTCTAAAATGGGGGTGAAAACAAATCTATTTATAAGTGCCCAAAAATGTGCAGGAAAAGTGATTTTGGCGCGCCCCAAAACTGGTTCTGTGATTCACGGAGCTCTCTGTTCCAACTTGGCATGCCCCAAAGTCTTGGCGCGCGCCAAAATTTCAGACGAGATACACCTTCGATGTCTGGAAATATCTTTGCGCGCCAGTAGAGTCTCGATTTGAGTCAAAATGCGTTGGAAAGCTCATTCAATTATCTACAACTTTTATGAAGACTACAAGTCCAGAAAATGCATGTATCTGGGAGAAAATTGCAGATAAAGTGAACAAATGGTAAAAGAACCAACCACCTTTGATCCGTTTCCATCCCCAGGTTTCGGTTTTGCCATTCTAAGTCTCATGCCTCATCTTCCGGGCATACGAGTCACCTATTTCCTGCATTTCCATAGCACAATATACCAAGTATAATCCCGAAAGATAAATAGGGCTCGAATAGGGCCAAAACACCATAAAATGATAAGGTTTTCCATCAATTTGATGGATTACCTCTAAGTAAGTGCTCAAAGCATTTTTACCTTATAATCGGTCTAAAACCACCCAAAACAAGCCAAGAGTGTCATAAATGGGGGCTAAAACATGCACCAAAACATAGTAAAGTTGACTCTCATCAACCACCCCCACTTAGTGTTTGCTCGCCCACAAGCAAAATAAGCGTTTTAAAAGAATCCAAAGAGTCAACGTTACACGCGTAGGTCAAGCCAATCACATACCAAAGATAACCGACAAGTAAGTGAGTAAATGCATAAAACTTAACCATACCTGTATCGAGAAAACGGGATGTGTGTGTGTGAATAGCTTCTCCTACATTTACCACGGTTCACCGGTTTGAATTATGGATGCTAGGTTATTGCGACTACACCATAGGCTCATACTTCATAAGCATCTCCACTAATCGGGGCCAACCGAGGCTAAGCAAGGTCGAGTAGGACTTGAAAGGTTGTAATGTTAGGCTAAGGACGGGGCTAACCGAAGGGAATTTATGGGGAGTAAACAACAAAGAGATAAACACGAGCAAGCTTAATCATAGGGTGTACCAACACAAAACATAGCTAGCTCTACCCTTCTCTAGCTCAAAAAGACTACAGAAACATGATTTATAAAGTAAAGTGCCATATGATACCATGTTTCATGTACCATATCACAAGGACTCATCCCAACACCAACATCACATAATATATCAATACATAAGTCCTAAACTTTTGGCTTTCTTTGACTCAACCTTTATTACACTTTTCAATACTTTATTTGCAAGGTTTCTTTGATTTTTTTTCTTTTTTGAACTTGAATTTTTATTAGGTTTGAGTCAAAGGCCATCACATACACATAAAATGAATCGAGCTCCTACCCTCCAAATCATGAAATAGCTCGTAAAACACACCAACTCCAATCAAGAATACAAACCACTCTACCACCCCACACTTGCCTAAGCAAGTGTGATAAAATGAAATGATTAAGCTCAACTCGTAGGGTGTTCAAGGGAATATAGACCACGAATAAGGCTCAAGGTTGGGAAATTACGGGCTAAAAACGAACGGCTAAGTGTCGGATGGGGGTCTAACCATCCTACCAAGGCTTAGAGGGGTTACTGTGGAATATGTTATGGGATGGCTATTTGGCTCTAGTTAGGTCAAAGAATCGCCATAACTGTCATCCCAAACTATACCAAGGTCGGCCTTTCTATTTCGTCTCGAAGTTAATGGTATGAGTTCTAGGTAGCCGAATTGTGCCTAAGTCAACCATAATCGGTCATTAGTTACCATGGTTTATGAAATTAAAGCTATACGTGCGTGAAATCCCATCTCCAAGATAAGGTAGTAAGCCAAGTAACATGCATTCAAACATTCACTAAACCGTTTATCCTATCAATGTGAAGGCTCAACAAACGAATGCAACATCAAAATTGTGGAAAATTTTAAAAAATGCTCAAATTTTACTAAATAGGTGACCAAACGATAAGCATACAACACTTTGGCCAGAAAAACAATGAAGCACATATCAAAGCTAAGCCTACCACCCCCCACTTTAAATGCAACACTGTCCCCAGTGTGTGAATGATAAAGAGAAAGGGCTTAGCTCAACCCGGCAAAGGCGCGAAAGAATGCATGTGACATATCCATGAAGCTCCATCTCGAATATCTAAATCCATGAAACCAAGAAACACGAAAACTCATGCACGGGGTACAACCCTCGTGCTCCAAAGCAAACAATAGATATCGAGAAATAAGAAAAATAATCAATGTCACATACACTATCATAGTATAACCGAAGGTACCAAACTCGAATCACATGAGATGAAAAGATAATTAAAAGAGAAACAATCATCCATGTATAAAATAAGGGCCAAAACGGGTCAAAGTGATACCAATCCAAGTCCGGTCAAGGGATCAAACGGGAATTTTCCACTCGAGAGCTCTTATCCTAGGCCAAAATTCTCCACTCTTTTACTTAAGACTCACTCGTACTACTACCAAACAAAGAAAAAGTGGGTTGCCTCCCACAAGCGCCTTTGTTTTACGTCATTGGCTTGACTTATTAAGAAACTAAAGGAAAAGCAACAAAACACGAGTGGAATGAAAGAAAAAAAATTGCACATATTTTTCTAAATAGCCTCAAGAACATGGCAATTTAAAAAAAAACTTTCATCTACTTTTATTTAGAACAAAGATAAAACATCTACCTAAAACATTCTAAGTTTAAAGTCCTTAGTTCGACTTTCTACCTGCGACAATGCTAAGGATAGTTATACCAAATGAGAGCAAACCGTTGCGCCTCCCTACACAAATCAAAAGAATTGAGCATACCCTTAAAATAGAGCAAGAAAAACAAGAGGCTCAATCCCCACCACCATGATTGGTTCAAGAAATTTACCATGCAACTCAATGAATTCAACTTCCCCGAATGAGAGCATATGCCAAGTATCAAAGATTCAAACACCAAGAAATAACATTTTGGCTCAACCACAACATCAACATATTCAATGTGATCCACCACCATAACTTTTTCAACAAGGTTCAAAGGAGAAGGAATAAATGATTCACTAGTATCATGATTCGTACCTTCTCCATAACACTCGTGATGGGTGATTACCTCAAGAGTCGACGGTGGAGAAAATATAATATCATCATTTTTAGCACTCATCTCAACATTCCTCTTCACAATCAATTGCTCTACCCGGTTCTCCAAGTTCTTTATTGCCGATTGAAGATTAGTAAATGTGTTGTTGGAACTAGTCCGAAGATCCCTCAACTCACAGCTTTGCTCTTCTATCTCACGGCCTTGCTCTTCTATCATACGGCCTTGCTCTTGCAAAGTCCGGCCTTGATCTTGCAAAGTCTCATTGATTTTCTCCAAGAGGATGTCGGTTGAGCTCTTTTGTGGAGGAAGAGGTATTTGTGGAGGTTGAGCATATTGAAAATAGGCACCGGGGTGTTGAAACTGAGAACTTGAAGGACTCTCCCACTCATTGTTGTATGGTGATGTGCATGGGTTGAATTGATAATATGGTTGGAATCCAAAACCCATAGCACCGAAATTAAAGCTTCCAAATGAGAAGGGAGGAGAGCCCTCATGGCCATACGAATCCATACACTGCGATTCAAGGGAAAAACAAGAACACAATCACGGTATCTAGTCACCACCACTACCGTAGTAGATGGTGTGACTCTTCAACAAAAAACCAACATAAAAAAAACAAAATAAATAAAACAACCTAAGCCTAAGTCTTCAAATGACTTAAGAGGTATCGATTAATTCCCCGGCAACGGCGCCAGAAAACTTGATTGCCAAAATAGTAACGACCAACCTTAACCGGCTGAGTACCGGGTCGGAAGCACTATAGAGATGAGCAAGGTCGTATCCCACGAGGAATCAATCGAATACCAAAGTCGTTTTTGGACTTAGTTTAAGTCAATCACAATGTTTCATGTTCAATTACACTAAAACGAAATACAAACTAAGGATACTAAAGAGAAAAAGAAATATAGCCAAATCATGATCCAACTGAATACTCTCACCCTTCTAATTGACTATCTCGGGAACGACCTTTACCAACCAACCATCCTAAAACTTATATTACTCATTCATGGGTGCAAACTCCTAAGATAGTACTAGACGCCATGCAACAACCTAGCACCCTTTCCCCGGTTCAACAGTCCGCCTTTAAGAATTTAATTGAACGAAACAAGATTAAAACCCCTTTTCCCACACCCCTTCGCAACATACATTTATAAAAGTGGTGTGTTTTTTCATGAACTAGGTGTACAGTCTAATTCAAGCATTAAGAACAAGTTTTAAGACATGGATTCGTCAAAATAACAACAATTAAGCACTACCCATTCCCAATTTCATCAATTAGAGGGAGATTTCTTCAAATTTCACATGATTTAGCTATGTAGATGTTTAGCTACTCATAATAATGAAAGGAACAAGAATCAAAGAGGAAATCAAAGCCATAAAACAGGAAAAGAGATGGTTTTCGTCACCAAAATGCAGAAAAATTGGAATTACATCAATCTTCATCCACACCCATTGTCACTTGGGGAAGAAGAAGACTCCAAAATGCCAAAATCCAACAAAGAGAGCTAGAATCTAAGCTAAATTGTGTTTAATCGAAAGAATAGCTAATCTAAGGGAGAAAAGGGAAGAAAATCGGCCTAGAAGAGTCCTAATTATGTCTAGTATCGCTTTTTACGAAATGGGGTGAAAAAATCTATTTATAAGCGCCCAAAAATGTGCGAAAAAGTGATTTTGGCGCCCTAAAACTGGTTACTGTGATTCTGGGAGCTCTATGTTCCAACTTGGCGCGCCCCAAAGCCTTCGGCGCGCGCCAAAATTCCTGGACAGATACACCTTTAGTAATCTGGAAATATCTTTGCGCGTAGAGCTCCGATTTGAGTGATTCAAAATGCGTTGGAAAGATCATTCAATTATCTACAACTTTTATGATGACCAAAAGTCCATAAAATGCATGTATCTGGGAGAAAAGTGCAGATAAAGTGAACAAATGGTAAAAGCACCAACCACCTTTGATCCGTTTCCATCCCCAGGCTTCAGTTTCGCCATTCTAAGTCTCATGCCTCATCTTCCGGGCATACGAGTCACCTATTTCCTGCATTTCCATAGAATAATATACCAAGTATAATCCCAAAGATAAATAGGGATCGAATAGGGCCAAAACACCATAAAATGATAAGGTTTTCCATCAATTTGATGGATTACCTCTAAGTAAGTGTTCAAAGCATTTTTACCTTATAATCGGTCTAAAACCACCCAAAAAAAGCCAAGAGTGTCACAAACGGGGGTTAAAACATGCACCAAAACATAGTAAAGTTGACTCTCATCAGAATGCTCAACAATTTTTCAACGCAAACTGCCTCCCAAGTGTAAAGATCCTGGGATCTTCCTCATACCATACACAATTGGAGGAGTATGCCTAAACAAAGCATTGTGTGATCTTGTAGCCAGTGTCAATCTAATGTCACTCTCCATCTTTCATAAATTAGGTATGAAAGAGTTAAATGAAACATCTATAACCCTTTAATTAGCAGATAGGTCTATGAAGCAACCGTGTGGAGTGGTGGAGGATGTTTTGGTAAAAGTTGATAAGTTTGTATTCCCTGTGGATTTTGTGGTGTTAGACATGGAAGCTAACCACGATGTTCCATTGATCTTAGAAAGACCTTTCCTAGCCAGGAGCAAAACATTGATAGATGTTCATAAAGGTGAGCTGATTCTGAGAGTGAATGAGGAAAAAGTAGTGTTCAATGTGATGAATTCCATAAGATATGCTCAAGATGAAGGAGAAGCATGCTACATGCTAGATGCCATAGACGAACTTGTAATGGAATTATATCAGCAAGTTGCACTAGACCCTGAAGTAGCTGAGACTTTACTCCTGAAGGATGAGGAAAGTTATGAGGAAACCTAGCATGGGTGTAGTGAAAGTCAAGTGCGAGAAATAGATCCTATATCTTCTGTGGATTTATGAGGAACCGTTCATAGACCTTCGTGGCACAAGTTCTTTGACTTACAATTAACTGGTAAGTTGTTAAGATCATCGCTAGAAGAACCACCAAAGAACTTAACATTGAAACCTTAGCCATCTCATCTGAAGTACGTGTACTTACAAAATTATACTCTCCCCCTTATAATTTCAGCATCATTATCACCTTTAGAGGAGAAGAAACTTTTAAGAACTGAGAGAGAATAAGGAAGCGTTTGGGTGGACAATTGCAGACATTAGAGGAATAAGCCCATTAGTGTGCATGCATAAGATCTCTGTAGACCCTGAGAAGAAAGTGGTAGCACAACCTCAAAGGAGGTTGACGCCACAACTAAAGGATGTTGTTAAGGAAGAGATCATAAAGATGTTGGAGATAGGAATCATTTTCCCAATTGCAGACAGTGAGTGGGCAAGCCCGATTCATGTGGTGCCCAAGAAAGGAGGACTCACTATCCAACCTAATGAGTTTGACGAGTTCATCCCTGTGAGACTAATTACTGGACATCCAGTTTGCATAGACTTCAGGAAACTGAATGATGCAACTCGTAAAGATCATTTTCCCCTACCATTCATTGATCAAATGTTGGAAAGATTAAGAGGTCATGCATTTTATTGTTTCTTAGATGGATATTCTGGTTACTATCAGATCCATATTTCCCCCGAGGACCGCGAGAAAACAACTTTCATATGTCCTTATGGAACTTTTGCGTACAATCGCATGCCTTTTGGGTTATGTAATGCACCAACAACATTCCAAAGGTGCATGATGTCATTATTTGTGGACATGGTGGAGGATTTTCTAGAGATTTTCATGGATGATTTCTCTGTATTTGGAGATAGCTTTGATAAATGCTTGGACAATTTGAGTAAAGTGCTAAAGAGATGTGAAGAGACCAACCTTGTACATAACTGGGAAAAATGCCATTTCTTGGTTACAGAAGAAATAGTTTTGGGTCATAAGATTTCAAAGAAAGGAATGGAAGTTGATAGAGCAAAGATAGAAGTGATAGAAAAGTTACCCCTTCCAACGAACTTAAAGATGTTGCGAGCCTTTCTTGGCAACGCAGGATTTTATAGGAGGTTTATTAAGGACTTCTGTAAAGCTTCTAGACCTTTGACTGAATTACTTACAAAAGATGTACCTTTTGTGTTTGGAGAAGAGTGCAAGAAAGCATTCAACACATTGAAGCGAATGCTTATAACCGCCCCAATTCTGGTAGCCCCAGATTGGAACAAACCTTTTGAGATTATGTGTGATGCAACCGACACGGCAGTCGGAGCAGCCCTGGGACAAAGGGAGTATAAAATCTTTAAGCCTATCTATTACGCCAGTCGTACCCTTAACAGTGCCCAAAGAAATTATGCAACCACATAGAAGGAACTCTTAGCTGTCATATTTGTGTTTGACAAGTTTAGACCTTATCTAATAGGATCGAATGTCACTGTATTCACTGGCCATGCAGCTTTGAAATACCTTCTAACCAAGCAAGACTGTTAAGATGGATTCTACTCTTACAAGAGTTTGATGTGGAAATAAAAAATATAAAGGGATCTGAGAACCAGTGGTGATCACTGTCGGATTAACTTTGTTTGGAAGAAGAGCAACCGATCGAGATCAAGGAAAGCTTTCTGATGAACAACTTTTGCCGTCTCGGTGGTAGCTCGAGTAGAATCTCAGTCCCGATATCATACATCAAAAGTGGGAAGGTATACCCTTGGTTTGCTAACATTGTCAATTATTTAGCAGGAAAGTACCTACCACCAGAATTCAATAATGCAGATAAGAAGAAGTTTTTAACGTATCTGAAGTATTATCATTGGGACGATCCCTACTTATACAAATTGTGCCCTGATGCCATTCTCAGGAGATGCGTCCATGATGATGAGATTCCAAGTATTTTGCACATGTGTCATGCTAGAGAAGCTGGAGGTCACTATAGGCCAGACAAGACATCAGCAAAGGTACTGCAGTGTGGATATTATTGGCCAAAAATTCATAAATCTGCTTACGAGTTTACAAGATCCTGTCATTCCTGTCAAATGACCGTAATATTTCTAAGCGAAATGAGATGCCACTGCAGAGTATCTTAGAAGTGGAGGTATTTGATGTATGGGGAATTGATTTTGTTTGGCCATTCACATCGTCAAAATCAAATCGTTACATCCTGGTAGCAATCGATTATGTTTCCAAATGGGTGGAAGCGGTAGCTTCACCTACTAATGATGCCAGGGTTGTCCTGAGATTTCTTAAGAAAAACATTTTGACGAGGTTTGAAGTGCCCAGAGCCATAATTAGTGACGGGTGGAGTCATTTTTGTAATAGGTTGTTTGAGAAGTTGATGATGAGATATGGGGTTAGACATAAGATTGCAGCAGCATATCACCCCCAGACAAGTGGACAAGTAGAAGTCATGAACAAGAAATTAAGAGGATTTCAGAGAAGACTATGAATCCCACAAGGAAAGATTGGTCTTTGAAATTAGATGACGCTCTTTGGGCGAACAGAACAGCTTACAGGACCACGATTGGGATGTCACCATATATGATAGTGTTTGGAAAAGCATGTAATTTACCGGTAGAACTCGAGCACCGAGCGTTGTGGGCTACGAGGTTTCTAAACATGGATGAGGATTTAGCCGGTGATAAAAGAATGCTAGAGTTGAATAGATTGGAAGAGTTTAGACTTCAAGCGTATGAGAATGCTAGGATTTACAAGGAAAGAACGAAACGCCTGCGTGATAAGAAGATTCTGAACCGCACATTTCAAGTGGGAGATAAAGTGCTGGTGTACAACTCGCGTCTTCGTCTTTTTCCTGGGAATTTGAAGTCTAGATGGTATGGACCACATGTAGTCACAAAAGTCTACAATTCAGGTGCATGTGAAGTTAGACATGAATACTCTGGGCAAACTTTCACAGTTAACGGCCACAGGCTGAAACATTACCTATAGCACAAGTATAACCCTGAATTGGAAGTCTTTGCGTTGGAAGAACCGGAATATAAATAAAGGAGCCCTATTAATACAGTGGAGATGGCGGCTATAAACTCAAAACTATTTCTAAACCCTTATTTTTGCTTTTGTTTATTTTATTTTAAGTCAATAAAGTAGCATGACAATCGCAAGGTTTTTTTTCATCACATATATCTTCAGTCACCTGGCTAGAGATATATGTGGTTTTTGCCTTCATGATTCTCATGTGATACCCTCGTAAAAGTTTTCGCGTCTTGCTTAGGCCAACAACGGAATAAAATGGCTTAAACTGTTTTTGCGCATTCCTCCGGTATGCACAATTACCGCCACCTTATTTTATTGTAGCCTTTCGCATGTTACTCACAGTTTTTGGAAGAATTTTGGACAGCAGTTAACAACTTGGAAGTGGAATAACCTAGGAGCTAACAATTCTGCTCCGGGATTCGTTTTGACTCAGCCAACATTTCCAGCGCTAAGTACCTTTTCCTTTCGTTATTATTAGTCATTGGGGACAATGTCTATAATAAGTGGGGGGTAGGCGTCTTAGCTAGTTAATCGAAAAAGGGAATATTTTTGAAATTTAAACACTGTTTTAACCTTGCTTATTACACGTTTTTGAGTAAGAAATCGGTAGAAATGGAGCCCAAGTTCAATTTGAATTGAGCTATAGCATATTCAATTTAGTATGGAAGAACGAGCATATGTTGTGTTGCGTGAAGTAGTAACTTATTAATTATTATTCTATAATTGCAATCAATATTTGAGCACATAATCTGAGTGAGAAGTGTTTAAGAGTAGATGATGAGTTTTTTAACCGGGAATTATTATTTGTCTGTCTATATACTTTATCAAATTGTTGTAAGACAAGGGAAGCAACTTGGATGACGAAAGGTCACCGGGACAAACGGACTTGTGAGAGAAAGAGAAAAAAAGTGAGGAAATCTGCCAAGAAAAGAAAAAGAAAAAAATATAAATGCAAAAAAGGTAGTGAGGGAAGCGAACTCGTGTAAAAAGGGCACGACCCTCTTATAAAAAGAAACAATGATGACTTAAGAGAGATGCTCAGTCCCCGAGTCCGCCCGACCCAATTGCGGTACCATGTTGTGTAACCAATTCTGAAGACAAGATGAGCGAGTGTATGCACAGGTAAGTTAAGATGTGTGGTTAATACAACTTGATTCTTCTCACGAATGCACTACACGACTGATTCATCATACGACACATTGATGCATGATAAGTAGTGATTAATGGGGAGCTTATGGAATGTGGCTTAATGTATGTTTCTGCAGGAAATCTTTATTGAATATGTGGTAGTTTATGGGGATTGTTCTTGGAGGTACATTCCGCCTTGATACTCTGCTCGCGGACGAGCAGAAGGCTAGTGGGGGGGTAGTTGATGACGGTTAAAATAGTCTATCCTAGGGCATCAATATTCTATCCATTATGAGCTAAAAATAGTTGTTTCGGCCTATATATACGAACCTATTGAGTTGAATAGCATATGTCGGGTTCATGAGTCGAGAAATCTGCACTTAGCGTTTATTTTCCCTATTTCGATATTATTTCGTGCATTATTTGATGATTTTGAGGATACGAAATATTGGGTTGAGTATGATGGACGAATCTGGAGTGGACTGGACGAAATGATTGGGCCTAGGGTATTCTAGAAGCATCCAAGTTAAGTTGGTTGAAGAAAAAAGACAAAATTACCCCCGGTAACCCGGGAGGCGGTGCCGACTTACCGAGGGTCGAGAAGCTTCCAAAACGCGTTTTCTTGGACGAGGGGTCGAACTAGTAGTTCCTAAGTCGGTTTAGATAGCTATAAATAAGAGGCTTCAACTTAGAACACAAATGTACAATTTTTGAGACATATATTATGCAATAAAAGTTCATAGTTCTTTATTTTATTTCTTTTATGAGTTACTCGGTCGAAGAGACGACGGAGTCGCCTCCTGAGGAGAGATCCGAGGAGATCTACGCCATCTTTGAGGTATGATTTTACTGTCTTTTCCAAGATGTAGATCTATCATTGTTCTATTCAACTAGTATGTTTTAATTTCTTATTTAGTTTATTTATGTAGTAGTTAGTTTATTTTACCCCATGTGTTATAGATCTGATTCGTTGGTGAAGAAATCATAAGATAGTATTTGCGTTCTTCAGATTTGCGACGGTCTATATCGCTAGATCTGATACCTAGTAAGCTACTAATTCATGATAATCGGCGCCAGCTACGTTGATCGATAGATTTAATTTACATGTTTTTAGCCTGATCAACTATTTGCATGTTATCGTAAATTAACATGAAGGACTATTAGTGAAGTGTTAATTAGGACATTATCTAGAATGGGCCCTAGGAACGTGCTGGTCAATGTCGACAGCTGTCTAGGCGGGTTTGCGGTATGAGTTAGCACTCAATATCGACAGCTCTAGTTCTTTATGCGTATGGGCTATTACGGACCAATTAAGGAGGGTAGCTTGCGTATTGATTGTCTACTGCCATTGTCGGAGTAGATAGGGTTAGGAGTTGTACCCGTGGTGAACAATGAATAAATTCACCAATGGGAGGGCTCATTGCATGTGTGGAGGAATAACTAATTACTCATAATTGAACTAATACCTTAAAAACTCTAGTTTGTTTCATTGAACTTGCATAATCTTGCTAGATGATTGTTACCAATTTTACTACTGTCTATATTATAGTTGGTCGTAGACCGTTATCGTGACAAGCTCAATCTTGATAATTATACATTCTTACGAGTCTCTGTGGGATCGACCTTGATTTGCCAGTACTCTACTACGATAGACCTAGTCCTATTGCTAGTAAGTGCCTTGCACGCGATCAAGCTACTAACAATGTCCCCTCGCATTTTGTTTTCAGATGTGTACAGTCCACAACTAAGATAGGCCGACAGTACATAAACCCCTCAATACTAGAACCCAAAGCCATGAAACAATACTTGAAACTGCCAAGCGCATCAGGAACAATGTCTGTGATGGTTCCAAAATTTTCTTTCTTCAACATGTAAAAGTAGGAGGGTAATTTAGAATATGACATTGTTACGTTTCCACCGATAAATTCCAAGGCTTTCTGTCTACATTGATACGCACATTAGTAATTAAGGTCTATGTTGAATGTTTTTTGGACCTCAGCTTGTAAAACTTTTGTCGTGATATCACTGCCAAGTTTTATAAGGCTATCCCTTACGAAATGACTATAGGTCCGGGCTTGGCTTGTCTATGATTGTCAGTTAATCGCTCCAATCCACAAGTGTGAGTTTCAGTGTACGCGATTATCTCAAAGTTCATGCAACGTTGTTCGTCCCTAGTGTCCACATTCGAATCAACAACCTTCCTACCGACAACCTTCCATTCGCATTGTTCCGAAGTATAACATCGTAGTTTTAACTTATCCTTATCAGACCTAACGAGTTTCCACATGTAGTCGTGTTTCAATGTGTGGTAACTCATTTTATCCTTCATATCCTCCTTGACACTATACTTTTTACCAATAAACAATACATATGGATTATCGGTGAGAAACGTCCCAGCACGTGGACATGGAGGAATTTGGGAAGGCTCCATTCGAGACCCGAAATGAACACCTCTATTGCGATTAATACTTGCCATACTAAATGTGTGACCAGTGTCAGGGTTCTGTTCCAAAGGTGCTGTTAGATAACTCATGAAAGATCCGCCGATAGTGAGGCCCGCTTGCATCGGTGCTTGCATCGTTGTTTGCGTAAACTGCTGGCTTGTTCCATCTATGTGGACATTATGACTAGTCTGACCAAAATTATTCCGACATGTCCCAGCTTCAGTCACTGGTTCACGCCTCCTACCACTAGGTTGCTGGCTATACGGTGTGTGGGTCGTTTGAACTACATTTTGCCGAGACGATGAGCGAAAAATTCACCCACTAAAAATACATTTATAAAGACTCGCAACTGTGGGTAAACCAACTCTCTAACTGGCAGAGTACCAGGTCGATTGCTAGGATAGCTACACAGAGTACGAGGTCGTCCCCCAAGAGAAATGTGGTTGTGAGTACCAAAGCGAACGTGTTTCTTAGTCTAGGCGATCAAAGTTGTTGGTTATGTTTGTTATAGCTAAAACAGAAAATAAATATTATTCTAACGAGTTTAACTAAGTGCTTAAAAAGCATAGCCGAGCCACGATCCAACAGGTTATTTCCCCACAGGAAAAACTTGATAAGGAGTGTGTTTAAACCAACCTACCTTTCCACAGTATTTTAACGACATCCACGGGTGCCAACTCCTAATTCTGGTGTTAAGATCTGAACAACTCTCACTCAACACCCTATGTGAAGTTAATTAATTTTCCCTTTAGAAAACCGATTAACCTAACATGATTACGCTCTTTGAGTCGCTCGAACAACGATGACAAACCTCTGTATTGGAAACGGTCCTAACAACTAGGCCGAATCTACGCAACGATCCCAAAACCCCTTTTCCCACATCTCACCGCAAAATGCATTTATAGGTTCGATGTGTGTGACAGTGGACTAGATGATCAATCTAATTCAAAGACGTTTAGAATAAGTTTTAGGACGTGGATTAATCATTAAAACATTATATTACGTGCTACACAACTCCCATCTAGCCTCCGAGGTCAATTTTACCCGTTTTCACATAATTCGGCTATGTTGAGTTTAACTACTCATATTAACTTGAAAATAACAACGAAAAACAAAACGAAAAGAAAACAAAACGAAAAAGATAACTACAATTATATAGATATACGTATAGATATATATATAGATATATATATAATATACGTATATATATATATATATTTATACTAATTTATACTAATTGCATAAAATGAAATAAACATAAAAGAAAGAACGGAATTGAAATTATATTAAAAGCGATAACTAATGGGTTATTACAATCACATTATAACTACATAATTATATAATTATAGGCCCCCCATAATTTAAAAGAAAGAAAAAGGAGAAGAAGAGAGGAGAAATGGGAGAGAGAGAGGCAAACGATTAATCTGCTCACGATCCCCTATTTATAGAAAATAAGTTGAAGCCGGACCGGGCGGAAAGATCCGGACCAGGCCGGTCAAAATGATTACATACATCTCCCTTATTCACCAAATCTTCGAATATAAATTTATATATTGGAATAAAACTTCTAAAATTCATATCTTGAGTTGTAGGTCTCCAATGATTATGATTCAAACGTCAAAATTAAGCTCTCGGAAAATTCTTCAACTTTCATGAAGGACACTTCTTCAGAAAACGTCGTTTTGATGAGCCATTCCCATTACGTGTCGTTTGCGACATTTTCCTTAATATAAATCAATTAGCCACTTGACCACCATTTGAGTTGTAGAAGTCCGATTGACTTGATTCAAAATCCATTGGAAAGCTTTCTTGAAGATATACAACTTTCATGAAGGATTCTTCTTCAGAAAACGCCGTTTTGATGAGCCATTCGTATGTCGTGTCGCGTTTTGGGATTTTTACTATTACGAATCGATTAGCCACTTGGTCATAACTTGAGTTGTAGACCTCCAATTAACATGATTCAAAATGCGTTGGAAAGCTCTATCAAAGATCTACAACTTTCATTAAGGCCACTTCTTCAGAAAATTCCGTTTTAATGGGCCATTGGTTCGTCGAAGATATAAATCGTTAGTGACACTCTGAACCACCGATCCACTTGACCTTTTAAGCTTGTGGCACACTCTTATATCCCTAAAAACACCTCTTTTAGGCCTCAAAACGTGTCGTTACTCGGGATTTTGGTTAACCTATAATTACGCAATAAACCACCAAAATACCAAACGTAAATCCGACCACGACACACACGTTTACTAAACGGTACAAAAAACTATAAAAACACGCTAAAAATACGATATTTTATATAATAACTACTACTAACATATTTAGATGAAACATAGGAATTAATGACTCGAATCGATATAAAAATACTCAAAATGATATCGAAAACGGGTTGAAAAGTTATAAAAATAACGGTGAATTTTTCCGTTATCACAACCCCCACTTAGCTTTTGGTCGTCCCGAACAAAACAAGCGATAAAATAAAATGAATGAGGAAAAATTCATGAAGATGTAAAATATAAAGGCCAATCTGATGATGTAACCAATCGAATCATAACCACACGTTAACCTTAATATAAATGTATAACAGAGTGTGTGTGTGATGGCCTTTTCAATTTCCACTATCCTCTCTTGAATAATTCAAGCAAACGCACAAATATCCATTCAGACAGTCCCTAATGACTTTCCTAGGTATAAGCGATATGATTCCACACAAAGTTCTCCTGTGTACTCATTTAGGATAATCCCTAAAGCATATCATTCGATTTATCTTTGGGGATAGTTAGAAGATAACTCTCTTTTTTTTTTTTTTTTTTTTCATAGAATACTAACATATCCGAACTCATTGCCAAAATCGACTATCTTTCAGGCGTCATGAGGTGAGATCGAATACATTAATACCCATCTAACTCTTCTTCTTTTTTTCTTTTTTTTTTTTTTTTTTTTTTTTTTTTTTTTATTTTTATTTTTTTTAAATTATGTGTAGCATATGCCTCATTCAACCAATAGGATGTTTAGTGATAACACCCTAGCTGGACTACTATCATCAGGCAGTCGGGAGCTTTTAAACCTCATAGTGATATAGGACGTTTCGTGATAACCCCCTACTGCACTCAAATCATTGGTAGCTACAACCGACATATAGTTTATCTTATTTTGACATTCTTTCTATCACATTCAAACCTTCAGATATTCACAAGACATGTTCGAAGTTAGGTACTAAGTTACTGCTATTTCTAGGATAAACCACTAGAATACTGAATGGGTACAATTTAAAATTTTCGCTTCAATATCAAAGGCTTATGTGAAGAAATTCATGTTACACAAATAAATTTAGGCTAAAATGCACTTACGGTTCACATTGGTTATACATATCCAAATTGATCATTACATCTTAAAATCCATGAAATATATACCTTATACAGATTATTTTAATCAACTCATTTATGCTCGAAAAAAAAAATCCAAAAACTAAGGGTTTAAACACTTACTGCCATTTCTATACCAACCATACTCTACCCCCCACTTACGATTTTGCATTATTCTCAGAGTGTAAATGAGATAGAGAGGAAGACTTAGCTTATAAACCAGGCAGAAAGGTGTTATCGAATCCCGTAACAGCCATGAGAAAGCACATCCCGAATCCCTGTACCAAAACAACCAAAACAAAGCCAACACGGGACATGGTCCTCGTGCCAAAGTATGTAATAGGGATATGGGAATAATAAGAAAATGGCCCTGTTACGTCAGAAAACTCGATAGCATATCACATAATAGCTTTAGATGGAAAAATAACCTTAACGGGTAAAACACAGAACATCTAAGCATATACGTATTATAGAAAGTATCACAAGAGCATATATCACAGTCAAGTCAGCTATTCTTAGTTTCATTTTTATTACACACAGTTTTATTAAAGCGGGAATACTCACCACTCTACTACAACGACTAGAAATTTGAAACAGACTAGATCATGAAATGTAATGTAGTGAGTCTTTTATACCCGAGATCCTCGAGGGTTCAATAACCTAAGTCCAAGAAATGATACATTTGAATTTTTATCTTTTTCTCCATCGGGATTTTCGGATAACCACCTAATCATTCCCTCTTAATGAAATTCAAACATTCATCCTGAGACTTGGTTGTGCTTTGTGTTCATCTTTCATACTGATTCTACATTTCATTAAGACTAGTCTTATTCAAATTATTTATTTAACGGGCTGCCTCCCGGTGGCGCTTTTGTTTAACGTCGTTTGCTCGACTAAATTAGTATTTACAAGTTATCAACCAAAATCGAACTTAAGAAGATCAATAGCTTAAGAAAAATTAACAATCGAGAACCAAAGAAATTAAATTGTCTAGAAGCGTTACCTCGTTTGGCTCTCGATGCCATCTCCCCAACCAAAAAATCTTCTTTTATCGATCGTCGAACCATCTTCTTTTGAAAACTCCCATAAAGCTCATCCATTGGGAGTACACAAAGCGGACATGAGAAAATTCATCCTCACAGAGTGGGCGAATGTAGTAATCCGGGACCAACATATCTACTATTACCAACTCTCCCAAAGTGGCTTTACTAAAGATGGCCAATCAATCTCTCGCCTCCTCTAACTCTATCATCTCCAAATCTTGCACTTTTTCTTTGCAAACTGAATTATCAACCTCATTCTCACCCTGAACTTTTTCGGTGATAACATTTTCATCCCTAACCACCTCACATGTCTCTTGCTTCTTTCACATACCTCACTAATTCAATCAATTCCCCACCTTGTCTTGAAGATTTCTTATGGCGGAGTCGGTGATTTACCTTGAACTCCTGCATGTCCAACGATCGCTCTTCCAAGATCTGGTTCAATCGCTCGAGTTGCTCTGTTGACCTGGTCGGTGAATTCTTCTTGTGGCATGGGGAAAACGATCGTATTGACTTTGATATATTGGAGGTGAGTAGCGATCCTCTTGCCATTCCGGACAATCGATCGGTGGTGAATCTGTTGAAGCTATCAACATCTTGAGTATGAACACCATAATCTGATAAGCACCAGGTTCGAATAACCCTCATAATATCGTGGCTTTCATAACTCGAATAACCATAATTTTGGTCCTGGTATGCATTTGGGCAATTATAGGACCAAGAACCCCGGTTATTCTGCTTTGCTGATATTGAGGTTGAGGCACGAATCGCTGATGATAACATTGTTCCGGTGCACATGGTTGGTAGGAATATTGTTGTTCGGTGAGTAGTTTTGATTGAAAAATCTATCCATTTAAACTCAATCTGCAAGATCTCGTAAAACAACAGGAAAACAATAAAATTCTTTTTTTTTTTTTAGTTTTTTTTTTTTTTTTTTTTATAAAACCTAGGCCCAAGCCTTCGGTTCACTTACAAGATATCACAACAATATCACACATTTCCCGGCAACGGCGCCAATTTTTTGATGAGCGAAAAATTCACCCACTAAAAATACATTTATAAAGACTATGCAATCGTGGGTAAACCAACTCTCTGGCGGCAGAGTACCAGGTGTCGATTGCTAGGATAGCTACAGAGAGTACAGGTCGTCCCAAGAGAAATGTGGTTGTGAGTACCAAAGCGAACGTGTTTCTTAGTCTAAAGCGATCAAAGTTGTTGGTTATGTTTGTTATAGCTAAAGCAGAAAATAAATATTATTCTAACGAGTTTAACTAAGTGCTTAAAAAGCATAGCCGAGCCACGATCCAACAGTTATTTCCCACAGAAAAACTTGATAAGGAGTGTGTTTAAACCAATCTACCTTTCCACGATATTTTAACGACATCCACGGGTGCCAACTCCAATTACGGTGTTAAGATCTGAACAACTCTCACTCGAACACCCTATGTGAAGTTAATTAATTTTCCTTTAGAAAACCGATTAACCTAACATGATTACGCTCTTTGAGTCGCTCGAACAACGATGACAAACCTCAGTATTGGAAACGGTCCTAACAACTAGGCCGAATCTACGCAACGATCCCAAAACCCTTTTCCCACATCTCACCGCAAAATGCATTTATAGGTTCGATGTGTGTGACGATGGACTAGATGATCAATCTAATTCAAAGACGTTTAGAATAAGTTTTAGGGCGTGGATTAATCATTAAAACATTATATTACGTCTACACAACTCCCATCTCGTCTCCCGAGGGTCAATTTTACCCGTTTTCACATAATTCGCCATGTTGAGTTTAACTACTCATATTAACGAAAATAACAACGAAAATAACAAAACGAAAGAAAACAAAACGAAAAAGATAACTACAATTTATATAGATATACGTATAGATATATATATAGATATATATATAATATAATATATATATATATATATTTATACTAATTTATACTAATTGCATAAAATGAAATAAACATAAAAGAAAGAAACGGAATTGAAATTATATTAAAACGATAACTAGTGGGTTATTACAATCGACATTATAACTACATAATTATATAATTATAGGCCCCCATAATTTAAAAGAAAGAAAAAGGAGAAGAAGAGAGGAGAAATGGGAGAAGAGAGAGCAAAACGATTCATCCGCTTCCGATCCCTATTTATAGAAAATAAGTTGAAGCCGGACCGGGCGGAAGATCCGGACCAGGCCGGTCAAAATGATTACATACATCTCCCCTTATTCACCAAATCTTCGAATATAAATTTATATATTGGAATAAAACTTACAAATTTCATATCTTGAGTTGTAGGTCTCCAATGATTATGATTCAAACGTCAAAATTAAGCTCTCGGAAAATTCTTCAACTTTCATGAAGGACACTTCTTCAGAAAACGTCGTTTTGATGAGCCATTCCCATTACGTGTCGTTTGCGACATTTTCCTTAATATAAATCAATTAGCCACTTGACCACCATTTGAGTTGTAGAAGTCCGATTGACTTGATTCAAAATCCATTGGAAAGCTTTCTTGAAGATATACAACTTTCATGAAGGATTCTTCTTCAGAAAACGCCGTTTGATGAGCCATTCGTATGTCGTGTCGTTTTCGGATTTTTACTATTACGAATCGATTAGCCACTTGGTCATAACTTGAGTTGTAGACCTCCAATTAACATGATTCAAAATGCGTTGGAAAGCTCTATCAAAGATCTACAACTTTCATTAAGGCCACTTCTTCAGAAAATTCCGTTTTAATGGGCCATTGGTTCGTCGAAGATATAAATCGTTAGTGACACTACTGAACCACCGATCCACTGACCTTTTAAGCTTGTGGCACACTCTTATATCCCTAAAAACACCTCTTTTAGGCCTCAAACGTGTCGTTACTCGGGATTTTTGTTAACCTATAATTCTCGCAATAAACCACCAAAATACCAAACGTAAATCCGACACGACACACAATCGTTACTAAACCGGTACAAAAAACTATAAAAACACGCTAAAAATACGATATTTTATATAATAACTACTACTAACATATTTAGATGAAACATAGGAATTAATGACTCGAACTGATATAAAAATACTCAAAATGATATCAGAAACGGGTTGAAAAGTTATAAAAATAACGGTGAATTTTTCCGTTATCAACGTTCCAGCTTCATTCATAGATGCACACATTCTAGCCATATGTTGTTCACTGTAAGGTATGTGCAATGGATGACTAATCATATTTGCAATAAATCCCCAATCGTAGCCACGTTCACTTGACAAGTCAATGACTTGATCACCAAAAGTTGTAGGTTGGATGACAATTTCACGAGAGGCTGAGAGTGATGGAGTACGTACAACATGCTCACGGGAATTCCGATTACTATAAAGTTTGGGTGTAAAATCCTCAACCCCTCTATCATTTTCTCGAACTGTCGGTTCTTCATTTAAGTAAATGCGTTGTCATTCATGTCTTCCGAGTCATCATCAACAATAACCGGTTCAGCGTTAACGCACAGTTTGACGGTTTCTAGTCTAAGTAGATCATCAATGTACCCTAGCCATGTCTCATCATCCAAAACATCAATCGGCCCCTCGTATTTTTCATACAAAAGTTTCATGACCAATGTATTTTTTGATACATCAATTCCTACTTTTCCACACACTTTCTGCTCCACTTCATCCAATGTCATATCGGTTTTTACACGAATCAAATAAAATTTTCCTTTTTTATAAGACCATCTGCCGCTTCTTTCGTTGTATATCCACTCTACACCGAATTCAAACTTAACGGACACAATGTTGTTATCTGTGAAAGAATTATAAGTTTACATTAGTATACAGTGGAAATATGAATATAAAATAATATATAAACAATGAATATATAATATGTTTGTATATATGTCATCATATGTCTGTGTGATACACAATATGTAATAAGTACAAGTGTATATATATATTAAGAAGTGTGTGTGTGTGTGTTACAATGTTTTAGCACTACATATATATACACACACATTATTTTATATATATATATATATATATATATATATATATATATATATATATATATATATATATATATTTAATTATATATCAATTATAACTGGAATGTCGTTGTTTTGTGTTGTGTTGTGTTGTGTTGTGTTGTAACGTTAGGGGGGTAAGAGAAAAAGAGAATAGTGTTTTACCAATGTCATAGAATACTTGATGATGACAAGGGAGAACAAATGCCGGACGGAGCCGGCAGAACAGAACTTATATTTTCAATCTAACGGGTCCCTCACTTCCAGCTGAGGATTTACCAGGCTGCTGGGGACAGGAAAAGATGTTCTATTGAGCAGACCTAATGAAACCTACCAAGAGCCTCAATACAAAGCCTGGGGATTAGGCATGACCCAGCGGATCAGAAGGAATCGAAAACACCCTAGGGAAAGCATGCAATTCTAAGAACCTCATCAGGCCGAGGCTTACCATGGAATTCAGTTCGAGATTTTTGTTAATGTAATTTCAAACAACATTAATTTGTCGTTTGTTTCAATTTTTTAAATCACATACTTGTTACCGATAATTTCAAGGGATGTTCTAATACTATCACAAAATACGTAATAAAAACCCGTACATTTGAAATTGAATTTTCATCTTCCACTACAACAACATAATCAACTAATAACCAAACCAATAAAACACATTGGGTACACAAGTTTCGGTTATTACTACGAGCGATCACATTGACATCAACCAAAATAAGAATGTATCATTATCCAAATATATCATCAACATATATCAACCAAAATAAGAATGTATCATTGACTACCCTAATTATCCAACGAATGTCAATTCCATTATCGAAATATATTATCAAAATTAATCATTTCTCTACCCTAAAAATGCACATACTACACTACGCTAAAATCGAAAATTTATAACGTTAACATACTCTATTCATGTGTACAAATAACCATAAAAACAAACACGATAAATAAATTTATTCAAACTTAAGTAAAAGCTAAGTAAATGCTTACCCATTTGTTTAAAAATACAACACCGGTGAAATAAAACAACGCAGCTCAAAACCCGGTTTTTTTTTTTTTTTTGGTATCAATGGTGAAATTTTGGTGTAGTAATGGTGATTTTTTTAAAAGCAATGGTGATTTTTTTTGGTGATGGAACGGTGAAGACAAGAGACTGAAAGAGTAGGTGAAAAAAGTAAAGAAGACATGATAAGGGCTTCAAATTTGACGTTTCCATCGAAGACAAGAGGCTGAAAGAGTAGGTGAAAAGAGTAAAGAAGACTGGATAAGGGCTTCAGGATAAGGGCTTCAAATTTGACGTTTCCGTCGAAGACAAGAGGCTGAAAGAGTAGGTGAAAAGAGTAAAAAAGACAGGATAAGGGCTTCAAATTTGACGTTTCCATCAAAATATGGACGGGGCTTCCTCCATTTTGACGAGGCTATCAAGTGGATCCGTCCAAATTGGGACAGTTTTAGTGTTTTGGAAAAGGACGGAATCCGTCCAACATTTGGGCGAGCCGTCAATATTGTGACGGAATTCGTCACAATTTGGATGTTGAGTCCAAATTTTGGATGGATTCCGTCCTTTTTTGCCAGTGAATGAATTGGGACGAGAAGGAATGAAAATTTGGACGGTTTGGCTGTATTTGGACGAAATCGTCCATATTTGGAGTGGGAACCTGAAAAAAAAATGTCAAAAAATGTTTGACCTGAAAAAAAAGTCCGAACATACAATGACCCGATTTACCAATTTCCCCCTTTGTGCTCCCTCTTTCTACTGAACTTGTATGCTTCCCCCTGCTACTCCCCTTGATAATCTGACCGCCCCGCCCCGACCCGACCATCTAGCGTCCTTCCGGAGGAGGCTTTCTAGCTTTTAGCTCTTTTATCTCTTTTTTTTCCTTTTTCTGTTTCTTTTCGTTGGCCCTTTTCTCCATTGGTCTAAGTGGTGCTACTCAGCATCAGATCCGGTCGGCATGTTAGTGTGGAGGCGGAGCTCGACATCTTTTTCTTGTTAGGGATTGATCTTCTTTTGTATGGGCGTTTCTCCTCTTTGTTTGACATGTTTCGAGTCCAATCCGTGTTGGGTGCCTGATCTAGTTATCCCGGCAATTGAGGAGGGGCTCGGCCTCCGCAAAAGACTGCTTTTCGAGTCCCAAAGTGGTGCTTTGGATATCGATCGTCGGGCGGCGTCTTCCCCGTCTTCTTTGGTGACCTTCTGCTTGCTTATCCGGAAGGGATGTCAGGCTTGCGGGATCCCTCTACCGTATGGTGGCGGTGGAAGGCTATGTCAGCTGGCGGCTGTTTTAGTTTAGATTTTTGTTGTTCTATGTATTTTGTTATTTTATTGTACAGTTGTTGTGTTGTCAAGTAATTGATTGATCATGAGGTGATCCACTGTCTGAGCGTCCCTTTATCTTTGCTTAATATTTTTATTTATTCTTGCTCAGTACGCCTCTATCTAATCCATTATTTGGCTCTGTTGTATGTTGTGGTTTTATATGAGTCGTGTTTTCCGTGTGCTGAGTCGTAGTTTAGCTTTTGCTACGTCTTAGTACAACGGTATCCGGGTCTTTTAGTCTATCCGATGGCTAGTGTTAAGGGTGGTTTTATACGTTTTATATTGATATATTTTATAACAAATCTCTCCGTTTTTGTATAATTCACATAGAAATGAAGTGTTAAATTGGTTTATTGAGAAAGTGAGGTTTTAAACGATGTTTTCGCAAAGTTTGAGGTTTTTTATGTTTTATCGTCGAATTTCTATTTATGTGGATATTATCACGCTTTGCGATGTTTTTGATGCCTTGTAGATATACAATGTGGATGTTAAAGAGGTTTAAAAGATGTTTTCATTGAGGTTTTATATGAAAGGAAGGATGAAGAAGGAGTTGATTCAAGAATTCAATCACATTGGAGGCAAAATCAGGCTGGACTGGCGTCCAGGGTGAGCTAGAGTGAACTGGCGTCTGATATGAGTGGACTAGCGTCCATATGATGTTAAATTGGACAGGATTGGATCAAAATCAGTGGACGAGCGTTCAAAATAAAGGAGGACGGGCGTCTGATCCAGCTCGGCCCAACTCGAAGTTTTTTATGCATAGTGGACTGGCATCCGCACACATGGACGGGCGCCCACGGCACCGCTTTCTTTGAAACCGACCTAAAACTTATAAATAGACGCGCGTTTTACGCAACCCTAGACACCACAATTCGATCCTGGCCGCCCCAGGCCCTTGGGGGCGCCCTAGCTGCGTTTCCCTGCTACCAAGAACACAATTTCTTCTACTTTTTATTTATATTATTTGCATACCAACGATGGATAGAGGCTAAGCGTTTTGAACAAGCTTGTGAAGCCGATCGAGCATCAACTTGATTTCTTCTTTGGATTTGTTTTGTGATTTTTATTAAAGCTTGTATCTTTATTATGCTCTTATATTGTTATGCAATTATATCGATGGATTGTTGCTTATTGATGTTTAACGCTTGATGAAAATCGTTGTTGAACTGAGATTACCGTAGTAAAGATTGGACTTTTAACCTAAAAATAACGAGAGTTGATTAGGTTGAATTTCTAGGTTGCTAGATTGAGAAATCTTACACCTTGTTATGGAAGCGTTAATCTTTAAGATCGAAAGATAGAAGATTAATAGCGAATTATCTACTTAGAGTAGAAATTCATACCTTTGATAGGTGAACCACATCTTTATTAAATCTTCACTAAACGATCTAGGGTAGAAATTGAGAGTTGCGAGATAGGTGGATCATTGCTTGTTCCTCGTTAAAATTAATTGAAATCATCTTTGTGCCTTGTTCTTCGTTGTTATCTTAGAAGTTTATTTTCTTTTTAGTTTATAGATTAGAGTTATTTTCGTTCGCAATTATCTTTCCTGGCTTTGGACTGACAATCCTCATTCGATTTATTTTATCGTTTTTAGTTTTGTTTTAGTAGTAACAACCTTAGGAAAATTAATGAACTAGATACCCCGATTCCCTGTGATCGACTCCGGTATTAATCGCTATACTACGATCCCTACACTTGGGGAATACCGGATTTATAAATATTTATTACTTGTTGTTTTGTTAGATAAAATCCGTGACAACTAGTTTTGTTGTAAATTTGGTATTGTTCGGATTCAATAAAACTTTTGTCCTTTGGTGAGAAAATAGTTATAAAATATTTAAAATTAGTTGGATTGTTAATAAATTAGACGCAAGATACAGAAAAGAGTAATAAATGTTTCATTGGTGATGTAGAATGAGTTATATTCTGTGACAAACAAAAAGTGGTAGAGTTACTTATATTCTAGGACGAATGAAGTATTAATTAGAATCCAATAAAATTATATTTTATCTCAATGGTTGAGCTGGTTTCCAAGACACTTTCAAGTTTGAAATCCGTCACAATTTGGACGTTGAGTCCAAATTTTGGATGGATTCCGTCCTTTTTGGCCAGTGAATGAATTGGGACAAGAAGGAATGAAAAATTGGACAGTTTGGCTATATTTGGACGAAATCGTCCATATTTGGACTGGGAACCTGAAAAAAAATGTCAGAAAATGTTTGACCTAAAAAAAATGTCAGAAAATGTTTGACCTGAAAAAAAATGTCAGAACATACAATGACCTGATTTACCAATTTCCCCCTTTGTGCTCCCTCTTTCTACTGAACTTGTCTGCTTCCCCCTGCCACATCCCCTCTATAATTTGACCGCCCCGCCCAGAACCAACCATCTGGCGTCCTGCCGGAGGAGGCTTTCTAGCTTTTAGCTGTTTTTCCTCTTTTTATTTCCTTTTTATGTTTCCTTTCGTTGGCCCTTTTCTCCATTGGTCTAAGTGGTGCTACTCAGCATCGGATCCGGCCGGCATGTTAGTGTGGAGGCGGAGCTCGACATTTTTTGCTTGTTAGGGATAGATATGCTTTTGTATGGGCATTTCTCCTCTTTGTTCGACAGGTTTTAGGTCCAATCCGGTGTTGGGTGCCTGATCTAGTTATCTCCGGCTATTGGGGAGGGGCTCGGCCTCCGGCAGCGCTGTTTTCGAGTCCTAGTGGTGCTTTCGATATTGATCGTCGGCAGCGTCTTCCCGGTGCTGCTGGTGACCTTCCGTTTGCTTATCCGGAAGGGATGTCAGGCTTGCGGGATCCCTCTACCGTATGTTGGCGGTGGAAGGCGGTGTCAGCTGGCGGCTGTTTTAGTTTAGATTTTTGTTGTTCTATGTATTTTGTTATTTTATTGTACAAGTTGTTGTGTTGTCAAGTAATTTATTGATCATGAGGTGATCCACTTTCTGAGCGTCCCTTTATCTTTGATGAATATTTTTATTTATTCTTGCTCAGCACGCCTCTATCTAATCCATTATTTGACTCTGTTGTGTGTTGTGGTTTTATATGGTTTGTGTTTGCCGTGTGCTGGGTCGTAGTCTAGCTTTTGCTAGGTCATAGTACAGCGGTATGTTGTGTCTTTTAGTCTATCCGATGGCTAGTTTTGTTGTAAATTTGGTATTGTTCGGATTCAATAAAACTTTCGTCCTTTGGTGAGAAAATAGTTATAAAATATTTAAAAGTAGTTGGATTGTTAATAAATTAGACGTAAGATACATAAAAAAGTAATAAATGTTTCATTGGTGATGTAGAATGAGTTATATTCTAGAACAAACAAAAAGTGGTAGAACAACTTATATTAAAGGACGAATGAAGTATTAATTAGAATCCAATAAAATTATGTTGCCACTTGTCAATATATTTTATCTCAACGGTTTAGCTGCTTTCCAAGACCCTTTCAAGTTCGAAATTGTCTATTAAATGTGGTAATTTTGTTTCGAAATGTCAAGTGTGTTCTTTCTATTTTAATGAGGAACATTAATTTACTGATTCTAAATTGTTGAACGTATATGTCTTATGTGATACACTTGACACTTGTTGTTTCAAACACACACAGACACTTGCATGTTCTTAATTGAACCAGTTTGTTCTAGCGCGGAACTAGATTGTCAATTGAACCAGAATAGAGTAGACATGTAGGCTAGCGTGTATTCACATTAATATTTTTAAATAACATAGAGAACGAGTAATTGATCCAGAATAGAGTAGACTTGTAGGCTCGTGTGTAATTGTATTCACATTAATATTTAAATAACATAGACAGGGAATATAGACAGAAAGAATCTAAATCAATTGACTTTCATGTTTCCAATTACAAGTCTAATTTAAAGTTATTGTTATGTTAAATTTTTTTTTTTTTCAATGGTAAATTTGTGACAAGCCCAACCATGATTATCTCCCCGGCCGGTTGGTAATATATTGATTCTACTACTCTTTATTGGGCTATCAGCTGCATTTCACCCCTATTTCTTTTCTTTCCTTTGTCCCGAAAAGATATGCATGAATGTGATGATTTTCAAGAGTCTGATAACGAGTTTTAGGTTGAAGGGTTTGGGGTTAATTTTTTTTTCCTTATTATGAGTTATTTTCTAGTTTCTTTTGAAAATCATAGTCAGAGCTTCTAAACTAGCTTATTGATCACGTTCCGAATGTCTCATCTCAGTTGTGAGATCGGCTTCTGGGACTGGCCATTGCAACGTATATCTGTTTTTCAAATTTAAATGGTACAATTTATAAAAATTAAAATATAAATTAGCAACATAGGTGATTACGTAACAAGGGGCAATATGCATGATCCATGAGAGTTGAGACATGCACAAAATACCAAATCATCAGAAGGCCGGGTTGTGATGTAGTGATTTAAATTGTCATCATAAATACTTCTTAAAATAAAAAAGAACAAGGGGGCTTTTGCATCCGTCCGAATTTATTAATGCATCACAATTATCACTATTCATATTGAATCAATTTGTTTTTCTCAAAAAAAAAATATTGAATCAATTTGTTGAAAATTATTTTATGAGTCAATAATCGACATTATGAAATTGAAAATGTAATATTGATCTTCAAAAAATCGAATTTAAATTCAATGACTTAATTTTAAAAAAAATCAATTGAACATGATTCATGATAAATATTGTGAATCAATCTAGCCGCACCAAGGTACATGCCCTAGTGATTTTCACTGCTTAACTTTGCTTATCCAGGTGAAACGACTGCGCTCACCACTGCGCTTTAACCTGACTACCCAGTGGAAAGACCAGACTTCGAACCCCGTTTGGGGTAATTTTAATGGATGTGTACGTATCATTTCGTTTCTTAAAAATAAAAATAAAAATAAAAATAAAAAATCAATCGAGCCACTGCGACTAACAAAAAGACATCCAATTATAAAAATACTAATAAGCAGCTGTGTTTGGGGATTATAAAAAAGGTCAAGTAAATTTTTTTTTTTTTTTCTCTCTTTTTTGAAAAATACAAACCTGTTTTTATAATAAAATAAAATAATCTAGTTGGCTTCCTGTCACTTGATACTCCCAATGTCACGTGACTGGTGACCTTTAACCGTTTGGCCTCCCATGTTTGGAAAGGCCGATAGCCGCCAAATAATAATGCCAAAACTAGCACATGTGAAGTCTCGAAACATTTTTTTTTTTTGTTTTTGTCAGGAAATGAAAGCCCTAATAAACTATGGTGAGGGGGAATCGAATCCGGATCTCCAACCACAGGAGCCTAGGTAATTAAACTCCTAGTGGTAACCAATAGGGTATGGGCTTTTGCCCCGAAACATAATTTATTCGTTTTAGCATTAATTAAAATTTTGAAGCATTTTTTTTCCTTTTGAAAGCAAGCATTTTTTTTCTGGTACAAGGAATATTGGCACCAGGGGTTTAGGGCAGGGGCGGATGTGTTGGAGAAAAAACCGAATCAACAGGGTCGAACGGTCAACTTTAGCGTAAATTTCGGATAGGATCCGATGTGTATCATCGAAAGTAATTTATATGGTTAAATTCTACTCACGGAGTAGATAATTATGGGCTTTTGAATCACTCGATTCGGATATCGAATGAATGAGAAATTAATATCTAAAGTTGGAGTAAAATAAGTCGAATGAAATTGAATTACACCGAATTGATTAATTGGGTCGGCTGATGTTCTTTTCTTGAGGGAAAAGAGACTGTGTATTCGGTCAATAAGAATTGAGTATTAACACATCCTCTCCACTATATAAAGTGTCCCTGTGAATGAGAATTAACATTCAATTTTCTCTAATCTTTTCCACCACAAAAAATCTAGCATATAGATCTAGTTTTGAGTCGAAGAGAAGTCGGAGCACTCTGTAAGTTCGCCGGAGTTTGGATTGTTGACGTGCCTCTCAATCCAAGACGTAAATCGTTGTATCTTGGGAGACAGATTCATTACTACCGTGCAGGCATACCTGAAAGAAAATTTGTTTGGGAAAAGAGTTCCATACTCGCCTCGGTTTGTCATTTATTCATGCATCGCACTTTATTTTTCTTTACTTTCAAGTCGGATATGTTACGTGATAGCTTAATTTTTAGATCTACATGGTAATAGTCTTATTTCATTAGATCTATCATGTAGTTGTGTTATTTTATTAGATCTACACCGTAGTTGCTTTAATTTGTTAGATCTATATAATTATATAATATTTTATTTTCGACTTTTAGTTTATTGCATTTAATTATCCGTAATTACATCCGTGAATTACGAATCTGTTCAGTAAATCACTCCACACACGATAGACATATCCCAACAGGATGCACCCAAGTGGGGGCACTCGTCCCACTCGGACGCAGAGAATAACATTAATATGTATATCATGTAATTTTTTCGATTTCTATAAAATTTAAATTCGTACTTAGCATCTATAATAATCGGATTATTTGACATAAACCTTTTATGATGTAAATAAAATGACATACTCCCTCCGTCCCAATTTGTTTGAAACATTTTGGAAATCTTAAAATTTAAGGAAATATCATTTATTACATTGCCTAGTCATTAAAACATGGCTAATTTACTATTACACATTTTTATATTGTCTTTACATTTTTCAATAAATCTTCATATGTGGGTATTTTAGACATTTAAAAAACAAATTTAGTCTAAACATTAGTAATGAGACTTATTTTGGGACAGCCATAAAATAAAGATGTCTCAAACAAATTGAGACGGAGGGAGTAGTTATTATCATAGTATACATTTTAAACAAATATTAATAAAATTTGAAATGTTGATTTCCCTCCAAAACATTTCTTGTAGTGTTTAAAATCTTTATCGATAGTAGTATAAGGGTTAATGTGTTTGGATTCTGCGATAGGGTATTGTTTTTCTCCATTATATAACACAAGATGTATAGTGGTGTTCTTGTTTTTTTTTTTGTGCAATATATAGTAGTTTTTCTTGCGGATCTAAGGGGACAAAAAAAAAACACTACTATACAGTTTCTGATTGCAAAAAATCTTCAGAATTATCGTCCCCTCACCCAGGATCACGCGTCCTCCCCTGATTTAGGGTGTAGTTTTTCGTGGGAGGCTTACGGCTTTATATTGTGAGTTTATATATTTGTCAGAGGGACTACGATCTCATACCTATATTTCCGCCCAAAGCATTTCCATAATATAAAAGGAAATCTTGTAATTATATGGCCGAAAAGATTATTATTGATGTGGTATTCTTCAAAATAGTAACATTTTAAAAATATGTTTGAAAACCATTTGGTTTCGTATTCGCTATAGATTTGCTGCAGAATAGCTACGGAATCGCTACGAAATACTTTTGATACATATTTTTCACATGTTATCTTTCAAAGTATACCACACAAATAATAATCTTTTTGAGAATATTTTTTCAACTTTCCCAATATAAAATTGAGCCATTTGAAATGTTAATTAAGAGTACACATTGTGGTTCATACAAAAGTTATCATACACATGATGTATTTTGAAGACATTGTGAATGGCCTAATGGTGGGGGTAAGTAGAGGTAGGGTCAGGTGAGAGGATTACAGGGTTTTCAAGAACTTTTTAGGGGTGAGGGCAGGGGTGGATTTTTTTTTTATTTTTTTTGGGTATACTGTTATGTTGCAATTTAAACTTAGTCTTGTGTATTCAGTTCTAATTAATTCATTTTGGATTGATATGTGAAGATAAGGGTTCGATACATATTACAGTAAAACCTCTATAATTTAATATACATGAGACCGGAAGATTTTATTAATTTAGAGAGCTATTAATTTATCGATAAATTAATAATTATTAATTTATAAAGAGTTTTTGATATCAAACAAAATTAAATTTTAATTATATAAATTTAAATAGAATGAACTGTATTAATTTATGTATTATACTTAATTCAATGTATATTAGTTACAAATTCAATGTACTGTACATACAAGATTCAGTGTACATATATTAATTTGATTCATTGTATTTTTACAACAAAAATGACACATGTTCAGAGGTCCAGACATTAGAAGAAATTGCAAATATCATTCTTGAAAATAATGTTGAAGATGATGTTGAAGACGATACAACACCTTTGAAACCTGTTACACGTAAATAAGCACTCAACGCATCAAAGGCACTTAACAAGTTTTTGATGCAGCTCGAAAGCACCACACCCGAACTTTTGTATGCAATAAGGAAGATTAGAGATGAGCTTCAAACAGATTTAAACTTTAAGAAAAAAACAGACAACAATAGAATCATATTTTACAAAATTGTAACATATATATTTTTGTGAGTATGGAGAATTATTAATTTATGATATTATTGGGGCTGTATATCTATACAGGGATTTTCTAAAAATTATTACGTATTATCTTATCGAAATTGGTCATTTTTTGAACTGGCCCAAGTCGGGGCCGGAGAAAAATATTATTTTAGAGAGATTATTAATTTAAAGAGTATTAATTTATAGAAGTTTTACTGTAATTAGCGGATCATTTTTTCAAATATGCACATATGTAATTGTAAAGGATGAAAATTGTGTCTAAATTAGAAAACAGGACATCAACAAAATTTCTTTAGTAACGTTTGTTTTTGGGAAAATGATATGTCCACTACTCCACTGTGCACAACATGATGCACTACACATGATTTCACCATCAATAAGATGTAGGACACATGGATTGATTTTGATCCCACCATAATCAATGATGAGATCATATGTAGTGGACATGTTATGAACAATGATGTTGTGCATGTATCACTACGGTTGTTTTTGTGCCTAAATCATTCTCGAAAAAATCAAGTAAACAAATGGTTAGAAATATGCTAGTGTTTTATCGTGTTAAGTAAAAATAAAAATAAAAAATTGTCGAATGTTGTAGGCTTCTAGTATTGTGTTACTGTAGATAGACCTGGCCCGGAACCGGCAACCGGCGGTTTGGTCAACCGCCGGTTGGGCAGTTGGGGGGTGGTTGGGGGTTTTTGGCATCCGGAACCGGCGGTTGGAACTGGACCGGCCGGACCGGTTAAAACCGGCCTGAACCGTAACTGAACCGGAACCGGCGGTTGAACCGGCCGAACGGCTACTTTTTTAAAACGGCTATTTTTTTATTTTTATTTTTTTCCAAACACCTCAAAAAAATCCTATAAATACTACCTCATTTTATTTCCAATTTCCTACACCAATCTCCTCTCAATTCTTACATCTCCTTCCCTCATTTCTTACATTTTCTACTCATTTTTTTGATTATCAAGTTTGTTTAGTTCTTAAAAACAACAATCAAATTTATTTTACGATACCAATTTTTGAAGTTGTTCTGATTTAATTGTAACTTCAATACGGTTTTAGTTATAAGTAAATTTGGTTTGTATTTTATTCAACTGATTTTTTTACAAGTGTAAAAAGAATTCCATTTTATAATCAAATTAACTTTACTAGACTGATATTTGAAGTTGTTCTGATTTATTCATTACTTCAATTCGGTTTTAGTTATAAGTAATTTTTTTTTATAACCGTTAAATTTAATTTAGATTTTGTACAATGTCAAGAAGAGGTGAATCATCACAAGGTAATCGAAATGTTACTTTCCGTGATGACACGGTTGTGCCGGAATCGGGTGATTTTGTTGGTGGCTATAGACCCCAACATTTTACAAACCCTGTCACCGGTAGTCACATTTCGATTCCTCACTTCGTGACACCTTTAGGTTTCAATACGGATGATTTTGATAGTCATTACGACGATATAATGTCTCAACCTGTAAATTTTAACATCATCCTTAACGAAGGTGAAGATAATGAGCCTCGTAATGATGTAGCCGATGTTGATGATGATGATGATGTATTTCCGACTGTTTCCCATCCTAGGCAAGGATGTGGTGGGAGTCGTGTGGCTGTAAGAACACCGCATCGTGCTAGTGCTAATCCTACTCCTACTCCCGAGTCAGTCGATTTAGATGGTGATGAAAGTACCCGATCCACAGCACAAGAAAAAAGGTTTAAATCGAAAATTTTTACGGAATTTTTCACAAAGGTTCCTCGGACTGATGAATTAGCATTAGCTAATCCCGGAAAGTATTTATTCGGGTGTGCAATTTCTGTGGCACAAAATACCAATTTAACGGAGGTGGTGGTTACGGATCGATGCGGGGTCACATGTTAAGTAAACACCCGGAAAAATTGGAAGACGGCGCGTCTCAAACCCAGCTAAACATGCCGACCTCCAGCGGATGTAACACTAATCCACTCTTTATTTACACTCATGATAACTGTAGAGATCCTACCACGGATCTTGTTGCGGGGATGGGTCTTCCTTTTAGCTTTCCTGATAATCCTATTTTCGAAACTTACGTACAAGGGGCATTGCATCCGGCTTTTACTCGTATCCCTCGTGCGACGGTTACTGTTTGATAAAACTAGTTTTAAATTTATTTTATCGGAACACCACAAGTATAAGGTTCGTAGTATAGGGTGTTGCCGAGTCGTCCTAAGGGAATCGAATGTTTATCGGATTAAGGGCAGTTATTCTATCAAATATGTCACAATTTACTATCTAAACCTAAAGTTTATATTAATTATAAAACAGAAACGAAGAACGATGACTAAAATAAACAGAAAGCAGAAAAACTTCAAACTGGACGGGCGTCCAAATACGTCTTTGGAATGTAAATACGAAAAAAACACACTAAAATTCGGAAATAACTAATCGTAGCAATCGATCACGAACAAAGTGATTTATCGATAATTAAAAGAACAATGAGCAATGTACTAGAATCAACCACACAACAATCACACAACCATCTTATGATTCGAATACAATTTTATTGGTATGATCTATCTCAAAATCGATTAAATTCCTTTAACTCAATTTCTAGGGTTTTGTTTTCTTTTCCAAGCAAAACAATTTAACATGTAGCACAAGATCATAAATTTGTTCCCAAATTATACAACCCAATTAACAACAAACGATTCCTCAAATTATTATTAATTGTATCGATTGAAAAGGTTCTATTGTCGAATTATATCTCCATACAAATTCAAATCAACATATGGTTTCATTGATATTCCTATGTAATAAAACACTTAACAATCAATCCAGAATATCAATCGATAAATAAAATACAATATTCGAATCATAAATAAGAATAACCTAACAATCCATGGTTGTGGTGATGTTGATGTGATATCCTCCTCGTCGTTCTCATCATGACTGCTTAGCCTTGCATCCTTGTGATGATCCAAGACATGGTTGAAGGAAGAAACTCATAATCTCCTAGGGTTTGGTGCGGCTCCTCCAAGGGTGGAATATGCGGCTGTATGTTGTGTGTTTTAGGGTTGAAATAACACGCCTATTTATAGAAAACTGAGGCGGCTAGGGTTAAAATCGGTGGTGGACGCCCGTCTGAGGTCCTAGACGCTCGTCCAGAGTGCAAAACTTATTTGAGTCGGGCCGAGCTGAGCTTGGACGCACGTCCTTCTTTAATTTGGACGCCAGTTCACTGAAAATCTGTCAATCCTGAATGTAAAAGTTTCTCGTGGATGCCCGTCCAAATATTCAGACGTCCGTCCACCCATGGACGCTAGTTCAAGCTCCTGGACGCTCGTCCAGTCCCTTTTTCTTCCAAAGCACGATTAAACACTTCACATCCTTTTTTTTTCAGTCGCTTTTAATACCTGCAAATCATTGAAAGCATACCAAAGTGTAACACAACTCAAACTAACATAAAACCATCATTTTAAGCACGTAATTGGCACGTTTTACACTTTCTATGACTTTAAGATCATTTCTTCAATTTATTCATTTAATACGTAATTTTCTATAAAAATTACTAAAACACGGGGATTATTGCTATGAAATATTGCGATATAAATCATAAAATTCACCGAGAACAGTTACTAGGGATTTCAAAAATAAATTTATTAAACGACAAAATATTATTAAAGAAAGTTTGATGAAAATTAAATTCCGAATATGTGTATGTGCCGATATTTGGGAGGATAGGAGGACCAGCAATTTTTATTTGTGCGTGTCGTCTCACTGGATTGACAACACTTGGATTGTCCAAAAAATGTTACTTGCTTTTCGTTTATTTAACGAAACTCATAATGCTTCTAACATTGCATCTTTATTAGTTGATATTTTTGAGGAATACGATTTAAAAGATAAAGTTTTTTCTATTGCGTTTGACAACGCTTCAAACAACACTGCTTCTATTCCCGACTTATCCCGATATTGTGAACCTCTTTGTAACAGTCAATTTTTTCATGTTATATGTTTATGCCATATTTTTAATTTATGTGTAAAAGATGGTTTAAAAGTTTTTGAACATAATATTAATGCGATAAAAACTGCGATTTCACATGTGTTGGGTAGAAATATTCTTATTAGTAAGTGGTATAAATTTCTTAAAGAGAAAGACCATCGCTCTCACAAATCATAAGATGTACCGCATAGGTGGAACCACACTTATGATCTTTGGAGAAAAACAAACAAAATATAAAATGCCTTTTGTGAATTTTTAAGTGAACACTGTCCGAGCGAATATCGTTTGTATCCCTCTATTTGGACTGCATGCAAGACACTGATGGAATTTTTTGAAGTATTCAAAAAATTTACTGAATTGTTTTCAAAATGTTATCAACCCACAACACATTTAGTCTTGCTCGCTAGTGTAGAAATAATCACCGAGTTTGAAACCATGGAACACGACGCCAGCATTATTTCAATGTTTAGTAGTCGATGAATGAGAAATGGAATAAGTACATGTTGCATATTCCTGACACTTATCTCATTTCTTCTATTCTTGACCCTCGTTTAAGACTAGTAGGTGTGTCTAACATGTTAAGTTCTTACTATGATGCTTTGTCTGATATTCATAATGTTCCCCCGGTAGATTATACAGTTGAAGTAGGTAGACTTGAAAATTTATTAAACCCTTTGTATGTTGAATATGAGCGTATGTATGGAATGAGAAACAACGCGGTTCCCAATCCATCCGCAAGTGCTTCTACTAACCCTGCAGGTGTCCGGCGGGGAATTCAAAAAGTTCTGGATAAAATGAATTCGAAACGACAGAAGGGAGCGACATCGTCAACCGATCAACGCACAGAGATATCCAAGTTTTTAAACACAACATCTGAAGCCTGTGAAACCGAATCCTATGATTTCGACTTAGATTTATTGAAGTGGTGGAAGAGACATGCTAAAGAATTTCCAGTGCTAGCAATGATGGCGGTCAAGTTTTTAAGTTGCCATGTTTCGACCGTCACTGTTGAACGAGCTTTCAGCATGGCAGGATATGTGCTTACCAATAAAAGATGTTCGCTTCATCCCACCACGCTAGAGAAGCAAATGTGTTGTCAAGATTGGGTACGAGCCGAGAATAGGATGCAAGACATTGAGTCAGAAGATGATGAGTCACAGTTCGAAGTCGGTGACACTTTGAAACTTCGTGAGAGAGCGCTCGAAATACCGAAATTGATTAAAGGTACGTAATTTATATCTTACTTATATATTTGTTACAATTTATAAAACAACTATAAAAGACTAAAAAAACTATAAGAAACTATTAAAAACTATATATGAAAAAAAAAAAACCCAATGAAATACTAAAGACTACAAAAAACCATTAAAAAATCCCGATATAAACATTAAAAATAACTATAAAAACCTACTACTAAAAACTATAGAAAACTATAATTAAAAAAAAAAAAGACACCCATAAAAACCATATACAAACCTAAAAAATTGTATGAAACTATAAAATACAAACACATAAAATTACAATAAAGACTACAATAAGACAAACAATTAAAAAAACCTTTAAATATTATAAAAACATATAAAAATACTATAAAAGAATACAAAAAACAATAAAAACCTATAAAAAAAAAAACTAAAAAAAAACTATAAGAAACTATAAAATACTATAAAAATGAATGAAAATAACTATAAAAGACTAAAAGATAAAAGACTAAAAAAACAATATTTTTAATCAACGTATACTTAAAACCGACTAAAAAAACCTATAAAAAACTATAAAAGACTAAAAAAAAACAATAATAATAAAAAAAACTATAATAACCTATCAAACAAACTATAAAAGACTAAAAATAAAACAATAAGAACTACGTTCGCTTTGATTCTTTTATATGTATCGTGCCTCCGACACGATTACATATAAAATATATGTAGGCAACTAAATTACCGGTACAAGCGTTGAAAAAATAACACAATTTACATATAAGAAAAACAACACAATATATCTCACGCAATATTTAATAAAACAACATTTTTAATCAATGTATACTCCGACTAAAAAAACCTATAAAAAAAACTATAAAAGACTAAAAAAAACAATAATAAAAAAACTTAATAACCTATCAAAAAAAACTATAAAAGACTAAAAAAACAAATAAGAACTACGTTCGCTTTGATTCTTTTATATGTATCGTGCCTCCGACACGATTACATATAAAAGATACGTAGACAACCGAATTACCGGTACAAGCATTGCAAAAATAACACAATTTACATATAAGAAAAACAACACAATATATCGCACGTAATATTTAATAAAACAACATTTTTAATCAACTTATACTTACAACCGACTAAAAAAACCTATAAAAAAACTATAAAAGACTAAAAAAAACAATAATAAAAAAAACTATAAAAGACTAAAAAAAACAATAAGAACTACGTTCGCTTTAATTTTTTTATATGTGTCGTGCCTCCGACACAACTACATATAAAAGATACGTAGGCAACCGAATTTCCGGTACAAACGTTGAAAAAACAACATAATTTTTAAAATTAACATAATTTACATATAAATAAAATAACACAATATTAATATTATATTTAAAACCGAATAAAAAACTGTTTATAAAAAAATATATATTACATTCCCTTTAGTAATTATAGTGAAAATAATAGTAATTTGTTATTGTAGTGAAAATAATAAGTATTATATCAAAATGTAAAAAAACATTATTAATACATTTTAAAACCGTGGCCTGAACCGTGAACTGAACCGGAAGGAAACCGTGTAAACCGTGAACAGTATTGAACCGGCAACCGCCGGTTTTCAACCTTCAACCGCCGGTTGGGTCAACCGGCGGTTCACTTCAACCGCCTGTTGGAAAACCGGCCACCAAAAAAACCGGCGGTTCCGGTTGAGGGCGGTTCGGTTGGGGCATTTGGACGGGTCTAACTGTAAACCCTAAAAAAAGCACTGAATGAACAAAGTTGTACATGAGAGATTACTTCACATTGAGACAGTGTGGTTAGATCACTTGTATTTGAGAGATCAAATAATGTAACGTTCATGTCCTGTATACCAAGTCCTTATCCAAACATTTGACGTTAAGACGTGACATTCGTGAGTAAACCCTAAATCCTATATAAGCGGTAAGCCCCATGTCATATCAGAGTAATTAAAGATTCGTGCAGAGGAAAACAAGCAAAAGACACGGAAAAATAGACATTCATGGTCTTCCAATAACAACCAACAACCATAATACAACCGTTGTCAAAGTAAATCATAAATAACTGAAAGAAATACTATTATCCATTACAACTGTATGTCTAAAAGGAAGGTCCAACTACAAAAGGAAACTAAAACATAACCGACTTTGTTGCTCTACTGCTAAGCTAGGGTTCCAACTCGTCGTCAAAACAGCATGTACATGCAATCTTCTTATTCCAAATATAGGAGTGAGCACCGGCCAAATTCTCAGTAAGGAGAAAAAAATCAAAAGGGAGATTAATGGTTGTCGTAAGCCGGGTGACACAACATGAATCTACATCATCTACTTTTATAAATTGTTTAGATCTGTTACAAGATATATTAGGAGATCTACTTTTAAAGCAAAACTTGAAGAATACATAAAGACATCTTTAAGAACTTATCTTGAAACACAAGGAAAAGCCACTTGAAAACCAACTATAACCCATGCACAAAAAAATGCCTACTTACTACATTAGTTTATCTTGCACGTACTTGTTCGTTAAAATTACTAACTAACCATGTTTAGCCTAATGATCAACCTTATAGAATCCATCTACTAACCCACACCATACATGTCTACTAACTATAGCATATTCGTGTATTTGCCTATCATGTTTTTGTTTCATGCTTGCTGAACATATTCATGTTCCTGACTTTACTGTTCTGTTTCTCCCGTGGGACTTAAATCCCACGGGGCTTATCATGAGGGCTTGTCGCAACACGGGGAACATGACTAGTCATACATGTAATGTGGGGCTGGGGTCACAGTACCCCGTTCGATACATCGTCTTGAAAACGACATGGGGAACACAACTAGTCACACGCCCGACATGGGACTTAGAACCCAAAGTACTCCGTACAATACATCGCTAAGTCACCGACTATAAACACGTAGGAGCACATAAAGCACATAAATTCACGTTAAAGTCCATATCTAACCTACGCGAGCGTACAAAAGCCATAACAACGCCAAACTACTATCTTACCTCCGCTAATCATAGAAAACAGAACCCATAAACATTGCTAGAACCTAAATAGAACATCATGGATGCCCTGCTGTAGACCCAGATTGCCCAGAGACTAAGTCTGAGGATCAGTCTGTGCGGTTTCCCGAGTGAAGGCAAGGGACACCGGCCCAGGATTTAGTCCAGACATGGTTTTTGGACATAGGACACACATAAACTAGGTCTAGAATTCACCCCAGACGCTTTCCCGAGTGGAGGGCCAGTTAAGCATGCCATGCTTTATCTCTGGACACAATTTCCGCACCCTGGACGCCCAGAAACTAACCCTGTGAATGTGTCCATGTGGTTTCCTGGCTAGAGGGACAGGAAACCGGCCTAGGACTTAGCTCCCAGATCAATTTCTAGTCTATCAATTACCCGGTAGAACCCTAACACATAATATGTCTGATTTTCGTGCAATTTAACCATAAAAACATAATCAAAACTAATTAAAACATAAATTTGAAAACAAAGATGTAACCTTTTGATAAGAAGAATTCATTACCTTATAGACGAGTTGAAACTTAAGCCATACATGAACGAACTACGATCGAATCCTGAACCCTTGGTTAAGCGTGCCGGCTAGTCCTGGATTTCCCAGAACTCGTCTTGGACATGAACTAGGGCGCTTCGCCGGGTGACTGCGAGGGGAACCGGCCCAAGCTTCAACCAGCACACGAATTATGCATTCTAGGAGCCTATATATAAGCTTTTGGCAGTCCTATGTCGTTTTTCAAAGACTTTGAGGAAAAGAAAACTGAAAAAGAAAAGGAAAAGAGAAAACAAATTAAGAAATGACTAAAATACCCCTACTAGAAGGTGAGGCGTTTTACAAATAACTCTCTCACTTAAGAGGATCATGGCAACTAATCTCGTTGAATAAGAAGTTTTTGAGTCGTATTTCCATTTATGAAAAGGGATCCTGGCAAGTAATCTCGTTGAAAGGGAAGCGTTGAATGAACAAAGTTGGACTTGAGAGATAACTTCACATTGAGTTTGTGTGGTTAGATCACTTGTATTTGAGAGATCACGTAACTCTCTCACTTAAGAGGATCCTGGCAACTAATCTTGTTGAAAGGGAAGTTTTTGAGTGGTATCTCCATTTGTCGAGAGGGTTCCTTACAACTAATCTCATTGAAAGGGGCGTTTTTTAGTGGTACCTCCATTTGTCGAGAATTGACACCTAAACAAATATGGACCACATGGTTGTTGAAAATCTATGTCCAAACCTATACGAATATGGGTCTCATCCTCAAAACCTAGTTTTTGAGTGGTATCTCACTTTGTCGGTTTAAAGGGAAGTTTTTGACTAGTATCTCCGTTTGTGGAGAACTGCCAACTAAACAAATATGTGTTGGAAAGGTGTCCTAAACCCAATCGGGTTGGACCGGATCCGACCGGGTCGGGTCATTTACAGTATATTTAGTTCATGTAATAACTTTATTATGATTAATAAAAGCACTTATGTCATTATATATTGTTTGTCTTCATATTATTTGTTGTATATATATAGTAACGTCCCTAGTATCAATCTGTGATAGAGAAACCATGATAGTGATTATGGTTGATGAGATCTCTAATCACCATAACAAGGTTGATACTTAAATGTCTCTAGTCTTATGTATTATCAAATGGGACGTTGATAGTATAATCAGACTAGCACGTATTGGATGTCTTCTATCTTTTAGAAGGTAGGGATAGATCTCGTCTATCGAAGTGTAGGGACACTTGGACTGTACGTGGACGTGTATTAGAGAATGCATACGTTAGACTGACTCACTTACATTAAGTGTCACACTATGTGGCGGTTGTGCAATTATCCTTTTGACCGGAGTCTTCATGGTATCACGGTGTGGATTGTCATGCTTTGACACTATTGAGATTTCTCCTAACCACGGGGCGATCATGCGGTAGTGATTGGGTATGATATTTAAGCATGCGGAGTATACATGATTGGTCGTCCGGGAATCGCGTATCCTATGATTGGGATCGAATATCCGAAATGGCCTTCTTATAAGGAATGTCTAGCTCTCGAGAATCTTTGCAAAGTGGGAGTAAATGTGTTATTCCGAGAGAGCATGATATCCTGATTATAAGATACGATCGTTAATGTATTGACACTTCGAGATACGATCGTATGGATATTATTACAAATGATAGATTGTAAGTTACACGGTAATCGCTTCACATGAAAGGTAGTAGTCATTGCTTTTGACTCTTCCGATGATTGGGGTCACGGTGTGTTGCTAGACGCTATCCCGTGATCGTTAGGTATGAAGGGCATTTTAGTAAATTGCACTTTGTGTCTAGGCCAACATATTCGGAAGCCTATCGGGTCACACACATATGAACATCGAGTCGGATTAAAATGCGGTTATAGTTGATAACCAAATAAGGAAAGTTTATCTCTACACTATAAAGGTTATAGTGGTAAATTAATATGGTGGTATTTATTTATTATGAATAAATAAAATACAAGATATTAATTATATACAAATTATATTAATTAAAGAATATTCCGGAAGCCAATTAATTGGCATATGGGGCGCCACAATTGAGTGTATGAGATACACTTGGATTGTGCACTTTAATTAATAAGATTTCCATAATATTAATATAAGATATTAATTGATTTTGAAAAAAAATGGATTTATGATAATAAGATAATTATAATCAATATATGATATTGGCAAAATAAATTATAATTAAAGAGATAAATCAATCTAATTGATTTTCCTTATTTTATTGGGAAAATGTTTTCTTCTCCTCCACACCATATGGGGCGCCCCAACCACTATATATAGGAGGTGGGTGTCAAGCTCTTTTGTACATCACAATTGCAAGAGTTCATAATTCTTGTGTAAAATAGAGAGCTATCCATAGACTATAGTGAGTTTGTGAGGGAAGAAAAGGTCCGGTCTAGCAGCCGGAGTTTTTCCGATAGCAATCCAAGGAGGATTCCGGCAAGGGGTTCGTGTGGATTAGCGATAGAGGCCAGACTCGTGGACGGCTTGCGCATTGAACTACTCTCCGTTGGCGGTCAAAGCGACCTTATAGATCATCTGAGGTATAACCGTCAAACTACTTAACGTGTTTATCGTATTAAACGAAGAACGATCTAGCAAAGGAAATCAAATTTTAAATTCCGCTGCGTTAAACTAGTGATTTCCTAACAGTGGTATCAGAGGCAGACTTCGAGCTTAAGCAATAAGCATAATTTAAATGCGTAGTATTTAATTAATAGATGAAAGATTTAAATCACGAAACGTTGAAACAAAAAAATTGGGTTTATGGGGCTCGCCGATCGGCGGCGGCCCTCTCTCTGCGGCGCGCCGGCGGCGTGGCCCTAGGTCGCCGTCTGTCGGTCATCCCTCTTCCAATAGGGAGATCGACCACTTTCGTTTTGTGATATTTATTGTGCATAGATATCTCGTTTGTTTAGTTGTGTCATATGGCCAACCAATGGTTCAAATAGTTTGGACCATTGGGAAACCATATGGCATATTAGCATTTCCAAATTTTGATTTGGAATAGGCTGCCCCTTTCAAAATATTTGATTTGGAATAAGCTCAAACTGAGGCTACTTCCAAAATTTTGATTTTGGAAAGTGGCCAGCCTAAACCAAAACTATTTGGCCTTTCCAAATATTTGATTTGGAATAGTTTAGCTTTGCGCCACTTCCAAAATTTTGATTTTGGAAAGTGGCCAGACCTGTGAACTAAAATAATTTGGCCTTTCCAAATATTTGATTTGGAATAGCTGATGCCCTTTTCAAATATTTGATTTGTAAAAGCTTAGCTTGCTTCAGCCACTTCCAAAATTTTGATTTTGGAAAGTGGCCAGGCCTAAGCAAAATTTATTTTTGGAAAGGAAACAAATAGGAGACTTAGCAATTTTAATTTTATTTTTAATAGTTCAAATTTAATTAAAATTAAAATCGATTTAAAATTAAATGTTAATTTTAATTTTTGATTGAGTCATATAATTAATTAAAAGTTATTTAATTATTTGATGTGATAAAATAAAGACGCATGAGTAGTTAAAATTAGAATTTAATCTTTTTCATAAGATAAAATTGTATGGATTAGATGTGTAGATATAATGTGATTATATGGACCCGATTGATCATGGACTCACCAACCAATAGGATAGATGAGAATGTTTTCTTTATGTTGGTTTTTTGAAAATTGTCCTAGCCACATGAAGAACGTGACCTAGTTTACTTTTTGCATTTATCCCATTCCCGTTAGCTTCCCCCGTGTGCGGCGGGTGTAATTATTAGATAAATTATTATGTAACAATAATGGAGCAAGAAGTTGAAGACCAAGGAGAGATAAAGAACCCATTGGCGTACATCAATAAAGATCCTATTGGCGGTTGCGAGATACCCTTAGTTTGTGACCCGCGGTTTCGCTCGGCTTGTATTCGAAACCGCACTCAGAAAAAAGTCCATGATCATACCGGTTATTTTGTACGCGGAATGTTGTGTATGTTTTACTTTATATGATATAGTAGTAATATGCACATAGTAGATGAGACCATAATTAAACCAAATTAATTAAGTGAATTAATTTAAAATTATTCCCACATCAAAAATCAAGTCGGGGTTGCCTCCCCATATTATAACGACGGTGAAGAGCCCTTGTTCAGACCCAACTCACCAGCCAAAGCGGGGGTTGACCTACCTCGGGTATATCGTCGTTATCGAGATATGATCGAAAGAGATCTCATGAATATTGGGGTTATGACTAGACTAAGAATTCTCTCGGCCACCAGCCAAAGCGGGGTCGTTTGGATTTTAGAGGCAAGGGTTTGACTATTCTTTCATAAGATGAAATATTGGCAAAGAGTTGACTGGTCAAACGACAAGAATCGTATAAGATACGATCGACAAATCGTTGTCCACCTGTTTAATTATTTTCGGCCCATCAGCCAAAGTTGGGGGTCGGGATAGTTCGATGGGATCTTGCCCACTAAAGGAATTATTTTCTTGAAAGCCAATAGGGAATAGTTGGCTAGTGGGAGTAAAAACCTTATAGATTTATTAAGTGAAAATTTAGGGTTTTCATACATGAGCTTTTACTTATTCTATCTTTATTTATTGTTGTAGAAAATGTCAAACAAATTGAACCTTCGTTTTATCATCGAAAACAAGCTTGACGAGACGAATTTTCTCGATTGGGAAAGAAACCTCAAAATCGTTTTGAGGCACGAGAAAGATTGGCTATGTCTTGGGCGAGGCCCTACCGGAAAAGCCCGCCGAGGTTCGGCCGCAGATGTTGTCGAGAAGTACAACAAGCACTGTTCTGACAGTACTGATGCTACATGTATCATGCTTGCTTCTATGACACCTGAATTGCAGAAACATTATGAGTCTATGGATGCCTACTCTATCATGGTCCACCTGAAGGAACTTTATGCTTCTCAGTCTCGCACTGAGAGGTACGAGGTCTCGAAGGCCCTGTTTAGTTGTAAGATGGCATATGGGACTGCTGTGGGGTCACACGTGCTTAAAATGATCGGGTACATAGCTGGGCCATAAGTTGGAATGAGAGTTGAGTATTGACTTGATTCTGCAATCTCTACCTGATTCATTCTCAGCTTCGTGATAAAATATCACATGAACAAGATAGATTGCTCCTCATGGAGTTATTGACCATGTTGAAGATCGCCGAGGCCCCCGTGGGGAAGGGAAAGCAAGTGTTCTTTGGTCACTTCGAGCAAGGGCAAGGCGAAAGCCCAAAAGAAGTCCAAGAAGGCGAAGGCACTTAAGCCAACGCCTAAGATAGTGAAAGACAAATCCAAGGATGCTTGCTTCCATTGCGGTGAGACCGGACATTGGAGGAGAAACGCAAAGGCTTCTTGAGTACCAAGAAGAAGCATTCTGATGCTTCGACTTCGTGTATATTTATGATTGAGATCAATATTGCTTCTTCTAAGTCTAACCACTTTGGGTATTAGATCATCGGTTGTGGTTCTCATATTTGTATGAATATGCAGGCACTAAGAAGAACTAGAGATCCGAGGAAAGGAGAGGTGGACCTCACGCGTTGGAAATGGAGCAAGTGTTCTTTGTACTAGCCGTAGGAGTTTATTTTCTTTCATTGCCCAAGTGGGCTAGTACTTGAACTTAGTAATCATGTTATTTTGTTCCCGCTTCTACGAATAGCATTATTTCCATTTCCGCATTAGATGTTGATGGTTTTTCATTTACGTTTGAGAATAAATGTTGTTCTTTTTCACGTGATGGAATCTTTTATGGCAATCGCATACTCAAAGAATGGTCTCTACATATTAGATATGAATGTTGACGTACTTAAAATAAATAACAAGAAAGCCAAAACAAATGACTTGAATGAATCCTACTTATGGCATTGTAGACTTGGCCATATAAATAAGAATCGCATTTCCAAACTCCATAAAGATGGAATGTTGGATCAATTCGATTACGAATCGTTTGATACATGCGAAGCTTGTTTACTTGGCAAGATGACAAAGTCACCTTTTAGTGGCAAAGGGATAAGATCCAATGAATTGCTTGAGCTCATACATACTGATGTATGTGGCCCAATGACAATTCAAGCCAAATGAGGATACTCTTATTTTATCACTTTCACTGATGACCATTCTCGCTATGGTTATATATACTTAATGAAGTATAAGTCTGAAGTCTTTGAAAAGTTTAAGGAATTCAGAAGTGAAGTGGAGAAACTGCTAGGTAAAGAAATCAAAACACTTCGATCCGATCGAGGTGGAGAATACTTAGATGGAGAGTTTCAAGACTATTTGAAGGAGAATGGGATTCTACCTGAATGGATGTTAAGGGTGAATTTACGTACTTTATAACGTTATATTTTATAATGTTTTCCCCGACATTCGTATTTATCGCATGGAAATCACGTGTTTAAATGGAATATTGGGCAAATGACGTGGCTAAGGAGTTAATCGCAAAGTTGATGGATTTGTATGTTTTAATTATGATTTTTATGACTATTAGAATTGTGTTACGCTTTGCGGTGTTTTTGATGTGATGTAGATACATGTTGGAGGCTAAATTGATGATCAATGTTGATATAATTCGAGCTAAACCGAGATAAAGATGGAGGAGAAGAGACAAGAATCAAGAAATCGGAATTCAGTCATCTTGGACTGGCGTCCAGGTCCCGTCCAGTGGACGAGCGTTTAAAGCATTGAACGAGCGTCCAGGAGTAGATTTGACATTCAAAGAAGTTTGGACGCAGCTTTGACGCTGGGCCAGATTTAACGCTTGAGGAAAGCTCACCGATTCAAGTTCATTATAGAGCGTACGCAGCGTCGCTTTAGTGGACGGGCGTCCGACCGCCATCAAGCACAACCGACTTAGTTTTGACCTAGCCGTCTTAGTTCATCTATATATAGCGCTTGTATCAAACCCTAAAGGGGCACCACACAACATATAGTCGATTTTCATAAAAAAACAGCAGCAGTTTGTCTTTTCTTTTGGTTTTCGAATACAATCAAACAGTCTTTTGATTTCAAAGTTAATATGAGTAGCTAAACTCCTGGGTTGGACGAACGGGTGAAGCAATTCAAGAGGCATTCTGGTTTTCTTATTTTTCTCATGGTTTATTTTAGACAAAGGTTAGATTTATATTGCGTTTATTCCGTGCTTGACATCGATAGATAAAGCTTGTGATATTCGTTTAACGATAGTTGAATGATACCTAGATCACCGCAATAATAATCAGGTTAATTAATTTGTTGAGGAACGAAAGTTATCGAATTGTTAATCTAAATAATAGGTTTGAAAGAATTTATGCCTATCGTGCTTGAAGAATCAATCTTTGATAAAAGTTGATAAACAAATTACCTAAGATATTAGTAATTTGCGTTTAGTATAGGTTAATTTTGACCTTGGTTGATTTGCATGCGTAGGAAATTAGGAGCCTGTGCGATTATCTTGAATTGTGGATCTTTGTTCGTCTGCCTTTTTCTCCCCATTATTTGATAAACTTGAAATCATTAGTTCTGTGATACTCTTAGCCTAAACTTAAAAACGCATTCAACCTCACGTTCCTCGTGGGATCGACCCGGCATAACCGCTTTACTACAAGCTTTGCACTTGGAGCGACTAACCGGATTTTTATTACTTGTCTTTGTGTTTCGGTTTGCAAAAATCCATCACAAGTTTTTGGCGCCGTTTCCGGGGAACTTGGCACGGTTTTATGTGTTTTTAGCATAAGATTTAGGTAGATCGATCATTCTTTGTTTTAGTTAGGGTTTAAGGTTCTCCTTAGAGAGCCTTTTTGATTTCTCGCAATTTCTGCGTCTGTTTGTTCTTCCGGTACCAGACGAAAGTCTCAATCTTGGGCGCCCGTCCCACCGGAAATTTTCGATCCGATTTCATTTTTATTCACTCAAACGAGCGTCCGTAATATTTGGGCGCCCGTTCAGAGCCTTCGCTAGATTTAACGAGCGGTTGTGTCACTAAACGCCCGTCCAGGTCTAGTCCCACCAAGACGAAGCGTCCGTAATATTTGGGCGCCCGTCCGTCTTCCCGATTCCTTTCTTTTATTTCTCTGTCTCTCCTAGTTTGACTCCGTTGTATGCAAACACGAAGTAAACAAGTAAGCGATTAATTTTGAGCCTGAGCTCGAACGAGACGTAGTTCGAGTGAACCGTAAACGAAAAGTCCCCGAACCCATTCCAATTTCCGAAGAGGAAATCGAAGAGAGTTTGAGTGAAAACTCTTCTGAAGATAATTTCTTATTTAACCTCTTCTTTGAGGAAGAAATTATCGATTCAATGGCTCAAGCCAACCGCACTCGGCGGACTATGCCACTCCTGGTGATGTTAATATTCGTTCAGTTGTAGTTATCCCTACCGATACACTCCGTTTGAGATAAGGCCACCCTTATCCGGATGGTGCAACATGCATCAACTTTCTATGGGTATCAATCGAGAACCCCTATACGCATCTTTATGTATTTCTGGGTATATGCGATACTACTCGCATTAAGGATGTCAGCCAAGACATCATTAAGCTAAAACTATTTCCATTCTCACTCCGTGGAGAAGCAATGGAATGGTTTAAATCTCTCCCTTCTGAATCTATCCAAACTTGGGCCCAGCTTGAAAGTCAATTTTTAGCCCAGTACTTCCCTCCGTCTAAGACAGCTCAATGTCTTAACGAGATCTCAAATTTTCATCAACTGAGTGATGAATCTTTCTTTGAAGCATGGAAGCGCTTCAAAATTTTGTTGAATAAATGCCCCCATCATGGAATGGATTTGCAGAGGAAGGTCCATACTTTCTTCAGCGGTCTAAACGAGTCCACAAAAGGGATGGTCAACTCCTCATCTGGAGGAGTCTTCTTGAAGAAAACCCACAGCAAGGGGTGGGATTTATTTGAGGATATAGCTAGTACAATTATGCACCCACATATCAATCACCAACGATCCTCATTGTACCCAAAATCGAAGAAGTTAACAACCGAATCATGGTCAAATGATTGCGACCGCAGCTCAACTTTCTCGCTTTGACCATGACTAAAAATCAAAATCACCCTCTCTCCAAACAGAATGCACAAGTATTCTCGTGTGATAATTGTTATCGATCGTCACATCGGTGACCATTGTCAATACACTCCATCCCCGGCTTCCAAGCCAATGCTTTGCCAACAAACGAGGCGTATGATTCTCAGAACTGCTATACACAGTGGGCTTAGAGGTCACATTTCGCAACATGCCCCTTGAATGGTGGACATGAGAGAAACAATTCTTCCGGCCATCAACACCGTAGATTTTCGAACCGAATAACTCTCAAGGTCAAAACTACAACGAATAGAAATTATGGTTATGACCAAAACCGCGCTCAAAACTCGGGACAGAATACCTCTCGCAAATGCCTACTACCGTAACCCCAACTCGAGTCAAAGTTCAAATTCTCAACCAAAAGCTAATCAAAACTCGCAAAGAAACCGCCTAATCAGACTCCTCCACTTATGGCACCGCCTACGAGGGCGAGTATGAAGAGCAAAGAGAGGGCGATGAAGAACTTAGAAAGACAATTAGGATAAACTCATTTGAACAATTGGTCGCCAGACCTCAAGGTCACCTACCTAGTTTTGACGTGAAAAAAACCTAAAAGTGATCATGCAGCCCAAGTCAAGCAAGAACAAACCACTGCATTCGAGCTCACGCCCATTACTTCCTATGGACAAGAGGAGTCCAATGCTATGAATTTGAGGTCCGGTACACAATTGCAACAACCTAGTTATAGATGCGAACCAGGAAATGAGTAAACCCTCCTACCCTTGATTCGGTAGGAGGGAAGATCATGATCCCTCGACTTGGATGGTGAAAGATGAAAATGAGATCGAGGCTGGAGAAGGATCTCGGGTGAGTGAGAACCGAATTAATGAACCTGAGAGAGTCACTCAGGCAGAGGAACCCCAGACGGGTAAAAAGACTGAAAAAGTGTTAAGGTGGAAAGATCTTGAAGACAAAGCTGTACGAGCTTCCTTCACCAAGAAAGTATTCTCCGAACACGAACTGAATAAGCTCCCGTTCCCACCAAGGAAGCACAACATCCCCTTATCTCAAGACAAGAAGTATGACAAAGTACTCAACCTATTAAAAACACCCAAGTAAATTTGCCCTTATCCGAGGTATTGGTTGAAATGCCTAAGTACACCAAGTTTGTGAAGGATGTTGTTTCTTCAAAGAAGAAGTTGGGCGAAATGGAGAAAAGATTGGGAGAGGAATGCTCCGCTATCATTGACGGAGGAATTCCTGAAAAGCGCAAATGATCCCGGAAAATTTGTCTTAACTCAAAATCAAGGAGTTAAGCTTCCCAAATTCTCTGTGATTTAGGAGCATCCATTAGTTTGATGTCTCTATCTCACCATGCAAGAGACTGCACCTTGACCATCTATTGGAACCTACATCCATAAGCATCCAACTTGCAGATAGATCTTTCAAGAGAGCCAACGGAGTGCTTCGAGACCTTCTGGTCCAAGTAGACAAATTCACATTTCCTGTTGATTGGTATGTCCTAGACACTAAAGAAGAAGATACCCCCTCCTCCTAGGGCGACCCTTCATATCTACCTGCTAGAGCCACTATAGATTGCGATGCAGATTTGTCACCTTACGTGTTGGAGATGAGGAAGTGCGCTACAGATGTAGTTAAAGCCCTTAGATCACCTTCCTAAAACCCCTCCGGCTTTGTGCTTGAAACGTTAGATGATTTCACAGACTACACCCTAGACGCAGCCTAGAGGCCGCTATGGAGAAGACCTTGTCTTGAAGAGGACTCGGTGCTCTCTCGAGAGAACTCTTTCTCCTCGGAAAAGTAGACTTGCTTGAGGCAAGAGTTTTTGACTCTATCACCAAGGAGGATCTAAGACAGGGAGAATCCAAGACCGGGTTTAGAGGAACCGCTTTGAGGACCTTGTTCTCAAACCGCTACCTCAAAGATTTGAAGTATATCTTCTTGAGAGAAGGTGAGCGCTTACCTCTCGATCATCTCATCTAAACTATCAGCGGAAGAAGAAGCTAAATTAACCGAAGTTCTAAAGAAAAATGCGAGAGCTTTCGGTTGGCAGATAGGAGATATAAGAGGAATCTCACCTGACATATGTATGCATAAAATAAGAACTGAAGAAGGTGCGAAGCGTATAAGACAACCACAGAGACGTTTAAACCCACACATGCAGGAAGTGGTGAAGAAAGAGATCATTAAGCTATTAGATATGGGGATTATTTATGCGATAGTGACAAATGATTGGGTCTCCCCACTCAAGTTGTACCAAAAAAGGAGGCATTACAATCGAAAAGAATGACAAAGGTGAAGAGGTAGTCATTAGATTAGTCACTTTGAGTGCAGTGTCCAGATAGACTATAGGAAGCTAAACGAGGTAACCTTAAAAGATCATTTCCCACTCCCGCTTATAGACCAAATGTTGGAACGTTTGGCGGGGGCATGAATTCTATTGTTTTCTAGACGGTTACTCCGGTTACTTCCAAATCCCTATTGACCCGAAGATCAAGAGAAAACAACCTTCACCGCCTTTATGGTACTTTCGCCATAAAGAATGCCCTTGACTTTTGTAATGCACCAGCCACATTTCAAAGATGTATGTCGGCTATCTTCGATGGGCTTGTAGAGAAGTGCATGGAGGTGTTCATGGACGACTTCTCGGTATTTGGCACATCATTTATGGACTGCCTTAAAATCTAGATGAAGTCTTTGCAGAGGTGTGTAGAGAAGAATTTGATTCTCAACTCGGGAAAAAGTGCCATCCGATGGTAACCGAAGGAATTGTTTTAGGTCACAAGATCTCCGCTAAAGGCATAGAGGTTGATAAAGCTAAGGTAGAGACTATTGAAAAGATGAATTACCCCAGAACACGAAGGAAGTAAGAAGCTTCCTTGGTCATGTGGGTTTCTACAGGAGATTCATAAAAGATTTTTCAAAAATATCGAAACCTTTATCAACTTTATTGAAGGATGACGTCACCTTCAATTTCGATAATGACTGTCAAGTTGCCTTCAAAGAGCTTAAACAAATGCTTTTGACCTCTCGCCTATCCTGATCTCTCCGGATTGGAACATACCATTCGAATTGATGTGTGACGCCTCCAATTACGCTGTGGGTGCTGTATTAGGACAAAGGATTAATGGTAAGTTCCAACCTATTTCCTACGCAAGCCATACCTTGAATCCAAATTTCCTGCGAATTACACCACTACGGAAAAGGAACTGTTAGCGCTGTGTTTTCTATGGATAAGTTCCATGACTATTTGCTTGGTGCCAAGGTGATTGTATGGATCGATCACGCACTCTGCGTTATTTGATGAACAAGAAGGATGCTAAACCGAGATCGCTAAGATGGATTCTTACACTACAAGAATTCGATGTTCACATCAAGGACATAAGGGGTAGTGAGAACACCGTAGCGGACCATATTTCGAGAGTTTTGCCAGTAGCTGAGGAAGATCCTTTGGACATTGATCTTTATTATCCCTTCGAGAGCGTCATGAATATGGATGTCCGTAACCCCGACCCCCCTTGGTATGCTTCGATTGTCAATTACCTTCATTCTAGCTATTTGAATCCCGAATTTTCCTACCAGGAGAAGAAGAAGTTCTTCTCTGATTTGAAGTACTACGTCTGGGAAGAACCATATCTATTCAAGATCTGCAAGGATGGGTTACTCCACCGGTGTGTACCTGAATGTGAGCAACGGGATATTATTGAGCAATGTCATAGTGGCCCCACTGGCGGTCATTTTAATGCATGGAAGACCGTTGCCAAAATTTTTCAATGCGGTTTCTACTGGCCCAGGATTTTTAAAGATACGGAAGCCTTCTGCAAAGGCTGTGATAGATGCCAGAGAACCGGTACTTTGACCAGGCGATATGATATGCCACTTCAACCCATATTGGAATGTGAAGTGTTTGACGTATGGGGCATAGACTTTATGGGACCATTTCCATCTTCATGCGGGAATAAATACATTCTAGTCTGTGTAGACTACGTATCTAAATGGGTAGAGGCTGTCGCAACTCCACTGAATGATCATAAAACAGTCATGAAATTTCAAGAAAAACATTTTTACGAGGTTTGGTCGCCTGAAGCCACGATCGGCGATGAAGGTTCACACTTCATTAATAAACCCTGGATAGCCTCGTTAGCTAAGTATGGTGTTAAGCATAAGAGTGGCACACCATATCACCCTATGACCAATGGGCAAGTTGAGCGTAATGTCAGTATAAAGAAAATCCTCGAGAAAACGGTCAACTCCCATCGAAAAGATTGGAGTCTCAAATCGGATGATGTACTGTGGGCTTACCGGACCGCATACAAAACCCTATGGGTACATCACCATACCAAATGGTTTATGGAAAGCCCCATCATTTGCCTGTAGAGTTAGAGCATAGAGCTTATTGGGCAATTAAGTTCCTAAACTTCGACTCCCAAGCTTATGGAGAACGTAGGCTCCAGCAGATACATGAATTAGACGAGTTCAGCTCCAAGCTTATGAGAGTTCACGGATCACAAGAAGGAAAGGATGAAATTACTTCATGATAAAAAGATAAAGAAAAGAGAGTTTCATGCGGCGTTGAATGCATCATTATACAATACCAGCCGCATCTTTTCCCGGAAAGCTAAGGGCGACGCGTTGGTCCGGTCCATTTGAGATCCTATCTGCTTTTCCTAGCGGCGTTTTAGAACGAGGGGATTGGCGATCAGCCTTTCAAGGTCAACGGTCAACGATGCAAACACTACATTGGCCAACCGAAGAATCACCCGAGGTAGTTAAATTCCTTGATTTGTTAAGTTGTACCACTTCAGGAGTCGATGATCGCGATGAGTTCTCCCTGCACCTATTCTCCGATAATGGTATGCGAATCACCAGTTGAAATTTTTGCCGGAAGTCGGACATGGAACAATCACCGAAGGAAATGGATTTGAAGAAGCATAAAGTACGAAAGAGATCTCCAATGAGATGAAGATCGAGGCAGGCCTGGAAAAATGGTTGGGACGAATCCCGAGTCCACAGACCGCTTTGTTTTTGTAGACCTAATGTTGTTAAGAATTACATTCTCTCGAGATGACCGGCGTGAAGCCAAAGTGGCCCGACCCGGTTAGACTCAATTGAATGTCGAGCTAACGACATAAACCAAAAGCGCTACTAGGAGGCATCCTAGATATCGATCTTGTTTTAGTTTTTCTTAGTTCATTTTGCTTCCGTATGTTATTTTAGTTAGTTTTACTAAGCTTTTATGTGTCTATCATCACGCTTTTGCTTTCTAGTTATGGATCTTCACGGAGTTCGCTTCGAGGAGTTTCCACTCATTAGTCGGATCCCGCCGATCACAAGATGATGATGGACCAGAGGCACTATAATTCTTCATGTAGATTTTGATATTAGTGCTCAGGTTAAGACCATCACATACGTTATCATTGTTCCACCTTGTTCGGGAGGCAGCGATTTCACGACTGAGGAGTTGCAGGAAGCTATAGGACGTCCTTACACAATACTTAATGATTCTATGCTGACGGATTTGGCACCGTGTGTTGCGGGTGAGCATTTCGAGAGTCCGAGGTAGCTGGTGAGGATTGGTGTTTGCAGGATGAGTTCGATTTTCCTCCGGCTATCGACATGCTTCGACGTCTCATTCGCATAGTGGACTGGGACGAGATCTACGCCGACCCGTGACCTCTTAGTTAGTTTTACCTCCGTCGAGCCCCGACGTTAAAAAAAAGCGCTTCGTGGGAGGCAACCCACTGTTCTCTATTTGTTTTATTTCCTAGAAATTCTACGTACTTCGTTTGATTTTTACTTGTATTTTTGAAGCTTTATTTAAGTTTAATAAGAGAAGAAATTTTGAACTTGAATTGTATGGGAATTTTATGATTTTTGCAATTAAGCCTCACTGGACGCCCGTCCATAAGTATGGACGCCCGTCCAGCATGACTAATTATCAGACGAACGTTCACTAGGTTTGGACGCTCGTCCGATAATCTCCCTCCAATCCTGTATGTAATTCAAAATATCAGACGAGCGTCTACTAAACTGGACGCCCGTCCGGTTCATCTAATTTCCCAGTGGACGCCCGTCCGCTGAGTTGGACGAGCGTCCATACTCTGTCTATATATACCCCTCCTTCGAATGAACTTTCACTTTTCAGAATTTTCAAAAGCCAAAACGGTTGCTCTCCCTCCTTTTGCCCTAAATTCATCAATTCTTGACCAAATCGAGCGATTCAAAGTGCTACAGGCCGCTTTTCACCCCCTCTCTTTGATTCTCACAACCGAATCCTCCAACGCACGGCATTATTGGAGAATCGACCCATTGCAATCCGACTCTTGAGAGAGAAAATTTTGATTTTGGACGATATTTTTGCGTTGTTTGGACCGATTTTCACCTCAATCAACATCTACTCATCCTACTTGGTAAGTTCCTAACAACTTTTCTGGTTTAATTCACGTTTTTGGCAAGTTCGATCTTTGGGTCGGCTCGCTCACTTGAATACCATCTTGATTCGCCTCTTTTCGCTTTTCTTTTGATCCATTATGGTGGTATGGTGTGTGATGGATGATGAATGGGTTGTTGGGTGATGATTGTGGTTCGGTTGGTTTGAAATCCCGCTTTGGATGATAAACGGGTAACCTTTGTTGCTGTGAATCGTTTGGTTTAGACATTTAGGTCAATATGGTGAAGAAAGCGAATCATTAAGCGAGGGCCTGGTAAAGAGAAAGTTGTCGAATCGGGTAAACGTAAACGCGTTTAGATGATGACCCTCCTAATTTAGACCCTAACCGAGGTGTGAGTATTCGGGAGCGACCCCCTAGAGCCACCCAAACTAGGGCAACCTTAAGAGATGAATCCACCTCGGACTCGAGACGGACGATGATACTCCTTTAGCACGGAGGCCTAGGGTCAATCGTGGGAAGCACCTTCAGAGCCGAGGCTACGGAGGAAACGCCTGGTACACGAAGAGAGGAAACTAGGCGTAAAAATCCTAGAAAGAGAGTGAGGCCGGCAGTGCCTATACCCTTGCCTCGTAGATTTGTCAATCCAAAAGCACACGAGGTCTACACAAAACACTACTTTGCAAGAAATATGTTGATCGAAAGGGCAGTGGTGGAGACAAATGTGGATCCCTCTTTTGTGCGACTGTTGAAGGATAAGCAATGGGACGCTTTGATGAAAATCCCGACGACTCCGGTTAATGATTCTTTGGTTAGAGAATTTTATGCCAACTTTTCAGAAAGCAACTTGGATACGGGTGTGGTAATGGTGAGGGGTGTCAAGGTTCCGTTTACGCCCCAAGTCATTAATGCAAAGTATGGTTTGGCGGCTTTGAGGATTGGATTATAAAGACGAGATTAAGCGGAGGCGGGATGCGGGACAAGACCCGTTGGAGGAGTTGAGGTTGACGGTTTGCCCGATGTTGCATGGACACTTAGGCCAGGCGGCGATAGGAAGGAATTAGTTACTACGGCCTGGTCCGAGGATTGGAGAGTTTATCGCCGTTTCATCCAGAGTCGTTTCATCGCCGAAGAATAATTTGACGACTTTCACATCGGCGACCTTGGGATGATGTATGCTTTGGTTTTCAAGTTAAATGTGGATGTTGGCCGAGCAATTTATGATGAGTTGGTATTTAGTCAAAAGAATTACAAGCGCAGCTTTGATTGTACCCCATTTGATTCATCGATATGCAATGATGCCGAGTACCGGAGTATAGGCGGGATCACAAGCCTAAGAACCCGAGAGGTATTCGAGAGAGAAAGCTCCGCTTACGGTTGAGACCGAGGTCGCTCCGTTCATCGAGCCTGGTTCCACTTCGACACCACCTCAAGCCTCCGTTCTTTCTGGATTATCTTCTTCCGAGATTACTCGCACAAGATGGCTCATAGTTTGAGGCGATGTTGAGTGACATCCGGGATGGCCAAGATAATATTTTGTCGGTTTTGGAGTGTATCGTTGATGGACGGCAACCGAGAGATCGGCGGGTTTTCAATGCCAGTAATATGGATTATGTCTATTCCGAGCAGATAGAGCGGGTGATAGCTGAGGTGGTCAAGATGGAAGAGAAGCCCGAGTCGTCTGATGATGAGGAGGATGAGCCTCCAGAGAGACTCCTCGCTCTCGATCTACTACGCACTGAGCCTACACACAGACAAAGATCTACAACCGGTGTCCTTCCACGGATCCTTCTCCGGTTGATGCTCCGATTCCGCCTGAGTGATGTAGGGATTTTTATGCATTCTCTGTTTGATGTATTTCTTTCTTTTCTCCGACTTCGATTTGGTTGTACTATGACTATTACTACTTTCCTTTTGGATGCTTCTATGACTTTTGCACTTTCTATTTTTCTCGCTACTGTTGACTATCGTAGGGTGTGTTTTAGTAAATAACGTAGTCGCCTAGCACCACGCCCTTGAATTGCGATTTCATTGGTATTATGATCATATTTGGATTGACACTTGTTGTTCTATCTCTTGCATTCATTTTTTCACATTACTCCGTTATTGTACCTGTTCTCCCGAGATGTTTCCATGTTTTCCAAGATTGGGCGAGTCTATTTTAGCGATTTTTCCGGGCTACATTGTTACTACCTAGGCTCGGTCGACCAACGATCCGTGTCTCGGTTGCAATCGCCTAAGTATTCTTTTGTTGTTTAGCTCTGCACAACATGAGGGCATGTTGAACTTTTAAGTGTGGGGAGGATTAGTCGGTATGTATCTATACATTTGCTTACATGATATTATTTCTATGCTCAAATGAGCTAAATTTTCAAAATTTTTGTTTTGTCGAGTAGGCAATACACGTTTTGTTCGGTTTGTTATATTCATTGATGTCAGATACCATATTTTTAGTAAGTTAGTTGTTTCACCAAGATTTATTTTTCACGAGCCATAGTGAATGATGAGCTACATTATAAAGTTATACCCGCTTTGGATTAGTAGTTTTGATTTTCTAATAAGTCATGTGCTTAGTGCTACGTATATATCATGAGATTTATGATAGTTTGTATTTAGATCCAAGTATGAGATAATCGTGAATATCTAGACGTTTGAATGTGATAAGTAACACGTAGCTATTGTCAAAGTGAAAAAGTGAATTAATAAGTTAAAAGGGTGTGTGTCGAAGCTAGTCGATGATTTGAGTGCGGTAGGGTATACCCGTATGTCCTATTCCACTATGATGACTAAGAGCTCACGGCGCTTAGGAAAAGTCACCGATGATTGGAGTAAGGTAGGGTATTATCTCGAAATGTCCTATTCTGCTATGAGGGCAATAGCTTCTTCTAATGTGTGTTTAAAGTGAAATAGTTAAATCAACTAAAGAATCGGTACGATATTGAATATAAGCCTTAGTTTTCGTTAATCTTATCCCCAGTATAAACCGATGGATATGTTGTAGGGATTATCCTCTGAGTATTTCAGAAAGGCCCTAGATTCAATCGATCATTCTTTTCGGGATATGTCACGTTTGTAGGGTGCATCTTATGAGTGTCATTTATTGCTAGTCCACGAGGGGGTATTAGCTATTTTTGCTTTGAGTTTTTCAAGTTTGGATTTAGTGGAAGTTTTCTATGGCTATGCACACACACGATGGTGAACTTCTGATTTATTGACTATGTGGTATATGTGTTGAGGTGTCTATATTCTTTCCGAGCCTTTATCTTGTTTTGTTTTGCTCGGGACGAGCCAAAGCTAAGTGTGGGGGAGTTGTTAAGGGTGAATTTACGTACTTTATAACGTTATATTTTATAATGTTTTCCCCGACATTCGTATTTATCGCATGGAAATCACGTGTTTAAATGGAATATTGGGCAAATGACGTGGCTAAGGAGTTAATCGCAAAGTTGATGGATTTGTATGTTTTAATTATGATTTTTATGACTATTAGAATTGTGTTACGCTTTGCGTGTTTTGATGTGATGTAGATACATGTTGGAGGCTAAATTGATGATCAATGTTGATATAATTCGAGCTAAACCGAGATAAAGATGGAGGAGAAGAGACAAGAATCAAGAAATCGAATTGATCATCTTGGATGGCGTCGTGTCCGTCCCAGTGGGCGAGCGTTTAAAGCATTGAACGAGCGTCGTGGAGTAGATTTGACATTCAACAAGTTTGGGCGCAGCTTTGGGCGCAGGCGCCGATTTAACGCTTTGAGGAAAGCTCACCCGATTCAAGTTCATTATAAGCCAGACGGCGTTCGATTTAGTGGGCGGGCGTCCGACCGCCAGCGAAGCACAACCGACTTAGTTTTGACCTAGCCGTCTTAGTTCATCTATATATAGCGACTTGTATCAAACCCTAAAGGGGCACCACACAACATATAGTTGATTTTCATAAAAACAAAGCAGCGGCTTTGTCTTTTCTTTTGGTTTTCGAATACAATCAAACATCTTTTGATTTCAAAGTTAATATGAGTAGCTAAACTCCTGGGTTGGACGAACGGGTGAAGCAATTCAAGAGGCATTCTGGTTTTCTTATTTTTCTGCGGTTTATTTCGACAAAGGTTAGATTTATATTGCGTTTATTCCGTGCTTGACATCGATAGATAAAGCTTGTGATATTCGTTTAACGATAGTTGAATGATACCTAGATCACCGCAATAATAATCAGGTTAATTAATTTGTTGAGGAACGAAAGTTATCGAATTGTTAATCTAAATAATAGGTTTGAAAGAATTTATGCCTATCGTGCTTGAAGAATCAATCTTTGATAAAAGTTGATAAACAAATTACCTAAGATATTAGTAATTTGCGTTTAGTATAGGTTAATTTTGACCTTGGTTGATTTGCATGCGTAGGAAATTAGGAGCTGTGCGATTATCTTGAATTGTGGATCTTTGTTCGCCCTGCTTTTTCTCCCATTATTTGATAAACTTGAAATCATTAGTTCTGTGATACTCTTAGCCTAAACTTAAAAACGCATTCAACCTCACGTTCCTCGTGGGATCGACCCGGCATAACCGCTTTACTACAAGCTTTGCACTTGGAGCGACTAACCGGATTTTTATTACTTGTCTTTGTGTTTCGTTTGCAAAAATCCATCACAATGGACCCCCCCGGGACGCCACAAATGAATGGTGTGTCTGAGAGGAGGAACCGCACCTTGTTAGACATGGTGCGATCCATGATGAGCTATGCAGTTCTCCCAAAATCGTTTTGGGGGTATGCTCTAGAAAACCGCATCCTATACACTGAACTGAGTTCCATCAAAGACGGTTGACTCTACGCCATACGAGGTATGGACTAAGAGAAAACTGAGCCTAGGTCATCTAAAACCTTGGGGTTGTCCGACTTACGTGAAGCGGATGATGCCTGAAAAATTAGAGCCTGTCCGACAAATGTCTATTTGTGGGTTATCCTAGAAAACCAAAGGTACCAATTTTACCACCCGAGGAACAAAAGGTGTTTGTTGCCGGGACTGGCCACTTTATGGAGAAAGAGTTCATCCTGAATAGGGTCAGTGGGAGTAAAATTGATCTTGAAGAAATTCGAGAACCACTTACGGATAACAATCAGTTGATGGAAGTAGAGGACTTGCCACATACAGATGTGACACCGCCTTCACCGTGGACACACTAGCACCTCGAAGATCCACTGAGGGGCGCGCCAGAACCCGAAGGTATCTTCAAGTGTATCTCATGGAAGATGAGGACCCTAGAACTTATGAGGAAGTGCTATTAAGGCATGACAAAGAGAAATGGTGGAAGCCAAGAATTACGAAATGGAATCCATGAAAGACAACCAAGTTTGGAACTTAGTTGATCCACCGAGGAATAGTTCCCATAGGGTGTAAATGGGTCTTTAAGAGAAAGACCGACATGGACGGTAACGTGACTACCTACAAGGCTAGGTTAGTGGCAAAAGGATATAAGCAAAGACAAGGAGTTGACTATGACGAAACCTTTTAGCGGTTGCCGTGTTAAAATCCATTAGAGTTTTGCTCGCTATTGCAAAGATACCATGATTACGAAATCGCGGATGGATGTGAAAACAGCTTTTCCTTAACGGGAACACATCTGAGGAAGTGTATATGACACGGCTGAGGGTTTCACAACCAATGACGCCAGGATGGTGTGTAAAGCGACAAAGATCCATTTATGGGTTAAAGCAAGCTTCTCGGAGTTGGAATCTTTTCTTTGATGAGATAATCAAACAGTTTGATTTCATCAAGAACGAAGATGAGCCATGTGTTTACAAGAAGGTTAGTGGGAGTGCCATTGTGTTCTTAGTGCTTTATGTAGATGACATATTGCTCATAGGGAATGATGTGCCTATGTTACAATCAATCAAAGCTTGGTTATCCAAGAACTTCTACATGAAGGACTTGGGTGATGCAAAGATATATTCTAGGAATAAAGATCTATAGAGATAGATCTAAAAGGTTGCTTGCAGTCCGTGCAATCCACCTACATAGACAAGATCTTTGAAGAGATTCGACATGGAGCGATCAAGAAAGGATTGCCGCCCATGTCACATGGGGTCTACTGTCAAAGGGAATGAGTCCTAAGACAGATGAGGAAAGGGCACAAATGAGTAAAGTCCCTTATGCTTCGGAAATCGGGTCTATCATGTATGCCATGTTATGCACCAGACCGGACGTCTCGTACCCTCTTAGTATGACTAGCAGGTACCAGTCCAATCCAGGTGAGGGTCGCTGGATTGCTGTCAAGAATATCCTGAATAAGTACATAAGACGTACTAGGGATATGTTCCTGGTTTTCGGGAACGATGATTTAGTATTACGAGGTTACACAGATGCCAGTTTCCAAACTGACAAGGAAGATTTTAAGTCGCAATCTGGATTTGTTTTCACGCTTAACGGCGGAGCAGTGAGCTGGAAGAGTTCCAAGCAGGAGACTACTGCAGACTCTACAACGGAAGAACAAAGAACGATCGAAAGCAAAGGAAGAGTTCATCCTAAGATATTAATTGATTTTGAAAAAAAATAGATTTATGGTAATGAGATAATTATAATCAATATATGATATTGGCTAAATAAATTATAATTAAAGAGATAAATCAATCTAGTTGAATTTCCTTATTTTATTGGGAAAAGGTTTTCTTCTCCTCCACACCATATGGGGCGCCCCAACCACTATATATAGGAGGTGGGTGTCAAACTCTTTTGTACATCACAATTGCAAGAGTTCATAATTCTTGTGTAAAATAGAGAGCTATCCATAGTGAGTTTGTGAGGGAAGAAAAGGTCCGGTCTAGCAGCCGGAGTTTTTCCGATAGTGATGACGGTCAAATTGTACCCATTATTCTATGATCTTTATCCCCGATTCTAGTTTAAAAGAGCCTTAATGAAGGGATAATAAGTCGTAATAGGCCTAATTTATATATACCCCAAGTTACGATTCGTTATTCTGCATTTCGATGATTTATTACATTATTTGGTATTACAAACTATGTTTTTGTATGGTAAATACAGTGAGCATTATGGGCGGACTACGGAGAAGGAATTAAAGATCCAGACAATGCAGAGCCCAGTGAGAAGATAGAAGACGAGAGCCCGAAGCGGTGAAGGCTCGGTCGACCGAGCCCAGCTATTCGGTCGACCGAGTGGACTTAAAGCCCAGCACAGTCCAGCGTATTACTTAAGTCGGTTAGGGTTTAGGGAATCCGATCCTTAGTCGGTTTCTAAGTCGGTTATGAGCTCTATATAAACACATTGTCATTAGTATTATTCATTCATTCAGACATTGATTTAATCATTGATAAAAGAGCACTACAAATTGAGAGTTTTTCAGCAAGTTAGGGCTGCAACAATGTAAGCCCTTAATCTTAATGGTTTATTTTCAAGTAATTAATTCTTCCAATTATGTTCTTATCGTTTGAATTAATTAAACTTAGCTAGATGATGTGATTCTCGGCTATGACGTTAGGTGGTGGTGACACCTTGTCAATGAGGATCCCATGACCTACGTCATAATCTAGATTTATTCATGACTCTATTTGATTTAATTAATGTGTATCGATCTATGATAGTTTATATAAGTGATGTACAATTCTTTGTTTAACTGCTTACGTATAAGGAAACGCTGAGAGGTTGGTTCGAGGATGTAATTAGGGTTGAGTTCGTTCGGGTGACCGAAAGAGTCGTCGCTCGGTCGACCGAGCCCTTATCCTCGGCCGACCGAGCCCTAGTTTCGTCGATTAAGTCCGCCACGCCTTTATGGTGGGTCTAACCTAGTTGAATTTACTTTCTCATTAGGCATGGCTACGGCTACGTCGCTCGTCGATTTTTCATCAGTATTATTAGGAAATACCAATATAAGACGCCTAGTTCGGCTCACGAACGATCTTTCGGACTTTCGGCAAGATCTAGATTAGTTTTGTATTAGGAATTGTCGACACCTAGTCATACGTGAATCGTAGATTAACAAGAGACTTACCGAGTAATTGTTAATAGGACGAGGCTTGAGCGATCGTTTAGGAAATACGCTAACCATAGGAATCTTGCCTAAGCGAGGTGTACGGTTAATATCGGCATCCTTAGAATAATGAGCGTGTGAGTTATATGAGATGGATACCCAAAAGGTGAAGTCACGTAACAATACCACGTTGATCTAGTAACCTAACCGTGCTAAGTCAAGTTAAGGGATGACTCCGTAGCCAATTAAATATGAATACAAACAGTTGACGATTAATGAGTTAGGTTATCTTATATAAGTTGTCTTGGTCCAAACGATAACGTTGGTAATTGGAAGGTTAATTACGTGTGTGTCTTTTAGGTTTGAGTTTGTTTATTTTATTTTGTCTTTTATGTTGGTCTTAGACCGTTGTTCAATAACGAATTAGGTGAGTTAATTATTTAAACCTAGGGTCCATATTTTGATTCCCTGAGGGATCGACCTTGATTCACCATCGCTATGCTATGATGTACCTAGTGCTATTGCTAGTATTTGGTGGTCAAGTAAAATAAATTTATAACCTGATCAGTCCGCAATCAAGTTTTTTGGCGCCGTTGCCGGGGAGTCAATGGCCCAATGACTGTTTAAATAATTATTTTTATCTACTTCGTTCTTTCTTTATTGTTTTTAGTTGCATTATTTATTTTTCTTATGACGAATTATCTGTACTTGTATCTTTGTTAAAGGATTAAAGCGAGAATGGGGAAGATATTCGTTCGGTCGACGAACGTATTCACTCGGTCGACCGAGCCTCTTCCAGCTTTTAATTTTATATACGATGTCGCTTTCCCGCTTTTCGTTTCCCTTGTTTGTAGGTTGTAAGTTTGACAACAAGATGAGCAATCATACTTTTTATCGCTTTACTAATTGTTTATTGTTTTTCAAATATTGCGAGATAATTCAAGTAAATCACTCACTTAACTTTGCTTCAAGATCAAGAAAATGTCATCAAATGATTTTATCAAAGGCCAAGAAGAAGTCAAGGTTTTACGAACCAAAACTACACCTAAAAAGCCGTTAACACCAAAGCTCATGGAAAGGATAGAAAAGATGAAAGCGAAAATCCGAGGGGCAAGGAAATCGAGAGAGGCTAAAGAAGCCTATTGGCAAAGAGGTATGTCTATTTTGAATCCAGAGGAAATTTCTTCGGATTCCGATTCAGCTTTAGATTATGATGATTACATGTCCGAGATAGAATCTGAGTCAGAGGGTAGCACAGCTATGAAGAGCCCTATTGTCATCTGTTCTAGAGATGAAATATTGATTAAAGACGAGTCTCGACTGATGCAAAAGTTAGAAGACCCAGGAGCTTTTATGGTTGGAGTAACCCTAGAACAAACCCATTTAGGTTTAGCCTTGATTGATTCCGGTTCGAGCCTTAATATCTTTCCTAAAAGCCTTTGTGATAGGAATTTCATTTTTACACCCACGAACACCCCGCTCCAAGTTAGATTAGCGGATGGAACTAGGACAATCATGACTGGGAGACTGAACAACATGATTATTGGTGTGGGGCAATTACGGTTTAAGATAGACATAGTGGTAATGGAAATCGAGGAACATCCTGAATGCCCAATCATTTTGGGTAGATCGTTTATCAACACCGCTAGAGCCTTCATACGGATGACCAGACATGAGATAGTATTGTTTGACGCCAAGGGTTACGAGTGTTATGGGATAACAAATCCAAATTTCCTCATGCACGGTAAGTGTGAATGTGTTAGAAGTAGTTGGTTCGGAGAAGCTTGATGCCATTCAAGGGTTAGGAAAGGATGCTGATGATAATGTCGATGATAGAGATGAGAAGGAAGTCCTCACTATTCTAAGTCGGAATAGGTCAGTTCAGCCTGCGCCAGCCCTTACCAATATTGAAGCTGTAGACCTACCTAAGGATAGGAGGACCAGAGCGAAGAAACGAACTAGGAGAGTTCGTAACAAAAGCTCATCGAAATCAGAGATGAATCCAAAAGTCGGCGCTTGTCTGGATGGTCAATTTGGCTGCCTTTTCATTGGACTAAAATCCAAAGGAAGGGCACTCGTAGAAAAGGACGGTCAAACTTTTTCGGTGAAAGCTGGCCGGGTGAAAGCCTGGCAAGTCAAGGGCAGTGTTTAGGAGTGATGATTTTGGAAGTCGAGCTATAGACTCAAAAATTTAGAATTTTTCTCGTTTCATGTATTTTATTTTATTTCATCTTTATTTTTAGTATGAATAAAAGTAACGTAGAATGACGAGAGCCTTTTTTATTTTTGCCGTGTTCCAATGACCATTAGGTTACGGATGTGCAAAAAGTTTTTTTACTCGAATCATTTTACCGTGAAGTAGAGCAGGAAGCGAAATCATTATAAAATGTATTGATGATGAGAATCTAGTGAAAAGATGCTTAGTTTGAAATTTGTATTATTTGGAAAAAGTTAAGATTTATATGTTAATGGATTGTGGTTGGATTATTCGATTTTTTCTGAGGTAAGGATTTTTCAAATTGTGACATAATAATTTTGATAGACTTATGTGTTCTAACTTGAAAATTTCGTGTGTGTCAAAATGAGGAGGTCAACTATCATTTATTTTTACACATCCCCATTTTTCATTTCCCAATACACCTTTTCATTTTCCCCATTAATTTATTCATCCAAAAAAACCATTCCACTCCTCAATCCTTGCCTTTCTATCTCCACCAATCACCTTCCACCATTTCAATCCACTCACTTTCCACATCTTTCTATTTAAACCTCCTTTTTTCTCTTCATCATTTCTACACCAAAAAATCTTCATCTTCTCCAAATCCCCAATTTTCTTCTTCCTTTTCTCTCCATTAATTCCCATTTCCAATTTTTCTCATAACTTCCATCCACCCAAGATTGGGGATAATAATCTACATGATCCCCTCCAATATCACAAATTGTGCCTGTTCATATCTCTGAAGGATTATCCGAACCAGGCTGTCACAGGGAAGACTTGAACCTCAGCAGCAGAGTTTCATCAGTTCGGTCGACCGAGGCCATTCTCTCGGTCGACCGAGAGCTTCCAACTGCTGCATCATTCTGTCAGCGTGCTCTGTCCCAGTTCTGCAATTATGCCACCAAGACGCCGATCCTCCGCACAGTTTGTAGCAGTCGACGATGCCATACCCTTGATCAACGGGGTACCGCAATTCGCTAGCCAAGAGGTATTTTCGGTTTATCGAAATTTCTTCAACAATTCGCCGGTACACCGGGCTCGGGGATTAGATTTGACCAAATGTGGTCAAGAGCTGTTCGATCTCGTGGAATATTATCAGTGGCAAGAAGTTGTTGCGCCACCTGGCCGAGTCAATGTCGACTGGGTAAGAGAGTTTTATTCTTATTTACGCGTGCACCCACACACGAATTTAGTCCAAGTTCATGGCAAATCCATTGTTATCACTCCGGGGACGCTTAATAATTATTATGGTCTCGATACCCCGGAGGAGGAGCCAGAGTATACTGTCACGTTTGATGAGTCTGATGCATGGTTGGAGGAGGTTAGTGCCCATCTCGGGATAGCATGGACAATAGGGGAAGTTGCTCGCACTTTTGAGGAGCCATACTTTAGACAGTGATCTAGTAACCTAACCGGTGCTAAGTCAAGTTAAGGGGATGACTCCCGTAGCCAATTAAATATGAATACAGCCAGATTGACAGTTAATGAGTTAGGTTATCTTATATAAGTTGTCTTGGTCCAAACGATAACGTTGGTAATTGGAAGGTTAATTACGTGTGTGTCTTTTAGGTTTGAGTTTGTTTATTTTATTTTGTCTTTTATGTTGGTCTTAGACCGTTGTTCAATAACGAATTAGGTGAGTTAATTATTTAAACATAGGGTCCACATTTTGATTCCCTGAGGGATCGACCTTGATTCACCATCGCTATGCTATGATGTACCTAGTGCTATTGCTAGTATTTGGTGGTCAAGTAAAATAAATTTATAACCTGATCAGTCCACAATCAGATAGCAATCCAAGGAGGATTCTGGCAAGGGGTTCGTGTGGATTAGCGATAGAGGCCGGACGCGTGGACGGCTTGCGCATTGAACTACTCTCCGTTGGCGGTCAAAGCGACGATCTTATAGATCATCTGAGGTATAACCGTCAAAATACTTAACGTGTTTATTGCACTAAACGATGAACGATCTAGAAAAGGAAATCAAATTTTAAATTCCGCTGCGTTAAACTAGTGATTTCCTAACAATATGAACCACACAATTTCTGAAAATCTAGGCCCAAACCTATAAGAGGAGGGTCATAATCCTCAAAACCTAGTTTTTGAGTGGTATCTCTATTTGTAGAGATGTGACAGCTAAACAAATTTAGACAATACGGTTTGTTGAAAATCTATGCCCAAACTCATATAAGAGAAGAGAGTTCATCCTCAAAACCTAGACTATAAGATAAGGGAAGTTTATCTTTTAATATGGTGAGTGAAACAATAGGAAGTGTCTAATATGTGGGAAGTCCATCTCTAAATATGGTGAGTGAAACGATTGCAAGAAGTGGGGCCTCATCCACAAAACGGTGAGTGAAACAATAACAAGTGCCTAATGTTGAAACACAGACGAGAAACTTGCACTTAAAGAAAGATAAAACAGATGCAATCTAACAGAAAAGTAAGGCGGAAATTCATAAAACACAGAAACAAAGAGAACACGGTGATTTAACGTGGTTTCAGGCATTATGCCGACTACTCCACGGACAGAAAAGGAGATATTTTATTATGCACAGAATTACAAGGTTTTCACAAGTGTGTGAATAACACTTTGAAAGACACACTTTGCATTGATTACAACTTCGGTATTTAGAGGCACAAATCCCAAACCCTAACCGCCAAAGATCTTTCTCGGAATTATCATAAATACCCCAGATGTGGACCCCAGCTCCAACTGTTATCCACCAGATGAAACTCAGCTCCAAACTGTCATTCCCTGAAAACTCACTTGTAATCAGCAAACTCAGATGTAGAACTCATCAAACTCAGTTTCCACCAAAACTCAGCTTTTCCCAAAACTCAGTTTTACTTCAAAAAACTCAGTTTCAGCTTTCAGATTAGTTCTACCAGTTTTAGAGATCAAGTCACAAAACTAACAAATCTCCACATTGACTTGAACTCTCATTCAACGTCGCCAGATTGCATAATTCAGATGTACTTGTACCAGATGCATTCGTCAATGCCAGGATGTATTTGTACCAGACTTCTCCACAGAATCCACTTAGTTGACCTGCCCTCAACTGACTTTGAAAGTTAAGCAAGTCTAGACACAACTGAAACTTGCTTTGTTGAACTGGTTTAGTAAGCATATCCGTAGGATTTTCCTTGGTGCTGATCTTATTCACTACAACCCTCTTCTCATTTCTCAGAAAATGATATCTCACATCAATATGCTTGGTTCTCTCATTATGAACCTGATCCTTAGCAAGAAAAATTGCACTCAGACTGTCACAATAAATCTCAACTTGATCCTGATGTAGCCCCAAATCACTGACTAGTCCCTTCAACCAGATTGCTTCCTTGGCTGCTTCAGTAAGAGCCATATACTCTGCCTCAGTTGTTGATAAATATAATGTTGCTTGCAGAGTTTCTTTCCAGCTGACAACTGAATTCCCCAATGTGAAAACATAACCACTCATTGATTTTCTACTGTCCACATCACCTGCATAATCAGCATCACAGTATCCTGTCACCAAACTCTGAGTATCACCTCCATAATTGAGACCCAACATCAGTTGTACCCCCAAGGCAAAGCAACACTAAAACTGGTTTAGTAATTGAGACCCAACATCAAGTCATTTCACAGTGTTCCTTTCCAGTGTTCCTTTCCAGTATATCAGACTTCTTTCTTGCAGCTATCAGCATATCATCCACATACAGAACAAGATAGATATACGATCTATCTTTTAGCTGACTATTGTAGACACAACAATCATAAGGACTTCTGCTATAACCCAGCTGGATCATGTAACTGTCAAACCTTTTATACCACTGTCTAGGAGCCTGCTTCAATCCATAGACTTTTTTAGCTTACAAACAAATGCTTCTTTACCAGGAACTTGAAATCCCTCTGGCTGAGTCATGTATAACTCTTTGTCTACCTCACCATGTAGAAAAGTTGTCTTCACATCTAACTGCTCAAGTTCAAGATCTTGTTGTGCCACCATTGCTTGTAACACTCTGATTGAAGTATGTATGACTACTGGTGAGAATGTCTAATCAAAGTCCACCCCTTTTTTCTGACTGAAACCTCTAGCAGCCAAACGTGCCTTATACTTTACTCATTCTGCCTCAGTCATTCCTTCATTTTTCTTGAAGATCCATTTGCATGTAACAACTCTCCTATCAGCTGGATGTATCACAAGATCCTAAGTCTGATTCTTCAGTAATGACTCCGTCTCATATCCCATGGCAGTAAGCCACTGAGATGACTCAGAACATGTCACTGCTTTCCTGTAAGTGGAAGGTTCAAAACCATCCACCTCTTCTGCAACTTGAAGTGCATATCCAGCCAAATCTTCAAACCCATACCTTCTGGGAGGTATCCCAACATTGGATCTTCTAGCTCACGACAAATATACTTTGGTCGACCAATATCGCTTTGACGCTCACCGACCCTGTTCACCGATCGGCTTGATTTCGATTACGTTCAATAACGGATCGGATGAAAACAGACTTGGATCAGTTGATTGTTACATTTCAACTGAATCGACCTGAAGCTCCACCATACTGTCAGTTTTCTCAGTTTCAGCACTAGTTTCGGTTTCAGTTATCCTCCCCACTGATGAACTGAGCATATAATTTTCATCAAAAACTGTATCTCTACTGAGAATAACTCTATTTTCTGCTGATGACCAAATTCTATAACCCTTAACTCCATCACCATACCCCACAAACACTCCTTTCTTGGCTCTTGGTTCCAGTTTCCTTTCACTGACATGATCATAAACTGTGCTTCCAAATACCCTTAGAACTGAGTAATCAGCAGGCTTTCCTGACCATATTTCAACTGGTGACTTGAAACTGATCCCTGTGTGACGACTTATGTTGATTAGGTAACAAGCTTTGCTTACAGCTTCTGCCCAAAATCTTCTTGATAAACCAGCATTAGAGAGCATACATCTTGCCCTCTCCAGAAGAGTTTGATTCATTCTCTCAGCTACACCATTTTGCTGAGGTGTATTCCTTACAGTGTGATGACTGACAATACCCTCAGTTTTAAAGAATGTATCAAACTCAGTCTAGCAGAATTCCAGGCCATTATTTGTACGAAGCCATTTGATCTTCTTTCCCAACTTATTTTCAACTAGAGCTTTCCATAGCTTGAAGTTATTAAATGCTTCACTTTTGTGTTTCATCAGCACCACCCAAGTCATCGTTGGATAGTAATCTATGAATGACACAAAATATCTGTGACCACCCAATGACTCCACCTTTAAAGGCCCCCAATAATTAGAATGAATGTAATCAAGTGATGACTTTGTGTTGTGTATTCCTTTTGAGAACTTGCCCCTGTGAAGCTTCCCAAACACACAATGCTCACAAAATTCCAGATTTTTGACCTTACATCCCCCAAGAAGATCTTTCTGAGAAAGGATCTGCATCCCTTTTCACCCATGTGACCCAGTCTCATATGCCATAGTTTTGTCAGCTGTGACTGATGAACTTCAGCAGATGCTACAGCAGCAGACCCAGACACAACTGATCCTTGCAAAATATACAAGGTTCCCCTTTTGACTCCTCTGAGAACTGAAATTGAGTTTTTGTAGACACTCAGTTTTCCACCTTCACCCTTAAAACTGAATCCCTTGCTGTTTAAAAGACTAAGAGATACCAAGTTCTTGGTCATCCGTGGAACATGTCTAACTTCACTCAACGTACAGAATTTACCATCCTCTGTCCTCAACTGAACTGAGCCAATCCCAAATATCTTGCAGATCTTGATGTTTGCCATAGCTATATGGCCACCATCTATCTGTTGATAACTTGAGAAAAACTCTCTATGTGGACAAATATGATAAGATGCTCCAGAGTCCAGAATCCACACATCAGCATGATATGCCGATTCTCCAGCTACAAGAACCATGTCCTCGTCTGAATCAAACTCACCAAGCATAAAGAAATTGCTCCAAATCGTTCTCATTCTGTTTCTTTTTCTTTGGACAGTTGGACTTCCAATGTCCCTACTCCCTACAGTAATTGCAGACATCTGTGGATTTAGGACCTTTGGACCCTGTCTTTTTGGATTTCTTCTTTTTTTCAGACTGCTGCCCATGCCCTTTTCCACCACTCGCTGACTACTACCAGTTCCACACACTGACTTCCCAGGTACCTTATGTCTTAGCTCCCTGGCATGTAAAGCTGACTTACATCTTCCAAAGCAATTGTATCCTTCCCAACTATGAAGGACTACACAAAGTTCTCATATGAAGCTGGTAGTGATACCAACAAAATCAGAGCTGCATCTTCATCCTCAATCTTCACATCAATATTACTGAGATCAAGTAATATTGTGTTCAACTGATCAAGATGATCTTTCAACTGAGCCCCCTCATGCATCCTTAGGCTAAACAACCTATGCTTTAGCAGCAACTTGTTGGTCAATGACTTAGTCATATACAGTGTTTCAAGCTTTCACCATAACTTAGCAAATGTGTCTTCCTCAAGAACTTTCGGTGATAACATCATCGATAAGCACAACATGATGGTGGAATGTGCTTTCTCCTCCGTGATCAAGTGTCTGTTGCATCGCATCTCCTTTACCCGATAAAGGAGTCCACAACCCTTGTTGTTTTAACAAGGCCCGCATCTTAATTTGCCACAGACTGAAATTGTTCCTCCCTGTTTACGCTAACTGCTGACATCTTTCTTGCCAAAGAATAGACCTTTGATCATAAAATCATAGCACCGGTCACCGGTCTTGGTGAAGATCAACTCCGTTCAACCTGCAAATCTCTCTGAATCTTGAACCTTACGCTCTGATACCAGTTTGTTGAAACACGGACGAGAAACTTGCACTTGAAGAAAGATAAAACAGATGCAATCTAACAGAAAAGTAAGGCGGAAATTCATAAAACACAGAAACAAAGAAAACACGGTGATTTAACGTGGCTTCCGGCGATGTGCCGACTACTCTACGGACAGAAAAGGTGATATTTTATTATGCACAGAATTACAATGTTTTCACAAATGTGTGAATAACACTTTGAAAGACACACTTTGCATTGATTACAATTTCGGTATTTATAGGCACAAATCCCAAACTCTAACCGCCAAAGATCTTTGTCGGAATTGTCATAAATACCCCATATGTGGACCCCAAAGATTAGTCGTTATCCACTGCGATTTAAACTCACTTCAAACCGACTTTCCTAAAACTCACTTGTAATCAGCAAACTCAGTTTCCACCAAAACTCAGCTTTCTCAGCTTTTCCCAAAACTCAGTTTCACTTCACAAAACTCAGTTTCAGCGTTCAGATTAGTTCTACCAGTTTTAGAGATCAAGTCATAAAACTAACACTTAATGTGATGGAAGTTCGTCTTTTAATATGATGAGTGAAACAATAGCAATATGAGGGCATGCATCATCCTCAAAACTAAGTTATGAAATGAGGGAAGTTCATATCTTAATATGACGAATGAAATAATAGCAAGTGTCTAATGTGAGACAACTTTAACAGACGGGGCCTATAACAAAGAGTCCAACACTTGAACAACATAAATGAGTGATTCTAATACCATTTTGAAAATCTAGATCAAATCTCATATAAGAAAAGAATGTCATCCTCAAAATCTAGACTATGATGTGAGAAAAATCCATCTCTTAATATGTTAGATGAAAGAATAACAAATACCCAATGTAAAATAACTTTACACAATTTGAATCCATTTTAAAAACCAATTATGCATATCATTTCAAACAGTTTCACCCTACATATGAAATATGAAATGTAAAAAAAAAAAAAACTGCATTTCAAGCCGAAGCTTTAAAGTCGAAATTTTTTCTGTTTTTTTCCCCCGATATATTAATTAATAAAAGAATATCGTTAAAGACAAATCAACGTTTCCCACTTTTATGTCAGGCTAGCTATCTCACGGTCTCACCCTTCTTAATAAAAAAAAAAGTAAACATCTGGATCCGTACGCTTCAAAGGAAAGAAAAATGAATATAAACCAAATCTGACTTTTACACAAGGTGGGATGATAACATTTTTTTACCTCGAAAATGAACAGGGGAGAACTCTCAAGTATTTTATTTAAAATATTAAATATAATAGTAGATGATAGTCATGATATCACTCGTTGAAGGTGTCGACAAGAACGACGAACTTATACATTGAAGAATAGATATAAAAAATTAAAAAATTAAAAAATTAAAATAGTATAGCCGATTTAACATTCTGTAAGAAAAGATGGAAAAAATATAAGTTTTATTTTAATTTTAGAAAGCTCTAGTGGGAAATCCTGTTATAAAACCACTCACATTCTAATAATGCTATTTTTGTTCTTTCGAAATTGTCTTTTTCCCTTCCTTTTTAAAGTTTTTTTTTTGGGTCTCAAGTGACTTCAAAACCGACCTAATTAAGACTCAGAAAAGTCTATAAAAAGGTATATATCTAGAAGCCTTAAACTTAATCAGTTTTGTGTTTTCGAGGTTTTCAGAGAAATGTTGGGCCGCTTTCTTGAGAGGTGCTCGGGACAGCACACGGGTTGAATTCTGAGTAGTTTGGTTTGATTGTTCTGGGCTTGTTTTGCAAGTCAGAGTGCTGAAATCGAAGCTGATTTGGTTTCAGAATCCGTTTCAGGCTTGGATTCTTGTTTTAAAGATAGAATCTTCATATTTTCCCGTTTTGTGTGTAGCCTTGATCTTAATTAGGTTAGTACCTCATAATATTCATGTTAGATTTGTTGTTGGTTTATAGATTCACGTATATTTGAGAGTTAATTATCGTTCGTGATAATGCAGAGATTATAACGGTGGTCTTATATAGCGGATATCTGGCTTTCATGATGTGTTTGAGTGAGTGAAGGCCGGTGGTGCATGGCGGTGATACAACGGTGTTTCTAGAAGTTAGAGAGAGTAGATATTTTGACAGAGTTTAGTCCTCTTTTATATATTGCATGTCCCTCTTTCTGTCACATAAAGCCTCATTTTATAGAGAGGAGGGAGGATTAGGGTTTAAGCTTAAAGACAAGTAGACAAAATATCTTGGTGGCGCGGCTATGCGTGATGTTTCCCCTTCTTCCTTACCACTTCTGATACTGCCAAATCCCATTTCTGGCGTTACTTTGACGTAGTTGAGCTTTTGAGGGAGAGAGGTTTGAACGAGGACAGGGTTGGAGGTGATGGCTCTTTACTCCGGGTTCGACTTTCTGGGTGGTGGGATTTTATCTCCACACTTATGATAGATACCCTTCAACATCACGGTGGTGAGGGAGTTTTATTCAGTTCTTTAAGAGATCTCTCAAAATGAAGAAGTTAGCTCCATTTCCCTTCGAGGAGTTTCTCTCAATTTTACCCCGGAAGTTATCAACGAACTCCTCCGTATTCCTGCTATCATTTCCTCTTCTCATTATAAGGTTACTTGGAATCTTGGCGATGAGGGAAGTAGACAAGTCCGTCTCCGTAGCACAATTCATGTGCTTTTCCCTGATCGCCAGCGCCCTCGAACATTAGGCCCTGCGTCTGAATTATCTCGCAGTAATTGAGAGTGGAAAAGGTTCATTAAATCGTGAGCTCTTCCGTCTGCAGACTTCGAAGAGGTTACAGAGGCTGAAGCTTTTCTTATTCATGCCATCCGCGACCCACAGGTGGATGTTGATTGGGGAATCCTGATTCATCGGGAGGCTATTAGGTTCGCTGTTATTATGGACCCTAATCGTCGCATTCCTTTCGGCTCGCTGGTCTCTCGTCATTGCATAGATATATCCAGGGTACCGTCTCATTCTCTGGATCGGTACCCTTATTCTCTGGATCAGTACCGCATCCAGGAGTGTTTTTTTTACTTGTACTTTTCCTTGATATTTTGAATGAAACCTTCATTGTTTTTCTATTTCGTCGAATGAAACTAAAATACGATGCGGCCCCCTTGTTTTGGATAAATCTAAGGCGTTTAGTCCGTGGGTTTGTCGAAAATAGGGTGGCTGGGTGCACTTTACAAGGTCGCCATAGTTGTCAAAACGAACTTTTTATTTGATGCGGTTTCCAACAGATGGGGTCTAAAGATGCTTTACAAAATACGCTTACTTTCATCAACGAAGTAAAGAGGTTAAGCTTATATGTAAAATCTTTTCAAATTGTCGGCGTGCCAAGGCCTGTCGTATTCGCGACCTTGGTTATCCCTTAGCACATTAGTCCCCTTTTTGATTATCCTCGCGACTTGAAGTGGACCTTCCCAATTCTCATATAGCTTTCCCTTATTAGCTTCGTGACAAGTGGCTTGTTTTTTCCGCAAGACGTAATCCCCAACTGCGAAGTGATGGTCGGGGATATGGTTGCCGTGGTGTCGCTTGGCCTCTTGTTTGCAATTGAGCAAACGACCATATGAGTTGATTCGCTTTTCCTCCAACAAATCGAGGTCAAGCCGTCTTGTCAATGGACTTGCAGCCTTGCGGAAATGTGCTACCCTCAAACTTGGTAGGGCCGTCTCTACCAGGGCCATGGACTTCGACCTGTAAGTCAGGGCAAAAGAGGTATTTTCCTGGTATGTTAGGGCAAAACTTGGTAGTTGTTTTTCTCGACGTTCTCCTCCTTTGTCGTCTATTTTCCTGCTTTGTCGTCTAGGCTCTTTATTAGCACGCTCAGCACATGTTTATTGGTATTCTCGGCCTGACCATTTCCTTGTGGATAGCATACTGACGATTGCCAATGCTTAACGTTATATCTCTACAAAATGCGTCGAATTTCTCTTTGAACTACGGCCCGTGGTCGGGTACTATTACCCTTGGGACTCTGAATCTGGTCCAAACTTGATCGAGCAAGAAATAGATTATATCTTTAGTTTTGGTTTTTACCAAGGCCTTGGCCTCAATCCATTTTTGGTAAAGTAATCAACAGCAATGACCATATATTCACATCCCAAGCGACCTCTTTTGAGCGGCCCGATAAGGTCGATCGCCCACATGTCGAAAAGCCAGGCCACGACGACGATGCTTTGTTCGACTGAGGATAGCCCGGGAATGTCCAAGAACTTTTGACATTTATCGCATTTTCTAGCATATATATGTGCATCCTCGGCAAGAATGGGCCAGTAATATCCGGCCAAGAAACCTTCTGAGCGAACGTGCGGCTAGCCGGATGGCCGTCGCACATCCCCTCGTGCAGCTCCATAAGTATCCCTTCGACCTCTTCTGGCCGTACACATCGTGATAAGGGCTTGGAAAAAGACTTTTGATATAGAATATTATCCAAGATTGTGTACCTGGCGGCTCTTTTGCCCAGTGCCTTGGCCTCTTTGGGATCGGATGAGAGGGTCCTTGATTCAATGTAGGCTCTTAACTCATCGACCCAACATGGATTGGTGGGTTGGAAATTCATAATTTCAATCCGGTTGGTGGTAGGCCAGATAGGTGCTCTGCCATAACTGCTGGATTGCTCATCTCGTCTTTACCCGTTAGCTTTGATAAATAATCCGCTTGCTGATTGTCCTCTTGAGGGATATTGGAGAATTTGCAATATTTGAAGTTTCGTTCTAGCTTTTTGACTAGAGTGATGTATTTTTGCAAGATTTCACAATGAATGCCGTATGATCCAGTCACTTGGTTGACCACCAACTGCGAATCACAGAATACCTCCACATTTTCAATCGTCATGGCATGTGCGAGCTCAAGCCCCGCTATGACCGCTTCATACTCTGCTTGATTATTTGATGCGGTGAAATCAAATCTCAAGGCTTTTTCAATCTCTTCTGAGGTACCTGGTTCCAGTAATATAATTCCAGCTCTGCAACCGTTATGACTTGCTGCTCCATCGATGTAAAGCTGCCAACAATGACTCGGCCTCTGAGGCACGGCCACAATGGTTGCTATCGAGTTGTCGATAAGATCCGAACTAGGTTGCTCCTCTGGCTTTTCTTCGTTGAAACTCATTTCTGCGATGAAAATGGGTAAGGCCTGGGCTTTGATAGCTTTCCGAGGCTCATACCGGATATCAACTTCAATGAGTTCAATGGACCATCGTAGCTATTGACCAGATAAGTCCGGCTTGTGAAGGACTTGGTGAATGGAGCATCAGATAATACAGGAATGGTGTGTGATGAAAAGTAAGCCCTTAATTTTCGGGCAGCAATAACAACATAGTAGGCCAACTTTTTGATATTAAAATAGCGATTCTCAACGGGACTGAGAGCCTTGAAAACATAATATACGGGTTTTTGAAGGGTATCGTCCTCTTTAACAAGAGCAGCAGCGACAGCCCGGTCTGAGGCCGCTAGATACAAAAACAAAATGTCCCCCATCATGGGACTGACCAGCAGCGGCGGGCTTGATAGGTAGGCCTTGAGCTCTTTGAAGGCTAGCAAGAATTCCCCTGTCCACTCAAAGGTTTTGTTCCCTTTGAGGATTTTGAAGAAGGGTAGGCTTATTTCAGCGGACTTGGAGATGAATCTCCCTAGAGCAATTTTCCTCCCGTTCAGCCTCTGTACCTCTTTGATTGTGGAGGGCTCGCTCATGTTTTACAGCGCCTCTATTTCTTCTGGATTTGCCTCGATCCCTCTTTGACTCACCATGAAACCCTAGAATTTGCCCTCCTGAACCCCAAAAATGCATTTGGCGGGGTTAATCTTCATTGAGTGTCTTTTCGCATTCAAGAGAGTTTCTTTCAGATCTGCCAAATGATCATGGCGACTTGACTTGACAACCATGTCATCTATGTATGCTTCCATGTTTCTGCCTATTTGTGAAATGAAAACTCGGTTCACCATCCTCTGATACGTCAAGCCGGCATTCTTCAAACCAAAAGGCATCATTTCATAATAATAGAGCCCTCCAGCGGCCTTAAAAGTTGTCATTTCCTTATCACAGTCTGCCATTTTGACTTGATGATAGCCTGAATAGGCATCCAGAAAGCTCAACATCTCAAAATCGGCGATCCCGTCTACCATTTTGTCAATCCACGGCAGTGCGTATGGATCTTTCGGATAGGCCTTGTTTAGATCGGTGAAGTCGACGTACATCCGCCACTTTTCATTATATTTCTTCACCATTACCACGTTGGCCAACCAGGCCGCGTATTGTAGTCCCCTGTTTATGCCTGCATCCAAAAGTTTTACAGCCTCACCGTTGATGGCGATCTCTTTCTTTTCAGAGAACTGACATGTTTTTTGCTGGATCGGTTTGAAGTTGGGATCGATGCTAAGATAGTGTAGCACGACCTCGGGCTCCACACCACTCATATCCGCTACCTCCTAGGTGAAGACGTCCACATTTTCCTTCAGAAGCGTGATCAGCTCATCTCACTCTGTTTTAGTCATCAGAGATCTAATCTTTATTTTTTGATCGGGATATTTTTCATTCACGACGACCTCGATCAGCTCATCCTCGGCAGTGAAGTCTGGTTGATCCCTGATCTGTAAAGTTTCGACCTCTACTATTTTAGTTGCGGCCTCTCCAATCATATTGATCCCACTTGAAATTACGATGAATTATTCCACCCGGAGCCTGTTGGAGTCGGATATGTTTTTAGTCATATGTTCGAGAAAAAATCCTGGTCGGCTCATGGCGACCCCGATTTCATCTCCCACATGAAATTTTACCCTCTGGTGAGGGACGGATACGACCATTTGGAACTTTTTCATGGCTGGGATCCCCAAAATCATGTTATAATAATAAGGGAGACCAACAACACGAAAAGTTATTACCTCGGTTCAGCACGGTTCATAGTCGCCCATAGTGACGTTGAGGTCGATCGTGCCTTTGACTCTCACTGTGTCATTGAAGAAACCCTCTAATACTCCGATGTAGGGCTTTAGCTTGGCCTCTCTGAATCCGATTTGCTTTAGACAATCAAAATAAATGACGTCGCGGCCTGCTCTTGTGTCTACCATGGCTCTATTGACCCTGTGCTGCTCATTGACTCCGACCTTAATTAAGAATTATCGGTATTTCCATAACGCCCTTCGCGGTTTTAAGTTCACTTCTGGTAAATGTGATTCCCTTTTCCAACTCTCTCAGAACGATCTGTTTCTTAAAGCCCCGAGTGTTTATCGAGTGTATCTGGGACTTCAGCTGACTATTGCTTGAGAGATCACCGTAGATGACCTGGACTTCTTTCTGTTACACGCGAGGTTGCCAACATTTATTAATGCCGGCGTTTCCATCTCGCCTATATTTGGCCACGGGTCCCTCTTCGATCAGCCTGACTATCTCCTTTCTCAGACTGAAGAACTCGTTTGTCAGATGACCGTGATCCTTATGGTAGTTGCATCATTTTGTTTTGTCACGAGTGTCGGGACCATCTTTCATGGGCCTTGGTCTCTCGAAATGCTCTCAGATTTCAAAGAGTATCTGTGATGGTTTGGTATTGAGCAGGGTATAATCATTTTCATTGAATTTAAATGGTTTCTTTACCTCGTCCTGGTTTGTGTCCCTACCGCGATCTTTTCTGCATTCATCCCCGCGATCCTCCTTTTGTGAGTGATGCTCTGGTTTAGGTCTCGCCTTTCCGGAAGGAGACAGTGCTTCACTCAGACCGATCATTCTTCCTCTTTCTAATATCTCCCTCAGGCCTAGTTTGGGTGGCCATAGGTTGAACTCCGTTTTCATCAGACCCCTTGCTATTCCTCTTAGGAAACAAGTAATGATTGCGTCTTCGGGGATGTTTCTGAACTGATCGTAAATCTTGACGACCGCTCAAAATAACCTCTTCCCGACTCATTTTCTCCCATAAGGACCTCATAAAGGTCCTCGATGGTCTTTTCGGCCTGCTCGCTGATTCAAATTCTTTCACAAACATTTCGGATAGATCTTCCCAGCTTTCAACTGATCCCCGAGGAAGCCCACGGACCCACGATGCGGCCCTATCCTGCATGCTGCCGACTAGGGCAATGCACCAAGCCGATCTGTTTTGGGTAGCTAAGGTGATACGACCTTGGAATGCGGTGAGCCAATCATTCGGACAAGTGTTTCCGTTGTCGTAATTGTAACTGGGAGGCAGGGTTTCGGTGATTCTTTTGGTGAGCACATCAATTCCGGAGATTGGGGCTGCTTTTTCAGCGGGCCTCGCCTTCTCCAGCTCTGCAATTTCCCTTCTCATTATTTCTATTTGTTCGATCACGATGGGATCAGCTCCTCGCCTAGGTGGGGATGGTTCAGCTACTCGCTCAGACATGTACTCTGAGTCCGCATGGTTTCGTGATTCCTCCTGCTGAGTCTGCTTTTCTCTTATGATCAAACTAGCATCTTTTTCGTTCCTTCCCTCTTTTCTAGGTGTTACACCCCTTTCTGGAGGGCCTAGACGGCTTAGGGCCGGACCTTTTTCTTTCTCGCCCAGCCTTTTCAGAATGGGTCCCCTCTCCCCGCTCTTTTCCTTTGGATTTTCGAGTCCAGGTTGGACCGAAGCTTGGACGACCTCCTGATCCTCCCTGCGAACTCTTCGGCCAAACTAGTGGACACTTTCTTCAACCTCTATTCTCTGAGGCTGACTGGAGCGACCACTATCTGGAACCCTTGGGGTTGACCTCGCTTCGGGGTAGGATCGCCTCCCGGACCGGTAATGGTGCTTGGCCTAGAGCTACTAGCCGAGAATTGGTTAAGTACATTCTCTCAGCATATTTAGCATATTCTCTTATTTCCGCGACCTCAGGGTCCTCTTGGTATCCAGGTACCTTTTCTGGTACCATCTTTTGGCTTCGCTGCATTATAGTTGCCCCGTTTGCGGTTTTTTCCCTGTGAGCCTCTTCTAAAGCCACAACGGCCTCTTTAGATTTTGATTTCTGATTCAAGACCTTTCTAGCATCATCAGCGGCTAAAACCTCTCTCTGCGACCTGTCCCAATCTGCAGTGGGATTATCAAATGTTTCTCCTCTGCCCCCAGCGCAGAGTTGATTTTGTGCTCCCCTTTCGCTGGGGTTTGTGGTATTAGTGGTAAACCCTTACTCCCTGCCATCGCCTTTTATGTGAGCTGATTTAGCTTGAAGATAAGATCGTTAATCTAGTCGCTACCGACTGTCTGACAACCTGATCTTTTCTGACACCCTCAACTACTTCGTACTTCTATTTTTCTTTTACTTTTGGGGTGCTAAACGAAGATCTTTTAGATAGTGACAGCTCAGATGAGGTAGTGGCCAGAAATATGAATTTCAGGGGCAAAAGGTGATGATTCAAACGCAAAAACCCCCGAAATTTGTATGATTTTATCTTGAAAGTTGGTGTATGATCAAGAGGACAATGTGGCTTCTTTTTGACAAAGTGTATTCCAGAGTGATAAGAAAAGAAAGGTGATAGGTTGGATTTTTCTGGTAAAATGGCGAGGTTGGACCTTGAAGATACCGAGAGAGGTGATTTCTCAAACGCAAGCTCGGTATATCCTAGGCCTTTAACACAAAACACGAGCGCATTGCTCCTAAAAATGCAATAGCTTAACTAAAAACAAGAACTTGAGCGAAGAACACTACGAGAAAGGTGATTTCTCAAATGCTAACTCGTGAGTTTCGTGCAAGCTTCGTTAAAGTTACCGCTTTTTAGTCTATCCTTTCGGCGAGATGGATTCTGAGACCTCTCCTTTGCATGAGAGAACCTTGACGGATTCGAGGAAATGATGAAAGTGACGATCTTCAACTATACCCTACGTAGGCTTTCTGGGCGATTCCATGTCTGAAAGACCGAAAAGCTTGCTCCCTTCCCGGTAACGGAGGTAACTGATAATGCAGAGATTATAACGGTGGTCTAGCGGTGGTATTATATTGCGGATATCTGGATTTATGATGTGTTTGAGTGAGTAAAGGGCGGTGGTGCACGGCGGTGATACAGCGGTGTTTCTGTGAGTTAGAGAGAGTAGATATTTTGACAGAGTTTAGTCCTCTTTTATATGTTGCATGTCCCTCTTTCTGTTACATAAAGCCTCCTTTTATAGAGAGGAGGGAGGATTAGGGTTTAAGCTTAAAGACAAGTAGACAAAATATCTTGGTGGTGCGGCTATGTTGTCTCTAGGATCGCTTGCTCTTCGTCCTGTCTCAGCCTTCTCCTCTCCTTCTCCCTCTGAGGGCTTGTGCGGGCTCTTATGGACTCTCTTTGGGATTGCAGATCGGCCCCTTGAGCTACTAATGACCTAAAGGTTTGAATGCTCTTGGCGGGGATCTGATCTTAACGACCTCAATTTGATTGTCGCCGCGAACGTTACGGCTGCGGATCCTCATTATCAAACCTAGTGGCTAGATATGCTTTATCCAGTGGCTCATAGGCGGCGGCGCTATTTAGATATATCATTTCGGTTCATAGTTCAACTCGTCCATAAGGTAGAGAGATATTCTTATTTAAAAAAACTTATTTTATTGTTTAAACTGTTTTTAAATAATTTTCTTTTCAGGTATCTACACGTAAATTGTTAGTTTAGAGTTATGTGTTGTATCATGTTGGTAATTGTTAATATATTATGTATTATATGTTGTACAAAATATGTTCAAGTATTATGTATTTACTGCAAATTACGGAAATTAATGTAGTTCATTTTGTATGCTTTTTCTTAATAGATGGAGATAGGGTTTGGAAGTTTGGTTTGGTTATGGATTTGGAATTTTTTTTATGTGATAATTTAGGTGGCTAGAAAGATGTAAATTGAACCTGACTCATATGCTATTACTTGTTTTGTGAAACAGTTATTCATGGCTAGGTACTAGATAAAAACGCGATGTACCGTCCAAGTACCTTAGGGGGTATCATCTTTGTTACACTTTTTGGCCTCCTGATGGGGTTTCACCTTGGCATCGTACCCTTGAACATTCGGTTAAACCTCTATTTCGACTATGTATGCATCAAACACTGATAGATTCCGCTATTCGCTCTGTGGAAACTTTGTTTGTCTCCGTAACAAGATACATGTAAATCTAGATAAGAATGTTAAGTAGGTAATTGGTTACACCACATGTAGAATCATGTTTTATGCATTCTAAGTTGCTTTCTTAAAGTATTTTGTTATACTATGAACTGATATAAACTGATTTTTTTTAAGTTTGGTAAGAAGATCCATGCCATGTCTTCCAGATTGACAAATATTAATCTCTCTTTTTGATCTTCTACTCCCTACTAAGCCTATGCATGAGCTTACTCCTTCATTTGGAATAAGAAGATATGCAAGTTCATGAAGGGTTTGACGACGATCTTGGAGTGCAAGCTTAGGATGAAGCATGAAGTCCTTTTATGTTTAGCTAGCTTGTATTACTAGTAGTTTCCTTTGAATAAGGCATGAATGCAGTGTAGTTTGTAGTTCCCTCTTGAATTTTCCCTTGTTTCATATGTGTTGGTTGTAATTGATGTAGGCATTTATTTCCGATTATATTTTATTCTAGTTTGACATCAATGTTGTTCTGGTTATTGGTTGTTTTGGAAGACCCTGAGGTATGTTGCCCGAGTCTTTTGCTTGTTTCTTTCTTCTGTGCCTTTATTTATTACTCTGATATGACGTCAGAATTACGTGGGTTTTAGGGTTTTATATAAGAGTCACGTGTCGTTCAATATCCGGATAAGAACTTAGTATCCGTGAGTGGGCATTACATTTGGTAACATAGCTAAGTTAGGATTTCTTGGTTGTAAATACTGTTGTCTAGGATGCTAATCTTCAAGTTTTAATCCTAGCATAAAGCGTGTCTAACCACTTTTTTTGTAGGTACGTAAGGTGATAAAAGGCGTACACGTTCTTCGTCTAACCATTTTGATCAAGTCCCCCAATTATCATCAGACTTTTGTTCCTTTGCCCTTGACTCCTCGATAACTCAGGGGTTGTATTAAGGTCGGACTTAGGGGCAGTCTCAGGTAGGAGCAGTCTCAAGGGTATCCCCAGTACCATATGTCAGATGTCCCTTCCCGAAGTACTTCTGAGAGGCCACCATCCTCCTCCTCCGCCACCTCACGGTTCCTTTGCCTACTAGCAGCATGGTATTAGTCTAAGTCCCAGCAAGCTCATTTTATATGGGTTGTTCGAGGGACAGTTCACCCCATGACCTACCACTTTTCACGCAAGTTATGGTATGACAAGTGGATCAGGGATACAAAGTGATTATGTGGTTCATATGTTTATGGCTTACATGTGAGATATGGATGAAAGGGATGAAATGACGTTAAGGGAGTTGTGTGCTTAAAGGTCAACAATGAAAGCACTAAAGCACACCGGTTGGTACATGGAAATGCAAAAAAATATTGCCCAGTGTTCACAGGTACCATAGAAGGCAGAGTATTAGCTAGGCCAAAGAGATGGAAAGAGCTCCCAATTTTTTTGGAAGTACCAGAGGATAAGTGGGCCAACTTAGGTGCATTGTTCTTGAAAGAGGGTGCATCGAAGTGGATTGTAGCGATAAAGGCTACCAAGGGATCCCTTCCGAATTGACAGCTTTTAATGAATTGTTTTATGGGATGTATTCCCTTTCCAGTAGCGTTTGCGTAAGGATGTAGAGTTTTCGAGTTAAAGCGGGAAGCATCTTTGGTTTTAGAATATTCTCATATGTTTGATGAGCTCAGTCAACATATACCTGGGATGCTGTTTGAAGAGAAGGTGATGACTGACATGTTTGAAGAAGATTTGTGCTATGAAATCCGTGATAGGTTGTCTGGTGTTCCACCTCGTGATATGGAAAACTGGTTTGATTATGGAACCAGGTTTGAGCTTATCTACATGTCCCTACAGTATGTGTTGGAGATAGGAGGCCTTATGACGCATGATAGGAAAGTAAGGTCCCCGACTTCTACCAAGAAATAACCTCGCCGGTTCCTCATTTGTTGCCACGGTGTCCAAGTATTCTAAGTACCACCTAAGAGAATGTCGGTTTGCTGGAGGTCTTTCAATCCGTTGTGGTCAAGCAAGGTATATGATTAAGGATTTCCCTTGTAAGCAGGTTCAGACAACCCCTCTTTTGGAACCTTCCAGGGGTAAGACATGTGGACCTTTTGGAGTCTTTGCCTTGGACGGGGTTGCATGTACAGGTGTCTGTGTGCAGCGGTTGTGCCCTAAAAAAGTACTACTGATGTTGACTGGTGTGAGAACACATTGTACTATTGGGAATCATATGTGAGGTAATCGAGCTAGACATAAGTGAACTTCTAGGGATATACGGTGAGGTTGATAGATGTACGAGAAGCGTCTCTTTCCAGGATACTGAATGTATAAACGTCAAACGAGCCAAATGCATGGTCGTGTAAGTGAATGCATGACACACCAAAGAACTTGATTCTATGACATAAATAACCTACTTCAAATGCATGTAGCTTGAAATTGTGCGATGTGATAGTAATATGTGTTATGTGCTCACTTTCTTGATACTTGATCAATCCTGTGAATATATATGTAAAGCTTTAAAAGTGAATTCATAAGTCATCTTTCTTGGGGATGATTGATGAATCACCTCTGACGCTATGATATTTGTAATTTATATTAGGAAATCTACGCGTGAACATAGCGGAATTTAAAATTTAATTTTCTTTTTACCAAGATCGACTTCGTTTAATCAACAAGCATAAAAGAAGTTGATGAAAGAACTACCTTGGATGATCTAAAATAGATCGTCGCTTTGTCTACGGTTGTAGTTTCTGCACGAAGCCGTCCAAGCGTTCGGCATCTACCGCTAGTCCACATGAACAACCCGCCAGAATCCCACATTAGATTGCTACCGGAAAAAGTCAGCTGCTTGGCCGCCTTTTTCTTTCTCCCAAAAGTCTTTCTTAAGAAGCTCTCTTTTTATCTCACAAAAATATAGCAAGAATATTGTGTTGTAAAAGAGTTGTCACCACTCTCCTTTTATAAATAGATGGGACGATATTCGATCAGATCTCTGTTTGTCTGACTTTCTTTGTCAGACAAATCTTTGTGATAGTGTATTTCTATACACTTTCATCAAAACGACGTCGTTTTGGTGATTAATAAAAAAAAACCAACGATCAGATCTGCCCCAAAGTGTAAATGTACGGTGAGATCGCGTGTACAGCAGAGGATACAGTAGACGACCACAGCAGACGACCTCGGCCCCGCATATTCTCATCCCAATTTGATTGGGAAAAGCTCCATAATAAAATAAAGAAAATATATTTTCTATATTTATCTCATTAATATTTAATATCTTATATCTTATATATATATATATATATATATCAATTACACATGTGCATATATCTCATATATATATACTACACATATATCCATATATATTAATATCCAATATTATAATATAATACCATGATTGATTAATTTGCAAACAAGTATTTCATATATATATATATATATATATATATATATATATATATATATATATATATATATATATATATTGCCATATACACATATAAAATATGTATTTAATTAAGCATCATACTTAATATCTTGTAAATATTTTCATAAAATACCACAATATTAATTTATCACTATAACACTTTATAGTCAAGATAAAACTTTCCTTATTTGGTTATCACTATAACCGCATTTTAATCCGGCTATATGTTCTTATGTGTGTGACCCGATAGGCTTCCGAATATGTTGGCCGTAGACACAAAGTGCCTTTACTATAATACTTTTCATACCTAACGATCATGGATAGAGTCTAGCAACATGCCATGACCCCCAATTATCGGAAGAGTCAAATGCAATGACTACTACATTTCATGTGAAACGGTTACCGTGTATAAATAGAATCTTATTACAATACTATATGGTCGTATGTAAAGTGTCAAACATCAACGACTGTAACTTGTAATCTGGATATCATGCTCTCTCGAAGTAACTTGTTTACACCCACTTTGCAAAGATTCACGAGAGCTAGACATTCCTTATAAGTAGACCCTTTCGGATATTTACTCTATTTGGATACGCGATTTTCGGACTAGCAACATAAATCATACGCATGCTTCAGTATCACACCCAATCACTACCGCATGATCGCTCCATGGCTAGGGGAAACCTCAATAGTGTCATAGTATGACAATCCACATCGTGATGCCATGAAGACTCTGGTCTCAAGATAATTACACAACCGTCATAGAGTGCGACACTTAATAAAGTAAGTGGGTCAGTCTAACGTACGCATTCTCCAATACATGTCCACGTACAGTCCAAGTGTCCCCACACTTTGATAGACGAGATCTATCGCTATTTTCATAACATAGAAGACATCTAATATGTGCTAGTCTAAACGTACCATCAATGTCCTATTTAATAGCACATGCGACTAGAGACATTTAAGTATCAAACCAATTAAAGTGATTCGAGATCTCATCAACCATATTCACTATTATTATTTCTCTTTCACAGTTTGACACTAGAGACGTTATCATATATACAATATCATAATTGGTTCATTTAAACGAACAAATATATAATAACAGAAAGTCATTTTTCATATGTAAAAACATAAAGAAATAGTAGAAATGATCCGACCCGATCGGATCCGGCCCAACCCGATTGGGTATAATACACTATTTCAACAATTTAAACATAAAATTTGTGCCAAAATTGCAAGTCTAAAAGACTTCAATGATAGAGTACATCAGAAATATAGTATTGAATGTAATACCATCAAGACTTATACCATTTTAAGTGTTTATGATGATAAGATCACTTTCATGTCTTATAAGAAGAATGCAGCTTATAAAAACTCACATAAGACATGTATTGATTATTTATGAATAATGTAGATGTATTTGGAAACAATCAACAAACCACAGAGAGAATGTGCTTACCAAAGTTACAGTTGTCATAATGCGCATTTATCAACATTAGGTTGACAACAATGTTGTTCTATTGGTTGCCTTTATATGGAAGACCCTGGAGGTCTGTCCCCCGAATCTCAGCATATTTCTTTTCTTTCACGCATTTGTTTACTAAGATATGATGATAGATTTACGTGACTTTTAGTGTTTTCTCTAAATTTCACGTGTGGAACATATCATTTTCCGAATAAAGACTTGATATCCAGGAGTGGATTGTTATAGAGAGAGGTGAAAGGTAATTAGTTTTTGCACGCATCATAAATAATGATGAGTTATCTCATATATTTGTGATAAAAAAATGAAAAAGCAATGATGGGGTTAGGGGTGTTATACGATGATTTATGTTGTGTTATTCTTCTAGAGATAGTTATGTAAAAGATGAGTTAGTGGAAGGATCACAGTAAAGTGCATGTTTAGGATATTAAATGAATTATTGATCACTAATTTATTGTAGATATATGAAACATAAATGGATTATTAAGCAGATTGATAATTCGTATTATTAATAGAAAATGTATTTGGTGTGGCCAGTTTAACACGTTTTTCATTTTTTACGTTGAAACATGTTTGCCGTTTTGATTTTGGTTATATGGATCGATTGAAAAAATCACGGTTTACATATTACTGATATAATACAATTTAGTACATCGATAGATTTTGTTTCCGGAAATTTAGTTTACCCTACCAAAGTCGCCTTACATAGATGTGGATTAATCACGATACATTCTATAAAATCAATATTTTATACACTTCCAAATTTAAAAAAGTTGATATACATAAAAAAAAATTAGTATGATTTTATAATATATTCTATGAAATCATATGGGCTATTATTTGCACTCACTCTTACCTTTACTACCGGTGCATCACACTTTTTTTTTTACAGAATCCATTCTTTAAAAGTCGGTTCTGGAATCAAAACCTTACTTTCCTAATGTCGATTCTCAAATTCTTAGAATCAATTAAACGAAAAGTCGTTTTTTGACCCTAGAATTGAATTTTAAAAGATTGATTATACTATGTTGCAGTGGCAGACCTACATACAACCAAGGGAGGACAACTGCCCCTCTTGTCTGAAAAAATACAATAATATTTATACTATGCATATAGTTTGCCTCCCTTTAAATTTTTTATTTGTCTTTAAATTTTTTTATTACACACCATTACCGAGATCCTGCATCCGCCCTTACTATATTGTACACGAGTAAAATCATTGTGGTGCAAATAAAAACCTCCAAAATATATTGTATCACTTGTTTTTTTTTTATACTAACTTTCTAATTACTATTTCGTTCTCACGTTAAAGTGATTCTATCATAAAATGTTCTAGTATTCCCCATCACATAGCTTAATGGTAAAAAGTTTGATGCTTAAAACGACGGGATATTAAATTTGGATGTGCAGGTTCAAACCTCGTAAAAGATCTCAATCATGATTTCGAGATACCGAATTTTTGATTAATATATCCATTTATCCCGTGAAAGAGAAGGACCGAAGACTTTTAGAATGCTTCGTTCAACATTTTTTATAAAATGTAAAACAATGTTATTGTATTTTTATTATTTTTGTCGGAGAAAAAAAAAAAACACAAGTATTTTTGTCGTGAGAGACTTTTCTCTATATAACGTCAAAATGAGCACAGTTATCCGGGACAACACTTTAGAGAGCTATTGTCAATCAGAAGGAGTTGGCAACAATGGGGACGACTGCATCTCCACATTTTGTGATTTTTCCTTTCATGGCACATGGCCACACCATCCCTCTTCTCTACTTAGCTCGAATCCTCCGGCAACGGCGGCTTTCCGTCACCGTCTTCACCACCCCGGCAAACGCCACAACCGTTCGATCTATTCTCCAAGACGATACCATCTCCGTTTCTGTAATCCCTTTTCCTGAAAACGTCCACGGGATCCCTCCCGGAGTTGAAAACACCGAGAAACTGGAATCAATCTCTCTTCTTCCCGCATTCGCAGTCGCCACTAAACTTATGCAGCAGAAATTCGAAGAGGAACTGGATAGATTCTTGGTACCCGCTAGCTGTATAATCTCGGATACGTTTCTGGGGTGGACTCAAATCTCTGCTGCAAAACGGGGCATTCCTCGGATCGGGTTTTATGGGATGGGTAGTTTCGCTACTACAATGTATGCAACTCTTGGAATCAAAAGGCCACATGCGAAAACGACATCGGTTGATGAACCCTTTTCGATTCCTGGTTTTCCTGATTTGGAATTGACAAGAAACTATTTTGATCCACCATATAATGAGCTTGAGCCCAAAGGTGAGATGGTGGATTTCATGATTGAGCAAAATATTTTGCTAAGTCAAGGCTTTGGTATGATAATCAACAGCTTTGATGAGTTAGAGGCAGAATACAGCAATCACTGGAGCAAGTTTATTGGTCCAAAAGCATGGTGTATAGGGCCACTCTGTTTAGCTAGGCCAGTTGTCAAGATCAAGAACACTAAAATCATCCCAAAATGGATTCAATGGCTTGATTCAAAGTTGAAAGAAGGAACCCCAGTTTTGTATATAGCATTTGGAACCCAATCAGAAGTATCATCTCACCAATTACATGAAATCGCTAAAGGTATTGAAGATTCTCAAGTGAATTTCTTGTGGGTTTCAAGAATCAAACAAGATGATGTTCTTGACAAGCTTGAAAGCAGAGCTTTGAGTTCAAACAGAGGAATAATTGTCAAAGAATTCGTGGATCAAATGGAAATACTTAGACACAAGAGTATCAAAGGATTCTTGACTCATTGTGGATGGAACTCTTTAACAGAGAGCATATCTTCTGGTGTCCCAGTTTTAGCTTTGCCATTAATGGCGGATCAACATCTTAATTCAAGATTGGTGGTGGACGAGATCGGCATAGGACTGAGAATTAAAACAGTAAATGGATCTGTTAGGGGATTTGTGGAAGCTAATGAGGTGGAGAAGAAGGTAAAAGAACTGATGGGTAGTGACATTAATGGAGATGAAGAGATGAAGAAGAAGGTGATGAAGGTGGCTAAAGATGCTTGCAGTGCATTGAAAGAAGGTGGTTCTTCTTGGAAAAGCTTAGACCAAATTATTCAAGAAGTTAGTACCTTCACAAATGGTCTATTTCATTAAATTATGTTTGTTTCTTCTATCATAAAATATGATAATCTTAGAATCATAATAATATATCGAATCATAATATATGTCACCATATATATATGTCAATAATTATGTCATAAAATATGATGAGTGGTGTAAAATAGTGTTATGATACATGTTACGAGTAATAATGATAAAATATCTCTTTTATATATATTACTAATAATTTGGGAGTTTGAGTAATTAATGGTGTTAAGCGAGGAGGTTCTACTATATAGATCTCACATAGTGAGTAGTGGCCGTGTCTTGCCAATCTGGACCATCTGATTTAAATACTCACATGTGGCAAATCTGACCACGGGCCAGCCAAGCTGTGTGACAGGATTATCTTGCATGGATCACTCCTTATGTTGGAGTCCTTAAGTTAGAATTTTCCGTTAAATGAATGTTGTCTCTTGCCTTGTAAGTTGTGCTGTGTAATTTATAATTTCAATGCTGTATGGTTTGAAAATAATGTATTTGGAGTTGTAGTTGTATTTTAGAGGTCCACAAGAGTAATGTGGGAAATAATGTTATGTATACTTGTGTTTTTGACATTGTATGCTCTAGTGAGATTTTTTATCATAATAATCATTGTATGAAGTGTAATGTATTATGATCACACGTTTTAATATTCTTTGATCATACGCACTCATAGGAAGAGTACTACTCGTAACACTTCAACCTAGTTCTTGGTATTGCAATTTCTAGTTTGTTTGTGATCTTTGTTTCTTCCGTTCAGAATATTTAAGTACAATCACCGAGTGTTTAGTGATATAGGTATGGACGTTTCAGTATCCGTTCTCCTGTCGGTAATGAACAAGGACAGTCGCCTCCGACCTCCAAAGCGATTAGTCCTCCGTTAATGGATATGATCCTACGATTGATTATTCATTAATTGCAATTATCCTACGATTGATTATCCATTAATTGCTTTACTAATGGTCTATTTCATTAAATTGTGTTTGTTTTTTGGTAAGTAATGTTAGAATCATAATAATATATCGATGGAATCATAATATATGTCACAATTATAATGATATATATCAATAATTACGTCACAAAATATGATAAATTGTGTAAAATAGTGTTATGACACAAGTTACAAGTCCATAAACTTGATAAAATCATATATGTATGGGTAATGATATATATATGGGTAATGATACGGGCACAACGGTTGTGTCATAATAAGTGACACAACGGTAATCTATATGATCAACGTTACTCTAACATGTTCAACGATGCACATTACCGTTATGTCACCCGTTGTGTCCGTATCATTACTCATATATATTCATTTCAATTAGCGAGTTGACTAATTGATGATGTTAAATGCATGCATCATGCATGTTGTCTCTTCCCTTGTAATTTGTGTGGCGTTGTACTATAATTTATATATTTCCTTGTAGGGTTTAAAAATAATGTAGTTGCAGTTGTATTTTAGAGGTCCACAAGAATAATGTGAGAAATAATGTTATGTACGCTTGTGTTTTGACATTTTATACTCTTGTGAGATATTTTATGATAACTCTAGTGAGACATTTTCTGATAATTATTGTAATTATTGTATAAGTGTAATGTATTACTATCACATATATTACTTTTGTGTTAATACGAACTCATATCAATTCAGGAAAAATACTGCTCGTAAAACCTCAGTCTAGTTTCTAGTTTGTTTGCGATCTTTGTTTCTTCTGTTCGCAATATTCGAGTACAAATACCGAGTGTTTAGTGATGCAAACGTCGACATATCTATATTCAAATGTCTCCGAGATGCACTTTGAATTATGTAATTTAAAAAACACGGGTATTATCTAGAAATCATACCCGTTCTAGACTTATAAAAGTACCTTTGTTCTCACAATCTGAATTACGTTGTTTTTTCCCCTTTCAATCTGAATTACGTTATCGGGCGATTTCGCGCACATCTTGGAGTGCGTGGCGGTTTCAAATGATACATCTATAAACAATCAACAAAACCACCATATTGCTAGTTAGAATCAGGGACGGAGGTAAGTGGAGGACTAAGGGGGGCTAAGCCCACCCGACGGAAAAAATTATACACCAAAAAATTTATATAATGCACTTAACTCATCAAAACATCTTATATGAGCCCATCCGGTTGTCTAGATATAGTCTACTAGTCCACCCGGACTTCAATTCCTGGCTCCGTCACTTAGAATTCTCTTAAAAGGATCCGATTATCCGTTTACACTACCAGGGCGGTACCATGATTTTTTTGCACAAGGCAAAGTGCCGAATTAGTCTTTTAGTTGAAGGTTTTTTAAAAAACATCTTATCGCGTTTTTAACATCCGTAAGACAAAATTCAATTTATTGATAGCGCCAAAATCTGCTTTCAAAGTAGTTTTTCTAGCGTATTTAAACAAAACCAAATTAATACGTATACAAAACAAAGTAGTCTTTTTATTTTTGTTTATTTTTTTTATTTTTCTTTGTGTGTTTTTTTTTAATATAGATATATAATAATATAAAATAATACATTCTTTTTAATTTCTATAATTTTCAAACAAAAAAAAAAAAACTTGTTTGTATATCTAATTTTTTTTAGCAAACTAAATTTTTTTGTTGGGATATTTATCGATTGGAGTAAAAAAAATTTGGGTCTTTATCAAAAAAAAAATTAACATATTATATTAGGTTGGATCGGATTGAATCTACACGAAATTTTTTTCAAAATAAACATACGCCGTTGCCTCCAGACTGTTGAGAACTTTAAGGCAGTGCCTCTCTCCCATCGTCACATGAGGGCCGGTCCTGATACTACCCGACGATTTCCAGTCATCAAGCTCAGACATCAAGCTCAACGTACTGAGAAAAAGTGAGACACTTTCCTTATTATAGTTTAGAATAACAAAATATTTTTCCATTGATATCACAATTGAGTACATCGAGTATTTATAGTCATCGAGTGTCTTAGCCTACAAGTATTAAATATAAAATATAAAATACAATAATATTTATTCGGTATTGATAATATCCTCAACACGCCCCTGCAATCCCGTGGGAAGAGATTGGACACGAAGATTTGCCTTGAGAGTGTCAAACCGCGGATGTGGAAGTGGTTTCGTAAGTAAATCCGCTAGTTGATCCTTCGAACTCAAGAAGGAAAATGGAAAGTCGTTTGGACGCCACAAGCTCCCGAACATGTTGAAAATCAATCTCAATGTGCTTCGTTCGAGCATGGAAGACGGGATTGTGGGCAAGATATGTGGCCACAATATTGTCACACCATAATGTAGGAGGTTGAGGTAAGGGAATATGCATCTCGGCAAGAAGACTACATAGCCATTGAACTTAGTGGCGGTGTTGGAAGTGTCTTATATTCAGCCTCGGTACTGCTTTTAGAGACAGTGAGGTGCTGTTTAGAACGCCAACTGATAAGATTGAGACCGATAAAAATACAATAAGCACCAATAGAGTGGCAATTATCCGTATCTGCAGCCCATTCAGAGTCAGAGTACGCAGTAAGAGTGAGAGGAGAACGCCAGGAGATAAAGAGGCCATCAGAGATCGTGTATTTGAGATACCGTAAAATTCGTTTGACTGCAATCCAATGGTCTTCAGAGGGAGCAAGCATGAACTTACTGACTTTATGAACAACAAATGCAATATTGGGGTGCGTGAAGCTAAGATATTGAAGACCACCAACCACTGTCCGATACAAGGAGGGATCGGCAAAAGGAGAATCCGAGGTGGCAGTGAGTTGGGAAGAGGCCGACATAGGAGTAGGGCACGGCTTTGCTTTATCCATGCCAGCACGTTGAAGCAACTGGAGAATATACTTAAGCTGAGTTAAATAAAGACCATCAGCGGTAGAGAGAGCTTCCACCCCCAGAAAATAGGATAGAGAGCCAAGATCTTTAACAGGGAACTGAGAGCCCAAGTAAGAGATGACCTGCGCAATAAGAGAAGCCTAAGTACCTGTAACACTCACATCATCAACATAGATAAGAATATAGATACGATCACCAGCACGAAAGTAGATTTATAGAGATGTGTCTGCTTTGGAGGCAGTGAACCCAAACCGAGTGAGAACTTCTGTGAAGCGGGAGAACCAGGCACGAGCTGAGGGCCCTAACGAAGACCATAGAGACTAGGGCTGGTATCGGGTCGGGACCCGACCCGTAACCTTCATGCCCACTCCCGACCCGAAAAAATTCGGGATTCCATTTTTTTTGACACCAACCCGTCTTCGACAGTGTCGGGACCAAACGATCGGGATCTTCAAGATTCGGGATCCCGTCGGGTCGGGTAAGGGTATCCCGAAAAATATCATCTTATTTATTTTATCATATTTATTCAACAAAAATACATAACAAATTAGGCATATGTTTTTGTTTAATCCTCCAATGCTTCCATATAATGAAGCAATACAACTCATCAATAACTAAGCATGTAGGGCCATGAGTTACCTATTTCTTTTGAGTTAATATTCTTCACGAGAGATAATGTTGAAACAAAAGACATGCACGCATCAACTACTAACAACATTTCCAGATTAATAGTACATATGTAGCCACTAAAAATATAACCATATGTAATACGGTTCACCAAGATTCCATATTAGCAACATCTCCGATAAATCATAGTCAAAAGTCCAAAACAACTCCAGTGACCGCAAAATCAGACGAATCTTCAAACACCAGCAGATGGCCCATTTAGATTTTACATACTTTGACTTTCTTTGACAAACTTCCATTTCATAATAAGCAAATGATTTAAAAAGAATGATAAAGTAATTAGTTAAGAAAAAGAACAGCAAACAAAGAAGTCGGATACATGATATTTATTATTTACTATTTGGGAGTCCACAACCACAAACATAGTTTCCTCCATAAACAACAATATATATATAAAGAAACTCCCACATTACCTGCGACAACAAAAATATTGGAAAGATGGATGGTTTTGTTCCAAGGCTCGAAGAACCAATTGCAACAATAAAGAACCGCAACAACAAAAGTAGAGTTTCTCCTAAATGGATTTTGGAGTCCTCTGTTTTCAGTTCGTCGTTCTCGGCATGTTTTTCACTTACGGGTCATTTTCTCTTCTTCTTGTTAATTATCGATTGTAACAAAATAGTAGAGGCCAGAGGAGTTTTTATGGAGGAGTCATAAGAGCTGAGATCCGGCGGCGGAAATACAAGGAAGGAACGACACAAATGAAGAAGACGGCGGCGAATGGGAATTGTGTAGAACGCAGGTTTAGGATTAGGGTAATTAGATTATTTCACTTTTCACCATGTTTTCTTTCTTACTGAAAGGTAAATATATATATTTAATATATATTATTATTATTATTTTTAATTTAATCGGGTCGGGTCGGGATCCCGTCGGGAATGAAGTCTTATACCCGAATATGCACCCGATTTAAGTCGGGTCGGGAATAAACCCGAAAAATCGGGTCGGGAATAAACCGGGCCGGGAAAAAATCGGGCCGGGAATGGGACGAAATTCGGTTCGGGGTCGGGTCTTCGGGATATTTTACCAGCCCTAATAGAGACTACGTTTGAGGTGACAAAAATTGTCGGGGTAATCAAGATGCACAAACCCTTGCGGTTTCTGCATATAGACAGGCTCAGTGAGATAGACCAACCCTGTGACACAGCCAAAGCAAGAAGAAGGTGAATAGTGACCGGTTTAACAACCGAACTGAACGTATCCATAAAGTCAACACCATGAGCTTGATGATAACCCTTTGCAATGAGCCGAGCCTTGTGCCATTCAAAACGGCCATCCATATGATGATTGGTACGATACACCCATTTATTACCTACAACTTTCATATAAGACCGAAAAGGAACAAGAACCCAAGTGTTAGTACGCAGCAGAGCATTAATCTCCTCTCTCATTTCATTACGCCAAATTTGGTGTTTGGAGGCTATGGTGTAGGAAGTGGGACAGGTGTTGGTGTAGATGGTAAGCAGGGCATAGGGTAGGGGATAGCGAATAAAATCATCCATTTGTTTGTGTTTGAAGGAGTTGGTCTTGGTACGAGTGACCATTGGGTGAGTATGTGGCTGGAAGGGTTCGTCTGCACGGCTTGGAGTGGGCTCGGGTTCATGGCTTAAGGTGGGCTCGGCTGGAGAAGTAGGTGAGGGCGGGGATTGGGAGTTAGGAGCAGGAGAAGGAGGGGCGGATGGGACCACAGGGGAATACGATGGGGAAAAGGTGGGGCCACGGTTAAAGAGGAAGGTAACGGGACGGTTATGTTATCCGAGAGTAAGGGTGGGTTGGACGAGGTATAGGGAAATAGACTCTCGTCAAAGACAACGTGGCGAGAGATGTAGATGCGGACAGTGGATAGGTCGAGACACTTATAACCGTGATGCGACGGACTATATCCAAGGAAGATGCAGGACTTGGATCGAAAATCAGTTTTATGGCTATTGTAAGGATGAAGGTAGGGCCAACACGCACAACCGAAGATGCCGAGGAAGGAGTACTCGGGGGAGCGTCCATGGGCTAATTCGAATGGTGTTTTATTGTTTAGTGCACGAGTGGGGAGGCGACTGATAATGTAAGTAGAGGTGATGAAGACATCTTCTCAATACGGGAGGGGTGAGTGAGATTGAGCTAAAAGTGAGAGACCGACTTCGACAATTTGGCGGTGACGTCGTTCAACGGCGCCATCTTGTTCGTGAGTGTGGGGACACGAGAGACGGTGAATGATGCCGATGAGGGTGAGATAATGGGGGATGTGACGATATTCACCAACCCAGTCGGTTTGGAGGGCCTTTAGTTTTGTGTTGAATTGTCGCTCAATTATGGTTAAGAAATTAAGGAAAGTAGATTCAAAATCAGATTTACGTTTTAAAGGAAGAACCACAGATATTTTGTAAAATCATCAAGGAAACTAACATACTAACGAGACCCATAAATCGAGGTTTCAGTACACGGACCCCAAACATCCGAATAAATTAAATCCAATGTGCAGAAGAAGTAAAATCAGAAACTTAAAGTGGTTGACGATGACTTTTTGCTAATTGACATGGTGCACACACAATAGTGGCCGGGTGCTTTATTGGAAAAAGAAATTGAAGATCGACCTAATGCCAGATGCAACAGAGGAAACGAGCAATGTCCGAGTCTTTGGTGCCAGGTGGTGGTGGAGACGGTGAAAGTAACAAGAGCATGAATAGGTGTGCGGTTGAAGGAGAAATGGTAGAGGCCATCCTTGACATAACGTCTATGATGGAAGCGACCCGAGTAGTCCTTCACAAGAAAATACGAGTTATGAAATTCAAAGAATACGGCATTATCACTGGAAAATTTACAGACAGATAATGAGTTTCGAGTGAGCGAAGGGGAAAGTAAGACATTATTAAGAACATAAGTGTGCGTTGGGGAATTAAAGGAAGAAGAAGAAGAAGACGTTGCCGTCGTTGCGGCATAAGTGAGGCCAGACATGCTTGTCGGAGAAGAAGGTAAGTCCGACGGGAAGGGTTAGGGTTTTGGCTTATTTTTGGCGTAATGATAATAAAAGAGAAAACGGAACCATCTCTGATACCATATTAAGATCAAGCGCTTACCGTTTTACTAAACCAATTGGTGGTAGTAAATATGCTACTATATTTCTTATACATTAAGAGTGTGACATCTGTCCCAACACCCCCCCTCAAGTGTTGGCAATATGTTCAACACTTGCATAATTTTTATTCAATAGTGTGAGCAATCTCTCCCAACACCCCATCAAGTGTAGGCAATCTATCCCAATACTTGCACAATTTTATTTTTAAATAATGTTCTTCGCACTCTATTAGATTGGTATCCTTGTCATAACGCTTTGCAAGGACAAGGTTATGATGATCCACCTAAGGCCTTAACTACTGAACATCATCAACGGCTTGAGTAAATCCGTGCCTCTTGTGACAGGCTCCGGGTAGATGTTTAACATTACATCTATATATTTCGACACACCCTCTTATGTCTTTAGAGAGGTTGGAACATGCGACATTCCGCTCTGAAATCATGTTAAATTGCCTTATCTTTTAAAATCTTAAACTTAAAAAAAAAAGATTGATAATTAATATTTTATATATTTTAGCACATCCCAAAATGGACAAGTGATTTAAAATATTCCCTTTCAAAAACATGAAACCAAATGAGATGGTTGACTCAAGTTTCTCCAAAGATATTTTTGCAAGAATGGGTGAGTCTTGTGTGGTCAATCCACATGTATGGAGTGACTTTGTGGCAAGATAATCTACCTACACAATTTTCACATGGATTGAAACGTGTTGTCATAAATCATGTGTCGCGAACAATCACTTCACATTTGCGGAATAACTACGGAAGACTTACCCGCAAGAAGGGCAACATTCATAGCCGGCCTGTAAATTTCTAAACCTTATAACACATGCCATTAATAGAATAGGGCTCTTTCCGACTTAACCAATGGCCTCCATTATTTTTATCATTATAATTTCTATAATGCGAAAACAATTTTCCGTTAACGGCAGCTGTTATAGCATTTGCGGTGACATCGTCACAGCTATAAAGTTATCATAGTGACACCCTCGCAGTTATAAACTTATCATTGTGACATTGTGACATCCTTACAGTTCTCACAATTACACCCTCAGTACCGTTACATATATACAATATTTGAAAGTAGTAATGAAACTCTGCGCAAAGTTCCTGCCGTATTATGAGTTATTACCCATTGATCACTTATACTGCCCCAAACATCTGACTGCATTTTCCAACTGAAATGGAAGATTACTACCAAAGTTGCATTGTACATCCAGAATAATCCTAAGAAGATAAATATTTTGATCGAACAATAATTTTGAAAAAATATATATACAACAAGTAAAGTTGGGGAGAGTTTTAGTCGCGGTCTCAAATTTGAGACCTCAACGGGTGCCTTTTAAAATTTAATACAATTTATTTTTTTTCATTGAAGGTGTTAAAACCTTTATATATGTAGCAATTTGATTATGATATCATCCAACTGGACTTGCCCTAAGGAGGTAATGCATTTTTTTATTATTTTCTTTTCAAAAATAAATGGCTCGCACAATTTGTTATTCAAATTATGCAGACGTGTGAGTTTACCCACGGACGGACCCAATGTATACAAGGGGGTGCACGGCCCCCACTCAATTTTTCGTGTAAAGTTATCAAAATACCCCTCTAATAGTATTAAAGATCACGATGATATTATTTCGAATAAAATCTCTAGTGTAATCTTCTATTTAAATTTCAATTGATTAGAAGAATAATTACTATATTTGATTCTTACTTAGTTCAAAACCCACTACTGCTTCATTTTTAACAATTTTTTTTTAATTTGGCTTCATCGAAAAAATTCTGATCCACATTTGAGTTTTACCGATATGTGAACCGGATGGGGTGTGGCAGCGTTGGTGATTAAATGTAGCAAAATATTTCATTTGAATTAAATTTGTCCTTATTGTAATTAAATATACAAGCCATGATTAAAAACCTAATATTGGATTTAAAAATTTTTTTTTTTGCAAGAATATTGGAATAAAAAGTAATTTCCATGAAATATTGTGTGGACATCATGTTGAGTGATAAATGGGACATCATGATGCGTGACAAAATATAATTTTTTTTGAGGTTGACGAAATATAATTGGACCAGCACTTGCTGACGTGCAGGAAATCTATGAGAAAATCGTGTAATCGCATGCACAAATATATACGCAATGTTGCCTGTTCCAATATTATAATGCTTAGCATTTTTTTCGGACTTCTTTTTTCGTCTTAAAAAAAAGATATTCGTAGTATATATTATGACGGCATCAATGGAAAAGTCAGTATTCAAGGTTTTAATTTAACTTATTTGTTTTGACAGCATCAGCACTATAGTCACATTAAAGACTGAGCCAGTAATATGTATTCAGATGAGATGAATTTCTTTGTAATGCTATTTTATGAGTATATGGGTGAAGAAAAAGATTTCATCCAATACATTTAACGGTTTGTAATGCTATTTTAACGGTTAAGTATAAAATAAAAAAAAACCTAGAAAACAAAACTACGTTATTTTATGTGTTTTTATACTTGACCGTCAAGTGTATTAAAAGGGATCAAAGTCCAGTGGGCTGCATTTCTTTTTTATTGTTATCTTATGAATATATTTTCTTAGATATTTAAAATTTAACGATTGAACTCACTTGACACCCATAGATTTTATATTTGACTGAGATAACGAATTATTTTCTTAAAATTCATAAAATAACAATAAAAAAATTCATTCGATAATTAATATGAGTAATAAAATGAGATGTGTTAATAAAATTGAGCTGTGTCGGGTAAAATTAATTTAAAGATGGGTGGACTATATAAAATATTAAACATAAATTTAAGTGCGTTTTATTAACAACAAAAAATAAATTCTAACAATACGATTACACAAATTTGAATATAATTAGCAATTTAATTGTGTCAATACAACCTATCAAAAATTAAACATCTATATAAGTAAAAGAGAGTGCGATGGGTGGACTTAGCCACTCACAGCCTACTACTCAGCTCCGTCCTTGCAGATTACATTAGGGTGTCTGATATTGCCAAAACATTTCTTGGTAATGACCAAACAAATCATCTGTATTTGATTTTTGTCCTATTACAAATTGCCGGGACAGAAAAATGCATTAAATGTTGTATTGATTTGTGAGGACGTATATTACAGAATTTTACAAAATAAAAAAAGTTCCAAAATGTTGTCAAAACAGAGCCCTTGTGATCATGGTTGCGTTTGTTCAAGATTGGTTCATTTACATCAACAAACGAGCGCTTGTTCAAGCTCGACTTGTTTAGTTTGGTTAACCGTTTAAGTTAGATGGATAATGAATATATATATTTTGGGCTTGTGAATTGAACTTAAACGAACGTTTGTGATCATAACTCGTGTTTGTTTGGTTGTTTGTTTGAGCTATTGAGTAGATAGTGGGATTGGCTAGGGCAATGATGAAGAACTAAGAGAGTAGATGGAAGATACGACGCCGTAGACATAGTTGGCACTGGCGGTGATCTATGAGAAAATCGTGTAATCGTATGCACAAATATAATACGACAAATATATACGCAATGCTGCCTGTCCAATATTATAATGCTTAGCATCTTTTTCGGACTTCTTTTCGTCTTAAAGAAAAAAAGATATTCATAGTATATAGTATTATGACAGCGTCAATGGAAAAGTCAGTATTCAAGGTTTTTTTTTTTTGAGAAAACAGTATTCAAGGTTTTAACTTATTTGTTTTGACTACATCAGCACTATTGTCACATTAAAGACTGAGCCTATTAAAGATACAAGAAGAACATAAGTGAAGATTGATCGCACATGTTGGCATTACGTCGAACACCTTAGTTAGAGTGACAGTTAATCAAGTAGGAGTTTGTTAAATCTGTTAGGAGTTAGTTATTGAACTGACTGAACTTCTATATAAGGTCAGCAGCGCACTAGAATAACTTCAATTCGGTTGTACAGTTCTGAATAATTCACTTCTTCTTCCCCAAATTCAAATGTAATTTTCCCGCCAAAATTCTGATTCATGTTTGATATGAAGAACTTGATTTCTTCTTGTTTCTAGTTTCGTATTTTGCTTTCTTGATTCTATTTCACAGTGTTATAACTGTTTTTCAACATGTTATCAGAGAGAATCTTCCGCTTTTGATTACTAGTTTTTGCGTTTTTTCTCTATGTTTTCCGATATCTTTGTTCCTTCAATTGGTTCTTGGATAAATCATGGCAACGCAAGGCGTCAGAGATCCGTATTACATTCATCCGGCAGAGAATACATCCATGGTGCTGGTGCAGCCAGTGTTGAAAGGAGCACAGAACTATCATCAATGGAAACGAGCCATTGGAATGGTTCTTTCTACAAAACGGAAAGTCAAATTCGTTGATGGTATGTTACCTAAACCTCCCGAGAATGATGAGAATTTTGAGGCTTGGTGCCAATGTAACGATTTAGTTATTACCTGGATTCTGAATTCGATTGATCCTGGAATTTATCAAAGTGTATTTTGGTTACAAACCGCTAAAGAAGTTTGGCATGACTTGAATATAAGGTTTGGATCAGATAGTGTTTACAGGCTTTCGAATCTTGAGGAGGAGATTTACAACACCAAACAAGGTGCCTTAACAGTTACCGAGTATTTTACGAAATTAAAGGCACTTTGGGATCAATACTTAGTGATTAGACCTATTCCACCATGTACTTGCCATGCTCTGGAGATTTACAGAGGCTATAATGAAACAAATTATGTAACTAGATTTGTCAAAGGTCTGAATGACAGCTATAGTAATGTGAAATTCTGCTGCAACGGGAGAAAATATGGCATTAAATGTCACTGCTCAAAGATATAGACATGATTATCAAAGAAATAGTCAATATATAAGACAAGTTAATAATGCAGCTGGTAGAGGTATGTGGAGAGGAAATCAGAGGCCTTATCAGACCAATGGCAAGAAAATGCAGTGCAGCTATTGTGGTAAGGAAGGTCATACTATAGAAATGTGCTACAAGAAATATGGATTTCCTAATTGCTCTAGAGGCAATGGTTCAAGTACTGGCACCTAAACAGGATCTGTGCTTAAGGTGCCAGTACTTGAACCAACTAGGTCAGACACTATGACCAGATCACAGTATGATCATATTTTTACCCCCCCCCCTTCTCATTTAATTTTGAAAAAGTGAAGAAGAAGGATCTATTCCTTTTGTGCTTGTTTAGTCCCCTTTTTTTTGGAAGTTGTTTCTATTCCTAGATCTCTTTCTTCCTCACTTTCCACGATTTTGAATCAAAAGAGAGATTTCAAGAAATGGCAGATCTATTCACTCCATCAATAACCGAGCCGGATTCGGTGTATTCTAAGGGATTTGCCTTTTCCCATAGAGGACTTTTGTTCGCTACAACTCTGTATAGACTAAACGAACAACCGGGAAGTCTGCAGTCGTCCTATATCGCTAACCTCAAAAGGAAGCTACAAAGCAACTATTTCCGAGGTGCATGGGAAGCTATGACCGCAAAAGCAAAGAACACAAGTATCGGTACTAGTATCGAAACAAACTCAGATCGTGTCGACACAACCCGTATAAAGCGACTTTGCGAAGATCGACTAAACCGTAATCGATCGACGGTGCCGAGTGTGGAGGTAGAAGGCCCTTTCTTTTAGTGAAAAGGATACTTAAAAAGAGTCCGAGACTCCCTTGCTTGTTCTTGTGCTACCGTTCAATATCTCCCATCTCCATTCTTTGAGTTCGCATTAACATTTCCTATTACTCTGTCTTGTAGGGCATTTCTATGTAGCAAGAAGCTCTGTTCAATCAATCTCATAGGGAACTGAAGCACGAAGAACTATCGATAATAGCGCCTTTCTTTTAGGCATAGAAGTAAAACTGGAATGATACCATCCGGGCACTACAAGAAAATTGACTTTTCGCGGCTTGTTATTCGCAACATGCATTTGAAATGGGCCGTAAATAGAATTTTTAGCGGCTTGCAAAATAATATACGCGGTTGATAAGTGATAATAATTACTCCGGACTACTAAAGGCAACGCACGGTAGTAGTGTGCTGTTGATGAGATAAAAACGGCTTAGATTATCTTGCTGCTATAAAATACAATATTGGTAGTGTACATTTCACATCGCCAATGTTCGTAAACAATTCACAGCGTGTAAGATGGGCCGTCAATGTTTTCGTGAAACCTAAATTTTATTGGCGCGAACTTTTCCCTCCTAAAATTTTGATGAATTAAAAAACGTCTCCCCTCAAACCTCCAAATCTCAAACCCCCCAAATCTCAATCCCAAAAAAGAGAGGGAGATTATGATAATAAAAAATCATACGAATAGGGTGTAATCTGAAGCCTAATTTTCAAGCTTCAAATCCCAGATCATTTCTTCTTTATCCAAGGCTTCAAAATCTCTATTGCACGGGAAATCACAGTAGTTGCTCGACGAATTTTGCCCAATATGTCTTTTGTAGTGCGGTTTGCAATCATTGTGTGAAATTGGTGTGTGACTAAACCTGGAAACTGGAAAATTGTGGGGAGAAAATGGGTTGGGGGCTTCACAGCTTGGAAGATAATGCAAGGAACGACATCGATGGAGAATCAATTCTCGACTTTGACATCCGGAGAAACTCATGTCCCAAGGTCTCCATCGTTCTCCACAACCGGCCACCTGAATCTTCTAGCACTCTTTACATGTCATGCTGGTAATTTCAACTCCTTTTCTATCCGTTGTCGTCAAATTTTTTATATAGTCCTTGCAAATATGATTTGTTTGAAAATTTTGTCAATATGAGATTCATATGGATTAGTGATATAGGTGGACAGAAAGTTTATGCTATTTCTCCTGACCTAGAGGCTTATTTGTCCCCTTGGATATATACCCATTGGTGAATGAAATTATTTTTGATTTCTCCTAAACTCTGTTGTTTGCGGGAGTGTTGTAATATGTCATTTCAATAATTTATGAGTGATGCTACGTCCCAAGGTTGTGACACAACAAATGAGAAAACACGGTTTTGTATATTTGATTATGTTGCCCTTTATAATTAATAGGGCCTACATCATAGTATGAAAGTGTGTTGTGTTATTCATTGTAACACAACGGGTGTTGCCATTTATATATGTTTGTTTTTTAACCCTGCTTATAAAAACTTGATTTTCATCTTACAGCATTACTTGTTGATTCACACTAGCTAAAATTATTTCCTTGATGGTAGGCCTTTTTGTTGTATTTCACCATCCAACAATATGGTGTATTCTCAAATGTTGTCACCTTTACCATTCTTATAAATGGCTTCAGCAAAATCTATAATATTAGTATTGCTTTAGAAATGTTGTGGGAGATGAGAAGCAAAGATATTGAATTGAATATTACTTCATATTGTGCACTAATTCATGGATTTTGCAAAATAAGTGACATGGGGGTGCATAACAGTGGTTTTTGTTTCTTGTTTTTATTTATTGTATTATCTGTTTAGGAACACCCTGAAGTTGCTCTATCGGCTATCACCTGTTGCTATTAAGTATAACATCAGGATTTGTGGTTTTTGTGACATAAAACGCATGGAAGCAGCACTTGAGTTGCTTAGGAGAAGGATAAATGATGTCATTCTTTATGATTTGTATACTTGTACAATATTAACAAGTATCGCACTGCACCTTCATTGGGTAGAAGGTGATATTCTCTTAGAATAAATATTTATGATATTTTTTATTTTGCATAATTTCTCGAGTTCTATTATTTTAGTACAAGCTCTTGTTGTATGTTCTTTATGATTCCAATAAATGTACATGCATTCTATTGATTATATCTTTTCTAGACTAGACTCCACATTTAGTCTTTGTTGTGTGTATAATGTCACCTTAATTTGTAGTAGATAGTAGCTTAGTCTCATTAACTTGAAATCTTCGTATACCAAGGAGCTACTGAAGAAGTTTGGTATGGAAACAGCACCAAGGTGTCAACTCCTATGAGTACAAACATTAGATTGGATGAAGAAAAATAAGGCAAAGATGTTGATCAGACTTTATACAGAAGGATGATAGGCAGTCTGCTATACCTTACTGCCAGCAGACCTGATATATCCTTTGCTGTAGGTGTTTGTGCAAGATTTCAATCTAAACCAAAGGAAAGTCATTTAGCTGCAGTCAAAAGGATTCTTAAGTATCTAAAAGAGACTTTGGGAGTAGGGATATGGTATTCAAAAGATGGAAGCTTCAAAGTTATATCCTACTCAGATTCTGATTATGTTGGACGCAAGATTGATAGAAAAAGCACTACAAGAACCTGTCAGTTGATGGGAAATAGACTGGTTTCCTGGTTTAGCAAGAAACAGAATTCTATATCAACTTCTACTACGAAGCTGAATGTATAGCTGCTGGAAGTTGCTGTGCACAAATACTATGGTTAAGACAACAGTTAAGGTATTATGGAATTGAAGAAAGAGAAATTCCTATAATGTGCAGGTTAAGCGATTGAAGTATGAATGACTTCCCTCTCTCATGTAGTAGCACTCTATTCTACTAGTACTTATTAGTACTAAACTCGCTTCAAGCTCAGTTAGTCAAGTCAAGGTTCTGAAAGAGTTCACCTGTTAGAAGTTTCGATCTATGGGCTTAGTAACGAGCTTTGTTAAAGAGATTAGAGAGGGTTTGTAACAACGAAAGAGAAATGGTTTTCTTTTAAAGCTATGGCAGAATAAAAGAGGAAAGGATTAGTTGTTTACTTTTATAGAAGCTAGGGCAAGAAGTCAATCACTTTCAGTATCTCTTGCTTCTTTGGTTAGTTCAGTATGAGTGGCAAAGAAACGGCACATGCAATATATATATATATATATATATATATATATATATATATATATATATATATATATATATATATATATATATATATATAGTAAAGTAATAAAGTCAAGCTTTTAGCGCTCTTTCTCTCCGCCGTGAATGCTATTATCTCGTAAGCTCAGTCGTTGCACGCCTTACATCTCGATTGCATCTTCGCCTCCATGAAAGAAGAATCAAATAACTCACAATTTCCCACTGTCATGATAGCAAATGTCCAGGGTTTGAATGATACCACATCAGGTAACCCTTATGTATGGATTGTTGATTCTGGAGCTACTGATCATGTAGTTTTCAATATTAGTCTAATGAGTACACATATGCCTACCTGTAACTTGCATGTTAATTAGCCTAATGGAGCTAAGGCAGTTGTTTCATATATTGGTGAAGTCATTATTAATGATAACATAATTCTGAAAAATGTGCTTTGTGTACCTGCTTTTTCATACAATTTATTATCTGTCACTAATTGATTGCAGGTAGCTCTTGTTCATTGTTATTTAATGCAACTGGTTGTGTGGTGCAGGATACACTCACACAGAAGATGATTGGTTCAGCTAGTTTAATCAATGGCTTATACATTCTGCAAGCAAGACCTACTTCTGTTCCTAATAATACTTTTGTTTGCCATGCTATGTCTGATTCTTTGTTACGGCATTATAGACTAGGCCATTTATCTGTTCAAAGACTGAAAACTGTAGAACAATTAAATGTTCCTAATGTTGTTTTGCCTTTAGACAATGAATGTCATATATGTTCGTTAGCCAAACAAAAAAGGCTCAGTTTTTCTACCAGTATTTCTGTTAGCCATGCTATTTTTGATCTAATTCATGTTGATATCTGGGGTCCTAACAGACATTGCACACATAATGGTGAATTCTATTTCTTGTCCTTTGTAGATGATTATAGTAGATTTTTATGGGTATTTCTGATAAAAACTAAAGCAGAAACTAGATCTATACTTAAAAACTTTTGTGAATGGATTCATACTCAGTTTCATAGACATGTTAGGACTATAAGGACTGACAATGGTCTTGAGTTTCAACTTACACAGTACTATGCTGAAAGAGGCATCATTCATGAGACTTCATGTGTACACACCCCTCAACAAAATAGGGTTGTTGAAATTTAACACCAACACCTTCTTGCCACTGCTAGGGCACTCAGGTTTCATGCCAATATTCCAATGATATATTGGGGTTTTTTCCTTCAACATGCAGCATACTTAATAAACATCACTCCTACACCCTTACTGAATAATAAATCTCCATATTCTGTTTTCAATAACACTTCACCTTCTTATACTGCCTTGAGAGTTTTTGGCTGTCTAGTCTTTGTTAATACTAATGTCCAATGCAGGGGCAAAATTGAAACAAAGAGTAGGAAGTGTGTCTATTTGGGAAATGCTGCACATACCTAAGGATATATAGTACTTGCTATGCACACTAAACAGATATTCATCTCCAGAGATGTGAAATTTCATGAGTTTGAATTCCCTTTCACCCAATCCTCAACCACAGATCCAAGTATGGTTGTTCCTGATGAGAGTCAACTTTACATGATTCCGGTGCATCTTTTACCCCCGTTTATCCCACTTTTAGCACGTTTCTTGGTGATTTAGACCGTTTTAGGGGCAATATCGTGAATTATTAGCACGGGGAGTAAATCCGTCACTTTGATAGTTTACTACCTCTTTTTAGTGATATTGACCCTATTCCCGAGCACTTTTACCCTCTGGAATGTTTTGGATGTTTTTGGTTGTTGTGACGATGTAGGTAAATGGTGTCTCGAGAACCCGGAAGGCAAAGAATTATGATGAGAAGCATGGTCAAGGTGCAACAATGAGCCAAGGAAGGAGAAAGAGGAAGAAAAGGGAGAGGAATGGTTGGTACCCTTGTGGTCTGTTCTGATTCAACAGCATTTTGACCCATGATGGAGGCATTTTCTGGTCATGACTTCTTCATGAAAGTTGTAGAGAATTGAAAGAGCTTTCCAACGCCTCTTGAATCAACCAAATCGGAGCTCGGATGAAGAAGTTATGAAGGTTTTACTGCAGCAGAAAAAATTCATCATGCGAAACGCACGTTTGGAGCTTTAAACGTGCGTTTGGACTGTTTTTTCTGCTGTACAGAGTGTTAGAGGCTGAAACGCACGTTTAGGAACCTTCCAAACGTGCGTTTGGCTCATTTCCTGCTATAAAAAGCTGCAAATTTCACAGAGAAGAGGGGAGACGCGAATGGAGTTGTTTTAGGGTAATTTTGGGCGATTTTCTTCGCTTTTAGGAGTTAGAATTAGTGTAATATACCGTTAGAATCGTCTTTCAATCCTCTCTTTGATTATACAACTCAAATCTTCGATCCGTAATATTTCGATTGTCAAAAATTTGATCTTTTGGAGCACGAATTTTCCCTCTCTTAAATTTCAATCAAGTAAGTATGTTTGCTTGTTCTTTTGTTGTTATTGCTATGTTTTTCTTCATTATTTGTTGTTTAGATTGTATAATGTGTAGCTAATTTCTCTCCATAGCCGGGTCATGTGAAATTTGGTGAAATCACTCTTTGGGTGATGAAATTGGGAGTGGGTAGTGCTTTTTATTGTTTAATCTTGCTCGTTTCACGTCGTAGAACTTGTTATAACGGATTTGGACTAGATTAGCTACCTAGGTCAAAAATCACACACATCACTCTTGAGAGTTGTTCAGAGAGAGGGGTGTGGGAAAAGGGTTCTAGGATCGCGGTGTAGTCTCGGTTTAGTCGTTAAGCCGAGCTCGTTGTGAGGTTACTCGTTTTTACGTTTAAGCGGCTCGAGTTCATGACAAGGCTTAAGGTGTTAGAAGAGAGTTGTTCAGACGCTAACACCGGGTTTAGGAGTTCGCACCCGTGAAATTGAATGCAAGAGCTCGTTTGTTATATTGCACACTCCCGGTTTAGTCTATCCTCGGGGTTGAAATTAGTCATTTTGATCATGTTTCGGCTATGTCCCTTTCTCCCTTTAGACTTGTTAGTTTAATTTACTTTAGTTTAATTGAAGTGTACAAACATTCCAACAACTTGTTTGCCTAGACTAAGCAATAAGTTCACTTTGGTACTTACAAGCACATCTTCTCTGTGGGATCGACCTCGGACTCCTGTAGCTATACTAGCAATCGACCCGGTCCACTGCCGGTTAGAGAGCTTGTTTAGTCACCGTTGTCTTGAGTATTTTATAAATTTCTTTGGTGAAATAAACGCTCATCAAAATGGCGCCGTTGCCGGGGAAGATGTGTGTTATTTGTGATATCTTGTAAGTGAACCGAAGGCTTGGGCCTAGGTTTTGTTTTATTGTTTTCTTTTTATTTGACGGATTTTTGTTGAGAAGTCACACCATCAATTGCGGTGGTGGTGGTGGCTTGATACTTTGATTGTGTTCTTGTTGTTTTCTGAGTCTTGCAGCTTGAGCCTTAATGGAAGGATTTTTCAATCCATACTATTCGTCTGAACAACAATACTTCTACCCACCTCGCACACACGAACCATGTTATCAACAACGAGCCGTGTCTCACCTCGATATCAACAAGAGAATAGCCACGGTTCATGGGCTTATCGGTGCCCTAATACATCTCGAATCGAATTTTGGTTATTCGAGTCACGAGCCATGGTATTCTCGAGGGTTGTCCAAATCCTAATGATTTTCAAGATTATGGTGCTCGTACTCAAGAGTTGATAGTTTCACACGAGTCACCACCCAATCGAATTCGGCATGGCAAGAGCCCTACCATCCACTTCATCATGATCGGTTGCACCTCATCCACATGAGGAATGCATGGAGCATATAGCATATATCTATACTTATGATGAAGCAAGTAGGGAAATGGACAGAGTGGATGAGCTTTATGAGAAAGTTGCTCTAGCCAAAGCCGAGAAAATTTCGGAAAATCAGATTCTCGACCGGGAGATGCGAATGGATGATCTGAGCGAGAGCTCATGGAATCTACGATTCGGGTTAATGGAATCCGAGAACAGAGTAAGAAAGATGAGAATGAGACTCACTATGGATGAAGAAAGTTGGGTAAGTGTGCACAAGCTTCTACGGACATTGTGTGATAATCTCGGTCGATTCGTGAAAAAGCGAAGAGTGGAGCATGAAGAAGATGCATTTGCAATAGAGGCGGCTAGGGTTGATGAGGACTTTCTTCACAAGTTCAAGTCGAGAGTGAGGTTGATGATTCATTTCTCCATGAAGAGATTTCTCGAGCCGAGAATGAGTTGGGATTGCTCATAGTTCCACCTCTGATTGCGATGTTTGATTATGGCCGGTTTCAAGTTCTACCTACTACACCCTCACCCCTTGAGATAAAACTTGCTGAAACCTTGGTGGAGCGTATGGTGGAGCCGCCCATTGTTATGACTGAGCAAGAATTCTTTGGCAACGAAACACTTTGGGATGAAGAAGAAGAGCAAGATTTGAAGATGGTAGAGGTGCACCTTTTATCTATTACACCACCGCTCGAAGAAATTCAAAATGATGATCTCGAAGGGTGTATGATAGATTTGAGCACAATGTTTGATGAGACACAATTAGAGTCGGAGGAGCATATGGGATCGCCCATTTCTTTATCACTCCCTAATGGAGATTTCCATAAGGAGTGTATGAAGAAACCTTATGAGACTGAAGAGCCTTCTATGGTAGAGCTGCCGGGAGTAGAGATTATTAGCATGCCGGTCCCGGATTATTATACTCTTCCACCTTGTGTCGATGAGTATTACGAGATCGATTTTGTGTACTCACCGGTAGATGGAGTTCGAAAAATTTTTAAAAGAGAAAACCTACCATGGAGTGGAAGTTTCAAGAAGAAGATGACGACCAATTTTGATGAAAGAGGATTCCCGAGTTGGGAAGAAGTGACATCGAGGGCCATGAGAGGTAAGTTTCTAATGACTTCGGCCTCCTTGATGCTTGCCCTTTTCATTCTTCTTCAGTTGTTGATCTTTCTGAGCTCGGATTTTGGTTGATGGTTTTGGCAATACATGTTTGAAATAAATTTTTTTTTTTTTTTTTTTTGAATTGTTGTTTTGAGTCTTTTGTGGTATGAGTCCGTATAGCGCCACTACGTCGATGCTAACGACGTTAAACAAAGCACTTCTACTTTTTCTCGCATGTGCCAATAGTATAACTTTGAAAAATTGGCACCGTATAAGTCATTTTGTCGAGCCAAAGACATAAAACAAAGGCGCTTTGTGGGGAGGCAACCCACCTTTTGGTAATAATTATGTGTTTGGAGTAGTTTTTGGTTGTAAGAGGAGAGTTTTGCTTAAAAGAGAGTGTGGGATGAGAATTTCCTTTTAGTTCGGCCTTTGTACATAGACGGGGATGTTTTTATGTGAGCCTCTGTGGCCTTATTTTATGCTTGGATGCTATGTGTTTCTTTTGATTATCTTTACATCCAAAGGTCACGATTCCCGCCTAGTATGGTTGATGTGCTTTGATACCTTGTTTGTGGCATGGCTTCTATTTTTATATATCTCGTATCTATCACCATCTTTTGGCACGTGGACTTTTCCCGTGCATGTGTTTGCCTTGGATTTTGTTTCTATGGTTTCAGATACTCGAGATGGAGCTTACTAGAAGATGTCACGTGGGCTAAAATGCGCCTTTACATTGGAGTTTTGGTCAAACAAATAAGTCTTTTACTCTTTTATCTCTCACACACCGAGGACAAGTGTTTCGCTTAAGTGTGGGGTGGGAGACTTAGCCGCTTTCTTGTTTTAGTTGTTAAATGTGCTATAAATGTGGTATACTTGGCCTATGACCGGGCTCGAGTCGATTTTTGGGTAATTTTTAAAAATTTTCAAGGGTCTTAACACCGTGTTGTATATGTTATTTTCACATTTGAGTGGTGATTACCTTAGTCGGGATCCCGAACATGTACATTGTGGTTTGATATTATCTTGAGAATGGAGTCTTATTAATTTCACTAAGCTACACTTTGTGCACAATTTGATTGCTACCACCTCTCATATCACTAGTCTCGAGGCTTAAATGTCATAGGTTTACCTAAGTAGGACATGGGATGACGGTTTAGGCGTTCTTTTGACCCTACCATAGCCAAATAAGCCTTAACCGGAACATTTTACCTTCGTTGCCCATCTCACCTTTTGATAGAATGGTCCGACCACCATTCGCTTTGTAGCCGTTTTTTACTTAGTCGAAACCTACCTTGAGCCTTAATTATGGTCACATTTCCTTCATTTTATACCCTACGATTGGATCTAGTCTTTTGTTAGACCACACTTGCTAAAGCAAGTGTGGGGTGGGGAAATGATGTTTTGATTGGGTTGTTGTTTCTTGGTTTTGAGCTTTAAGGAGAGGCGGAGCTCGTTTGGTCTTGGTGCTCGGTTTTGGCCCAAAAAAAAAAAAAAAAAAAAACGAACAATGGATGTATATAGAAATAAAGGTTGGAGTCAAAAGTGTTGAGCTCAAAAGTAACTTTCGTGATGTTAGAGTTGGGATAGTGAGATATGTGCTAGTGTGCTCGGACTCACCTCATGACGCTTGAAACATAGTCGAGTTTGGCAATGAGTTCGGGTATGTTAGCATTCTATGGTTCCAAAAGTGTTAAAAATAATCAAAAGGAGTTTTGGGGTGGTTTGTATGATAGAATTGAAGTGGTACATGGGTTGATTAGGTTCACTCGCACTTCTTTTCTCCGAGCCTCCCAAAATATCCCTTTCGATTAACCGAAATTTCCCTAGCCTAACGTTATAACCCTTCAAGTCCTACCCGATCGTGTCCAAACTTAGTGACCTTGATTAGTGGAGAGGTTAGTGACCATGAGACGGTTGGTAGACTTTTGGTTGGGATTCAAGCCCGACAATCATTTTGAGCACTTGGTTTTAGCTTGGCACCACACACACTCCGCTTTCTTGATAATGTTGTATCGGTATGTTTATGTTCGTGTTTCTTACTTTGTGGTCACCTCCAGAGTGTGAATATTAGCACCTTCATCATAAAGTTGAATCCTTTGGTTTGTTTTAAAACGCCTATTTTACTCGAGGACGAGCAAAGGCTAAGTGTGGGGTGGTTGATGGAGTCAACTTTACATGATTCCGTGCATCTTTTACCCCCGCTTATCCCACTTTTAGCACGCTTTCTTGGTGATTTAGACCGTTTTAGGGGCAATATCGTGAATTATTAGCACAGGGAGTAAATCCGTCACTTTGATAGTTTACTACCTCTTTTTAGTGATATTGACCCTATTCCCGAGCACTTTTACCCTCCGGAATGTTTTGGATGTTTTTGGTTGTTGTGACGATGTAGGTAAATGGTGTCTCGAGAACCCGGAAGGCAAAGAATTATGATGAGAAGCATGGTCAAGGTGCAACAATGAGCCAAGGAAGGAGAAAGAGGAAGAAAAAGGGAGAGGAATGGTTGGTACCTCTGTGGTCTGTTCTGATTCAACAGCATTTTGACCCATGATGGAGGCATTTTCTGGTCATGACTTCTTCATGAAAGTTGTAGAGAATTGAAAGAGCTTTCCAACGCCTCTTGAATCAACCAAATCGGAGCTCGGATGAAGAAGTTATGAAGGTTTTACTGCAGCAGAAAAAATTCATCATGCGAAACGCACGTTTGGAGCTTTAAACGTGCGTTTGGACTGTTTTTTCTGTCTGAGTGTGTTAGAGGCTGAAACGCACGTTTAGGAACCTTCCAAGCGTGTATGCTTGGCTCATTTCTGCTATAAAAGCTGCAAATTTCACAGAGAAGAGGGAGACGCGAATGGAGTTGTTTTAGGATAATTTTGGGCGATTTTCTTCGCTTTTAGGAGTTAGAATTAGTGTAATATACCGTTAGAATCGTCTTTCAATCCTCTCTTTGATTATACAACTCAAATCTTCGATCCGTAACATTTCGATTGTCAAAAATTTGATCTTTTGGAGCACGAATTTTCCCTCTCTTAAATTTCAATCAAGTAAGTATGTTTGCTTGTTCTTTTGTTGTTATTGCTATGTTTTTCTTCATTATTTGTTGTTTAGATTGTATAATGTGTAGCTAATTTCTCTCCATAGCCGGGTCATGTGAAATTTGGTGAAATCACTCTTTGGGTGATGAAATTGGGAGTGGGTAGTGCTTTTATTGTTTAATCTTGCTCGCTTCACGTCAGAGAACTTGTTATAACAGATTTGGACTAGATTAGCTACCTAGGTCAAAAATCACACACATCACTCTTGAGAGTTGTTCAGAGAGAGGGTGTGGGAAAAGGGGTTCTAGGATCGCGGTGTAGTCTCGGTTTAGTCGTTAAGCCGAGCTCGTTGAGGTTACTCGCTTTTACGCTTTAAGCGGCTCGAGTTCATGACAAGGCTTAAGGTGTTAGAAGAGAGTTGTTCGACGCTAACACCGGGTTTAGGAGTTCGCACCCGTGAAATTGAATGCAAGAGCTCGCTTTGTTATATTGCACACTCCCGGTTTAGTCTATCCTCGGGGTTGAAATTAGTCATTTTGATCATGGTTCGGCTATGTCCCTTTCTCCTTTTAGACTTGTTAGTTTAATTTACTTTAGTTTAATTGAAGTGTACAAACATTCCAACAACTTGTTTGCCTAGACTAAGCAATAAGTTCACTTTGGTACTTACAAGCACATCTTCTCTGTGGGATCGACTCGACTCCTCAGAGCTATACTAGCAATCGACCCGGTCCACCGCCGGTTAGAGAGCTTGTTTAGTCACCGTTGTCTTGAGTATTTTATAAATTTGTTTGGTGAAATAAACGCTCATCAGTTCCCACTACATCATGTCCAGACTTATACACAGACATCAATGAAGAAGGACATGTGACTCAACCTATACAACAAGGCAGTTCTGATGACATTCCAGCTCCACAACAGGAACCTCCTCAGCATAAAGGAATTAGAAGGTCATCTAGAAACAGAAGTGCTCCCACATACCTGAAAGATTATCAACATACCCTGACCACTAATCAATTTACTCCTCATTTAATCCAAAATGTGGTTTCTTACAAGCACATCTCAAACACATACAAGAATTTTACTACACAACTGGACAAGGACAAGGAACCAGATACATATAAAGAAGCTGCTACATCTGCAGATTGGCAAAAAGCAATGAAGAGTGAGTTAGATGCTCTACATAATACTAATACCTTGTCATTAGTTCCCTTACCAAAAGGAAAGATCCCTATTGGCTGCAAATGGGTTTTTAAGATAAAAAGAAAGTCAGATAGTTCAATTGAGAGATATAAAGCCAAACTTGTTGCAAAATGTTATACACAGATTGAAGGCATTGATTTTATTGAAACTTTCTCACCTGTAGCAAAAATGTCCACCATTAGGCTGTTTATGAGTTTAGCAGCAATGAAGCAATGGCATCTGCGTCAGCTTGATGTGAACAAAGCCTTCTTACATGGTGACTTGGATAAAGAGGTGTATATGAATTGAAGCCACCTCCTAGTTTGCAACTTCAGCATCCTAGTCTGGTATGCAAGTTAAACAAATCCTTATATGGCCTAAGACAAGCTAGTAGGCAGTGGAATGCAAAATTAACACAGACATTGATCCAAGCTGGATATTCTCAATCCAAAAATGATCATAGCCTGTTTACCAAAGGGATAGGTGCAGACTTTGTAGTTAACCTAGTCTGTGTTGATGACATCATAGTAGGAAGCCTAAATTTACAAGCCATACAAGATTTGAAGTCCTTACCGTTGGAAGTAGCGCCCGAAAGACAATTTATGTAATTGTTTTTATAATTAATAAATGACAAATTTATTCTCATATTATTATTTGCTTCGTGCTTATAAGTAATACACTACTGAAAACCCCAAGTCGTATCATATGTAACCATATAACTTAGTGTGTGTCACACATGAGGATTAAGTTTACGGTGATACACTTGAAATGTTAGTCCGTGGTGAAGTTAATCAAAGTATGGGTCTATTGATTAAACCACCATTAATGCGTCCAGAACACTTTATGGTGTGACCGCTTTATCCGCATACGATGACATTGGTTGTCTAAGTGGGGCATTTATATATGATGTAGTCATATAGGACTGGACCGATTTAATCTGCATTTCTCATATAATTCCGTGATTGTGAAAACTTATTAAATCATGATCATATATGGATTAACCTTAATCCTGAAGTGATTACAGACTCCTACTTGTTTCAGGATAGGGTTTGATGTGTTCGTTAAGGATCGCTAAAAGGAGCGGTACGAATCACTTTCACGTTGGCACTATTCTGGAATGAGTGAGAAGTGTGTGTTTCTTAGATATGGAATCAATTCCTTCCTGCGGGAAGTAGAAAGAGAATCCCCTTATTTGTTAATCCTAGAAACTGATCGATCCGCGGAGTTCGTATTGGTTATGAACTAATTGATCACTAGTGGGTTAATGGTAAATAAGGATGAGATGTATTGAAGAAGGTTTACGGAAATAATCCCGCTTCATTACGGATAGTCTATGGATGGTTAGTTTATATGTAATGATTATATCAATGGACACTTATCAACTCGACTCGACGTTTTGAGAATAAGTTATATCTATAATTGATAGAGTTCAGTTTCGGATTTATGGTGGCGTAATTCCATGAGTTGAGTAGAAATATTCTGTTCGATGAATATTTTATTCAATTTATTGTAGCTACTGATTATAGGTCTATGGTCCCCGGGTTGGCTCCTAACACGCGAGTGTTTTCTCGTTTTATGGAACCTCGAAATTAAATTAAATAGTTGGTCTATTTAATGAATATGCAATATTATTTATTTGGTAAATAATATGTAAAATAGAAAAGACATTTTCTATTAAAAAAATGATAAAAGTGGCGCCTCTTATGGATATATTAGGAGAAGAAATTTTCCTAGATTATCTCATATGTGTAATTAATTAATTATCTATTTGTTGGATAATTAATGGAAAAATAAAGAGATTGATTTTTTGGGAATTATATCTTATTTTTGTAGCAAAAATATCTTTTCCTTATGGGAATAGGTTTTTGTGGTGTGAAAATGAAAGCTATCTTGACTAGTTATTTTCCTATATAAAGAGAGTTCCTCCCAACACAATACACACTACACTAATGCGCCACTTTACAAATTAAAAGGAAGAAAAATTAGTTTCTTGCCTTAGTCATTGAGAGAAGAAAAACCTAGGGTTTTTTCTTGTGAATATTCGAGGAGGTTCTACGGCGAGGATCGACGTCCACCAGTCGTCGCTAGGAGATACAATCCGGATGATTGTGGCTTCTCCGTTTTGTCGAATTTCTCATCTCTTTCCGTTGAGGTAAATCTACTAACTTTCTTGTAGATTGTTAATTAATTATGTGAATTAAAATTCGTGGTAAAATCGCATGCCAATTTATTCGTAGCTTCCGCTGTGCATGATCGAGTGTCTCGATCGGTGCTGAGAATCAGATCTGACGATCCCATTATGGATCGGATCCGGATTCGGGTTTTTCTATATCCAGCACTTACTTCATCAGGCCTTCACCATAAAATACTTGGGGGAACTGAAGTATTTTTTAGGGTTTGAAGTGGCCAGATCCAAGAATGTTATAGTCATGAATCAGAGGAAATATTGCTTAGACCTACTTATAGAGTTTGGCTATCTGGGGGCCAAACCTTGCTCACTTCTTATGGATCCCACAGTCACACTAGACAAGGAAGACTCTCCACCACTTCAAAACAATACTTATTACAGGAGTTTAGTTGGAAAGCTTATCTACTTGGGCAACACTAGACCTGACATAGCCTATGTTATTCAACAACTGAGCCAGTTTCTAGATCATCCTACAGAAAAACACCTTGCAACAGCTCACAAGTTACTTAGATACCTCAAAACAGCACCTGGTCAAGGCTTATTGTTTCCTGCTACAGGACCTACACTATTAACAGCTTTCTCTGATTCTGTTTGGGGAAGATGCAATATTACTAGAAGATCAATTACTGGCTACACTTTTTTTAGGTGATGCTTAATTAGTTTCCTGGAAATGCAAGAAGCAAGAGGTTGTTAGTAGAAGTTCATCAGAAGCTGAATATAGAGCCATGGCTGCCACAGCTTGTGAAATCCAATGGCCAATATATCTCCTTTCTGATTTCCAAGTTCCACATTCTCAAACAGTCCCTCTCTTTTGTGATAGCAAGAGTGCCATGTACATAGTAGAGAATCCTGTGTTTCATGAACGAACAAAACACATAGAGATTGACTGCCATTCTGTAAGGGAAAAATATCAAGCCAAGATATTGAAACCAATGCCAATAAAGACAGAAGACAATCTTGCTGATATTTTAACCAAACCAGTTGATAAACAGACTCTCACAAGGCTCTTACCAAGATTTCCTATCAAGAACATATATGCAGTCCAGGACAAAGAAGAACATAAGTGAAGATTGATTGCAAGCTGTCTTGGACAATCCATTCCAGCTTGAGGGGGGGTGTAAAAGATATAAGAAGAACATAAGTGAAGATTGATTGCACATGTTGGCATTACGTCGAACACCTTAGTTAGAGTGACAGTTAATCAAGTAGGAGTGTGTTAAATCTGTTAAAGTTAGTTATTGAACTGACTGAACTTCTATATAAGGTCAGCAACACACTAGAATAGCTTCAATTCGGTTTTACAGTTCTGAATAATTCACTTCTTCTTCCCCAAATTCAAATGTAATTTTCCCGCCAAATTATAGTTCGTGTTTGATATGAAGAACTTGATTTCTTCTTGTTTCTAGTTTCGTATTTTTCTTTCTTGATTCTATTTCACAGTGTTATCACTGTTTTTCAATAGAGCTAGTAATATGTATTCAGGTGAGATTCTATTTTATGAGTATATGGGTGAAGAAAAAGATTTCATCCAATACACTTCACGGTTAAGTACAAAAAACCTACAAAACGGCGTGGTTTATGTGTAAACTACAAACAAAACCACGTCATTTTATGTGTTTTTTGCACTTGACCGTCAAGTGCATGGAGGGGATCAAAGTCCGGTGGGCTGCCTTTTTTATTGTTATTTATGAATAATTTTCTTAGATATTTAAAATTTAACGATAGAACTCACTTGACACCTTTGGTTAGGATAGCGGCCCCCCTAATGCCAGGTGTGCGGCCTCTGATTCAGTTCGCACCTGTTAGCTCTGATCTTGATTGGTTCTCCGCATGTCATAAGGGTGGGTTCCCGACTAGTTGTGAGTACTGTCTAGGGTATCGGCGTGATCACGCCCCTAACCTTGGTAATTGCCTCTAGCTTTTTTGCTTTCAGTTCGTCTCGTGTCTTTACTTTTTACTAATCACAAATGCCTTGCATGTAGCTGATATTGTTGGAAATATCACGGTTGTGGTATCAGAGTTTATAAGGTGGATATCAGGCTGATTGTGTGTGATTTCTCCGGTGAGAGGTGGTGGTTTATATGAATATGGGTGGTCGGAGTTGCAGTATGAAGAAGACGGAGTTGTAGTCGACAAATTGGAAGAGTCGGATCTGCTTTTTCTATTATTCGATCGATTATGATTTACAAGTTGCCCATATTTATAGGCAGCGGACTAATCACGATTAGACTAATGATGAAAAGACATAATTAAGCATGTTTAGACATAATTAAGTGCGATTACAATGTAACGATGCCAATTGGCTCTGGAGGCGACTTGGTTTGAAGCGGGTCCAATGTCTGTTCAATCGAATTATGCATAATATGTATCCTACTATGGATTTTTAAATTTTATTAAGCCTTTTTTTAAAAAGAATTAAGCCTTTTTTAGAGTTTAAAATACTTAACCTATTATTGACAATAAACTAGGCGGAAGATGTAGCTAGAATCAATGTTTATAGATTAAGGTTCTTGTGAGGTTATCAACTTAGAGAATTAACGAGTTAATTTCAAATTTGTTTAGTATGCAATGATAAGTGTGTTTCTATTTAAATTTCCAGAATATCAAATAGGTTGATTTTAGTTGTTTAAACTAACAATCAAACCTATGTGTCAGATACAATCACACACAGATTCACTAGGCACTTTTGGTTTACAGATTACAACAATTTTAATAATGAGATACATGATGAAACGGTGTTCTGACTTGTCACTCTTTTAGTTCACACTGTAGTGAAAGAATCTTAACCACAAAAAATTCAATCACAGTTCTGTTACTAAAAGATGACACAACAGAACAATACAACCTCAATACTTATTCTAACAAATTCTAAAATCAAGAGCACGGTTGAAGATAGCAATTTGAAAGCAGTAAATAAGACAGGAACTTACTGATAATGAACCACAAAGGTTCAGGTTGGGAGAGAACGGTGCACATATTACCAGAAAGCAACCAAGGAGAAATCCAAGTCCAATCTAGTTCCCAGATGCAATCCCCACAACCAGCTTCAATCTCAAACTCAGTTAAGAGTTCAAGATTAAGCACAGACTTACTCACTATGAATAGTGGAACATATGAATAAGTATTTCGGCAAACACTCAGAAAAATACAAGGAAGATTTTTAGTATTGTAGAAAATGTTTGATCTGCTTAGTTGCCTGATCAGTTTAGTATCAATGTGATTATATAGCCAGATAATCGACACGGCATTATGATGCGAAACCGCCCGGAGGAAGGCTTCGGATCTAATGAATACTTAAGATCGTGGATTTGAAGGTATTTGGATAGTCCTCGACACAACCACAACCTGTGTGGAAGCACCTTGGAATAATAAGCTCCGCGACACAATCACAGCCTGTGTGAAGGCACCTTGGAATAAAACTTCAACACTTAGAAAACCTGTTTCTAAGCACATTGGTATATGGATAACCACAAGGACCTTGATAATCCGAGATTTGAATTCCCTTTCCAGAGAAACTCACACAACACTTTTCCAAGTGAAGAATAAAATATAATTTATATTGATCAAAAGCTGAATTACATGTTACAAGTAGTAGGCTGTTTATAGGACACAAAATAACACTTAGAATTCTAGATACATGTATTGCAATTTTCGGCCATGAACAAGACTTTTCTAGGTTCATTGAATCTAGATTCAATGTATCATGATAAATGCTTGAAAGTTTCCAAGAATTCTTGTACATGAACTTGATTATTCCAAAACTTGTCTTCTTGAAGTGTTTGGGGCGCCACCATCACTTTAATTTTCAGCAAAATACTTGTGTTTATTTAGCTAACATCACATAATATAATATATAGTAATATACAGAATAATACTTATATTATGCGCCATCATTTGGACATTATTCTCGACTTCCGTAGCGTAAATGACGGACTTAATGACTTCAAAAATTTCTTCATTCTTGGGCTTGGAGGATTATTAAATGGACCAAATTACCCAAAGATGCGAGCGTTATTTTGCATTGGAGTCGAGTTTCAGGACCAACCCGACATGCTAGTGGATCTTGAGTAAAATTTGGTCCCGATTCATATCGACTTTTCGGTTCATGGAAGGATTCATCCTCGAATCAAAAGAATGTCGTATAGTTCAGAATCATGTGCCAATCTTGAATAAATCCAAAATATCACCAAATAAACACCGGGATCAAATATGAGTCATATACACAACTTCAAATGAATTGCACGCTGATGTTGTGATCCCCGCTTCACTAAAGTGACGTGAAAAGTGTATCTTGGTTTGGTATAAATGTTGATGAAACTCGGTGTGTTAGAAATATAATCATAGCAATTCAATGTTGCATTATCATCAACATATGTAGCAAAATGATCATGAAAAGTATGCGCTGGTTTATGTTTGTTCTTCCGTTTGTTTGGAAACCTTTCTTTGCGAAAATGCAGCCATACCCAATCTCCGGGGTCAAAGACCATCTCATTTTTGCCCTTGTTGGTTTGCTTATCATAGCGAGCAGTTTGAGCCTCCATATTTTGCCTTGCTTTTGCGTGCAACTCACGGACCATCTCAGCTTTCTTTTCTCCTTCGAGATTTGTGAGCATTCCTGGGGAAAGAGGAACAAGATCAATAGGAGTGATAAGATTAAAGCCATAAACAATCTCAATTGGTGAATGCAAAGTAGCAGAATGAGTAGCACGATTATAAGCAAATTCAACATATGGTAAACAAGACTCCAAATTCTTAAAGTTCTTTTGCACCACGGTGCGCAATAACTTTCCCAAAGTGCGATTAACAACTTCTGTTTGACCATCGGTCTGAGGATGATAAGCGGTGGAACATAAATGTGTAGTGCCTAAATGCTTCCATAGAACACGCCAGAAATGACTAATAAATTTTACATCACGATCACTCACATTCGACTTAGGCACACCATGTAAACGCATAATTTTTTTAAAGAATAGGTCAGTAATATGAGAGACATTATTGGTCTTATTACACGTAATGAAATGTGCCGTCTTTGAAAAACGATCAACTACCACAAACACCGAATCTTTACCAGACTGAGAACAAGGCAAACCCAAAAGAAATTCCATAGAGAGATCAACCCAAGGAAATGAGGATATCGGGAGAGGAGTATACCGTCGAGATAATGCATCAGCCACTGTGTTTTCTTTTCCCTTTTTGAATTTAATTACATAAGGATATGATTCAATGAATTTCATCCAACGGATATGACGTAAATGCAACTTAGATGGCCCTTTTAAATGTTTTAAGGACTCATGATCAGAATGGATGATAATCTCTCTTGGACGCAAATAAACACACAAGCATTGAACAAGTGCATACAACTCTTGTCATAAGTAGCATAATTCAGATTTGCGCCTTTTAGTTTATCACCGTAACAAGCAATTGGACAACCTTTTTGTTGCAAAACACTGCCAATAGGGGTGTTAAACGAACCGAGTGTTCACGAACGAGGCTCGAGCTCGGCTCGTTTAAGCTCGTTCGAGCTCGTTCAGTTATGCTATCGAGCCGAGCTCGAGCTGGTTCTACTACTCGTTTAGTAAACGAGCTTACACGAGCATGTTCGCGAACACTCGTTTAAGCTCGTGAACATATATTATATATTATATAAAAAATAAATATATAATGTTTATTTACCCCAAAAAATAAATATATAATGTTTATTTACCCCAAAATAAATATATAATGTTTATTTACCCCAAAATAAATATATAATGTTTTGTCTAAGAATTTACTAAGCTTTTGGGTTATGTAATGTTATCCGGTCAATTAACTCATTTTGAACCTTTAAGTTGTAACTTGTGCTTGCTAGTTGTTATATTTGAATTTGGACTATTGCCTATCGGGTTATTTTGTGTATTTGTGAATGTGTCCCCCTGTATTTGTTTTTTTTTTTGACTTGGAAAAACTGAATCTGTAAATAAATAAATAAAAAAATCTGTTGAACGAGCCGAGCTCGAGTTCGAGCCTGTTCGCGAGCTTGATCTCGAGCTCGAGCTCGAGCTCAACATTTTTCTTTCTTATCGAGCCGAGCTCGAATGTGCTTTAGGCTCGTTTGTCTTAACGAGTCGAGCCGAGTATGCTCGATAATAAACGAGCTCGAGCTTGAACATCAGCTACTCGGCTCGGCTCGGCTCGTTTACAGCACTAACTGCCAATACCCAACCCCGATGCATCACACTCAATTTCAAACATTTTGGAAAAATCAGGCAAAGCAAGTATATGTGCTGAAATTAAATGAGATTTAAGAGTTTTGAATGCTTCCCTTTGAGTAGGTCTCCAATGAAATGGTGTTTTTTTCTTGATCAACTCGTTTAAGGGGACTGCAATGGTGCTGAAATTCTGGATAAAACATCAGTAAAAACTTGTTAGGCCATGACAACTTCGGACATCCATTACACTTTTGGTTTCAGGCCAATCAGCCATTGTCTTTAACTTCCTTTGATCAACTTGGATATCTCGCCTACTTATAACAAAACCAAGGAAGACAAAGTTTTCCAAGAAAAAAGAGCATTTCTTGAGATTATCAATCATGTGTGCTTTTCGAAGTGTTTCAAAAACAGCTTTTATGTGTGAAATTTGTGAATTCAGATCATGGTTAGAGATTAAAATAGCATATAGTACAAAGGTACAAACCATTCCTGAATAACACGCAAAAATCAGAAATGACTTATCGGGGTCAAAATAATATGCAAGTGCACATCTTCCAATAAATTTCACGTTGATAACGTGTTCCATGCTTCGTCAATGGAACATATGAAAAGTCTCTTGGTTGAATATATATATCAATGAACCTTGAAGTGGCAGCAACATAGCAATATAATTGGGAGCTAACAACATTATGCGCCACAAAAGGATCAACAAAAGTGTGCACCAGTTTTCCACCATTACCAACCAGAAATAGATCATCCCAAGGCAAAATAAAAGCTGCATTTGGTGAACCCAACAGCCCGGTAATTTTCTTATCACGTACCTGCAAAGAAGAGTTAATAAAACTGCAACAAGAATTGAGGGCCATAACATCTTCTTTTGCCTCACCCAAAAGAAAATCCTTGCATTCTTTCTTCTCAAGAAATTCCTCCAATATTTCTTCTTTATTATCCACAATTTTAGGACTTTGTGTATCTTCAATCTCAACAATTCTTGCAATTCATACTCCAGTTCCTTAGAATTAAATTTTTCTTCAACAATAACATTACAAGGCTCATTTACCAATGTTTTCACCACCTCAACATGCTGAGTAGAGTTCAACCTAAGATTAGGACATTCATTCCCGCAATGTCCATATCCGGTACAAATATAACAATTGATAGAACTGGAAGTTCTCTTGGAGATTATTTCATTTATCTTCAGTGCATTCTCACTTTCCTCCGTTCTCAACTCTGTCTTTTGGATGTTATCAACCTCTTTATTTTTCTTTGCTACAAACTCTTGTATCTCGTCACGAAATTGATTCTTCATATTCTCAATCTCATCCTTGAATTTTTGATTCAGTTCATCAAGTCGTTGTCCGACTTTCTCAAGTTGTCGGGAGTAAGCATTTTTAAAATACCTTCTTTTCGAATTATTATTTCCAGTCATTCTTCCTCTCAAAGGTGTGCTTATTTAGCTCAAGTACGAGAATTCAGATCGGATATCAATTATTCAACAATTCTCAAGTTACCCAGAATACCAAGAGTGAAGAATCAAGAAGTTTTTTTAAGAGTTTTGAAATTCCAAAGTGAACAAAACAAAAATTGTGAAGTATTTTAGAGTAGATATTCAAAGATGTAACGCAAAATTGTGAAGTGTGTAAAACGAAATTTAAATTTTTTTTTAACTCGTTGCTCGTACGGAACTGTATGCTCATGTGGAACAAATTATTTTTCAAATACACACGATTTACTTGTGCACCCTCTTTTTTTTTAAATATATATATATAAATATATAGATGCTCGTGTGAAATAAAGTGTTCTTCAAATACACACGATCATATGCATACTATGGTTCTTCAGATACATACGATAATATGCAACATAAAATAATCTTTTTTTTAAGAAGAAAGAAAATTGGATATAATACCGTCAATCCGCTGTTCTCTGATACCAACTGATGCGAAACCGCCCGGAGGAAGGCTTCGGATCTAATGAATACTTAGGATCGTGGATTTGAAGGTATTTGGATAGTCCTCAACACAACCACAACCTGTGTGGAAGCACCTTGGAATAATGCGACACAATCACAACCTGTGTGAAGGCACCTTGGAATAAAACCAACACTTAGAAAACCTGTTTCTAAGCACCTTGTTATATGGATAACCACAAGAATTGCTCAAGTCCTTGATAATCCGAGATTTGAATTCCCTTTCCAGAGAAACTCACACAACACTTTTCCAAGTGAAGAATAAAATATAATTTATATTGATCAAAAGCTGAATTACATGTTACAAGTAGTAGGCTATTTATAGGACACAAAATAACACTTAGAATTCTAGATACATGTATTGCAATTTTCGGCCATGAACAAGACTTTTCTAGGTGTCAAGGTGAAATTCCAAGGTGCCTTCTCACTAGTTGAGATTGTGTCGAGGAGATCTCTATTCCAAGGTGCCTCATCACAAGTTGAAGTTGTGTCAAGGAGACTCTCCAAAAATTCCAAATACCGTAATCCTAGATCCGACAACCCCGATTCTTATCACATTAAGTGGCCTGGGTAATACAACAGATGAATGATAAATGAGATGCATTTAATGTATTATGAGAGAGAATGCTTAGGAAATAGATTTCTTTTGAAAAGTAAATGCCATTATCTTGAAAAGAGGCTGACTGTTTGTTTATTCTAGGAGAAAACGTCTCGTTTACACAAAAGATAGACTCAACATTTTAATTTACGATGCAATAATAAATGTAGTAGAGGAACCCTTCAGTTTTCTGTTTCAAATAATTCAAAAGAATATATATATATATATATATATGCAGACTTCTAGTGTGGTTTAAGTAATAATAATCCCATTGTGGCAAATGCAAGACAAAGTTTATTATTTGAATAACTGGTTAATTATTTACCCAAATAATAAATTTGTATATGACCCGGGTATAGAGATAAACCCGGAACACATACCCGAGAGGCACATTTCGTCATAATCATCAATGTGATGATCATTGAGACCAGAATTAATTTTAGAGGTATTCCTTCATATTTGACCAAAATCAAATCAGACATGTATGTTTGAATCATGAACCCACTGGTTTCATCAAACATTCATCATAGAGATAGGCATATAGTTCATAGAGTGGATAAAGAGCACAAAGACTATATGAATATCTTGGACAGATTCATAATACACCAGACAATATTATGAACACTGTAATGCAGACTATATATAAACATCTCAAGGGTTTTAACAGAGAATACTGACATGTTTATACCATTCAAATTTACTTAATCCTTAATCGAAAATCAGTGAGTGAGACGTCATAGGAAAATTTGAATGTAAATAAGGAAGATAGAATGAAGAGATTATACCATTTCTTACCATGATCGATTTAGATCATATCGAGTCTCAAAACTATTGCATGTTCATTAATTGAAGATATAACAGTCACTGGACTTCATTTCTTAGTAAAAGGACACACCTTTTTCTCGATATGATTCTCAAACTTTTGATTCAGATTTTAGCAGTTCACAGATTGTCACCAGTTGAAAGTTATCGAGCCACCGGAGAGGAGATTAGGTCTACATCTTTACAGCATCAATCAGTTATGGAGATGGAGTTTCATCATTATCGGACTTAGGAAAGGCAGTTTGAGTTTATCCGGGAATAAGAGGGCTTCATAGAAGAAAATGATCTTCTCAGCAATTAATTAGAAGCTAAAGGATAAAAGAAGAACGAGATCAGAGATACATCGGAGATGGTTTTCCCGATTTAGGATTATGGAGAAGATGGATTTTCAGGGAGGAGAAAAGAGTACTCAGACTTAGAGACGGCGAAAAAGTGGACACAATGTTAGGGTTTAGGTTTATATAGGATGGTCAGTTTCCGGGTTATAGGATTAAGTAATCAGGGCCGATTTTTGTGTATAGCTGGACCAAAAATTGGATTAATTCAACAGACCTATTGTAGTGTAAATCCAATGGCCCAAGACACATTATCTATTTTTGTGATACAACACTATATCATATACAATGATGATAAAATATTATCACATATGGAGTTAAATCATTTATAGTGTGTATTTAAGGGTACCTGTAAAACATAACGAATTGTCTTTGTCAGTCATAAGATTTCTTGGCAGGGTTAGTCACAGATAATATAATGGCACATAAATTTAGATACGGTAAAATTAATCAAACTATATAATCGACTATTGTGGGCACAACAATATCCTAACAATGTCTAGCCGAGCATTGAGCCTGTCTTTCCCTTGTCATGATCGAGTCCTGGTTGCCTTGATATGCGGCAGGGTCCGGTCTGACGGACTGCGGATAAAGTGCAGCGGGTTCGGCCCCCATCCTTGGTGTTTAGCGAGCTTTAGTGGTTCAGGTCATTCATCGTCAAGCTCCAACTTAGGTGTGAGCGGATAGGAGCCAACGAAGACTCTTCTGTTCAGTTAGCTTTCCCGTTCGGGTTAAATGTGGATCCGTAAAATTGAATGCGGGTTTGGTATATCAATGGCCCTTACTCCGTGCCTTATGTATCTTCTTAGAGAAGGAAGGCGGGGAGTAGAGTCATTGGTGGAGTGGAGTGTCATGTTCCAATTGTCTTTTTTAGAGTGGGTGAATGCCGATCTTAGGGTGGTCGGGCTTAGATCGGCTCTGATGGTGTTAGCGACTCGCTGAAAGATGCTGCGTTTGCTAGGTGGGCGGGCTTTTGCACTGCGCTATTAAGCAGACGGGTTTATGCAGCTTTATGGCATAAAGAGACTCACCGCAAGTTGCTGAGCAATGAAGCTGACAGGCTCGAAGTCGTTATCGACTATATTTGTTGTGGGAGTTGTTCGAGGCGTAACCTCGATCCCGTATATGACAAGACGGTTGAGACGATGGATGACGGTTTCTAATTGGCAGGAAACACTTCGGTAACCGTGCCGTAATAATTATTTTTGAATTCAAACACTTTTGCCAAATCCAATTCCTCTAACAAAAATTCTCCGATTAAGGCAAGATGTTTCCGGCCAAGGGAAGAACTTTCCGGTTGAAGCTTAAAGTTTCCGGCTAAGTAGTTGAAGATTCCGGTGAGTTTGAACAAATTCTGGCCAATATTCAACAATCAACCCAGATTTTCCTCCAAGTTTCCAGGTAATCCTCACCAGCTCTCTCATTTAATTGCTCTGAGGTGTTTTTCTTCAGCTAAAAGATGTACGTGGGGTACTTTGTGGCTGGATTGAATTTGATTCGTCATGGCTTTTCTCAAAAAGTTGATATATTTCTTCAAAGCTTCTACCCTGTTATTCCCTGATGAACTCCGCACGCATCCCTTAGGTTTTTAAGACTTATTCCTTGCTTTTTTTGAGAGGGAAAACGAAGGGGCGAGGTGTCGAGGTCGAACGTGCTTGTTCGTTTAACGGAGCATACTTATATTGTCGGAAATATCACTGTTGTGGTATCGGAGTTTATAAGGTGGATATCAGGCTGATTGTGTGTGATTTCTCCGGTGAGAGGTGGTGGTTTATATGAATATGGGTGGTCGGAGTTACAATATGAAGAAGACGGATCTGTAGTTGAAAAATTGCAGAGTCGGGTCTGCTTTTTCTATTATTCGATCAATTTACAAGTTGCTCCTATTTATAGGCAGTGGACTAATCACGATTAGATTAATGATGACAAGACATAATTAAGCATGTTTAGACATAATTCGGCGAGATAGAGAGGAACGAGAGAGGCAGCTGGAGGAGACTTGGTTTGAAGCGGGTCCAATGTGTAGCCGCGCGTTGAGCCTGTCTTTCCTTTGTCATGATCGAGTCCTAAATGCCTTGATGTGTGGGTAGGGTCCGGTCTGTCGGACTGCGGATAGAAGGCATCGGGTTCGGCCCTCATCCTTGGTGTATAGCGAGCTTTAGTGGTTCAGGTCGTTCCTCGTCATGCTTCAACTTAGGTGTGAGCGGATAGGAGCCAACAAAGACTCTTCTGTTCAGCTAGCTTTCCTGTTCAGGTTACCCGCAGATTCGTAAGATCGAATGCGGGTTTGGTATATCAGTAGCGTAAGGACTTATCCCATGTAGCTTAAATTTAATTCTTTATCTGCAAACTGACAATTTTGTATTTATGTGGAGAACATGGATCCCACTGTTTTGCGAGCTGAAAGGATGAGGCAAATTCAGTGAGATAGAGAGGAACGAGAGAGGCAGCTGGCGGAGGGGAGACACTTTTTTCCGTTGATGGAGACTAGGGGCGCCAATGTGATTGAACCGGCCCAGAGTGAGGACCAAGCTTAGGCGAGGCGAATCGTAATGCCGCCCGTAGGAGAGGTCGAGATACTGCCCTAATATTCAAGAACCAGTTCAAGGGGGTGCCCGAGCTGAGGGTGCAGTCGAGTTGGATAGCTCGGAGGAGGCTGGCCCTAATGCCGAGAGAACCAAGAAGGCGAGATCCGAAGGTGATGCAGGTGCTTCTGCTGCGGCAGGGAGTTCAAATCCAGAAATCGCTGATCCCATTGTTAATAGGCCTGTAGAGGTTGGTGTTGAGAGCTCGTCAAGACGACGTGGTAAAAAGACTGTGTTGAGACTACAAAGGCCAGTCAAGGCTCACTACAAGAAAACTGCTTTAAAGGAACGAAATTTTAAGGGACGACAATGTCGTCCCTGTAAATACCTTTTTTGGGACGACAAAGTCGTCCCTTTAAATGAAATTAAAAATAGTCAAAGTTTTGGGTGGATTTTTTTGAGGATACTTTAAAGGGACGACAATGTCGTCCCAAAAAATAAAATATTGACCCCACCGTGCCAGCTTGGATTTCCACGTGGCGAAACTCTTTAAAGGGACGACAATGTCGTCCCATTAAACTGTTTTTAGAAAATTAAATGTTATACAGAAAAATATATTAGATTTTCGGTTTATAGGGACGACAATTGTCGTCCCTTTAAAGGGAATTGATTTTTTTTTAATAATATTATGTTATATAAAACATTTATAAAAATAAATTGTTTGTAGGGACGACATTTGTCGTCCCTTTAAAGGAAATTAAAAAATTTTCAAAAAAAAATATGTTATATGATACAATTATAAATTTTTGGGTTTTTTAATATACATATTCTAATAAACATTACGTTAAAATATAAAATACATTATTTGTTATAAAAAATCATTTATCGAACGATAATACAGGTGATTTTTATAGTACTCTCTACTATAGATCGTCAGTTCGTTATCGAGCGATTGATTTGAATCGCAGGGTTCGTTAACGAGCGATTGATCTCAATCCCGAGATCCGTTATCGATTAAGCGATTTCAAACCGATATCTTTCTTTACAGATCATCCTGATAGTACTCTCTACTATAGATCGTCAGTTCATTCTTGAGCGATTGATTTGAATATCGGGGTTCGTTAACGAGCGATTGATCTCAATCCCGAGATCCGTAATCGATTAAGTGATTTCATATCGATATCTTTCTTTACAGACCATCCTGATAGTACTCTCTACTATAGATCGTTATTTCCTTATCGAGCGATTGATCTCAATCCCGAGATCCGTAATCGATTAAGTGGTTTCAAATCGATATCTTTCTTTACAGACCATCCTGATAGTACTCTCTACTATAGATCGTTAGTTCGTTATCGAGCGATTGATTTGAATCTCGGGGTTCGTTAACGAGCGATTGATCTCAATCCCGAGATCCGTAATCGATTAAGTGGTTTCAAATCGATATCTTTCTTTACAGACCATCCTGATAGTACTCTCTACTATAGATCATTAGTTCGTTATCGAGCGATTGATTTGAATCTCGGGGTTCGTTAACGAGCGATTGATCTCAATCCCGAGATCCGTAATCGATTATGTGGTTTCAAATTGATATCTTTCTTTACAGATCATCTTGATAGTACTCTCTACTATAGATCGTTAGTTCATTATCGAGCGATTGATTTGAATCTTGGGGTTCGTTAACGAGCGATTGAACTCAATCCCGAGATCCGTTATCGATTAAGTGATTTCAAATCGATATCTTTCTTTATAGATCATTCTGATAGTACTATCTACTATAGATCGTCAGTTCACTATCGAGCGATTGATTTGAATCGCGGGGTTCGTTGACGAGCGATTGAACTAAATCCCGAGATTCGTTATCGATTAAGTGATTTCAACCCGATATCTTTCTTTATAGATCATTCTGATAGTACTATCTACTATAGATCGTCAGTTCGCTATCGAGCGATTGATTTGAATCTCGGGGTTCGTTAACGAGTGATTGATCTGAATCCCGAGATCCGTAATCGATTAAGTGATTTCAACCCGATATCTTTCTTTATAGATCATTCTGATAGTACCATCTACTATAGATCGTCAGTTCGCTATTGAGCGATTGATTTGAATCTCGGGGTTCGTTAACGAGCGATTGATCTCAATCCCGAGATCCGTAATCGATTAAGTGATTTCAACCCGATATCTTTCTTTATAGATCATTCTGATAGTACTATCTACTATAGATCGTCAGTTCGCTAGCTATTGAGCGATTGATTTGAATCTCGGGGTTCGTAATCTCGCGATTGATCTCAATCCCGAGATCCGTAATTGATTAAGTGATTTCAACCATTTTTATTTAATTTGAATAATTCATATAATATGTAAGTTATATAATTATTTTGAGTAGTGATTTCAAACCCGGGGCTCGTTAATTAGTCGATTACTGATTTCAAACCCGAGGATCGTTAATTATTTAAAAAAAAAATAATAATAATAATACTTTAATGGGACGACAATGTCGTCCCAATAAACTTTATAACCTAAACTAAATCGGGCTGCCTCCTTTCTTCTTCTTCATTTCAACAATTCTGATTATAACAAATTTCTCCTCATTCAAATTCTTTCAAATCGGACTGCTTCTCCACCTCCCCTCCGGCCAGTTGAGCTTTGCGCCACCACCACCTCCACTTCATTTTCCTTTATTCTTCTCTTTCAATTTTCTAGTTCTCCGGCCATTTCAAGCTTAATCCGGTGATTTGAAGAAAAAATCCTGCGAATTGATTCACCATTTTCGCTACATGAAGCACCATTTTCACTACTTGAAGCACCAAAACGTACGTAATCCTCTAAGCTTTCCAATTTTTTATTTTTTTTTCGCTTTTTTTTGGCGTTTTTTTTTTTCGTTTTTTTTTCTTTTCGCTTTTAATTTTCTGCTTTTGGCATTGAGGCATATGGTTTGGTATCGTGTAGTGGTATCAAGGCAATTTTGTTGGAGTTTGGGTTGTATTGTATATATGGCTTAGCTTCGTTTTTTGAATTGAGATTGAAATTTGGCTTAGATTTGTTTTTCCATTGAGATTGTATAGATTCGTTTTTGTGGTGAATGGTGAATGGTGAATGGTGAATGGTGTGTAGTGAGTGGTGAATGGTGAGTGGTGAATGGTGAATGGTGTGTAGTGAGTGTGTAGTGAATGGTGAATGGTGAATGGTGTGTAGTGAATGGTGAATGGTGAATGGTGTGTAGTGAGTGTAGTGTAGTTGATAGTGTATGGTGAATGGTGAATAAATTTGTAGTGAATGGTGAATGATGTGTAGTGAGGTGTAGTGAGTGTAGTGTAGTTGATAGTGTATGAGTATGGTGTAGTTGATAGTGTATGAGTAGTGAGGGTGTAGTGAGTGTAGTGAGGCTTGATGGTTAGATTGATGCTTATGGTGAGATTTATTGGTGTAGAAGGACTTTGGTTATAAATTTGGTATTGTTCATGCATAAGGGTGCTGTTCCTACCCAAAATGGTACTGAAAATGGCTCTGTTTCAGAGACCATTGTTATTGAAGAACATGATGATATACTAACTTTTTCTTGTGCCTTAATGAAAAAAAGTATACTAATGAAACTTAGTATACTATATTAGTATGAGAACATCCCTTGAAATGGTATTAACACCAAACACATATGGAACTAGACATGACCTTGTGCCTTAAGTGAGATACTAACTTTTTCTTGTGCCTTAATGAAAAAAAGTATACTAATGAAACTAAGTATACTATATTAGTATGAGAACATCCCTTGAAATGGTATTAACACCAAACACATATGGAACTAGACATGACCTTGTGCCTTAAGTGAGATACTAACTTTTTCTTGTGTCTTAATGAAAAAAAGTATACTAATGAAACTAAGTATACTATATTAGTATGAGAACATCCCTTGAAATGGTATTAACACCTAACACATATGGTATGTCAAGTTATTGTGTAGCAGTGATTTCAAATGGAACTAGACAAGTCATGGTTGTATACTGACAAAATGAAACCCCAGTTTGATAAAGGGTTGAGGGAATTCATTGAATACGCACGGCAATTTCTTAACGATGAAGGTAAGATTCGTTGCCCATGCAAAAAGTGTTTCAACATTGGTTTCGAAACTTTGGAGGACGTGTATGATCACTGTTTCTTTTGGGGATGGGCAGCTGGGTATACAACATGGTTTCACCACGGTGAAGACGGTGTATCCCGTAAACGTGCACGAACAACTCAATTGGTAGTTGAATCCGACACGAAATGGCTCCAGCTTATAAATGATTTCCTTGGTAGAGCCTCGAAGAAGAAGAAGTTTTACTGATGGAGAGAGGATGACAACATTGATGAACTCTCTCCAAATTGCACGAACATGTTTATCCGGGATGCAAAAGCTCATCCGCCTTGAAGTTCTTAAGCGGATTTAATGCATATAAAAGTGTTGTATAAGTGGCCAAATGAAAGCTTCGGCGTTCTTTTAGCGGCGAAAAAATTTTTTGCGGAAGGGTCAAATTTACCCGATTCATTCTACAAGGCAAAAACTCTTACGAACAAATTGGGTCCAGGGTATGAAAAGATCGATGCTTGCTTGTACAATCATTGCATTTACTATAAGGAGATTGCTAACTTACAATCATGTCCAGTGTGCAAAACGAGCCGTTATAAGGAGCCTAAAGGAAAAAAGGCAGCTCAGAAAGTTCTACGTTATTTTCCGTTAAAGTATCATTTGAGACGTTTGTATGCTTCCCGTCACACAGCTCAGGAAATGACATGGCATAAGACGGGGCGTTCTATGGATGAGGATGTGATGAGGCATCCAACCGATGGTAAAGAATGGAAAGAATTCGACGAGCAACACCCGGACTTCGCTATCGAACCTAGAAATGTACGTCTCAGTCTGGCTACAGATGGTTTTTGCCCGTTTGGTACTACGAGTCAAACATACAAAGATGTGGCTGCTTTCTAACACAAGTGTTGAATCCAAAGACCATGGGTTTGCAACAATGAATCGTATAAACACATGTGTTTACTTATCCCAGGACCAGAATCCCCATGCAAAGACTTGGACGTTTATTTGAGGCCATTGATTGATGAGTTGGAAGAATTGTGGTCACAAGGGGTAGTTGTGCTTGATGCTGCTACAAATACTACCTTCAGAATCGTGTTGCGATTATGTTTACGGTTAACGATTTTCCCGCTCGTAGTTATCTCTCGAGTTGGACTGGTCAAGGATATAAAGCATGTCTAACTTGCAACGATGATACACCTTCGATGCGGTTTAGATAGTAAGATCGATACGCCGGACATCGTAGATGTCTGTGGCGCGACCACCCGATGCGAAAAGAATAAGGGGTTTAACGGTAAAATTGAAACATTAAGCCCTCCAGTTGAGAAAACCACGGAGGAAATTCTTCAACAAATTAGTAACCTACCCGAATGTTTGCCGGGGAAACACAAAGAGTACGGTGGTAAAATTCATAAGCGTCCAGAATCTTGTTTGAATTGGAATAAAAACACCATACTAAATAGATTGCCTTATTGGATGCCGAAAAAACTAAAGTACAATCTAGATGTTATGCACATTGACAAGAAGGTGTGTGATAGCTTATTGTCTACGATATTGAATATTGATGGTAAGACGGCGAGATCCGAAGGTGATGCAGGTGCTTCTGCTGCGGCAGGGAGTTCAAATCCAGAAATCGCTGATCCCATTGTTAATAGGCCTGTCGAGGTTGGTGTTGAGAGCTCGTCAAGACGACGTGGTAAAAAGATTGCGTTGAGACTACAAAGGCCAGTCAAGGCGCGCTCCGGAGAAAATCCAGCCCGCTGAGGGGAAACACAAGAGAAATCAGTTTTTGTGAAGAAAAAGAATGTGACGCTTTAAAATCAGTCACAAATGCGTAGGTTTTGTGAAGAATTTTTATTGGTGAGGAATTTATAAATATTTCATGTATTTTTTTAGGGGTTAAAGAATCACTCGATGTCAGAAATAGAAGCCAAAATTACATGGGAAGAAGGGGTGGAACCCCATTCAACAAAACCCACTAATCTAAGCCCTTCTTTTGCTAACAAGTGTGCCGGCATATTGCCTTGCCTCTTGACAAAAGAGAAAGAAACATGAACAAAAGCAGGTAGACTTGTGAAGCAATCATCAAATATACTTCCTGCTGATGACAAATCCACGGTACGATTTGTAAGATGCTGGAAAACTGATAAGGAATCTCCGTAAAAAATAACTCTAAAAGAATCCCCATGTGAGAGCAAATGTCAATGCATGATACATGGCTAAAGCTTCCCCCCACAATCACATCATAATGTCCCGCAATTTTTTTTGAGAAACTTCTGATAACCTTGCCTTGGCTATCAAGTAGAATCTCTCCCACTGCCGTAGAGTTGTGGTCAAAAGCAGCCTCAACATTAAATTTGAGTGTGGTTGAGTCCGGCGGCATCCATTTTGAATTAAGAGGTGATACTGGGAGATGAGAAGAAACCTCTAATGTCGTAGAAAAGTATTTCATCTGCCTCCATGATTGCTCTAGCTAGGATTGTATCTGGCCTGTTTCATTTTCTGTCAAAAACTTCAGAATTTCGATTTTTCCACAGGTGCCATAATAGAGTAACTGTTCGATTAATATCATGGTCATCTTCCAGGCGCATCAAATCATCAAAAAAATCATGAAGACTCAGATGGATAATTTGAGCGAAAAAATCATGAAGATAAAAAAGGTTCCACACCTTCCGTGCTATATCACATTCATATAAAGTATGCCATGCAGATTCGACGGAAAAGCCACATACCTTACATGAGCTTTCTCCCAGCCCGCGTTTGCTTAAATTTAAGGCTATGGGAAGGGCATTTGTGAGCAACCTCCAAACAAAGTAGCGGATTCGAGGTTTAAATTTTAAACCCCATATCATCTTCCACTTATTTTTTTTAGGCATTGAGGTTGAAGCAGTTGCTTGTATAGTGGCTCGGTTTTTCAGCTCGTAAGCGACATGGTAGCCAGATTTAACGGAATAAATTCCGTTTTTTGTATGATGCCATATCAACCGATCTTCTCGAGCCAGAACAGATAAAGGAATAAATAAGATATTTTCAGCTTCGTAAGGATTAAAAGCCATCATCACTAAATTCTTCTTCCATTGTCTTGTATATGGATTGATTAAGTCCATCACTCTGTGAATATCCTCTGTATTCGGATTTGGGTGGGCACAAAAATCAACCTCTGAAGGGAGCCAAGGGTCAGACGCAATGTGAATACTATCTCCCTTTCCAACTTTTCATCTCAGGCCACGATATAATAAGTCACGTCCCTGCAGAATTCTCCTCCATATAGCTGAAGGGTGGCTAGTTAAAGTTGCTTGCCGGAGATCATGATTTTCAAAATATTTGGCTTTTAAAATGCATGCCGAAACAGTGCTAGGGTTGATTTAAATGCGCCAAAACTGTTTTGCGAAGAGAGCAACGTTGAAACATTCTAAGTCTCTGAACCCCATACCACCATCTGCTTTGTAATAACAACAAGTATCCCAAGATTTCCAATGGATCTTGGATTACTAATTCGAAGAACCCCAAAAGAATTGTCTGGTCATTTTCTCTAAGTCCTTGATGAGAGATTTTTGCAACATGAAACATATTGGGGTAAGGCTTCAATTATAGATTTTATAAGCAGCTCCCTTCCCGATGCAGAAAGAAACTTTCTTTTCCAGCCACTTAACTTTTTTTGAACCCTCCCTTTGATGTAAGAAAAAATTTCAGACTTCGATCTTCCAATAAGGATGGGGAGGCCACGGTACTTTCCTAATTCTTTGTTCTGCGGGATTCTCATCATATTTGCCAGTTGTTCTTGTGTTTCTTGAATCATGCTCTTACTGAAAAAAAATGGATGATTTTTGGAAATTGATTTTGTGACTAGAGAGGCTTTCATATTCTTCCAAAATGATGTTAATAACCCTGCATGAATCAGGTGTGGCCTCTGCAAAGATAATACTATCATCTGCAAATAAAAGATGTGACAGTTCGCATGGATTTCGTGTTCCAAACGTTAATCCCTTAAAAATATTATTCATTGATGCCATTCTGATCATAGCTGTGAATCCTTCTGGGCAAAGAATAAAAAGAAATAGGGATAAGGGGTTCCCTTGTCTTATCCCTATGCTAGGACGAACAATAGAAGATGAGTGTCTATTAATGAAGATTTGATACGTTGGAGTGGATATACATGCCATGATAATTGGATATACAGGCCATGATAATGGGATATACGATGGATATATTTCATGTATTTCTTAAGGTGATGTTTTCATGTATGTATTTCTTAAGGTGATGTTTATTAGTATAAGTATGATAGTGATAATAAGAGGCAGTTTTCCTTCGTCGGCCCTTTTTTGGTCGTCCTCACACTTTTCCCTAAAACGACGACGTTTTTGTTTTTTTCCTCCTTTACAGCGTTTCTTTCATAAACCAGGACACCTGTCAAGTATGTTTTATACATGTGTTCTCTCCAAATGCTGCCAGTTGCCAGCTGCTCCCTATATAAATAAATGGGAAATGTTGAGCTTCCCCTCCTCATGTACCAACATACTTACTCTGCAATTTCTTGAAATTGGTCCTCGCAAATTATTATTCCTATCACTCCACATTTTCTTCCTTCTTCATATGTGCTTCGTGAAGGTATCTTTTGTGTTCTTCGTTCACTTATGAACTCGATGGTTGTATCATCTTCTCTGCTTTTGTTTTCTCGCTTTATTTCAAATTGTAGCCACGTAAAAGAAGGAAAATTAAATGGATCCAAACGAAAAGAAAAGGCACCTAATTCCGTTCAATTTACAAGTTTTTTTCCACGATACGATGCGAAGAGCAAAAAAAAATAAATTGATAAGTCAGTATATGGAATATAAATTTGCATCTATTGGATTGCAACTTTTAGTTCTTTGGTTGTAAATAATTATCTTTTCAAGAGAAAAGATCTCCTAATAGGAGAACACAAAAATCGCAACTTTCGAGTTCTACTAAATCAAATACCTTTAAAACGGGTCCGATTCCCGGCTTTGAGAATATCGACCATCAATCCTCAATTATGAATAATGGCTTAGGATCACAGAACCAGCTATAAAAAAAATTAAAAGAAATTTATTGAATTTCCATACACCCAAAACTAAATTCCCCAAAAAAAACAAAAAAACAAATGCTGAGCCACCTCAAGACTAACCGGATCGATTATCAAGCACCAAGAAGCGATCAAAATCGGCGGCAAACCTCATCGAATCTCACATCAACAACATCACTGACACAATTTCCCAATCCAATAGATGCAATCCTGATCCATAATGTTTCCAGCAGGTCCAGTAGCTCCTTCAGGCGAAGGCGACGACAACGCAGATGGCGTAGTCGGTTGAGCAGCAGCTGATGCAGGGTAATTGACCACATGATTCAAGAGAAAACCAGCAGGGGACGTGGTGGCTGGTTTGTGAAATGGCGAAGGGAATTACGGCAGAGAGAGGCGGAGGAAGGAGGCTAAGAGCTTCCGAGATGCCATGGTAGCCTGGGGATTTAGCTATGGAGACAGAGAGAAAAGGAGGAATATACATAGGGTTTGAGTGGCGACTTGAGAATGGGAAATGAGAAACGAGAAATGAGAGTAGGGATTGAAATATTGAATAGAAGAAACAAAATTGTTTATTTATTCATTCTTTCTTTTGTTTTTTCCATTTTTTCGAAGCCAAAAGACCGGGAAAAAATTACTGATAGTCTCAGAAAAATACACAACACCCTTTCAGATCATTATTATTATTATTATGTGAGATTTATTGATTTAAATGGATCTCACAAAATTCAATTGTAGAAAAGTTTGTTGTAATCATAGTACATGAGGAATGTAAAAATAAAAAATAAAAATAAAATTTTGGGTCATACAAAAACATATTCGGGGGATGAGTGATACACATTTTCGGGGCCTAAATCATTTTCCGGGTACTATATATGTGCATGGTTCAGTGAATGGAGTATGGAAGTGAAGTGTCTACAACATTACGTAGAACATCTAAATATATTTCAGTACTTCTTCTTTGAATTGCTCATGATTTGCTTCTAAGTGTTGGTCATTTCCTTATGAGGTTGAACATCTGTTTATAGAGCTTTCTCCTCCAAAGATGTCTCTTTAATCTCCTTGTATTATAATAACAAATTATTATTATTATTATATTTTTTTTGTTTTTGGAAATGAGAGAAAGCGGATACATATTTTTTTTTAAATTTTTATTTTTTTACAATACTCCACCTATAACATTACACATAGTACCTACAACATTTTACTAACATTTTATAAATCCATAACATTTTTAAAATAAAATATAAAAAACAAGCGAGGGCACCGGCCGTGCATTGCACGGCTTTCACTCACTAGTATGCTTAAAAGTGAAGGATCATTCCCCCTCAAAAAAAAATAAAAAAAATAATAATAATAATGAAGAATCATTACGTCACAGATTACACTAAATATTAATGGGCGGAACCGCCCATGGAGTGGGATTTTTTGAATAAATTTATCACAAAATAGTATAATGATATCCCTTCCACAATCAGAATGCTAACGATTCTTGCTTCTCTCTGAAATTTGACAGAACGTGGAGGAAAAAAGAGATACCTAGTTGTTTATCCCCCGGGTTCATGACCATATGGGAAGTGGGAACCTCATCCAAGACTTCTTTGAACCCTCCTCCGGTAAATCTATGCTACCGCGTTTGTGCTTCTTCCGAAATGGCGTGAGAGGATCAGAATCTTAGCCCACAGGCCACAGCAAGCACGACAACCATGGAAGAAAGAAGAACTACCGATTTACAAAAGGAAATGGAAAAGACCTCATTCCCCTAATCTGTTCATTTCTCACAGACTATCGAAAGGCCACAGGTAACGTTTTCCGTTTATTTCGTCCACTTTTTCCTCTTTTGGGAAATTTGTGATCGGCCAATTCAGATGTGATTCATTTTGAAATTAACCTGTGCTTTAGAATTGATTGAATTGGAAAATTTTCTGGCTTCAAGTTCAACCTATGTATATTCAGCATAAAGTAGGAAAAAAAATCTTTTTTACTTATATTTAATCAGTTAAGTCTTTTTTTCATCAGGATTTTCGTTTCATGAGTTAAGGTAATTCAATTGGTCGTTTAATGAGGCTTGGGTGTAACCATGTTTGATTAGATATAGTATGCGAAGTGTCTTTTGAGTTTAAAGTTCGATTGCTGTGTTTTCAATTCTCTATGTTTCAAGTGGTATTTAGCCTTGACTATAGAATGAGGCGTGAAGTTGTGGGTGAGGATATCAACTGTTTGTTGGCCTAATAGGAGTTGTGCTTCATCTAGGTTTGATGATGAGGCAGTCTATTACTTAACACAAACTTCCTGGGGGGTTGGGGGATGGGGGCGTGGTGCTAAGCTTTTTTGGTAAGCTGGTGGATGTCTTTATTCCTAATAAAAGAGACATGGTGGGGAAAAAGTTGGGTTTTGTGAGATTCAGAAAATGGGTTGATTTGCTGGATATGGTGAAAAGCCTAAGTAATGTATGGATTGGCTCATATAATATCAGAGCCAATATTTGTAGGTTTAAAAGAATATATCCTTCTTTTGCTGAACTCGTAACAGTCCAGCAGAACGGTGTAGCTACAAGGATGCTGTTAATTAGGAGTTCGTCTCTGCTAATGTTGCAGAGTGAGGTGGTGGTCGGGAGGGTTGCTCTAAAGTGGATAGTGTAACCATAGTTCTATTGATTATGGTATCAATTCAAGATTTGCTTGCGACAAATCGGATTTTCTTCATCTTTCATTTGATGGTAGTAGGAGACTTGGGTTTCCTGTTGTCTTGTCTGAGAGTTGCTAGATATTAGCACTTAGGAAAAATTGTAGTTCTTGGTGGATAAAGCAGGCTTTGGTATATGTAAGAACAAAGGCGGTTTATCAGTTTTTGTGTAATGCAGTGATGAGGAAATAGTCGAGAGAATCTTAGAAAACATTAAAACAAGAACCATGATCTAAGTACACTTCGAAGCCAATTAACGTCTTCATTCCTTCTGCCTATTATGAATATACTTTTCTTGTTTTTATTGTATTCCTTTGTACTACTTGTCTTGATTTTGTGGTAAACTGTTTACCACTTTTTCAGTTTGGATGCAAGAAATTTGTTAATGGAATAACTACACGTCTTCCATAAATGCGATATTTCCATTAAGTCAATGATTCAGTGGTTAGTGCACTTATTAAAATGGAATATATGATTGTAATTTGGGTACCGAGTAGCATGGTAGTGTCTAACCTTTGTGTTTTTTTTGATTAAGTTCTATTATTCAATGACACAGAGGAAGGAAATGACAATTTGTGAATTTCCTTGTGCAAAGTTGAGGATTTAAACAGATGATGCAAATAATTATAGATCATCTCACATTCCCCATTTGCATTTGTTTCGAGTGCATGTTTTTATCCTCTTCTTGGTGTTATGCTTCGATAAGCAAAAATGGTACCGTTTATTGATTTGTGCTTTTTTATTTTTATTTTTTATATGCTCCGATAAGCAAAAATGGAATCATATTCAAGTTTATGGAACAATAAAATCCATCTTCTTTCAGGTCATTCTCACCAAGGCGTGTTCTCTCTCTCTCTCTCTCTCTTTTGTTTTTGTTTTTTTTGTGTTTGTGTGTATGTTTGTGTGTGTGTGCGTGCGCTCTTTTTGGTGCTACCTTCAATTGATTTCTGCATTATTTTCATTTTGTTCATGCGCTGATAAACAAAGATGGAACCGTTTTCAAGTTTCAAACACAATATAATCCCACTTATTTTTGTTCAATCTTTGCCAAGGTGTGTTTATTTTCTGCTACCTTTTATTGATTTGTGGCTCTTTTATTTTGTTTATGTAGACATCGCATTTCAGAATTTGGAGGTTTTTCACCTATAACAAATGCAGGAGGACTAAAGTAGATCAAGTATCTGAGTGAATTCTAATTTCATCATATCAATCTCTGGAAAACAAAATTTAGCTTTGCACTTTGTTTGGAATACATACGAGATTGTAGTAGATATGCATCAGGTTCGGCTTTTTCTTTTTTATCGGAAAATACTTCATTATCGGATCTTGCCTTCTTTGAAGATTCGACTTGAATTTTGTTTCATATTTGCTCTCAAGCTGTTATAACATTTTATGGTGTCATGACTATGTTTTTGAAGCTTAATAGTTTTTATGCTCATGTTTGTTGCAGGAGGAAATAAATTGTAGAAAGACACTGCGTTCTCGATCACGACCAATATGAAGATTATAAAGCACAAGTGAAGGCCTTTTTGACATCTTGGGGAAAGAATAGCAGGTGAGCCTAGCAACCATCAAGATGATATATATACACAAAACATAAACAAAACATAAACGTCATACTTACGTGACGTTATTTTTATAGATGGAGGTAAACCCTGGCCAGTGGATTGTGCCCCCACACAAAAGAAAAGCAAAAAGATACAGCTATAGGGGAGGATCCGGGAACGTTACCCTATTGCAAGCTGCTCTTACATCACGTCATTTTAAAGGCCTCAACCTCGAAGACCGTATCAAAAAATCTCAGTTGGGTCCGATGTATACAAGTCTTTTAAAGTTCGAGTACTCGTCTGCTGTGATATATAACACTTTGGTCCGATCTGTTCAATCTGAGGTGGTTGATGAGATGTTGTTTAGGTTCGGTGATACAACATGCTGCTTTGGGCGGCGTGAGTTCGCAATGATCAGTGGTTTATCGTTTAAGCCATTAGAGGAGGAAGAGCAGGGTATTATTGACACATTGACGTCTAGTTTGTTAGCAACGACGGATCTGGAAACTGGTGTCATTACACTTACACAGACGGCGCCATTTGTTGGTCCGTTGTCGAATGTCACCCGACCAATACTTGAGACCGCGTTGGGTAGGATTACTGATCCTGACGTAATGTTGAAGGTGGGCTTAATTTATTTGATCGATGTGGCTTTTCATGGGAAGGATACGAAGGACGCTCTTTCGCCTTTTGTATTCCATATGGCAGAAGACATAGACCTTTTTCTCTCTTACCCGTGGGGAACCTATTTTTGGGAATTAAGTCTTTCTAACTGGAAAAAGCGAGTTCAGAATTTGCAGAAATCTTGCAAGGCTAAAAAAGCATCGAAAAAGCCTCCGAATGACAACATATACGGTTTGGTGTCTGTTTTGAATGCATGGGTATGCGAGACATTACCCCAACACGCACGATTGGAGTTTGCTGTCCCCCTAAATGTGCATATACCTCGCGTCTTGAGATGGAATAACAAAGACACACGTCATTTTGTCAAAGATACATGCAAGATTTTCGCAAGAGTCAAAAAGGTAATTAACATGTTTATTTTTCATATTAACTCAAGATATTTGTGGAAAAAAAATTTATTTCGTTTAATAGTTACATTGTTTATCGTATTGTAGGGAGCTAGAGGATTTATACATGCGAACGATGATGAGGTTAGCCTTCTACATGATAGTGGTTTTACAGATGAACAGATTAACACGCCTCCTCCTACTTATACTGATCCGGTGGATGAAGAAGAACCGGGCTCTTCAGATAAAGACTCTTCAGACAGTGACCCTATGGATCTGGAAGAACATGACCCCATTGATGATGCTTCCACCCACTCGCATCATCCACCGGCCCCTGCTGGCCATGCACACCCTTCTACGTCTTCCCAGGCCGTTCCATCCCAATCACGTGACACTTCAAGTCCTTCAATGGAACCCGTAACTATGGAAGGGATAAGACAGGTGGTAAGACAGATTCTCGATGAACATATGAAGAAATTTGACGAGAAGATATCGGGCGTGGATAGAAAGGTGGATAGTCTGGCTAAAGACCTAGCGGAACATAGAGCCGAAAATAAGATAGATCTGCAAGCAATGAAGAACGAAATAAAGGCAGAGGTGGGTTCGTTTTTTCACATTTATCAATCAGAGGTATGTCACGAATTGAACAATTAACCAGATAAATTAACAGAAATTAGGGATAGAGGAGAGGAGAAATCGGGGGGCGAAGGAGAAGAATTTTATCAATAAGAGATTAGATGAGACTATTACATTCAACATAATCCAATGACACCGTTTTACACCCTTATATATAATAACGATTAAATGACGTCATTTTCTAGTTAGAGGACATTATAAACCGCCTAATACATAAATTCGAAAATACATATAAAAATTATAATAAAAGGTGATATCATGACAAGGTAATTTGTTATAAGGGTTTATTGTTAAAAACGACAAATTGAACTATAAATATGCAATGAGGACAGTGAAATTTTTTTTGGGTAAAAAAGGCATGTTCTTATTCCACTGTAATAGTGAAACATTAGATTTGAGGCCAGTTCTACTGCAGAAAACAGTGGATTTGGGATTAGGAACAGTGGATTTGTCCTTATCATCATTTTATATTTCCATTGTCCTGATTTCTATTTTTCCCCCATTTTTTTGTTCTTTTAAACCACCGCCCCTTCTTATAATAAATACTAATCAACGATATCTTACAGGTACGCAGGGCGTCTTTCGTTCATGTTATGAGGGTGGGGGGTAACATGGTTAATGCATCAGCCAGGGACACGTCGGTAGTAGGTTAGTCGCATTTCATTCATATGTAATCCACTACTAAATTAATCATATACTTCATACTAATAAGGCAAGGTACGTGTTTAAGTTGAAGGCACGAGTAGGCAGGACAAACGTCCATCCGTGGAGGGTGACACGACCCCTGCCCTGCCTTCGAAAAAACACAAGCCGGTGAAACAAAAGCAGCCAATTGCAAAGCCGGTGAAACAAAAGCGGCCAATTTAGTTATGTTAGGGTACCAAAGAACGCCATTCCACAGATGCAAGGAAAGTACGTGCACGTATTAATGTTTGTCTGTTTAAATCCGATTCAATATTTCATGTTATAATAATCAATTTTTGTGTTATTATTGTTACAGCGGCGATTGTGGAATTTTTGCCTTGGAACACGTTGTGGCGTTGATATCCGGGGGCCAAATAAAGAGCGTGGTCCAAGAGCGTATCAATCAACGGAGGAAAGAGATGGCGATCGAGCTTTTTTATCAAATAGTATAAGATTGTTTTCGGATTATGTCTTTGTTATGATTTCGGGACCTGTTTTGTAATAACGATTTCTATTAGTTTATGAATCATATTTGTTCTGTAATAATGTGTCTACAAAAGATATGTTGAATGTGTTATCGAAACCGACCTATGAGTGAAATAAATAAGTAACAGTATGAAATCGACGACTACAAGTAGTTAATAAAGTAACCATCATTACACGATTGCACGACATACCCTTGCAGAATTGTAAAGTAATTTACTCTTACACAATTATAAGGTGAATTACAAGACTACATGACAATAGAATAAATTACACGATTATAAACACGCCGATCCTTAAAACCACCTGCATGAACATTTGTTGTGGCTAGGTTTTTTTGCAGTTCCCGCATAAATAGCCCCGGTCATCTTGTTCGTCGACGCCTTGTTGATTTCTTAGTTCAGACCTTGGTCTTGGGTTAGGCACTCGACTTTCATTTGTTTTATGTGGTCCGAAGCACCCAATCGACTTCGCCATCGCATGGATACACCTTCCTTGGGTATGTTTCATGTAGTGCCTCGACTGTAAAGTACCACGAGCCGTACTCATATTCTCCACCCGCATGCTTCATTATTGCAGCCATGGCATGCTTACATGGAATTCCATCGGTATCAAACTTTTAGCAGCTGCAAGTATGGTCATGATTCAAATGAACTTTTGGCATCTTCGTGTTCTTACCGGTCACCTCAAACTCGATCTTGCTAATTAGTGTGGAAGTCAGGTATTTCCCATCTTCGAAAGATTTTTCTATATTTTTTCCGTTTCAGGTGCCAATGGCTTTAGTGTTTGTTAATGTTTGAGCCAAGCCGAGTATTGGCGGTTCAAACTCGAGCTCGTTTGTTTGTTAAACGAACAAAAATCATGTTCGAGCTCGACTTCGCTTAAAAGATGAAATGTTCGAGCTCGTTATTGTTGTCTTCCAACTCGAGTTTGGCTCGGATTCGGCTCAAATTTAACTCGAGTTCGGTTCGAGTTCGGTTCGTTAAGATATAAAAATATTTAAATATTATGTAAAATCAATCTATAATCTCTATTAAATGAATGAACGAATGAATTATCCTCTATTGAGTCGAGTTCTTGTGTAAATTGATTTATTTATATAAACACGTTCGCGAAAACATTCGAAATGCGTTCGCGAACAAAGCTTGTGTTCGTTCTTTAAGCAAACGAGCCTATAATCATGTTCGAGTTTGGCTCATTACGCTAAACAAACAAAAGATCATGACAACTAACGAGCCGAACACGAGCTTGTTCACGAGCGGCTCTGTTCGCTTAACAACTCTAGGCTTTGTCATTCCGTATGTGGCCTCAAGTCTCTCGTAATGCCACTTTCATAAGACTCGCCGAATACATTCAACTAATCTTCAGAATACCCACTTACGCGCTCTCGTAGATTACTATTGAAGCTTTCACAGTAATTGCTTGTTATAGCATCATATCTCATGCCCGAACGAATGCTCGTGACCCTTTAGCTATGCCGATGTCCTCGAGGTCTTTCTCCATGGCTAGATTGTTTTCCTTGATTTTGTTAAAGTTTAACTAGAACACCGCTTCCGTGTAAGCATATGCTGCTCTCACCAACCACCCAAGACATGGTTTATCTTTGAAATTTTCTTTCATGTTACCCTTCATGTGGTAATAACATATCCCATGATTCGCATCCTTAAAGAGTTCTTGTGATGCGTTGCTGGTGCTCTGATGCCGATCAAATATGAACACAAGGCCTTCAACCTCGCCTATAGATTTCTTTAGCCAACCCATGAAATACATATAAGAATCGTGCTGCTCTGAATCCACTATACCAAATACCAATGGATATAAGTGGCCGTCCGAGTCAAGTGAAATTGCACATATTAGTTGCCCATGATATGCATTTTTAAATGTGTGGCGCCCACACAAATAAGCGGTCTTCCCGCCTTTAATCCTTCTCGACTAACCCCAAACTGAAGTAACAATATAAAACGCACCGTTATCGCCTACTACAATGTCACTAATGGTGCTTGGATTGTTTCTTTACAACATGGTGAAGTATCTAGGCAACATAGCATACGACTATTCGGGTGTTCCTTGAACCATTTCAAGTGCCCTCTGCCGCCATCGGTACGCTTTTTGATATGTAATGTCAAGGACGTATCTGGTTTTTGTGTCGGCGTGTAAACTTTAGCATTGAACGTATTCTCCGCTCCTAATTATGCTATCAATATACACTTCTCCGAAAACCAATGGTCTATCTTGGACGATGGTTTGAGTTTTGTATTGAACGGATAACACATGTATGCTCGATTTAAACTTACTAACCGCCATTGTCATGTCTCTACGGCACTCACCAATTTGGCTCTCAAAGATCCATTCACAAATTTCGTTACCTTCACTACACTCATATACTGACTTAAAAGTCGGCTCGACTTGTATGTTATAAACTGTAATTTTTTCCCGGTAGCGTCAACACAAAGTGCAATCGCATGCAGAGCAACCTTATCTATTGTAATATTGTCCAATGCAAACACCTTCTTCCAGTTCTTCAGGTACATTGCCCTGGTAATGTTGTTAATCTCACTCTCAACATATGGAGGTAGAATACAACGGCCTTGCCATTTCATTTATGACTCAAGTCGTTTGGTGGCTAGCCTTTCGTGGTCTACTCATGCATTAAAACGTGGCATTTTTTGAGAGGAAAGTGGGTTTTATTGCATCGTATCGTAATGACAAGCCACAATTACATGAGAAGGCGGCCTAGAGCCCCATTTTTTAAGTCTACCAGAGAAAAACCTTCTTTTCCAAAAGATGAGCTGGTTGTTTCCTTCTCTCTCGACAAAGGAAAATTTACAAGTAGAGAAAAGCGGGCGTAGGATCTTACAATCTTCAATAAAACTTCCCAAATGGGATAAATTTGTCTCTTTAGAGTTCAACTTGTTGGATATTGTGCTGAGACATTAAGTGTTTATTTTCTGTTTTGTAATAATTTGACTCAGTCATAGTTTGTTAGAAATGTTGAGTCTAAATAGGAAGAAGTCTTCCACATTTTCCCTAGTTTTTAGGAGATAGTTGCAAGGATAAGGTTTATCCTATTATCATGTTATTTCCGTTTCTCTGATGTAAGTTTATGGCTATATATAGCCTGCTGCAAATGAATAAAAGGAGAACAAGTCCTCAGCATTCATTTTGTCCATTTACAAAGTGTTATCAATTAAGTTCCAACAGTGGTAGCAGAGCCACTTCTAAGCATTAGAAAAGATCCAAATGGCTGAATCAAATTTTGTTCAAGCTGCCATTCCTAAATTTGATGGTCACTATGACCATTGGAGTATGTTGATGGAAAATTTCCTTAGGTCCAAGGAGTTTTGGTCAGTCATAGAGGGAGGTGTGCCTAATGTAACTGGCATACTCAATGAAGCTCAGAAAACTGAGCAGGAAGGCAAGAAGTTGAAGGATTTGAAGGCCAAGAACTATCTATTTCAGGCAATAGATAGATCCATCTTGGAAACAATTCTGAGTAAGGAGACTGCCAAGGACATTTGGGACTCCATGAAGAAGAAATATCAAGGGAATGCTAGGGTGAAAAGATCCCAACTCCAAGCCTTGAGGAGAGATTTTGAAACTCTCTCTATGAAGGATGGGGAATCTGTTGCTGCATACTGTTCCAGAACCATGGAAATATGCAACAAGATGAGGTTTCTTGGAGAAAAGATGGATGATGTTGCAGTGGTTGAGAAGATCTTGAGGTCCTCACCCAAATTCAATTATAGTAGTGTGTTCCATTGAGGAATCAAAGGATGTAGACACACTTTCATTGGATGAATTGCAAGCCTCTTTGCAAGTTCATGAGCGTAAAATGACCGTAAGTAGGTCATGAGGAGCAAGCTTTGAAGGCTACCTCTTTCAATTCAAGAGGAAGAGGAAGGGGTAGAGGAAAAGGAGGAAGGGAGAGGTGGTGGCAGAGACTCTAGCAAGCAGGGGCGAGATGGCCTCAAAAACTCGACAACCGATCGAGAAAGGTAAAAGGCATGACAAATCTCAAATGGAGTGTTATAGATGTCATAAATTTGGACACTATAAGTCTGAATGTTACACAAAGATGCCTGGAGGCAAGGACAATGAACACAAAAGCAAGGGAGAGGTGTCAAATTTCATGGAGACTGAGGACATTGCCACCACACTTCTCATGGTCAGACATTCCACATATGAAGCTTCAAATAACATCCGGTATGTTGATACAGTCAGTAGCAATCATATGTGTGGAGATAAGGCTATGTTCACTACTTTTCATGATACACATCACTCTAAAATTAGTTTTGGTGATAAATCTGCTGTCATGACTGTAGGAAAGGGAAATATAGAAATTCAGACAAAGAATGGTGGTGTAGAAATCATTTCTGATGTATTGTATGTGCCTAAACTAAAATGCAATCTGCTAAGTGTTGGCCAGTTGCAGGAAAAGAACTATGAAGTCACATTCAAGGACAAAATGTGTAAAATTTATGATCCTACAAGAGGCACAATTGCTATGATAAAAATGAATGCAGGCAGATTGTTTCCCCTCCATGTAACACCTGTTAAGAAGTGCTTGATGGCCAAAAGTGGAGATGCATCATGGCTGTGGCATTACAGGTATGGTCATTTGAATTTTGGTGATTTACGAACTTAAGACAGAAAGAATATGGTGGAAGGACTACCAAAAATTCAGCTCTCTGCACAAGTTTGTGAGGAGTGTACCATGGGAAACACAGACTCCCATTTCCAAAGGGCAAAGCACAGAGGCAACAGAGGTGCTAGGGACTGATACACACATGATTTGTGTGGTCCAATTACTCCAACTTCAAATGGTGGAATAAGGTATGTAATTACTTTCACAGATGATAAAACAAGGAAAACTTGGGTCAGTTTTTTAAGGGAGAAATCTGAGGCATTAATGGCTTTCAAAACTTTTAAAAATCATGTTGAAGTTGAGACAGGTAAAAAGATTCAAAGACTGAGATCAGACAGGGGTGGAGAGTTTTGTTCACATGAATTTGAGAAATTCTGTGATGAGCATGGCATCAAAAAGGAGCTGACAGCAGCCTATACTCCACAACAAAATGGAGTATCAGAAAGGAAAAATAGGACCATACTCAACATGGTGAGGAGTATGATGCTTTTGACAGGGGTACCAAAGAGTTTTTGGCCTGAAGCTGTAAATTGGAGTGTGTATGTACTGAACAGAAGCCCCACAAGTGCTGTGAATGACATGACACCACAGCAAGCATGGACTGGACACACACCAAATGTAAGTAATTTGAAATATTTGGTCGCATTGCATTTGCACATGTACCTGATGCAAACAGGAAGAAGCTCAGTGATAAAGGGGAGAAATGTGTGTTCTTGGGGCTAAGTGAGCAATCCAAGGCATACAAATTATATAATCCAGTCACAAAGAAGGTTGTAATTAGCAGAGATGTGGTCTTTGATGAATCAAAGGCCTGGAACTGGAATCACAGAGACAAGACAGATGATATCTTGTTTGATATTGACATTGAGAATGTCCAGGCAGATGAGGAGGCTGGAATACAAGCAGAAAACACAGATGATACAACGGTTGATGCTGAAAATGATGGACTTGTGGAAACTGAAAATGCTAATGATGAAGAATTAAGTGAACATACTGAGTTTCACACTGATACTTCATCAAATGAGGAGGAAACCAGACCACAAAGATCAAGGAAAAGACCCTTGTGGATGACTGAATATGATATACCAACTTTACCAGGAGAAACAAACTACTATGCCCTCATGACAGAAGGAGATCCTACCACATTTGATGAAGCTATAAAAAATTCAAAGTGGAAGGATGCTATGGATGAAGAAATGGCATCCATTCTGAGGAATGATACATGGGAACTTGCAGAATTACCAGCTGGACACAAGACCATTGGGGTAAAGTGGCTGTATAAAACTAAGCTCAATGAGAAAGGAAAGGTGGATAAGCTGAAGGCAAGACTAGTTGCTAAAGGATACAAGCAAGAGTATGGCATTGATTACAATGAAGTCTTTGCACCTGTTGCAAGGATGGACACTATCAGATTGGTAGTATCTGTAGCTGCACAACAGAACTGGAAGGTGTATCAGCTTGATGTGAAGTCTGCATTTTTAAATGGGAGAATTACTGAGGAGGTGTACATTGATCAACCTCAAGGATATGTTAAGGCTGGACATGAAGACAAAGTGTGCAGACTTAAAAAGGCTTTATATGGATTGAAGCAGGCCCCTAGGGCCTGGTACAGCTGCATTGACTCATACTTCAACAGAAATGGTTTTCAAAGATGTCCACATGAACCTACACTGTATGTGAAGAAAGGAAAGAATGGTGATATGCTAGTGGTCTGTGTATATGTTGATGACCTGATTTATACAGGTAATAACACAGACATGATGGTTGATTTCAAGAAAGATATGATGAAGACCTTTCAAATGACAGATTTAGGACTGATGCACTACTATTTAGGCATTGAAGTACAACAAAAGGAGGATGGTATCTTTATAACTCAAAGGAAATACACCTCTCCGAAAGTTCTTGGGCGAGTTTCAAAATGAAGGAATGCAACCTCAGTGAAGACACCAAAGATGTTGGAGTTAAGCTCACCAAAGTTTGGAGATGGAAAGAAAATTGATACAAAGTCAGATATGCAAATGGTAGGTGTCTCGCTATACCTTACATAATACAAGGCCAGATATTATGTATGCTGTGAGTGTAGCTAGCAGATATATGAGTGAACCTACTGAAGCACACCTGCATTTTGTCAAGAGGATACTAAGGTATCTACAAGGTACTAAGGACTATGGGATCAAATATACAGCAAGTCCAAAATCTAAACTGATTGGGTACTCAGATAGTGACTATGCTGGTGATGTTAATGATAGGAAGAGCACCTCAGGTCAAGTGTTTATGATGAACAACAGCATTGTATCATGGGGATCAAAGAAGCAACAGATTGTCACTTTATCCACCACAGAAGCTGAGTTTGTAGCTGCTGCACAGTGCTCATGTCATGCAATTTGGTTGATGAGATTGCTGAATGGATTAGGACAGATGCAACATGGTCCTATTCCCATCTACTGTGATAACATTTCAGCTATTAAATTGTCCAGAAATCCTGTTCTACATGGAAGGAGTAAGCACATAGATGTTAGATACCATTTCTTGAGGGATCTATGTGAAGATGGTGTTATAGAATTGATACAATGCAGCAGCAGAGATCAACTAGCTGATATTATGACCAAGCCACTCAACAGGGAGCTGTTCATAAGTTTGAGGAAGAGATTGGGGGTATGTACAATCCAAGAAAGTGGCTGAATCGAAGATGAATCAAGTTTGAAGGCTCTCTAAACTGTTTTTCACCAAAATCAGTTTAAGGGAGAGTATGTTGGATATTGTGCTGAGACATTAAGTGTTTATTTTCTGTTTTGTAATAATTTGACTCAGTCATAGTTTGTTAGAAATGTTGAGTCTAAATAGGAAGAAGTCTTCCACATTTTCCCTAGTTTTTAGGAGATAGTTGCAAGGATAAGGTTTATCCTATTATCATGTTATTTCCGTTTCTCTGATGTAAGTTTATGGCTATATATAGCCTGCTGCAAATGAATAAAAGGAGAACAAGTCCTCAGCATTCATTTTGTCCATTTACAAAGTGTTATCAATTAAGTTCCAACACAACTTGTGGATGACTTTCAGAGAGTCCCCTTCGAAGACCACACTGAAGAAGCCCCAAGTTATAGCAAAACTGATAGCTTGGTGAATGGAAATGGCCTCACCAACTTCTACCTCGTATCGACCATCGAGTTTTATAGAAAATCTGCTTTAAAATATCTCCATTATGGTTACGTAAGACTCCTCCAACAGCCATCGAGTCTCCTTTAGTTGCGACATCCACATTAAACTCAACTAAGGAGGTTTGGAGGTGGTACCCATTTTTCCTTGGACTTTACGGAATATTCTTGGAATCAATATTTGAGAGCGCGTGCATGTATGCATAAACTGCAGACTCAATTTATGGCTAAAATCAAGTCCGACGGGTGGGTTGTTTCTCGTATATCATTTTGAAACGACTTTTCATATCCACCAAAGTACACTAATAATTTTAGCTACCTCTTCTCACTGCGTGTTCACCAAAAGCTCAAAAAAATCAAGAATTGATCGCAAATTTAGGTGTCTCCAATAATATCCCGTGGTAGTAAGCTTCAAACTGGTTTTGCTTAAAATGCAATCAAACAAAATAGTGGTGAGTTGTTTCTGTTGTTTTATGACATACCCGACATTCTCCATTTCCAATGCCTCTAAACGGAGTCCAGAGAGCGCTTGGGAGCCCATTTGTAAGTAATTTCAAAGAAAAGTGTATGGTTTTCGGTCAGACTTTGAGTTGCCACAAAGAATTCCATTTTTTTTTGTAAGACTGTGATGTGGTGGCCATCGATTGTTCCGCGTTTTTAGTCAGCAGAGCAAGATGATATCCGGATTTAACCGAATAGATGCCATTGCTTGTGTGATTCCAAATTAATCTGTCCTCGATGTTGTGGGGGGACAAAGGTATAAATAGTATGTTGTCTCTTTTAGAGGACAAAAGACTTCTTTGACCAAGTTGCTTTTCCATCTCCGGATTTATCAAGCGGTAACCCAATTGGATGGTAACGCATTCGACAAAGGACGAGCTTTGAAAGATGGGGGTAGAGGTAGCCAATGATCATTTGAAATACTTATTTTGTTTCTCCATTGATTACGCGCCATCTCGTGCCTTTAAATAATAAAGATCTTCCATGGAGGATACTTCGCCAAATCGCCGAAGGATAGTTTGTTAAGGTAGCGCTTTCAAATTCCTTTAAAGCATAGTATTTCGCTTTAGAACTCGAGAAGATAGTGCCTCTCGGATCTCGATAAGATACGCAATGCTCGCTTCGCTAATAGTGCGGATTAAAACATTCAAGTTCTCTCAAGCCCGGGCATCCTTTCGATTTAGGCTTACAAGATTGGGTCCAAGATTTCCAATGGATTTTCTTTTCACCGTCTGCATTGCCTGTAAGTACTTCCTCGTTAAACTTTCCAACTCGGAAATTATTTTTTAGGAAGGAGGAAACACCGCATTATGTATTGTGGTAGAGCTTGGATAACCGCTTTTATTAGAACTTCTTTCCTCACAAGAGAGGTATGTACCTTTCCAACCATTTAATTTCTTATTCACCCTTCCTTTCACGTAAGAGAAGATTTCCGTCTTAGAACGACCAATGACGAAAGGCAAGTCTAAGTACTTCCCCTTTTCATTCCCCAAAGGAATATTTAGAATGCCAGTGAGTTCTTCCATAATCTCCAAATCAACTTCTTGCTAAAGTAGACCCCCGATTTACTCAGATTTATTTTCTACCCGGAAAGTTGATAACGCTCTAAATAGTACCATTAATTATACCCTTATCCACCCCGAATTCTGCTCAAGAGATGATAGATAGGCTCGTTATTATATGGAATATGTGTTAAATGCTATGTGTATGTTTCTAGGATCGTAATGCATCTCTGTGTTATTTTCCAAGATTTGAGTACGGTTTTGTCTCGCTTATATGTTTTTATAGGATGTACCGAATTTGGAGCATTGGAGATCGGATCTGGACCAAAGAAGCATGTTGGACTAAGTAATTAAAGTCCAAGAGGAAATCTCAAGAAAAAAAGAGGAAAAGTCACCCGGTTTACTAAGGGCTAGTCCGTAAAACCGAGGGCCTTGAGGAACAAGAAATCGATTATGCCGCATTTACTAGGTCGGTTAGGTTTCTATGAGTCATAAGTCGGCTGTTGTATCTATATAAAGCCGTGTTAGCTGATTATTACATAAGTTTACAAAGGTTTTGATAAGAATTCAATTATATTATATACATTATATAATTTGATGAAATAAAGTTATTCCAAGATTTAGAGGAGTTATTTATGCTTTTCTCTCCTTCTCTACCATATCTTGCTTGAGTAGATTGAGCTAGATCGCCATTGTTGAAGGTACGAAGCTTTGAACGTTCCCTTTTGTCTTCAATATGGTAGATATGTTCGTATTTATGTGTTTTAGTTAATCACATGTTTAACGACCCCCATGATTTACTTAGATTAATAGTAATTGAGCAATGTAGATCCAGAAATAGGAAAAGCTGACCCCAATAAACCTAAATCTGGGATTAACTATAGCTATGTTGATCGACTGGTTTAATTAACAGTAGGTTAGATCTGGCTAATCTGCTTATTGTAATCGTAAAATTAACATGAAATACGAATAGTGAAGTGTTAGTTTGGACATAGTCTTGATGGACCCTAGGAACATGCTGATCAGTGTCGACAACTGTCTAGGCGGGTTAGCAGTATGAGTTAGCACTCGATATCGGCAATTCTAGTTCTTTATGCGTATGGGCTATTACAGACTAATTAAGGAGGGTAGCTTGCGTATAGATTGTCTACTACCATGGTCGGAGTAGATATGGTTAGGAGTTGCATCCGTAGCTTAAAACTAAACTAAAAGCTCGCTCGATTAATTTAAGGAAATTATGTGGGGAAGTAAATACAAAGATAAATTAATCCAAGTTAGTAGATCAAATGGGAAGAGGGAGAAATACCAAGTTTCTTTCATGTCTATTGTTTGTCAATGACCATCTATGTCGCTTCTAATTAGATTAGAATCGCTTTATAATTAAAGTTGTATTGTCTCTGTGGGATCGACCTTGACTCGCATTTACTATACTACGATGTACCTAGTATTGTTGCTAGTAATATAGACGTTAGTGACTTACACGCGATCAAGATTTTGGCGCCGTTGCCGGGGACAATGGTTAATTTTAAGGATAAACGTTTTAATCCTGACTAAGAAGTCGTTTTCTTTTAAACTGATTTTCTTTTGAGTCTTGAGTCATCTAGATCAAACCCGCACCTGTTAATCTGTCAGAATAAGAGATTTTAGGTCCGGTTTACTGAGGGTTACCTCCGGTTTACCGAGACCCAGAAAATCGATTTCTGACAGTCCCTGTTATTCTGTGTGTTTCAGTTGATTTTAGTTAGTAGGTCCGCAAAAGTTGGGATCAACACCATCTGAAGCGGTAGTTGCTATCCTTTTCTTGGTTTATTTTGTCTATTTTGCAGGAAGTATCCGGACACTTCGGAAATTCAGTCAAGAAAAAGCAATTAAGGCCGGATTTAGTCGACGCACACAATGCATCGTATTGTGTTGAACATCAAACCAATCTCTATGTACCGGATCGAAGCCGAGAGCAATTTGAAGTCGATAAGAAGCGCGGAGAGAGAGGAGACCGAAATGCTTAAACGGGAAGCAAAGGAAAACTCGAAGAGTATGAGACTTATCGGCGGTACATTTCCTATCGAGGTAATTGATATATCGTCCGATTATGATTCGATGATCTGGACACCATGTTCTCAGAGTCTGGGGATTACCCGGACTATGACATTGTAGAAAAGTTAGGCGACCCTGGAACGTTTCGACTCCCAATCTCTATCAATGGTATATCTGTAGGTTTAGGTCTTTGTGATTCCGGTTCAAGTTATAACATTCTACCTCTATCCCTCTGCCAGAAGATTAAGCTTCCGGTCATTATGAATCAAACCCGAACTATGACCTTTGTTGATAGGACTAAAGATATGCCCGCCGGTCTCACGAGGAAGTGCACGATAAGGCGGGAGGGTTCACTTTTCCAATTGATTTCACGGTTATAGACGCGTGCGGAGGACCCAAGTGCCCCATTTTTGTTAGGAAGACCTTTTTTAGCGACAAGCAGAGTGATCATGGACTTTGATAAGGGAGAGATCACTTTAATACTGAACAATGATGCAGTATCTTTCAAAATCTTAGAGCCCCTAGATAATAGGCCGGAAAGTTGCAAGATGACTTATGATTCAGGAAAAATAGAAATCATGGAGATAGAAAAGGAAGGGCATAGGCAACGAGAGGTTTTAGTTGAAACCTGTGAGCAAGAATTCATGAGATTGATGCTTAGAGAGAGCGAAGAGAAGGACCACAACAAGGCGCTCACGTACGGAAGCTAGTCCTTCCGTATTGCGTAGTGACGGATTAGAGCTTAAAGTGGAAAATGTGGACTCCTTGGGCATAAAGATTAAATCTCGATGCAGAGGACGACCTAGCACGCACGCAAAGAGAGAGAGGCGTGCTAGGAAGAGGGCTCAGAAAGTTTCTATGGAAAACCATGAAAAGGCACTCTTGAAAGGTAATGATCAACGAGAAAGGAAGTGCATGACGGTTGAAACCTCAAAGATGCAAGTTTGGAAATTTAAGGCCCCAACTTTTGATTGATTGAAGGTCCGAAGGTAATTCGAGCTGACGACTTTAAACTCAGAACTATTCCCTTGAACCCTTAGTTAGAATATGAGTGAATAAAAGTAGCTGGATGAAGGGACGAGCTTTTATTCATCCTACCGCACCCTTAGGCTTGAAACCGATGGATGTTTGGAAGGTTTTTTTATTCGTTATGGATTCTAGTGAAGTAGGTTAGGATCGAGTCGGAGATAGCATCAAAAGGAGTAAGAGACTAGTCAATTTGAGGTCAGGATTGAGCAGTGATATTAATTAAAGTATGCAGAGAAGGCTGCCAGAGAAATCTAAGGAAAAGAAGCCCCGGTAAACCGAGCGTTACCTCCAGGTTACCGAGCTGAGATTTTCAAGTTTCTGAGTGTCTGATTGAAAAGCAGAATTTTTAGAGACACGTGGAGGACACACGTTGCACCAGAATGCTACCAGTCGGCAAAAAGCATCCCATTTTCTTTATTTTCCACCTTTTCATCCATTCACACACTCCACCATAACTCCACCTCAATCCCATCAATCACCCTAGATAATTACTCCTCTACCCACTATCCCACCAAATCCTTCCAACTTCCATCATTTCTCCTATTTAAACACTCTTTCACCACCATTATTCATCATTCTCATCTACTATCATCTTCTTCAAATCACCAAATATCTCAATCTCTTTCCCTGATAGAAAATCCGGCCACCATCACCACCACTATCACCACCATACATCTACCAAAACCAAACCTTTTCCTTTCATTTCAACAACCCAAAACACTTTTTCCATCCCTGTTGCTGATTAGTAGTGCTGCTCAATAGTGAAGTGCTGCAATTCTTCATTTTTCAGTATAAGAGCACAGTCCCAGAAGAAACCGGGCAAAGTTAACACCGGAAAATCGGAGGCACATGCCGGTTTACCGAGGGTAATTTTTTTAGGTTCAGCATCATCCTCAGTCCCTGTTATCAACAAGATAGGTTCCAAACATAGACAGATCGCACGTCGTCCAAGCGGTCACCGGTTTCTATACGGAGATACCAACCCCTTAATCGATGGGGTTGAGCAATTTGATTCACTTGAGATTTACGAGTTGTTTAGAGGACACTGGAACGGCCGGTATGTTAGCCATGAGCGCGGCGTGGAGTGGATGATTGCGGTACAATTTTGCCATGAGCCCTAAAGGTACAGGACATTTTGGATATGGCAAAGGCACCGGGCCAATTCAACGCTACAGTGGTGCGGGAATTCTATGCTTATCTTTCGCACAACCCAGGAGCTACATTTGCAATGTCCGTGGTGTTAAGGTTGATTTTTTGATAGAACGGATCAATGCACATTTTGGGGTTCGCAACCCACCAGTGGGCCCAAACGAGTACACATCCTCGAGCAATATTGATGATCTTGAGAGGATGCAGATGATAGCTGATTACTTTTGGGTGCAATGGAAGTGCAACCTTATGGAAGCCCCCACCATCTTCCTGGAAAGTGAATTATCTTGGGATCGGAAGATGGTTAACCGATTTGTTTGTGCCCGCCTTCTACCGACCAAGCATACGGTCACTGTCACAACGAAGAGGGCGGAGTTGATGTTCTATCTGGATCAGGGATCTCCAGTCAACATCAGTCTACTGATGCATAGCCGCATACATGAGATTACAACTACGTCTGAGCGAGAGCAGTTGCCATATGGGCAGATGATTGACATTTTTACTCTGGAGGACGTACGAGGTGAAAGTTCTCGTCAGTGACTATTGGGAAGACCTTAAGACGATGATCAGTTCACAGTCGGTTCAACAAGTACCGAGACGGGTCGGTCAGAGAGCTGAGAGGGAGCGTACTCCGGTCCTCGGAGCACCTTGGACTCAGAGAGCTTTGTTGGAGGAACATTCTAGAGAGATTGCGAGTCTGCATCACAAAATGGATAGGATTATATACTTCTTTGGAATTCCTCCATCGACCCCACCACCTAGGACTGCCCCACGTCACGGAGCTTCCTATTCTGCCGCTGCTGCCTCGAGTTCTGCACCACCTCCTGGTTTTGCCTAGAGATGACTGGGAGGATTATTATGAGGAGGACTAGTTTTTCTTTCTTTTCATTGTTGTTATTTTCCATTTTCTTATTTTTATTTTTCTTTCCTATCTAGTTGATGTAGCAGAATTTTATTAATATAATGATTTTGTCGGATTAACTTGTTTGGAGTTATTTATTTTCTCTTTTACTGCCATAATTTTATTATACGATTTCTTGTCACCGTTATTCTTCTTGGTTTGTTTGAGTTACTTAGCACAGATTATTCACGGACCACTTACATGAGCCCGATGAGTTAGGAGACGAGCCAATTCTTCTTTGGATCCACCCTTAACGAAGCTAAGTTCCTTTTCGTTTTCATTTTTTACATCTTACACGTTGGGGACAATGTTTCGATTAAGTGGGGGGGTACGGGACGTCACTTAGCTTTTTAGCATTATATTCCGTGAATTACGTGATTATCTTGATTCTCTTTGATGCACTGCTCACCACATAGACTTTGATTCATTTCGACAGAATTTTGAAAAAATATGATATCTTTGATCTTTTTGAGTCAATTGACTTCATCTTTATTCCACGATGTACAAGTAAAAGTAAGTGCCCACTACAAGTAGTGGCGTATTAAGCGCATATTCTGTTATAAGCCACCATTTTAAGCACGTATAACTCACATTCCTTGGTATGTAGTCGATAGCATATTGCTTTGATTAGAATTGACCCCGGCTTTATCCCAAATTATGTTTAACCAACGCTCATAAAGGCAAAGGAATTTCGGATTCTGTAGTTTATCGAGAGTGAGACCGCGAGGATAGATAAATCAATGAGAGTTCACCGGCCAAGAAAGAGAAGTGCATTGAAATATATACATCTATATTCTCTTTGGCAAAAATTGAGTCGATGGAGCGTAAGACGCACGACTTTTGCGTAGACCGATAAACGCGAGCCTAAGAGTAATACTCGGTTCTCGATCAGCCTTGCCATCTAATTTGAATAATAAATAACATGTTCGAGACTGGTTAGTTCGACTACGGGTTTACGTAATGTGAGATTATCTGCATTTCTAAGCGGTTGTGGAAGTTATTGCACACACACATTAGCTCATGGCATGAATAGTGTTTAATGTGTTACTGATGGATATGAGTGGCATGATCTTCATCTTGACTTTGTAAAGCATAGTTGTTTTTAATTAACTCGTATACTGATCAGAGTGTCGTTTCTTTTTCGCCTTTTTGCTCGGGACGATCAAAAGCTAAGTGGGGGTAGTTGATAATGCTCTAAATAGTACCATTAATTATACCCTTATTCACCCTGAATTCTGCTCAAGAGATGATAGATAGGCTCGTTATTATATGGAATATGTGTTAAATGCTATGTGTATGTTTCTAGGATCGTAATTTTGCATCTGTGTTATTTTCCTGAAGATTTGTTACTGTTTTGTCTCGTTTTATGTGTTTAATAGGATGTACCGAATCTGGAGCATTGGAGATCGGATCTGGACCAAAAGAAGCATGTTGGGCCAAGTAATTAAAGTCCAAGAGGAAATCTGCTTTGAAGAAAGGAGGAAAAGTCAACCCGGTTTACCGAGGCTGCTGATCAAGAATCGAGGGCCTTGAGGAACAAGAAATTGATTCGCCACATTTACTAGGTCGGTTAGGGTTTCTATGAGTCATAAGTCGGTTGTTGTATCTATATAAAGCCACATTAGTGATTATTACATAAGTTTGCAAAGGTTTTGATAAGAAGTCAATTATATTATATACATTATATAATTTGATGAAATAAAGTTATTCCAAAATTTTGAGGAGTTATTTATGGTTTTCTCTCCTGGTCTACCATCTCCAGCTTGAGTATATCGAGCTAGATCGCCATTATTGAAGGTGTGAAGCTTTGAACGTTCCTTTTTGTCTTCAATATGGTAGATCTATTCGTATTTACGTGTTTTAGTTTATCTGCATGTTTAACGACCCCATGATTTACTTAGATTAATTGTAATTGAGCAATGTAGATCCAGAAATAGGAAAAGTTGACCCCTGTAAACCGGCGGTCTATATCGGTTTACGGAGGCAATATTTAGAAAACCTAAATCTTGGATTCACTACAGCTACGTTGATCGACAGGTTTAATTAACAGCAGGTTAGATCTGTCCAATCTGCTTATTGTAATCGTAAAATTAACTTGAAATACGAATAGTGAAGTGTTAGTTTGGACATAAACTTGATGGACCCGGCCTAGGAACGTGCTGATCAGTGTCGACAGCTGTCTAGGCGGGTTAGCGGTATGAGTTAGCGCTCAATATAGCAAATCTAGTTCTTTATGCGTATGGGCTATTACGGACCAATTAAAGAGGGTAGCTTGCGTATAGATTGTCTACTACCATGGTCGGAGTAGATAGGGTTAAGAGTTGCACCCGTAGCTTAAAACTAAACTAAAAGCTCGCTCGATTAATTTAAGGAAATTATGTGGGGAAGTAAATATCAAGCTTAACTAATCCAAGTTAGTAGATCGGTGGGAAGAGGGGGAGAAATACATTGTTTCTTTCATGTCTATTGTTGGTCAATGACCATCTAGGTCGCTTCTTAATTAGATTAGAATCGTTTATAGTTAAAGTTGTATTGTCTCTGTGGGATCGACCTTGACTCGCATTTACTATACTACGATGTACCTAGTATTCTTGCTAGTAATATCGACGTTAGTGACTTATACGCAATAGTCGCTCGTAATTATCCAATAGCTCAATAATCACATGACTGGCATCAATTGTGGCTTCCAAAAAAAAATTAAAGTATCGTCTGCAAAAAGAAGATGATGAATTTCTAGATGCTCACCCACTTTTACTCCACTCAAAGACCCTTCAGCTTTAGCTTTACGTAATAATGATGAGAATCCCTCAGCACATATAATGAATAGAAACGAGTATAATGGATCTCCCTGGCGGATTCTCCGGTTAGGATGTATGCCCGGAGAAGTGTGGCCATTGATCAATACTTGATAGGTCACAGTGTAAATGCATTTAGAGATTATGTCGATAATCATCCGGGGAAAACCCATTTCCTGCATAATGAGTTCGAGAAAAGGCCATTCAACTCGATCAAAAGCTTTTTGCATATCGAGTTTTATGGCCATATGTGAGTGACATCTCTCTTCCCAATTTTCATGCTATGAAAATCTTGAAAGCGGTGATGACATTGTTGGTGATCATTCTGCCTTGCACAAAAGCCGACCGACTATGAGAAATTACTTCCCTCTGGCTTGAGCCGATTCACTAACATTTTAGTTAGCAATTTATAGATGGAATTACAAAGACTTATTATAGGCCTATAATCTGGCATGCACGTAGGGCTCTTCACCTTTGGGACAAGTACTGTGTAAGTTCTATTAATATAAGAGAAGTCTTGCCCATCATTTAGACATGCTGAAATCAATTGGGTTATCTGCCCTCCGACTATATGCCACATTTTCTGAAGGAAAATGGAACGCATTCCATCCAGTCCCCCGGCATCTGATTAAGGGCATTGCATACTTCTGCGGTTGTGAACGGTTGCAAATTTTTTCTCACTGCAATCTCACTTGAGTGTGTGGATATAAGGTTGGAGGGTAGCTCCAATTGTTCCACATTTGTTTTATATCTCTCTATCTCTATCTCTATCTGTATCTGTATGTGTATCTGCATCTCTATCTCTACTATAATAAAAGTGTGAGTTTGTTTCTTCCTAAAAGTGTTTATTCCTAATTATTTTATTATATTTTATTAAATACAATATAATAAATTGATTAATATAAATGCTCAAGCACAAGATAAACATAAATAACCAAATTTGTTTGCCATATTCATTGACGTTAAAAAAAACACACACAAGGAAATAACGTTTAAAATTTTGGTTTACCATAATTATCGCGTTATTTTTTTATTATTTTAAAGTAACATGTAATTTTATTTTGACTGAAACACGTAATTTTTTTAGGGGTGTTGAATAATTGATTAATTTAGTTTATACATGTAATTTTTATTTTATTTTATTTTAGGAATAAAAATCACATAAAGGAATCATTAGTTATTAATATTTATTAAATATAATAAATGATTAATTCAAACGATTAATATTAGAGAGATCGAGGGAAAAGTCCTTTTTTTAATTTCAAAATAAATAAATAGGACACACTCATTTTTTTAGTTGCAAAAAGAACAAATATTTTCAGACGGACAAAACTAACCCTCTTTAAAAGGGACGCGCGCGTATAAAAATTTGCTTCACGTTACAAAATGAACAAAGATCTGCTTCAGGTTTGTTTTTTTTGTCAAACATCCGTAACTTTTGATTTATAACTCCGATTATCGAAATTTTTTCCCCAAAATTCATTTTTTTTTGCGCTTTAATTTGAGCCCAAATACGCTACCCTTCCGACGTATATTTTGAAAGACGATAAAATATTTGTATTAACCGGAGCGTTTTTTTTTTCTTATAAACGATCAGAATCGTTGATTTAAAACACCGATCATCAAAATTGTTTCACCAAAGTTCATATTTTTTTCATTTTGAGACCGCGTTTGATACCTTTTCGACGTAGTATTTGAAAGCCGGATTTAATCGCAGCATTTACACTAACACAAGATGTCGATGTCGGTAACAATAATGATGATCGATGTCGATGCTCGATGATCATTTAAGGCTTAATTCAAGTGACTACTTCAAAGCACAAATATATGGCTCATATAAGGCTCATTCACAAGGATCAGGATATATTCAAAGCTTCAACCATCCAGATGATAAAATGCTCTTACAGCAGCACTTTAAAGGTAAAAGTCTCAACCAAGGGTTCAACAAGAATGGAGGTAGCAGATATACAAAGAATGTGTGTTCAAATGCAGATTAGGTGAAGTAATTCAGCTAGAGATCAAATGCAAAGCAGCAGGTTTTATGTTCAGATTTAAAAATTCTACTTCTTGTTCTAGCAACTATTCTAAGAAAATGTAATCTTCAAGAACAACTAATCCTTTCATCTCAATTTAGAAATTAACATCTGGAGGTGATGATTAATGAGATCAAATGCCTGCCTAGTAGTAGTACGGTCCCAAGTTTCTCATCGGCATTTGGCGAACCAATCCAAGTGCGTGATCCAACATCTTGGCCTCGGCATAACCTGACAAAAGTGCATTGACACACACACATTGTTCTTCACAGGAATTTCATCGGACACCATTCGAGCATCACGGTTATCCAAAGATTTCACATACAAATGGCTTTTTGAATCGTTGCAGTTAGCAAAAGAAGAATCACTGAAACCTGAAAATGTGATAGTCAATCAAGAGAAAATGCTGCTATTCAGATGGATAGCATTACTGCTTCCCTCGTGGCTGATGCAGAGGAAAAGATCTACTTGCAACAAGAATTCGAAGATCTACTTGCTGTAAACAGTATCAGTATCAGTATCAGGCTCATTTAAGGCTTAATTCAAGTGACTACTTCAAAGGGGCAAATATGCTCTCTCATTACACAAAGAACACGACAAGCATGCCTGTATAATGCCATCAAAGCTTCGAATATAACATAGAAAAAAATTAGTTTATAGTCCATTTATGTTCCTTAACATATACCCATGTATGCATTTTCCGAAATAAACCCTCTTCAGCTCTACACAAACCTTCATTATTCATCACAGCAAAACATTGCATACATTATTTCCACATTCCCATGTTTACATGAGCTGAAATGAATGCACTCCAAGTAGCTATCGTCTTTCGATATATACGCTCGAAAACCGAATTACAACTCTTCATTTCTCTGCATTTTCCATATAAATTGATCAAACTATTCATGTTCCTTATCTGATATGTCACAACCAATATGCTTAAGAAGAAAGCAACAAGCTTTTAAAAACAAAACCAAAAAACCAAAAAAAATAAAACTCTATGATAATCGATATTGATATCGATCATCAAGTATCGATCATCGATATGAGTAAGTGCAACCCATAACTTCCAAGTTACAATGCAGCAACCTCTATGTTTTCTCCCAAACAGAGCAACACATTTCACCAAAGCACAACTACTATCACAATATGATAATGAATGAGAGGCTCAACTGGTAAAATGCTTCACTCAATGAACATGTTTCTTCCTTTATAAACATACATGGTGTGCATTTCTTTTTTTCACATTAATCACGTATTATCAGGTGTCCATGACAACCGAACTTTCATCACATGATCACATTACATCACTCTCTGCCTATCTGTTGTTTTCTTGTGCCACGTATATAAGATCCACACATCCTAAATACTCTATACTACTTAATTCTTTGATTTTGACATACTCCTCAGCGGCCTCAAAGCAATTTGCATTCTTTACCATCCTAAAAAGTCTGACAATTTCAAATGTACTATCATCTACATCAGTTAAAATGTACATCAATTTCAAATGTACCCCGGTCACTCATTTCAGGCGATTCGTGAGCAAATCTTCGGGTAATAGGAATGACATCGCTTGGAATAATAGGGCGCTTACTGAATTAGATAGAAAAACACTTCTACATACTTTGCAAAGTAATGTTGAACAAGCTCTTGTAGATTGCTTAGAGAACAGAAACCCGTCATCGGTTCCTTTTACTGGGGAAGATGGAGTTTTAAAGAACTAGTTCGCTTTGTTTTTGGATTTAGTAAATATTACTCCTGCCCGAAGAAATTTAATTCAGAGTGTTGCAGGAGAACCTACCCAGTCTCATGCTATTTCACCTACTCCATCTCCTTCAATTATTGAATTTCCTAAACCTCAGAGTTTTGCTAGTTCTCCATTGCCACCATTTTTTCTTCCTGATTCCGGCGATGATCCAAATGCCGTGCTACCAATCTCTTTGCCAAAGCGACTTCTTCAGCCCAAGTCATGTCTTAGAAAAATCTCGAAAAAATCACCAGACAAGAAAAAGAGCAGTTCTGCAAATCCGGCGCCGATGAACGGCTTTGCTCAACAAGCTTATTCCATGGATCCTAACATGACCGAGAGTGTTATGAATGGATTTGATCCTCAAATGGTATGTATGCTCAATTTAGCTTTTTTAGTGGTTGTGATTATTTTAAACGAGAGGAACAATATAGAAAGAAGATGATAATAATAAGCCACCGTTGTTGCAAAGGACGGAGATAAGGAGACGAAAAGAAGGCGATGATGAAAAATCTGATAAGAATAGGGGTATATTCGTCCGGTGGAATTTATTTGTCCTTAATGCAACTAAAAAATTGAAGCAGGATTAACACTTAATTAAGGGAGAAAAAGTGGACTATAAACTAATTTTTCCTTAATATTAAACTACATAATAAAAGCTTACTGAAAGTTTACTAGAGAGGATCGGTTTCCATTTGATATATGCGTGATCATCGAGATCGAAAGCATTCTGGAAAGTGTTTGCCGCAAAGCACATGTGACGCCATATAAACGAGCAAGTGGATTTGGGAGCGTCAAAAGGTGAGCCATATGTATTTGTGTCTTAAGATCTGCTCGATGCTTAGTCGAGAGAGCGCCAAGATCCACCCATAATTTACCATGCTCAGTAAGCAATTTCCACGCAAGTTTAGCCAAAAGCACTCTATTCATGTATTGATATATAATGTTAATTATCTACCTCCCCACCAGCTTAAGCTTTTGGGATAGATGGTAATTTTGTATCAGAGCAGGAGGTCCTGAGTTCAAACCCCGCTCCAAACATAATTTTCCCAACAACAAAAAAAGAAAAGAAAAAACTGCCAGTGTTGGACAGGGGCCGTATTGAGATATAATATTAATTATCTACCTCCCTATCGGCTTAAGTTTTTAGGATAGATGTAACTCAACATCATGTCTCGGCAGTACATATTCTAGATCACCACCGAGTTTAGGTCGACATATGGATTGCCGTGCTACAAGATGTAAAGTTATCTTCTTCATATCATGGCCCCCCAAAAAAATAGCATGTCATTTTTTCCAGTTCATTCATGACATAAGTAGGTAGGCGAACAATTTGCATGTGGTGATAGGTGGTCGTGGCGAGAACCGTTTGCGTTAAGATGACTCGGCCCGCTTTGAAGATGGTGGAGGCTTTCTAGGTTTGTAATTTTGATAGGCAGTGGAGGCTTACTCTCTCACACATAGTAGTGGTGTGTAGGGGTGAATGTGATAATAGATTGAGAGAAATACTGTTTTTCTATTCACACTTGTAATAATAGGTGTAGAAATATATAGTTACAATCGGATACTTCTAGAACAATATTTCCTATAATTTACGGTTACAATATTTGTAATAAATACAAAATATTTACTTTAATTACAATATATGCTATTACCACCCCTCAAGTTGGGCGAGGATGAAGGCCTAACTTGTGTCGTTGATGTTCAAACACAAGACGAGGAAGCGATTTCGTAATACAATCTGCAAGTTGATCTTGAGCATGGACATGAGCAATACGAAGCGCGCCACTTTGAACCTGCTCACGAATGTAGTGATAATCAATGGCAACGTGTTTCATGCGAGTATGTAAGACCTGGTTAGAGCAAAATTGAGTTGTGCCAAGATTGTCACAATAAATAACCGGTGTTTGACGAATAGGCCAGCCTAAGTCACGTAGGAGAAAAGTGACCCAAGTAAGTTCAGCAGCTGTGTCAGCGACAGATCGATACTCGGCCTCAGTAGAAGAGCGTGCAATTGTAGTTTGCTTTTTAGAGGGCCAGGAGACAATATTACGACCAAGGCAAACACCATAAGCACTAGTGGACGAAAAATCATCCTTATTTCCACCCCAGTCAGCATCAGAATAGGAGTGAAGAGTCATGGGTGATGAGCGATATATCTGAAGACCATAATGAACAGTTCCTGCAAGATACCGCAGTAAACGTTTAGCATGGGACCAGTGAACATCAGTGGGTGCATGCATAAACTGAGAGAGTCAATTCACTGCAAATGCGAGGTCGGGCCGAGTGAAGCACAGATACTGCAGACTGCCCAAAACCATGCGATAGTGCGAGGGATTTGCCAAGGGGACACCATGAGTGGCCGTAAGAGCTGAGAGGTCGGTAGGCAAGGGAGTAGTGACGGAATTTGCCTCTAACATATTTAGTTTGCCCAGAAGCTCAAGTGCATAACGTTGCTGAGATAGTAAGCAACCTTGAGAATTTGGAACGACCTCAATACCCAAAAAATTTGATAAACTTCCAAGATCCTTAAGCACAAACCGGGAACCGAGTAGCTGAATAAATTCTTCAAGTGAAGAGGCCTGATTACCGGTGACTATGGGATCATCCACATAAACTAGAACATAAAGCAGGGCCGAGCCTCATGAATAAATAAACAATGATGTATCTGTATGAGAATTACGAAACCCCATGTGCAATAAAAATCCTTTCAATTCTTCATACCATGCACGAGGAGCCTGTTTAAGGCCATAGATAGCTTTGCGAAGACGACAAACATAGTCCGGATGATCACTATCTGCAAAACCAGGAGACTGTGAAAGATAAACATTTTCATGTAAAGTGCCCTGCAAAAATGCATTAATAACATCAAGTTGCCTCAGTGACCACCCCTGCGAAAGAGCCAAAGTGAGAACCAAATGAACAGTAGTGGGTTTAACCACTGGAATGAACGTTTCATAATAATCAATACCGGGGCGCTGTGTAAAACCTTTGGCCACGAGGCGAGCTTTATGACGATCTATGGTCCCATCTGCATGATACTTAGTGCGAAAAATCCATTTGGACCCAATGATGTTATATTACGAGTCCGGGGGAACAAGATCCCAAGTATGGTTGCGAATCAAGGCATCATATTCCTCTTGCATAGCTGTTCTCCATTTGGGATTTTTAAGGGCTTGGATAATGGAGGAAGGCTCGACATCAGGAGAGGCGGAAAGGCGGGCAGCTAGGTTTAGTTTTTGAATGGGTTTGTGAATATTGTTTTTGGCACGAGTGCGCATTGGATGAGTAGGGAGGGGAGGGGATGATGATGAGGAGGAGGAGTCGTAAATAGAGGAAGGTGGCGAGTTAAGGGAGGAAGCGGGGGAGGTGGTGGGTTGTGGGGAAGTCGGAGGAGTGTTAGGAGAGTTCGTGGGGGTGATAGGCGGAGGGGAGGGTGTGACAGCTGGAGGTGGGCAAGGGATCCAGTCCGTGAGAGGAGGGATAGCAGGTTGGGAGGTGGACGAGGTGGATTGAGATGGAAAGATAGTTTCAACAAACTTCACGTGGCGGGAGACGTAGAGACGGGAGTCAGTAAGATCATAACAATAATATCCATGCTGATTCTGTGCATAACCAAGGAAGACACAAGGTTTGGACCGTGGTTGAAGTTTGTGGTCCGTGTAGGGGTGAAGCCAGGGATAGCAGAGACAACCAAAAACACGAAGGGTGTCATAATGTGGTGGGGAGTGAAAAATGCATTCATAAGGGGATTGCATACTAAGAACACGTGTAGGCATGCGGCTAATTAAGTAGACGGCCTTGGCAAATGCATAAGGCCAGAATGTGGGAGGAAGGGAAGCATGAGCAAGTAAGGTGAGACCGGTTTCAACTATGTGAAGATGACGACGTTCAAATAGACCATTGTGTTCAGGGGTGTGGGGAGGTGTGGTAAGGAAAGAGATGCCAGATTGAGAAAGGTAATCATGTAGAGCAATATATTCACCACCATTATCAGAGTATAGGATTTTAAGTTCAGACTCAAAGAATTTTTCTACTAATGCGCGGAACCGAATAAAAGTCGGGAGAACATCAGATTTTCTAGCAATGGGGTAAAACCAAACGTAACGAGTAAAATGATCTACAAAAATCACATAATACCTGAAGCCATTAAACGATAAAACAGGGGAGGTCCATACATCAGAAAATAAAATTTCAAGTGGGCGGGAAGACGATAAAGTAGAATGTACAAACGGCAGCTTATGACTCTTGTTTTCAAGACAAGCAGAACAATGAGAAATAAAACTATTATTATGCGGAATGTGAAATTTGTTCAAAACAGAATGTAAAATAGTGTCACCGGGTGACCCGATCTATGATGCCACACATCCGACGAAGCTTTATTGGTTGCGAAAGAAATTAAAAGTTGAGACGGCCATTCATAGAGACCGTTCTTGATTTGGACCACGGAGGAGTATTTGATTCGTCTTGAGGTCCTTCACAGAAAAATGGTCAGGTAAGAATTCAACAGAAATATTATTAGATTGACATAATTTGGATATAGATACTAAATTACGTGACATGGTAGGGACGCATAAAACATCATTTAAATGAAAATATTTAGTAAGAGAGCAAGGAATAGACGAATAACCAGTATGAGTAATGTTCAACGGAGAGCCATCACCAACAAGCATTTGGTCCGAGCCAAAGTACGGTGAGTGTAAGGACAGATTTTGGAGATCATCAGTGACATGGTGCGTAGCACCGCTATCCAAGAGCCAGGGAGACGCAGGGCTGGCTTGAGTATCTGCAAGTGTGTTTTGAGTGAGGACGTGTGCTTGGGGTCGAGGCTCGTAAGGGTTTTGTGGGCGGAGATGTGAGGGAGTTTGCTGCTGGACACGAAAACTAGGACAAAATCGGGCAGAATGACCTTGAATTGAGCAAAGTTGACATTTACCTTGGTAGGGGCGACGTGGGCGAGAGTTGGCAGAGGTGGCTGATTGTTGTGGAGTAGGGTAATAATTTGACTGCTGCTGTTGTTGAGGAGATGGACGTCAACCAGAGTAATTAGGTGATGGAAGAAGAGCAGGGGAGGGAGATCGAGCTGTGGCTGTGTGCGCTGAGGTAGGAAAGAACGAGCCCGAGGAGGAAGATGAGCCATGATTAACCTGAAAATTCAACAACTTATCGTGTAATTCATCAAAATCGATAGGTTGGTCACGAACCTGAAGAGCTCTGGCCAATTCATTGTATTCGGAGCCTAGTTTTTCCATGATTAGATCAATAATGTCTTCATGATTCATGGGTGAGCCAAAAAGATCCAGTTCATCGGTCTTTGATTTAATTGCATAAAGAAATTCAGAAATGGGCTGTGAACCTCTCTGCAATTGCTTCAGAGCTTGACGAATTTGAAGGATACGGCCTCTGCTCGGTTTAGCAAACATGTTATACAGTGATGCCCACGTTGCTTGTGCCGATGCCGTTTTGGACAGCATGGTGGCGACGCCTGGTGTAAGGGAGGCCAAGATGAGATTGAAGATAAGTCTATCTTGTCGCTTCCAGATAGCATGATCAGGATTAGGAGCAGGTTTGCCTTCAACGGTGATGGTAGCTGGCGGTGGTGGTGTATCACCGGTGATATAACCCATTCGTTCACACCCTTCTAAAAGGGATTCGATTTGTGGTTTCCAAACAGAGTAGTTTGTGTGGTCCAAATTAAATCATTATTTGAGATCTTTGGATTGAAGGCAATGATAGAAGTGTTGTTGGTGGAATCAACCATGGTTGAAACAGAGAAGAACAGATCGGCTACAGATGGAGGAGAAGAAGGGAGCCGGCGTGGAAAAAGAAAAATTGGAAGAATTAGGTTAAAAGATTTGGTGTCTCTGATACCATAATAGATTGAGAGAAATAATGTTTTTCTATTCACACTTGTAATAATAAGTGTACAAATATATAGTTACAATCGGATACTTCTAGAACAATATTTCCTATAATTTACGGTTACAATATTTGTAATAAATACAGAATATTTACTCTAATTACAATATATGCTATTATTTGATGCATCACACACGTCCACTTGGTACAACCCACAAATAACTATTGTACCATAACTCTTCTCTAAATCTAAGCTCTTGGGGAATGAAAATTTCTTTTTCCATGGAAGAATCGGGTCGATCCAGCAAGCAAAAATCCATGGAAAGCAAGAGCCGACATGCTTCGATAGTCATGACAGAAAAATCAGAGACATAATTGTGAAAAATATCATACCGTTTCTTGAATATTGGGCAGTCGATCAAATTACAGAGTCTTTTTGATACGCAGCTAAAACGGACAAGAGACTTCCTTGGGAGGACAAGAGACTTCCTTGAGAGCCATAGGAATAATTCCAGTATCAAATCCTCCGGCAACGAATTCATGATAGGGTTTGCAGCAGACATTGTGTTCAAGGACTGGCTCGACGCAAACAACGATAGAGTTTTGTTCTTTGTCCATGATCGTAATAATTAAATTATAAATTTTAGACAACTTTACCTAATCGTAATAATTATCTCTTTAATCAAAAAGTCACAATCCTAATCAATCACATATTTGTTTGATTTATTAATCCATAAAAATTATTTGTTTAAGAAATCGACAACAATAACCTTAATATTTTAGGGTCGGTGGCAGCAGGTTTTCCTGTTTTTAATCCTCATAAATAAATACCCTTATCACATGTTAATGAAGCTGCACTAGTCAAACCATATTAATATTGTCCAATTCTTTTAGAAAACGAGCTCTTTATTATAAACCAAGAAATGAACGTCCACAGCTTACAGGGAAAATCTTCCAAAACAAAATTACATCAAAGGGCCATTAATCTAACTTGCATGCTAGCCTGAATCCGGCTTCGAAGAGGCAAGAATCGATTTTAAATGCCTAAAGAAACCGCTAGAACAGGCTCCTCAGCAATTCCACTTCAGAATCTTCATTAAAATATCTAGATAAGGGTATTCACTAATTTGGACAACCATAGGTCGGTGGGGAGGTCAACCATATCAATATATTCAACCATATTAATATTGTCTAAATTAGTGAATATGACACATTTTTATTTTTTTTTTTGCGTCATAATTATCCAGTTTTCTTGTAGTGCATGACATTTGATCTGATCCCTTGTCTCATCTGATCAGTTATAATTCAACTGACTCTCCTTGGAATATCTGGAACAATCAAGTGGGATACTCCTTACCTATGTATTGTTTTAGATCTGAGTTGACAAGTCCAAGTATGGTCATCACCTTCGAGTCTTTAAGCATATCTGAATCTGCACTTCAGATCTGATCTAACTAAACTAACTTATACTAGATTATTACAACTACTCGTCTGATCTGAATTTTTATACAATGTGTATGATCAGACTTCTATGCCAAGCTTATACTTGGTTTCTAAACCAACTATTTTGACATCATCAAAATTTCTAACTTAAGCAGGAGGAATACAAAGCCTTAATGCAGAACCATACCTAGGATCTTGTGCCACTTCGATCTAATCAACACCTTGTGGGCAACAAGTGGGTTGTTAAACTCAAATTGAAACTCGGTGGATCAACTTGAACCATAAGGCTCGTTTGGTGGCTAAAGTGCTTCATCAGACCTCTGGATTTGATTCTAATGAATCTTTTAGCCTTTTAGTTAAACCATCTACAATCAGGGTGGTGTCCTTGAATTGGAGGAACAATTACATTGATATAAAAAATGACTTTTTTGAATGACAATCTTCATGAATATGTGTTAATGCCTCAACCAGAAGGACTTTTTGAGCGTATTAGACCTAATCAAGTTTTCCATCTTAAGAATGTATGGACTAAAACAAGCACCCAGAGCCTGGTTTGAAGAACTTAGAATACAATTACTTAACTAGGGATTCTGTCAATCTAAATCTGATACTTCCATTTTTATCTGTCATTACAAGACTAGTGTAATGTATGTTTTGGTATATGTAGATGACATTCTTATTCTGTCATTATAACATGTATATACACGCATGTACATTATATATATAAATTATAATAACTTGGTGCATGTATATTTAATATATATGCGTAGGTACACATAACATACACATACACATACAAAAACACGTGTATACGTATAATATATATATGTTACTACAAGTTCGTAAATCTTTTTGAAGCCACTAGTTATCATAAAAATAAACATTTAAATACGATAACAAAGGCAACTAAAATCAACGTAAAAAGACATCGTTTATAAAATACAAGCCTATAACGAAGTTTTAAAAATCGGGGTGTCACAATTCTCCCTTACATAAACAAGTTCGTCATCGAACTTACTTTCCTTGTAAATTATATAGGACCAATACACTTGTCACATCATATGTTCTAGATCACGATAACAATTAAATGATTCAAGCGGAGCTTGTACAGATTCAAGAGGTTGCTCAAACCGTGTAGTACCTAGACCAACAGGTTCTAGCATGAATCCCATGACGTAGCATTTTGTTCTGCATACCTCTTTGCTCTTAAGGCCTACCAAAGATCTAGAGGTGTCTCCCATCGCATAGCACTTAGCTCCAAAGGATTCTAGAGGTGACTCACACGATGTAGCACTTAGCTCTAGGCAGTCTAATGTTGGAAGTAGCGCCCGAAAGACAATTTATGTAATTGTTTTTATAATTAATAAATGACAGATTTATTCTCATCTTATTATTTGCTTCGTGCTTATATGTAATACACTGCTGGAAACCCCAAGTCGTATCATATGTAGCCATATAACTTATTGTGTGTGTCACACGTGAGGATTAAGTTTATGGTGATGCATTTGAACTATTAGTCCGTGGGCAACTTAATCAAAGTATAGGGTCTATTGATTAAACCACAATTAATGCGCCCAGAACACTTTGTGGTGTGACCGTCTTATCCGGACCATCGATATTGGTTATTTAAGTGGGGCATTTATATATGATGTAGTCATATAGGACTGGACCGATTTAATCTGCATTTCTCATATAATTCCGTGATTGATAAATCTTATTAAATCACAAGATGATCATATATGAATTAACCTTAATCCTGAAGTGATTACAGACTCCTACTTGTTTCAGGATAGTGTTTGATGTGTTCGTTAAGGATCGTTAAGAGGCGCGGTCCGAATCACTTTCACGTTGGCACTATTCTGGAATGAGTGAGAAGTGTGTGTCTCACAGATATGGAATCCATTCCTTCCTACAGGAAGTAGAAAGACAATCATCTTATTTGTTAATCCTAGAAACTGATCGATCCGCGGAGTTCGTATTGGTTATGAACTAATTGATCACTAGTGGGTTAATGGTAAATAAGGATAAGATGTATTGAATAAGGTTTACGGAAATAATCCCGCTTCATTACGGATAGTCTATGAAGGGTTAGTCTATATGTAATGATTATATCAGTGGACACTTATCGACTTGACGTTTTGAGAATAAGTTATATCTATAATCGATAGAGTTCAGTTTCGGATTTATGGTGGCGCAATTCCGGAGTTAGTAAGTTGAGTAGAAATATTCTGTTCGATTAATATTTAATTCAATTTATTGTAGCTGCTGGTTATAGGTCCATGGTCCCCGGGTTGGCTCCTAACACGCGAGTGTTTTCTCGTTTTATGGAACCTCGAGAATAAATTAAATAGTTGGTCTATTTAATGAATATGTAATATTATTTATTTGGTAAATAATATGTCAAATAGAAAAGACATTTTCTATTAAATTAATGACAAATGTGGTGCATATTTTTGTAATAAATTAGGAAAAGAAATTTTCCTAAATTATGTCATATGTGTAATTAATTATTTATTTGTTAGATAATTAATGGAAAAGAGATAAGAGATTGATTTTTTGGGAATTATCTCTTATCTTATGCAAATATCTTTTCCTTATGGGAATAGGTAATTGTGGTGTGAAATTGATAACTCTCTTGACTAGTTATTTTCCTATATAAAGAGAGTTCCTCCCAACACAATAACACACACAAATTTACGCCACCATCAAATAAAAGAAGTGAAAAACTAGTTTCTTGTTCTAGTCATTAAGAGAAGGAAAAACTAGGGTTTTTTCTTGGGCATATTCGAGGAGGTTCTGCGGCGAGGATCGACGTCCACCAGTCGTCACTAGGAGATACAATCCGGAAGACTGCGGCTTCTCCCTCTTTGTCGATTTACTATTCCTCTTCAATTAGGTAAATCTTCAACCTTCTCAAAGTTTTATTAATTATTTATGTGGATCATAGCATAGTAAAATCGCATGCGAATTTATTCGTAGCTTCTGCTGTGCAAGATCGAGTGTCTCGATCGGTGCTGTGAATCAGATCTAACGATCCAATTATGGATCGGATCCAGATTCGGGTTTCCGTATATCCAGCATGTGGTAGCAGAGACAGATTAAAGAGATTTTGCGATCTTGATTGCATAATTAATTAATAAGGAGTGAAATTGAATAAATATTGCATCTTTTATATGTTTTTTTATATAAATGCGTGGTTGAATGTTTTGGTTGATTTAGATGGATTGGGGTTGGTACTTGTTTACCGTTAGATCTATTGTAAACCCAAAATTTTCTGGGTATAGGAAATTATGTAATTTATTTTGTTGTAATTTAATTTCCTAGTAGCTAGAAAAAATAGAAAAACTGCGGCCCTGTTGTATTTATTTATTCGAAGAAGATCAAACATCCTAAAGCACCATCCAGGTGGTCAAGGCATCAACCCCTCCCCGACACGCGTCACTTTTTTTATGAGATTTTTCCAGAAAAATCAATTATCAAAGAAAAAGGTTGCAGCTGAAGGGAATCAAACCCAGGTTGCCACTAAAGAAGAAGAAGACTCTCACCAACTCAGCTGAAGCAGTTTTTGATAAAGGAACAGAGCAGAAATATTATATACTGCGGCGGCGGCGGCGGCTTTTCATTAAACATTAATAAATAATTTCTATACTTAGGGTTTATTTAATCTATATATTAGATACGAGGGTACCAACGGTCCATCTCACTAGTTTATTTTTCGCATTTATTTTCTTTTGTGATTATTTATGTATAACCATGTCATGCATCATATTCATGAATTCCACTCCTAGCATGTGCATACATGTAGAAAATTAATATTGACATTAATTAGACATGTATGAACATGATAATTAATTTAGATTAAAAATAAATTAAATTAATTAAAGGAAACAGAATTTTATCGGGATATAAAATTCACATGATAAACTTAATTTGAGATTATTAATCCTTCGGGGTTTTATTTATGTAATGACTACATAAATTAGAATTTAGATAATCAAAAAATTGGAAAATCATGAAAAATTGGACACCAACTAGACGGTATTTGGAACCGATAAGTTGATGGTTGTTTTTCTTGATTTATTGTTTTTTGATTTATTGGAAAATTCTGTAATCCTAAAACTTTTATCGTGACAAATTAGGATCATAAAATTCTTTGTGAATTTTATTTGTGTAGTGTCTACATGAAAGAATTTTATTCCATAAAAATTGGAGATATAGTGACACTAGTTAGACGGTATTTGGAACCGATGAACTAGTGGGAGGATAATATTAAATATTCATGATCTATTGTTTTTTGGATCATTAAAAAATTCTAAAATCCTAATGAGACTACCTAATTTTCAAAATAACGAGTAGGAGCAGGGAAGGTGACAACCGACCCCTCGGCCTCTACTGTTGACGCAAGCACGTGAGAGAATGGTGACTCCTCGTGCCGCTTTGATTTCTGCCCCCTGAGGGTGGCTTTCACCGCTATCAAAATTCAAGGCTTGGCCTCCAAAAGGATAGGATTTTGGGTACTCGTCGAGTCACTGACCGACCCTGAGGCGGCATACTCGGGGCGTACTTTGAGATCTGAAACAGTAGGTAACACTCTAAAGGATACTTTAGGAAATATCTTGGCTGAAAAAGGAAGGTAATCAGCAATTAAATATATGTCTGATTCTCAGTTAGTTGTTGAGAGAGATTGTCTCAATTTAATCGTCATCTCTTTGACCTACCCTGAGGCGGCACTGTAGGTGTGAGATTAAATCCTTGGAATGGTAGGATAAACTGCATGCATGACATCACGTTTATTATTCCTAAAATCATATTTAGTTGTGGTGTATGATTTGATTTATATTTCTGTCATAATTTATTTAACAACTACATATCATCTCAAGGTATCTGAACTACTAAATACGATAAATTGACTAGCAAACGACTTCGTAAAAGTGGAAAAGTAACTAGAACGTTGAACTCGATAATCGAGAATGCAAATTAATTTTTTCGAAAGAGGATGTTCCTCTTGAGCCTTCAAACATAAGTGACATTGATAAGAATGTCACTGCTATCACTTGTGTTGAATGAGAGACAAGACAAAATTAGTTCAAAGATGATGAGAATGATTTGGTATCAATCTCACTAGACATCCCACAGTTCATGAGTAGTGTCTACTCAAATGAACTGCTAGTTCACGGCCATTTCCTTTATAGAAAGCCAAGAATGGGAATGTAAATGTCTACAAGTGAAAGTCACCAAAACTAAATAAGTTAAAAGCTAAACCAAAATATTAATGAAAGAAAGTAAATGATAAAGAAAGTGATTTGGATCATTGACCTATGAATCATAGAGACTTTCTTAACCGGTCATTTTGACCCGGAAGCTAAGTTTTTTTGAAAGAACAAGGTAGCTGGGCATTCATGATGAAGAAAAGACAACGGGCAGTTATTTCAGCTAAGATAGTGGGAGTGATATAAGGAAAGAAATTTCGGATTTTAATCCTTGAATATCGCAGAAATTTAATTTCTGTTTTCAGATTCGTTGGGACGAATGGATTCACTTTCAAATCGATAATATAGTTGCCTCAAAGAAAGTGAATATGATATTTGTATACGATTACGAGACTCGAATTTTGTTTGATAAAGTCGTAACCACTAAGTAATCTTTGAAAAGGTATATGTAACACATCAAAAGCTATTAAGACAAATGGTTTCCATATTGAGATAAACGATTCTTCAACATCTATTAATTAGTGCATATATCCTAAAGATAAGATCTGAAGACTGGCTAAGGGTGATTACTATCTCCCAGTCTAAGAACACTATCTCAAAGGAAAAATGACTAAGTAACCTTTCAATTAGAAAAGCGTAATAGAGCTGAAGAAGTATCACAGCTTGTTCATATTGACCTTCGGGGTCTTATGAAGGACACAAGCTAGTGTGAGCTTTTGAGTGGTAGACATTTTGTCTGACTACTACTCGAAACGCCGATTAGTTTATCTGAATATTTGGAGGAATCTTTGATATTACCAGAGAAAAGAGTATTCCATGCTCAAATATATGCTATAGCACAGTTTTGGCACTGATGCTCGGCCCACCTCCAAGTGAAATGATTTCACTGAAAAGGATAAACCATGTATTGTCTTGTATAGTAATTGATATGCTACATTACACTGCTTAACTCAATTAAGATATTAGTTGCAAAATAACGGTTTACATTATTATGTAATACCAAGAAGTCTACCTAGAAGATGCCTATGAATTTGTGGATAAGGAGTGAACTACATTTACCCCACTTCCGCAAATAGAGGCATTTAGCACTAGTGCTTGAAGGTAGGACTAGAGATTTTACATACACGTTCAGATGGTGACCGTTCGTGAAATATCTTAATGCAATGAGTAAAGGTTGGTTATAAGATTCCTAAGATCGGATAATGACAGTTGAACTGTCACAGCCTTTCTAAAAGAATGTTTAAAAAACAACTTCGGACCTTGAAGTAAAATTACCCAAGGGGTTACAATTTGATTTAATCAGACCACATCCAACATTGGTTGTTGGGGATTACACTGATAAATACTACTAAACCACATCAGAATATCAATCCACCCAAATTCAGTGAGAGTATGGTTTAACCATTGACCCGATGTGATTATGTAGACTTTACAGTCCGCTAGGGGTGATTGATCACCTATGGTCATTTTATAAGAACTGCATTGGATTCTAATAATAAAAGACTGGTTTAAAGCCATATACCTGTAAATGGAGTTTTGGTACTCTATGTCTGTTCATACTCTTGTATAACCACATGAGTGTCTCAGGCCCAATGAGAGCAATTGGATCTGCGTAAAAAGGAGTCGAATGAATGAGAAAGTTTAACTTTCATGGCAAAGCCAAGTGGTCTAGGGGTAATTCTTTGAGAAGTAGATAGTTCAATAGGGGTGATGCCCTGAACTCTCTCACCATTCAGCCTTGACTTGACTTCTTGGAAAGCAAAAAGATTACCAGGGATGATGCCCTGAAACTTTCTTGTCGTACAATGGAGCTTGAATTCATTCGAGACAGAGAAGGGTTTTAGCTTAAAGCCAATGGCAGATTGACTGCCTATGCTTATATCCATCGGTGGATTAAAGCAAACCTCTAGGTCATTAAAAGCCATATGTTTGAGATATGTGGGCTTGACCAGAATATTGATGAGTCTTTTATAGACCAAAGAATCAATATTGGTAAAGAGTAGACGTTAGTGTAAATGCAAGGTAACACTGCAATAGTTGTGAACAACATGGGTGTGTTATCTGAAGTCAAGAACTGAAGAGCCAAAGCTTCTCTGAATCAGAGAAGTGGACTATATTCTTAGAATCGATTCGGTCGAATTCATGAGAACAAGTTGTTGGCCGTATCCCATCCATCTTATTGGTTAAGATAAAAATGCATATTTGTATGCGATATTTAACGAGAGGTTTCCTACCCAACCCCTCACGGAATAATTCTCTCAATCTTCGGATATAGAGAAAATGGGATAAATTCTCTTTTGGATGAAGAATGTCAGATTATTAAAAGTCAATTGTAATAGAATCTTGGATTCGAGCATTGGACAGCAGTATAGTGCATCCTCAAGTACCATTAGAGAATGGGGAGTTGTATGCTTGAGTATTCGGGTTCAAACCTGAGTATTGTTGACTACACTGATTCTGATATTTGTCGGATTAAGGATGATCGTGAATCGTTCTCAGGCTCAGTGTTTACTCATAGTGATGGAGCTATAGACTGGAGCAATCCAGTACTGCCAATCTGACTTTGTATGTCGAATACATAGCAGCTTCTGGAGTAGCTTGAAAGGTTAATTGCTGATATGGGAGTAATTCCACTTCGGGTAAGTCGATATCACTTCGCTGTGAAAACAGTGGAGAGGTAGCTTATGCAAAGGATCTTCGCAATCACAAGAGGTCAAAAGCATATTGAGAGAGTACCACCTGATCAGACAGACCATGCAGAGGGGTGAAGTTTCGGTCCTAAAAGATCACCTCGAAACCGACAACCTGCTGATCAGTTTAACCAAGTCGTGTGGCATCTAATGTCACTGATAAGTGCTTGGCGGGTATGAAATTGGGAGATATGTGTCATCTTCTTTAGAGCAAGTGGGAGAATGTTGTGGATGGATAGAATAAGGTTAGGGTGCTCTAAAAACAATTGTTGCTTGTCTTTACGGGTAAGTGGGAGATTGTTAGATGTAGTGCCCGAAAGACAATTGTTTCTTGTCTATACGGGCAAGTGGGAGATTGTTGGAAATAGCGCCCGAAAGACAACTTATGTAATTGTTTTAATAAATAATAAATGACAGATTTATTCTCATCTTATTATTTGCTTTGTGCTTATATATAATACACTGTTGAAAACCCCAAATCGTATCATATGTAGCCATATAACTTAGTGTGTGTGTCACACGTGAGGATTAAGTTTATGGTGATACACTTGAACTATTAGTCCGTGGTGAACTTAATCAAAGTATGAGGTCTATTGATTAAACCACCATTAATGCACCCAGAACACTTTGTGGTGTGACCGTCGATATTGGTTATCTAAGTGGGGCATTTATATATGATGTAGTCATATAGGACTGGACTGATTTAATTTGCATTTCTCATATAATTTCGTGATTGAGAAATCTTATTAAATCACAAGATGATCATATATGGATTAACCTTAATCCTGAAGTGATTACACACTCCTACTTGTTTAAGGATAGGGTTTGATGTGTTCGTTAAGGATCTCTAAGAGGCGCGGTCCGAATCACTTTCACGTTGGCACTACTCTGGAATGAGTGAGAGGTGTGTGTCTCACAGATATGAAATCCATTCCTTCCTGAGGGAAGTAGAAATACAATCCCCTTATTTGTTAATCCTAGAAACTGATTGATCTGCGAAGTCCGTATTGGTTATGAACTAATTGATCACTAGTGGGTTAATGGTAAATAAGGATAAGATGTATTGAAGAAGGTTTACGGGAATAATCCCGCTTCATTACGGATAGTCTATGGAGGGTTGGTCTATATGTAATGATTATATCAGTGGACACTTATCGACTTGACGTTTTGAGAATAAGTTATATCTATAATCGATAGAGTTCAGTTTTGGATTTATGGTGGAGTAATTCCGGAGTTAGTAAGTTGAGTAGAAATATTCTGTTCGATGAATATTTTATTCAATTTATTGTAGCTACTGGTTATAGGTCCATGGTCCCCGGGTTGGCTCCTAACACGCGAGTGTTTTCTCGTTTTATGGAATCTCGAGAATAAATTAAATAGTTGGTCTATTTAATGAATATGCAATATTATTTATTTGGTAAATAATATGTAAAATATAAAAGATATTTTCTATTAAATTAATGACAAATGTGGCGCATATTTTTGTGATAAATTAGGAAAATAAATTTTCCTATATTATGTCACATGTGTAATTAATTATTTATTTGTTAGATAATTAATGGAAAAGAGATAAGAGATTGAATTTTTAGGAATTATTTCTTATCTTATGGCAAATATATTTTCCTTATGGGAATAGGTAATTGTGGTATGAAAAGGATAACTCTCTTAACTTGTTATTTTCCTATATAAAGAGAGTTCCTCCCAACACAATAACACACACAAATTTACGCCACCATCAAATAAAGGAACAGAAAAATTAGTTTATTGTTCTAGTCACTAAGAGAAGGAAAAACTAGGGTTTTTTCTTGGGCATATTCGAGGAGGTTTTGCGGCGAGGATCGACGTCCACCAGTCGTCGCTAGGAGATACAATCCGGAAGACTGCGGATTCTCCCTCTCTGTCGATTTACTATTCCTCTTCAATTAGGTAAATCTTAAACCTTCTCAAAGTTGTATTAATTATTTATGTGGATCATATCGTAGTAAAATTTCATGCGAATTTATTCGTAGCTTCCCCGCTGTGCAAGATCGAGTGTCTCGATCGGTGCTGTGAATCAGATATGACGATCCAATTATGGATCGGATCCGGATTCGGGTTTCTGTATATCCAGCAACTAACTCCTATCGTGACGTCGGATATATGAGACAACAAAATATATAGTTGATAAGACCAGTCCCAAACAGAACTTTCATATAATCAGATAGAAACTGATCTGTCAGTACATCAGACATACAACACGCTTCCACTGCGCACTCTGATTACCAAAGAATCACGTAATCACTTAAGTCAAACCCTGTCCATAGAATGTCCAAACTCAGGGCATCTTATCTTATGGCTGCTAACCTAAGGCTTCCAACACCTATATCCAAAACCACCTTATAACATCTCGCCCTGGTGCTCTGATACCACTTGTGACGGCCCGGCTCCCTACCACTAAGGGTTGGTAGGGGAGCGGCCTGCGAAGCTCTCGCCCTGACTTCAGAACATAAAACTAAAGTCCATAATAAGGAAATCCATAAATGATTACAAATTATCTACAACCGTTCCATCTAACTTAATGGGCACAACAGGATCTATTCCTTAGTTGATGACATCATTCATATGTCCTTCATCTTCCCCGACCAAACACATGGAAGCCTCTCTCACTAGCCAACCATACCTGTCAAACTGAAAAGGTTTTCGCAAGAGGTGTGAGATTTTAAACTCAGCGAGGTTCGGTGTGAGCATAATGTGCATCTTTCAGAAATATCTATTGTTGAACACACACAGAGCATATACTCACTGATACATATTATATTAACATATACCAGTCAAGAGGGCATAATAGTAGTAACAATATCACATAGATAGTAACAATAGTAGCACATAAGTGACATTTAACCAAATTACATATATCAGAACATACCAGATTAACAGTTAAAAGCATGTATTATAAGATATAAACAAAAAGAGAACCTCACAATGTATTAGCGAAGATCGAATACTTGTCTCTATCGATATCGGTTTGACAATAGCTTCCCTCACAATGCTATTAATCAAATACTAGTTGTCTCTTTACATCACCTCGAATGTATAACAATTGCTTGAGAATAGTAACATACTTTTGTGTTATGTAATATGTATAATAAACATAATTACACGCATGGTTGTATGTCTTTATATAGCCGACATAAGATACATGACTAAGCAACCCAAACCCTATAGCCCACGTAGATATCAAGTTGATGACTAGGACACTCCCAAGATATCAAGTTGATGACTAGGGCACTCCCAGCAGATGCCCCAAATTTTATCCCTAAAATAATATAAAATAATACATATTCCTATTTTACAACATCTCAATTCAAAAACCTCCACAACAGCATCCTTATCCCTATAACATTTCAAATAATATTAAATAATACATATTCTATCTCACAACCCTATTTATACACATTAAATATTTATTATTTCACTCCAGCAGCATCCCTATCCCTATCCCTATAATTTTTAATAAATAAATATGTTTAGGGCGTGAATAGTGCATCCCCACAAATAGGGATGCACTGTTCATATCCCTAAAAATAAATAGGGATAGAGACTCTGCTGTGGAAGCTATTTTAGGATAAACTCTATTTTTTATCTTCATTTTAAGGATATGACACCATATAAGGCTTTTGCTGGGATTGTCCTAATGAAAATGCCACCACCAAGTTAACGTGGCTGAAGATGCCAAATAACAGCACTTAATCAACGTGGAGAGATAACACTTAATTTGCCACGATTCCTTATCTATTCTATTTTGAATCTCATATCTATCCAAACTTTATACACACATACACTAATACATATATACACACGCATGTACATTACATATATAAATATAATAACTTGATGCATGTAGTGGCGGACGCAGGATCTCGGGTAAGAAAGGACATTAAAAAATTTAAAAAGACAAATAAAAAATTTAAGGTGGGGCAAACAAGATACATATTACATATATTAATATTAATTTTTTTTTTGATTAAGAGGCGATTCTTTTCTTTTACCAGATGTATGTAGTCCATGGATTTGGATGCATGTATATTTAATATATATGCATAGGTACACATAACATACACATACACTGTTAAACCCATACTTTTATTTCAGGGTATTTTTGTCATTTGAGGATAAATGATTTTTTTAAGTATTTAATAAATCACTGAAAAAGACGTGTTTGACTGAGATGATGACTATTTTAATTTAAAGAGATAATTATATGAAGATATTATTGTGATCCGATAATTAAGGTAAATAGCTAAAAATTAGGATTTGATTGATTCTGGATAAATTTGGGTAATTAATGGGTTAGGAGAAAAAAGATTTACACAATATAAATATATTGTGTTGTGCGTTGTTATATATATATTAAAAAATTAAACGTCAAACAAAAAAGAGGAGCCGGCAATTGCAAAAAAGGGACAGCAGTGGAGTTCGGCACCGGAAAGAAAAAGGAAAGAAGGGAAAAATAGATGGTCCGGTCATAATTCGGTTTTTCTAATCTGATTCATAAGTGGTTTACGGGTAAATTTAAGTTATGATATATATTGTCTCTTAAAAGCTTTAGTTTTAGATTTGAGGTTAAAGATTGTGTTTTTAATAATTAGAGTTTATTCAGAATTGACGGATGATCGAAAAATGGGAATCGTTGTTAGATCCGTTGTTGGTTGATAGATTCACGTAAGATTTAAATATAAGATGTTGTTCGGTTCGTAGTTCGGCTCGTATTTAAGGTTAGAAGTTCTTCTTATCAAAAGGTTTCATTTTTTATTTAAAGATTCCGTCTTTAATTTGCTTTGAATTCTATTTTACGTTAAGTTGCACGAAACCAGACATAACTATGTGCTGCCGGGTATTTGTCAAACCGTTTTAAGAAAGTTATTACGCTTTTTTGTTACATTTATGTTTTAGGCGTTTTGGTTTTCGTGTTAATACTGGAGATAGTTTGGGAGTATGGTGTTGTTATGGTCTTTGAATGCTCTAGTAGGTTGTTTATGGACTTTAACATGGAATTTATGTACTTTATGTGCTCCTAAGTGTTTCACTCGTTAAGTAAATAACCGCAATGTGTTACAAGAGCACTGCGACCGACTCACGGGTCGTATTTGGATGTATGGTTGGTTATTACCTCTTGTCGTTCCCAAGACGATGTATTATAAGCGTACCGTGACCCTACGTGTCACATGGGGATGTACTAGTCGTATTACCCAAAGTTGCAACATGAACATGACATGAATACGCAAGACAAGACATGACAAGACACGGACATGATTATGCTAAGTCAGTAAAAGACATGAACATGATAGACAAGACACGAACATGTTATGGTTAGCAGACAAGTAAAGTATGGGTTAGTAGATAGCTTACGTAAGTTTGATCAATTAAGTAACATAACGAACAAGTACGTGCAAGATGAACTGAATGTAGTTAATAGACATGATTTCTATGCATGGTTTAAGTTGGTTTTTATATGTCAAGTTTGGTTTTAAAGTGGATGTTCTTATGTTTCACGTTATGTATTAAAAGTAGTTTTCTAAAGTGTTTCAAGTAATGGCTCTCAAGATGTTTGTGAACTGCATGAAGTAGATTTATATCGTGTCTCCCGGCATCCGACATACTTAAATCTCTCGTTTGATATTCTTTTTTCCTTACTGAGCATACATCTGGTGCTCACTCCTTTATATAGAATAAGAAGAAATGTAGGTTAAAAACGAGTTGGATGATGAGCATGGAGAGCAAGCATAGGAAAGAAACCATGAGTTCCGGTGGTTTCCTCTTTTTCAGACAAGCTGGTTGTAATAAATGTTAGTAGTTATTTATGTTTTAGATTGACAACATTTGAAATACATTGAGTTTGTTAAAGGAAAGTCTTAAGTTTTAGCTTCCCGAGTCTCTTAATTGTTTCTTTTCTTCCACGCTTGATGGCGCTTAAAATAGTCCATCCGACGACATCAATATTCTGTCCATTACGAGCTAAAAGTAATTGTTTCGACATATAATTATGAATCATTTGAGTTGAATGTCATATGTTTGGTTCGTGAGTCGGGTATTTTGCATTTAACGTTTATTTTCCCTTATTCAGTATTATTTCGTGCGTTATTTGATTATTTTCAGGATACGAAATATTGGGCTAAGCATTGAGGACAATTCTGGAGCAGACTGAACGAAAGGATTGGGCCTAGGGTATTCCAGAACCTTCCAAGCAAGTCGGCAGAAGAAAAATAGCAAAAATACCCCCGATTAATCGGGAAGTACCGCCGACTATCTAGAGTTTAGAATCTTCGGAAACACGTTTTCTTGGACGAGGGGCAGTTCTAGGTCTTTCTAAGTCGGTTTATTTAGTTATAAATAAGAGGCATCGGCCTCAGAATTCATTGTACCTCAAAACTTATAATTATTATGCAATAAAAGTTTTTTGTCCTTTAGTTTATTTATTTTATGAGTTCTAGTCACGGAGTCGGCGGATTCATCTCCTAGGAAGAGATCCGAGGCATATCTAAACTCATATTCGAGGGTATGATTTTATGTCTTTTCCAAGATGTAGATCAGTCGTTGGTCTATGTGATTAGTATGTTTTAATTGTTTATTTAGTTTAATTATGTAGTAGTTACTTTATTTTACCCCATGTATGTATAGATCTGATTCATTGGTGAAGAAATCATGAAATAGTGATTGAATTCTTCAGATTTGCGAGTCTATATCGCTAGATCTGAATACCTAGTAAATTACTAGTTCAAGATAATCGACGCCATTTACGTTGATCGACAGATTTAATTTACATGTTAGTAGCCTGATCAACTATTTGCATGTCATCGTATATTAGCAAGAAGGACTGTTAGTGAAGTGTTAATTTGGACATTGTCTTGATGGATCCTTAGAAACGTGCTATTCATAGTCGATAGCTGCCTAGGGAGGTTTTCGGTCTTGAGCCGGCAACTCTAGAACGTATTGCGTATGAGCTAATACAACCAACGAAGGAGGTTAGTTGCGTATAGATTGTTTGCAGTTCTTACAGTGAAAGTAGATAGGGTTAGGAGTTGCACCCGTAGCTGACAATGAATGATAATTTACCAATGAGGATGACTACTGCATGTTATGGGTGGAATAACTAATAACTCATAATTAGACTAATACCTTAGAAACTCTTGTTTGCTCCGTTTGAACTTGCACAATCTTGTTAGTTTATTGGCAGCAATTACTTCTTTCCATTATGGTTGGTCGTAGACTGTTTTTGTGACAATTCAATCTCGAATAATTTGCGTTCTAAACGAGTCTCTGTGGGATTCCATCTTGAATCGCCAGTACGCTACTACGATAGACCTAGTCCTATTGCTAGTAAGTGCTTTGCACACGATCAAGATTTTGTGGCGCCATTGCCCGGGACTCGTGGCAAGAATACTTTTATTTGAGATTGAGCGTTTGTATATATTCGAGTCTGTTTTATAGTCTGTTTATACTTGAGTCGTACAGAGTCAGTTTTGTTTGAATCTGGAAAAAATTACACCCGGTTAATCGAGGGTTACCCGCGATTAATCGAGCATTCTGTCAGTTCAGCGTCGAGTCAGTAGTCGAGTCTGTATTTTTGAGTCTTCCAAGAGAGTGTAACAGCTGCCGAGGCAAGTCACCAATTTTTTCATTTTCTTTTTTGTGTCTTGTAGTATGCTACATGAAGTTCATCAGCCAAACTCGAGAGATTCAAACCCAAGATCGAAAAGTTTGCTAGACAAAAGAGAAAGGAAGCTTGAGAGAAGACTGATAGGCTGGCGGACGACGTGAGTTCACACGAAGGAGATCACAGCGAGAAGGAAGAAGAAATTCCACCTTTGGAGGATATAGATAACACAATGGCGTAGAATGGACAAAACGGTGCCAACGGAAGAGGAAATAGAGAAGGAGTTGTGGTACAATCAAATAGAAGAACTCTACAGAGTTATGCAATGCCAACGATTGAGCAATTTGTGCCAGCGATTGTTCAGCCAGAGAATGCGGCTGAGGTCTTTCACCCAAAGCCAAACGTGATACAAATGGTAACCAATTACACTACCTTCCATGGAGTACCGAACGAAGATCCTAGTGTACATGTCACTAACTTCTTGAAGATAGTCAGCACAGTCAAACCAGCAGGAGTACCTGAAGACAACATTAAGCTGAAATTGTTCCCATTACTCTGAAAGACAAGTCAAAAATATGGTTATTGTCTCTAGTCAAAAAATAAGTCACCCACCTGGGAAGAGACAAGACATCATGAATTTCTGAAGAAGCTTGGGAAAGGTTTAAGGAAGCACAACGGAGATGCCCTCACCATGATATCACTCTGCCCGTACGAATGCATAGCTTCTATCACGGATTACAGCCCAGTGAACAAATGAGAGTTGATGCATCAAGCAACGGATGTTTCACGTTGCTGTCACCTGAAGAAGCTGAAGAAAAGTATGGAGAAATAGCACTAACAAGCCAGTAGGGAACACATCAAATTGAGAATGTAAAGGTAGCTGAAGAAGTATTTGGAGAAGATACTGTTAGGTTTTATGCCCGAAAGACAATTTGTAATTGTTTTATTTAAATAAATGACAGAATTTATTTCATCTTATTTATTCGCATTTATTTCCAATATTAATACACTACAGAAAACCCTAAGTATATTGATTATGGAATCACATAACTCAGTGTATGGCTATACACGTGAGGATTGAGTTTGTGAAATATACTTAAAATTAACTTAGTCCGTAGCGTTTATTAATCTGAGTACGGGTCTCTAGATTAATTTGCTAATGATGCGCCCAGAACACTTAAGGTGTGACAGTCTTATCCGGACTGTCGGTAATAGGGTACCTAATGGGGCATTTATATATGATGATAATCATATGGGCTGGACCGATTTGATTTGAGTTCTCGATATAATTCCGTAATCGAGAAGTCTTATCGAATCACAAGATGATCATATATGGATTAATCTTAATCCTGAGGTGATCACAGTCGACTGCTTAGACTAGGGTAGTGTTTGATGTGTTAGTAAGGATCACTTCGCAGTATGTGGTCCAACACTTCTCGTTGGCTCTATTCTGGGATGAGTGAGTAGTCTGTGCTATCACAGATATGGAATCCATTCCTTCCCTCGGGGAGTAGACAGACAGTTCCCTTATTTGTTGACCCTAGAAACTGATCGATCGGCCGAGTTCATATTATATTGGATATGAACTAATTGATCACTAAGGGGTTAATGATAAATAAGGATAATATGTTTCGAGAAGGGTTTACGGAAATATCCCGAATCGAAGTGAACAGTCTGTGGAGGATTTATCCGTATGTAATGATTATATCAGTGGACGCTTTCGACTCATAAATTGAGTGTAAGTTACTATATTCGATAGAGTTCAGTTTCGGGTTTATGGTGGTGTAATCCCGGAATTAATAGGTTGGATATTATTATTTTGTCTGATGAATAATTTTTATTCGATTTATTGTAGCTACTGAATATGGGTCCATGGTCCCTGACGTGGCTCCTAATATAGCATATAGGTTTCTCGTCGTTGCACCTCAATTATAATTAAATAGTTGGATTGGGCTATTTAATTTGATATGTTGATTAATTGTTTAGTTGGAGTAAATAATTAAATACGCGGAAAAGACATTTTTCGTGGACTCGGCCCAAATTAGTGTGTTGACCTTTTTGACCTAATTGGTCAAATGTAGAAATATGCGTGTGAACTTATTTTGGGTTTACAAGTGGCGCATTTTTTGTTATATTATTTAATTATTAGGAAATTAGTTTTCTTGGATAATTATTTAATATGTGATTTATCTTTTATTTGTTAAATGATAATTCATGGAATATTAGATAATAATATGATTAATCCTAATTTGTTTAGGATAATTATTTTATTTATCTTTTATTTGGAAAAAGGATTAATGTAATAATTATCTCTTAATTATTAAATCCTTGGAGGACAAAGATTACTCTCCTATATAAAGAGAGTTCTCCCAAGCCTTTTGACATACTCATATACACTCCATTATTGAAAGAATATAGCTTGGAATTTTCGGCTATAGTTCTTTGGGTTTCGAGTTGGAATAATCTTCGGGATTATTTTGGTAGCATATCAAGGAGGTCCGGCGGTGGGAAACACCATCCACCTGGTGTTGCTGGGAGACACACGTTGGAAGGCTGTGGTATCTCAACTTGCGTGGATACTACTTTTGATCTTGGAGTTAACCACAATAAAAAGGTAAAATACAAACCCCCTTGTAGATTGATCTTTAATTTATGTTCTTTGTTTCGTTTAGATCTAGATCTGATGCATTCCGCTGCGTAATCGGGTCAATCTATGATTGATCCGACGATATTACATCTAACAAATACATCTCAGAAGATCTTATACCAGTTAATGGCAATGAACAAGAAAATAGACGGCATGCAAGACCGCACTTCCAAGGTAGAGAAAGTTCAAGAAGTCGAAGCAACCAACACCAAAGATGTGAACTATTTAGGGAGGTAAGGAAATCCTTATAGGGGCGGATATCACCCGGGTTCTCACGACCACCCTGGTTTATGATTAAGTGATCCTACAGGTGGAGAGAGACCAAGACAGACTGGGGGATTCATGCCTCAATTCAACAAGTCAGGTGGTTGGGAAGCAGCCATGGATAAAATGAGCTCAACTATGACCGACACGGTCAATAATCTCATAAAATCAATGACCGAACTGAATACAAACTTCACCACATATTGTCAGAAGAATGATACAAGACTGACCAATCAGGAAGCCTCAGTGCAGAATGTGTTGCACCAAGTGGGGCAGATCGCCGAACAATGTCAGCCCGTCCTCCGGGAGGATTACCAAGTAACACAAAGAAGAATCCAAAGGACGTGAATGCAATTATGACTAGAAGCGGAAAAAACTGCCTCGACCAGTTATACCAACTATCCAGGAAGAATCAGAAAGCAGTCAACAGCAGATTGTAGCAGAATCAGGAGGAAAAGAACGGATGATTAATCGAGACACCATGCCGATTAATCGGGTGCCTGAAAATTCAGTAGACGAGCAGGCAGAGCAACATTAGGCAGCAGGCTAGTCTTCACGAACTATAACTATTAATCCTGCTACTTTACCCTATCCCCTTAGGAAATATAAACCGAATCATGATGATGCTCGTTATAAAATGTTCATAGAAATGTTTAAGAAATTGCAAGTGAATATACCTTTGGTAGAAGCTCTGGCTGGAATGCCAGAGTACGCAAAATTCTTGAAAGAATCAATCTCTACCAAAAGGAAGTTGTTAGACATTGAGACTATTTGCCTTAACGAGGAATGCTCGGCAGTTTTGCAACGCAAACTGCCTCATAAGTGTAAAGACCCAGGGAGATTCTCATACCTTGCACAATTGGAGTAGTGTGCCTAAATAAATCATTGTGTGATCTTGGAGCCAGTGTCAATTTAATGCCCCTCTCCATTTTCCATAATTTAGGCATGAATGAGTTGAATGATACATGTATAACCCTACAATTGGCCTATAGGTCTATGAAGCAACCTTGTGGAGTGGTGGAGGATGTGCTGGTGAAAGTTTATAAGTTCGTGTTCTCCATAGACTTTGTAGTACTAGACATGGAAGCTAACCACGATGTTCCACTGATCCTAAGAGGACCTTTCCTAGCAACAAGTAAAACATTGATAGATGCTAATAAGGGTGAGCTGATTCTAAGGGTAAATGAGGACAGAGTAGTATTCAATGTGATGAAGACAATGAGGTGTGCACAAGATGAGGGAGAAGCATCTTACATTCTAGATGCTATAGATGAGCTTGTTTTGAAATTACATCAGCAAGTGACACTAGACCCTGAAGTAGCAGAGACTTTTCTCCTGAAAGAAGATGAAGGAAGTTGAGGAAACATGGCCTGGGTGTAGCGAAGGTCAAGTACGAGAAGTATATCCTATATCTTTTATGGATGTAGGAGGAACAATTCATAGAACTTCATGGCATAAGTTCTTTGACCTACAATTGACTGGTAAACTATTAAGATCATCGTTGGAAGAGCCACCAAGGAATTTTATGTTGAAACCTTTGCCATCTCACCTGAAGTACATATACTTACAAGATGATACTCTTCCCATCATAATTTCATCGTTACTATCACCTTTAGAGGTGGAGAAAATGTTAAGAGTACTGAGAGAGTATAAGGGAGCATTTGGGTGAACGATTGCAGATATTCGAGGAATAAGCCCATCGGTGTGTATGCATAAAATCTCTGTAGACCTAGAAAAGAAAGCAGTGACACAACTTCAAAGGAGGTTGACACCACAATTGAAGGATGTTGTTAAGGAGAAGATTATAAAGATGTTGGAAATGGGAATCATTTTCCCAATTGCTGACAGTGAATAAGTGAGCCCGATTCATGTGGTGCCCAGGAAAAGAGGATTCACTGTTCAACCTAACGAGTTCGATGAGTTAATGCCTATGAGGCTAATTACTGGACATTGAGTCTGCATCGATTTCAGGAAGCTGAATGATGCAACTCATAAAGATCATTTTTCCATACCATTCATTGACCAGATGTTAGAAAGGTTAAGCGGTAATGCTTTTTATTGTTTCTTAGATGGATATTCTGGTTACTACCAGATCCATATTGCCCCTGAGGACCGAGAGAAAACAACTTTCATATGTCTCTATGGAACTTTTGCGTATAATCGCATGCCTTTTGGACTTTGTAATGCCCCAGCAACATTCCAAAGGTGCATGATGTCTTTATTTACGGATATGGTGGAGGACTTTCTGGAAATTTTCATGGATGACTTTTCTGTATTTGGGGACAACTTTGATAAATGGTTGGACAACTTGAGTAGAGTGCTGAAGAGATGTGAAGAGACCAACCTTGTACTTAACTGGGAAAAATGCCATTTCATGGTCACAGAAGGAATAGTGTTGGGTCATAAGATCTCAAGGAAAGGAATGGAGGTTGATATGGCAAAAATAGAGGTAATAGAGAAGTTACCCCCTCCAACAAACTTAAAGACGTTGCTAGCCTTTCTTGGCTACGCAGGCTTCTATAGCAGGTTTATTAAGGATTTTCCTATAGTTTCTAGACCTTTGACGAAATTACTTGCAAATGATGTGCCTTTTGTATTTGGAGAGGAGTGGAAGCAAGCATTCAACACATTGAAGCAAATGCTTATAACCGCCCCAATTCTGGTAGCACCAGATTGGAACAAACCTTTTGAGCTTATGTGTGATGCAAGCGACACGGCAGTTGGAGCAGCCCCGGGACAAAGGGAGGATAAAATCTTTAAGCCTATCTACTACGCCAGTCGTACCCTCAACGTTTCCCAGAATAATTATATGACTACAGAGAAGGAACTCTTAGCTGTTATCTTTGCATTTGACAAGTTTCGACCATATCTGATAGGATCAAAAGTCATTGTATTCACTGACCACGCAGCTCTGATATACTTTCTAACCAAGCAAGACTCCGAGCCGAGATTGTTGAGATGGATTCTACTCTTACAAAAGTTTGATGTCGAGATCAAGGATAAAAAGGGACCTGAGAACCAAATGGCTGATCACATGTCAAGATTAACCTTGCTAGAAGAGGAGCAACCGACTGAGATTAGGGAGAGCTTTCCCGATGAAAACTTTTTGCCGTCTCATTAGTATCTCCAATCGAATCTTAGCCCCGAAAAAATACATCAAGAGTGGGCAAGGTGTACCCTTGGTTTGCTAACATTGTAAATTATCTAGCAGGAAGGTACCTACCACCGGAATTCACAAGTGCTGATAATAAGAAGTTTTTTACGGATCTAAAGCATTATTATTTGGACGATCCCTACCTATACAAAATGTGCCCTGATACCATTCTTAGGAGCTGCGTCCATGATGACGAGATTCCAAGTATACTGAGCCAATGTCATTCTAGAGAAGTTGGAGGTCATTATGAGCCGGACAAGACAGCAACAAAGGTACTGCAGTGTGGATTCTATTGGCCGACAATTCATAAATCTGCTTACGATTTTACATGAGCCTTTCATTCCTGTCAAATGACTAGTAACATTTCCAAGCGGAAGGAGATACCACTGCAGAGTATCTTAGAAGTTGAGTTATTCGATGTATGTGGAATTGATTTTGTTGGGCCTTTCACAACATCAAAATCAAATCGTTACATCCTGGTAGCAGTTGATTATGTTTCTAAATAGGTGGAGGCAGTGGCCTCACCTACTAATGATGCCAGGGTTGTCCTGAGATTTCTTAAGAAGAACATTTTGACGAGGTTTGAGGTGCCCAGTGTCATAATTAGTGATGGAGGGAGCCATTTCTGTAATAGGTTGTTTGAGAAATTGATGTTGAGATATGGGGTTAGACATAAGATTGCAGCAGCATATCACCCCTATACAAGTGGACAAGTGGAGGTAACGAACAGAGAGATAAAAATGATCTTTGAGAAGACTGTGAATCCCACGAGGAAGGATTGGTCTTTGAAATTAGATGACGCTCTTTGGGAGTACAAAACCGCTTATTGGACCACAATTGGGATGTCACCGTATATGATAGTGTTTGGAAAATCATGTCATTTACCGGTAGACCGAGCTCTGTGGGCTATGAGGTTCCTAAACATGGATGAAAGTTTAGCCGGTGAGAAGAGATTATTCACTACAAAAAAACAGCAGTTTTGCGACGGAAGATTACCGTCGCAAACAAGGGGTTATTCCGTCGCAAACCATAGTTTGCGGCGGATTTGGCGACGATTTTTCTTTGTCGCATTTTTAGTCGCAAAACCCAGCTTTGCGACGGATAAACCGTCATAAATTATTTGCGACGGATTTTGCGCGACGAATAATTACCGTATTTTATTTTATTTTTAAATTATAATTTCGTCGCAAAAAAATGTATAGTCCGTCAGAAATAACAAATAGCGACGGAAATATTCCGTCGCAAACATGTAAAATTTCGTCGCAAAAATGTATAATCCGTCGCAAAAAATGTATAATCCGTCGCAAACTTATTTTTATTAAATAATTTATTTATTTTTAGATCTTTTCATATCCGTCGCAAAATGAGCCTTTTCCGTCATAAATATATATTGCGACGGATATATTCCGTCGCAAAAAATAAATTAAACAGAAAATTATGGGTCGCTTTGTGCGTAATTGCCAAAACCACCGCAAACAATTTTTAATTTTCCGTAGCATTACAATTGCTACCGCTATCAACAACAACAATATAAACGGGAATACGATATCAAAGGATATGTCAAAAATACGCCAAAGGGAAATGTCAAAAATGAATAAAACGATATGTCAAAGGGATACGATAAGCCAAAATAAATAAAATGTATCAAAACAATGTCACCCATGTACTACCTAAACCCACGCCACCTCCTCCAGGTCCATGATCGAAATGGTCATCTCTCGGTCGCTCGTACCCGGTTTGCATCCCTCCGAGAGGATGCCGCTTAACCACCGGGTAATCCACACCTCCATCTGCGCTAGTCTGTCATCCTCGACGTCCTCTCTAGCTCCTCCAACCTCGCCTGGTTTCTCGCACATGAGTCTGTCTGCCTCTCGCCATCTCCTGGTGAGAGACGGGTGATTATGCCCGGAGAGTATGTCTCGGCGGATGAGTGTCGAGCAAAGAAGCTTCTCGCTGTTATGGAGGCAACACCCCATGCCAAAACTCTCCCTTCTTGTCGTAACCACCATAATAAAGACGCGACTGTCGACAGGTGTCAGTCGTCAAAAAATAAGACGCCCGCAAAGTATGATATAAATTTGTTAGTAACAATAATTACATGATATATATATAATGTATATATAATATTTAGAATACATAACGTGCCATGATTTTCTCAACATCCGAACTACCCCTACCACTGCTACTGCCTACCTCTACCTCTACCTCGACATCTATTTGACACGTAAAATGACGTTTATACTAATCTAAATGCAATTATAATAAAAAGGCGTTTATACTAATTAATAATATGTGCAAGGAAAGCGAGATTTTCAGAGATCTCAGAATTCACGGGGTTTGCAATAGATCCCCAACTATTGAGATTTACAAGAGCACCTCTAACTACACCGACCTCAAGCAATTTCTTTGTTTGCTGCTAAGCCGAGTAACTACAACACCTTCTTCGAAACTGTAAAAAAGTGCAGCAAAGTAAGTGGATAATATTGACCTCAACTTACATTGTAACAACCTAAAATTGATCCAAAACACATTAGGTTGGTATGAGAATCATCATAGGGTCAAATCAGTGAAAGTAGGTCAAAAAGGCAAATTAAATTTTGGGGAAATGGTCCAAACTCACCTGAATGATGTGAAACATGTTTAATTATATTAATACACTTAGAATTGAGTGCTTTATTCAATTTGATCAAAATTGAATTAGGTCAAAATTAGGGTTCATGTGATAAAAATCAATTTTTCTAAGTGTTGGACTGTTTTTCACCCATGTTCACACCCCCCATAACTAATATTGAGGTTGTTTGAGAAATTGATGTTGAGATATGGGGTTAGACATAAGATTGCAATACTGTCTGAAAGATAGTTGACTTGTAGTGTCTTTTTTGAATCGTGACATATCACCCCTATACAAGTGGACAAGTGGAGGTAACTATGAAAGAGAGATAAAAATGATCTTTGAACGGGTTTGTAATATCCCCTAACTATTGAGATTTACAAGAGCACTTCCTCTAACTACACCGACCTCAAGCAATTTCTTTGTTTCTGCAAGCGAGTAACTACAACACCTTCTTCGAAATGTAAAAGTGCAGCAAAGTAAGTGGATAAGACTGTGAATCCATGCTTTAAGTTGTTCACGAGGAAGGATTGGTCTTTGTACCCTATAACTTGGAATGAGTTGAATAGTTATATAGGGGTACATTTTGTCTCAAGAAACTTTTGTGATTTAAGGTCTTTATCATAGCTAAAAGTTGACTACAAAATGCTTCATAAAACTGCTCTTTCTTTTTTTGACATCGTGACTACAAAAGTTATGTTATGTTTTTTGTTGGAGGGTACAAAACCGCTTATTGGACCAAACAAATATGGGTGTTTTTGATGTCACCGTATAAATTGATTTTTAGTGTTTTCAAATGTTTCATGAAAATACATATGTCATTTGTTTGATTGCCGTAGTTTTCAATTATGTTTTGACTATGTTTTCATATATAGTCCAGTGTCTAACTTTACCTATATTATTTGGCTTTATTATATGAATGATTCAAAGGACAATGCAAACAAACAAACAATAAAAAAATAATAATAAACAAAGGAAGTGGATGAAAGTTTACTTGAACCGCAATGACATCTAATGGAAGAGTGTTCATTATTGGAATTTTGAATAAATTGGAGATGAATTTAGACTTTAAGCGAGGGGCGGGTGGTTGAAGAAGTGGTGAGAATGCAAAGATTTACAAGCAAAGAAGAGAGGCTTCCCGTTATCTAATTTAGGTTAGCCTTTTTTGGGACGTGCCTTTTTGGGACGACATTTTGGGACGACGATAAAAATATTCTCAAAAATAATAAAACTTTCCGCAAATGTTTTTTGCATTTCAAGTTTTTATCTAAATTGAGGAGATAAAAAATTCGGTTCCCGCCAAGTGGAAAAATCGTCCCGCCATATTTAAAATATCCGCATTAACGAAATTTGCTTCATCATTTTCCATTGGAATTGAATAAATTGGAGGAATTTAGACTTTATGTGCAAAGATTTACAAGCAAAGAACGGTTTGGAATATTCTCAATCGCGCATTTCTCGGGAAGTTATGAATGAATACTCTGGGAAGTTATGAATGAATACTTTGGGAAGACTTTCATAGTAAACGGCCACAGGCTGAAGCATTACCTAAAGCGCAAGTATGACCCTGAATTGGAAGCCTTTATGTTGGACGATGCACAATACAAATAAAGAGCCCTATTAGTACAGTCGAGCTGGCAACTATAAATTCAGAACTATTTCTAAACCTTTATATATTGTTTTTGTTTATTTAGAGTTGTTTGAGTCAATAAAGTAGCATGAGAATCACAAGGTCTTTTTCATCACATATATCTTCGGTTCTCTGACTAGAGATATATGTGGTTTTTTCCTTCACGATTATCATGTGATACCCTCGTAAAAGTTTTCGCGTCTTGCTTAGGCCAATAAAGAATAAAGTGGCTTAAACTATTTTTTGCACATTCCTGAGGTATGCACAATTACCTCCACCTTATTTTCTTATTGCCCTTCGCATGTTACTCACAGTTTTCTGAAGTATTTTGGAATGCAATTAAGTACTTGGAAGATGGATGACCTAGGAGCTAATGATTATGCTCCATGATTCACTATTTGACTCAGCCGACCAATTCCAGAGCTAAGTACCATTTCTTTTCTTTATTATTAGTCATTGGGGACAATGTCTATAATAAGTGGGGGGTAAGGGCAGTCTTAGCTGGTTAATCGATAAAGAAAATAATTTTGAAATTATAACACTGTTTTTAGCTTGCCTATTGAACGTTGCGAGTAAGGAATCGGTAGAAAAGGAGCCCAAGAACGATTTGAAGTGAGCTATAGCATATTCAATTTATTATGGAAGAATGAGCATGTGTTATGTTGCATGAAGTAGTAACTTATTAATTATTATTCTACCGTTGCACTCAACTATTTGAGCACATAATCTGAGTGAGAAGTGTTTGAGATTAGATGATTAGTTGTTTTAACATGGAATCGTTATTTGTCTGTCTATATACATTAACAAATTGTTGTAGGACAATGGAAGCAACTTGAATGCCACAAAAGGTAAACCAGGACAAAACGGGCTTGCGAGAGTGAGAGAAGCCGATGGAGCGTAAAACGCATGGCTATTGCATGAAAAACAAAGAAAAAAAGAAAAAAGAAACAAACAAGGACTTAAGAGTAAGACTCGGTCCCCAAGTCCGCCCGGCCTGATTAAGGTACCTGTTAACGGTGATTTTTACGGTTTATATGACTTTATTTCGTAGCAATTTCCTTCGTGTTTTATTACTTTTTATAGAAAAGTAAGTGTTTAAATGAAATATTGAAAGAATGGGTGTGGAAATCATTAACATGCAAAATCGAGCTATTTACGTGATTTTATTAGTGATTTTTCATCAATATATATGGTTCTACATTTTGCACGTTTCTATTACCTTGTAGGTACATTTGCATGGCAAGGAATGAGCTGAAAAGATGTTTGATTGAAGATTAAATGGAAGGAAGGAGATCCAAGTCGAAGGTAGAATGAAGCTTTACAAGTTTGGACGCACGTTTGAGGTCCCGTCCAGTGGACTGGCGTCCAGAAAGAGTGGATTGGCGTCCAAGAGGAGCTTTTGATTCAGGATGTTCAGATTTTCAGTGGACGAGCGTCCAAAATTACATAGGACGGGCGTCTGATCCAGCTCGGCCCGACTCGAAGATTTTATGAAGGCTGGACTGGCGTCCAGAGGCACTGGACGGGCGTCCAGCCGCCGCCATTGCCAAAACCGACTTCGAAATCTATATATAGACGCGTTTTTCCAACCCTAAAGACACACAATTCAATCCCTGGCCGCCCAGGCCCCTTGGGGGCGCCCTAGCTGCGTTTTCCCACCATCATAAACATCTTTTTTTCTTTCTTTTTATTTATATTATTTGTATTCCAACGATGGATAGAGGCTAAGCGTTTTGAACAAGCTTGTGAAGCCGATCGAGCATCAACTTGATTTCTTCTTTGGATTTGTTTTGTGACTTTTATTAAAGCTTGTATCTTTATTATGCTTTTATATTGTTATGCAATTATATCGATGGATTGTTGCTCTGTGATGTTTAACGTTTGATGAAAATGTTATTAGACCTAGATCACCGTAGTAAAGATTGGACTTTTAACCTAAAAATAACGAGAGTTGATTAGGTTGAATTTCTAGGTTGCTAGATTGAGAAATCTTACACCTTGTTATGGAAGCGTTAGTCTTTAAGATCGAAAGATAGAAGATTAATAGGCGAATTATCTACGAGAGTAGAAATTCATACCTTTGATAGGTGAACCACATCTTTATTAAATCTTCACTAAACGATCTAGGGTAGAAATTGAGAGTTGCGAGATAGGTGGATCATTGCTTGTTCCTCGTTAAAATTAATTGAAATTATCTTTGTGCCTTGTTCTTCGTTGTTTTCTTAGAAGTTTGCTTTCTTTTTAGTTAATAGAATTAGTTATTTTAGATTTAAGTTCGCAATTATCGTTTCCTGGCTTTGGACTGACAATCCTCTGTCCAGTTTATCTTTTCGTTCTATTATATTAGGTTTAGTAATAATAGTATCAATCTTAGGAAAATTAATGAACTAGATACCCCGATTCCCTGTGATCCACTCCGGTATTAATCGCTGTACTACGATCCCTACACTTGGGGAATACCGGATTTATAAATTTATTACTTGTTGTTTTCATTAGATAAAATCCGTGACAGTACCATGTTGTGTAACCAAGTCTGAAGGCAAGATGAGCGAGTGTATGCGCAGGTAAGTTAAGATTGTGGGGTTAATACAACTTGATTCTCTTCCTGAACGCACTATCACAAAGGATTTATCACACGACACATTGATGCATGGTAAGTAATGATTAATGGGGAGCTTATGGATTGTTGCTTGATGTGTGTTCTGCCGAAATCTTTAATGAATGTGTGGTAGTTGATGGGGATTGCTCTTGAAGGTACATTCCGCCTTGATACTCTGCTCGAGGACGAGCAAAGGGCTAGTGAGGGGTAGTTGATGACGCTTAAAATAGTCCATCCTACGACATCAACATTCTGTCCATTACGAGATAAAAGTTGTTGTTTCGACCTATAATTAGGAACCATTTGAGTTGAATGTCATATGTCAGGTTCGTGAGTCGAGCTTTTTGCATTTAATGTTTATTTTCCCTTATTCAGTATTATTTCGTGCGTTATTTGATTATTTTCAGGATACGAAATATTGCGCTAAGCATTGAGGACAATTCTGGAGCGGTCTGAACGAAAGGATTGGGCCTGGGGTATTCCAAAACATTCCAAGCTAAGTCGGTAGAAGAAAAAGGGCAAAAATACCCCCCGATTAATCGGGAAGTACCGCCGAATTATCGAGAGTCCTTCCGAAACGCATTTTCTTGGACGAGGGGTAGTTCTAGGTCTTTGTAAGTCAGTTTATTTAGCTATAAATACGAGGCATCGGCCTCAGAATTCATTTTACCTCAAAACTTACAATTATTATGCAATAAAAGTTCTTTGTTCTTTAGTTTATTTATTTTATGAGTTCTAGTCATGGAGTCGACGGATTCGCCTCCTAGGAAAAGATCCGAGGGAGATCTACACACATCTTTGAGGGTATTATTTTCTGTCTTTTTCAGGATGTAGATATGTGTTGTTCTATGTGATTAGTATGGTTTAATTGTTTATTTAGTTTAATAATGTAGTAGTTAGTTTATTTTACCCCATGTATGTATAGATCTGATTCGTTGGTGAAGAAATCATGAAATAGTGATTGCGTTCTTCAGATTTGCGACGGTTTATATCGCTAGATCTAAATACCTAGTAAATTACTAGTTCATAATAATCGGTGCTAGCTACGTTGATCAACGTATTTAATTTACATGTTAGTAGCCTGGTCAACTATTTGCATGTCATCGTAAATTAGCATGAAGGACTGTTAGTGAAGTGTTAATTTGGACATTGTCTTGATTGATCCTTAGGAACGTGCTAGTCATAGTCGATAGCTGCCTAGGGAGGTTTTCGGTCTTGAGCCGGCAGCTCTAGAACTTATTGCGTATGAGCTAATACAACCAACGAAGGAGGTTAGTTGCATATAGATTGTCTGCTGTCCTTACAATGAAAGTAGATAGGGTTAGGAGTTGCACCCGTAGCTGACAATGAGTTATAATTTACCAACGGGGATGACTATTGCATGTTATGAGGGGAATAACTATTGCATGTTATGAGGGGAATAACTAATAACTCATAATTAGACTACTACCTTTGAAACTCCTGATTTTATCTGTTTGAACCTGCACAATCTTGTTAGTTTATTGGCACCAATTTTACTTCTTTTCATTATAGTTGGTCGTAGCCAGTACTCTACTACGATAGACCTAGTCCTATTGATAGTAAGTGCTTTGCACGCGATCAACGCTTTCGAGTATGACACGGGCTTGCGTGGGATTTAGGGTTTACTCTTAATGTAACGTGCCAAACGTCTCTTTTCCGGATAAGGAGTAGGTATCTGGGACAGGGGCGTTACAGTTGGTATCACAGCCTAAGTTAGGGAAACTTGGGCAAGCCCAAGTTAGGAGAGCTTGGGCATAAACACTGTTGTCTAGGATATGAATTTTTTTATGCGGGGATCTCCTAAGTTTGAATTCTTGTTTAGGTTATGGATCATAGTTGTGGAAGAAAGGTAAGGTGCAACAAGTTTCGAGGACGAAACTTCTTTTAAGGAGGGGAGAATGTAAAACCTCCAACTTTTATTTAAGGTTATTTTTGTCATTTGTGGACAAGTGATTTTTTTTAGGGATTTAATAAATCACCGAAAAAGACGCGTTTGACCGAGATTGTGACTATTTTAATTTAAAGAGATAATTATATGGAGATATTATTGGGATCCGATAATTAAGGTAAATAGCTAAAAATTAGGATTTGATTGATTTTGGATTAATTTGGATAATTAATGTGTTACTTGGAGAAAAAGGATTTACACACTATAAATATGTGTTGTGGGTGTTATATATATATATATATATATATATATATATATATATATATATATAAACGTAAAAAAAAGAAGGAGCCGGCAATTGCGACAACAGTGGAGTTCGGCACCGGAAAGAAAAATAAAGAAGGGAAAAATAGATGGTCCGGTCACAATTCGGGACACCGATTTTCAATCCGATTCACAAGTGGTTTGCGGGTAAATTTAAGTTATGATATATATTGTCTCTTAAGAGCTTTAGTTTTAGATTTGAGGTTAAAGATTGTGTTTTTAATAATTAGAGTATATTCGGAATTGACGGGTGATCGAAAAAGGGGAATCGTTGTTAGATCCGTTGTTGGTTGATAGGTTCACGTAAGATTTGAAAGTAAGATGTTGTTCGGCTTGTAGTTCGGCTCGTCTTTAAGGTAAAGAGTTCTTCTTATCAAAATGTTCCGTTTTTTATTTAAAGATTCCGTCTTTAATTTGCTTTGAATTCTATTTTACGTTAAGTTGCACGAAACCAGACATGACTATGTGCTCCCGGGTATTTGCCAAATTGTTTTAAGAAAGTTATTACGTTTTTTTGTTACATTTATGTTTTAGGCGTTTTGGTTTTCGTGTTAATAGTGGAGATATATTGGGAGTATGGTGTTGTTATGGTCTTTGAATGCTCTAGTAGGTTGTTTATGGACTTTAACATGGAATTTATGTGCTCCTAAGTGTTTCACTCGTTAAGTAAATAACCGCAATGTGTTACAATAGCACTACGACCGACTCACGGGTCGTATTTGGATGTATGGTTGGTTATTACCCCCTGTCGTTCACAAGACGATGTATTACAAGAGTACCATGACCCTACGTGTCACTTGGGGATGTGCGAGTCGTATTACCCAAAGTTGCAACATGAACATGACATGAATACGCAAGACAAGACATGGCAAGACACGAACATGATTATGCTAAGTCAGTAAAAGACATGAACATGATGGACAAGACACGAACATGTTATGGTTAGCGGACAAGTAAAGTATGGGTTAGTAGATAGCTTACGTAAGTTTGATCAATTAAGTAACATAACGAACAAGTACGTGTAAGATAAACTGAATGTAGTTAATAGACATGATTTTTGTGCATGGTTTAAAGTTGGTTTTTATATGTCAAGTTTGGTTTTAAAGTGGATGTTCTTATGTTTCACGTTATGTATTAAAAGTAGTTTTTTTAAGTGTTTCAAGTAATGGCTCTCAAGATGTTTGTGAACTGGATGAAGTAGATTTATGTCGTGTCTCCCAGCATCCGACACACATAAATCTCTCTTTTGATATTCTTTCTCCTTAATGAGCATACATCTGGTGCTCACTCCTTTATTTGGAATAAGAAGAAATGCAGGTTAAAAGCGAGTTGGATGATGAGCATGGAGAGCAAGCATAGAAAAGAAACCATGAAGTTCGTTGAGTTCCGGTGGTTTCCTCTTTTCAGATTAACTGGTTGTAATAAATGTTAGTAGTTATTTATGTTTTAGATTGACAGCAGTTGAAATTCATTGAGTTTGTTAAAGAAAAGTCTGAAGTTTTGGCTTCCCGAGTCTCTTAATTGTTTCTTTACTTCCACGCTTTCGAGTATGACATGAGGCCTGCGTGAGATTTAGGGTTTACTCTAAATGTCACATGCCGAACGTCTCTTTTCCAGATAAGGACTCGGTATCCGCGATAGGGGCGTCACATACGCATACAAAACCATGTAAATACTTATAATATATATATGTCACTACAAGTTCGTAAATCTTTTTGAAGCCACTAGTTCTCATAAAAAGAAACATTTAAATACGATAACAAATGTAATATTCCGATTTTCGGAAAATGGCAGACGTGTCATTTTGCGAAAACGAAATATTATTATTCTGACTTCTTTTATTGGAGTTAAGTTTTATAAGATATATATATATCGAGTTTATATATACATGTATTAAGGAAACTCTAATTTTTAAGGGTAATTAAGGAAAATAGGTTTTTTTGGGAAAAAAACTTATTTAAAGAAAATAATCCCCATTATACTTAAAACCTATTAGTAAATCAAACTTTTCACCTCTTAATCTCCCTTCCTGCGGATAAGAGCAATGAGAAAGAGGCCAACAGACTTTTATTGATTTCTGAAGCAATCTTCAACCGTTTTCAATTTAGAGAGAAGAATCGGAATCGTCGTAAGGAGAGCATCGTTTCAACCCTAAAAATTTGAAGCTTTGGCTAAGGTATGAATTTTGCCCTAAAGGCTGTCTTGATCGTTTATGGTTATCTTATATTTGTAGAATTGTTGTTTGATCATTTTAGAAGCCTTTGATCGATTCTAATTCGTTTTGGGATTTGGTCATCTAGGTGGTTATGTGAAAGATCAAGGTTTTGCTGCAATTTTCTGAGATTGAAGTCGGTTTGTTTTGCTAAAAGGTAAGAAGGTTTTCTTACAAGTTAATTACGGTTTATAGGGTTTAAGTTATGATTTTTGTTGATGGATTGATGGTTAGAATTCATGCTACGAATTGTTTAAGAATCATAGGATTTTATGGCCCTATATTTTTCTGTGTTTATCTGAGTATATTGATGTTGAATAAGTTTGGGAACGATTAGGGATCGATTAGGGTTCGAAAACTGAGTTTTTGGAGTGTTGCCGCTCTTGGTGCGGGTGCACCAAGCCTAGTGCGGACGCACTGGAGGCCCTGAACCTGAATTTTACATTCAGAGAGTTAGTCTTGGGCACACGAAGCCCGATCTTGGGTGTACCAAACCAGTGCATGCGCCTTTGGTCGAAAGCGAATCTTTGGATTTTATACACAGGCTCGGTCTGGCGCATCGAACCCAAACCAAATTAGGCGCACCGGCCCCTATTTTGAGGAAAAATGTGGTTTTAAGCTTTGTAATGAGTTCTAAATGTTAACTTTGACCTTATAACATTAATTAAACGTAAACAAGCCTCGATTGAGTTTCTGATGCGTTTGGTTCCGGCACCGGACATACTCTTAAAGGGAGTTGAAGTTCAAGACCGTCGGAAAGGCATGAAAGGGCTTGTGCTTTGATGAACTACAGTTCATCAATGTCTGTGTACTTGATAGGTTGTAATGTCTAGCTGCCTAAATGATGGATGTCACGGATTTTATTAACACAAAACAAACAAGTAATAATCCGGTTAACCTCAAGTGCAAGGATCGTAGTATGGAGGCTAATGCCGGGTCGATCTTACGGGGAACTAGACGAATGTGAATCCTAGCTTTTGTTTTCAACTAAACTATTGTCACGAAACTAACCTAAACGAAGAACTAACCTAAACAAATATGCATAAAAGTAACTAGACAGAGGAAATTAATCCAATGCTAGGCAAGATTGAAAGCGATAAAAACTAGAGTGCAATTAAAAGTAAACTAATCTAGCAATTCAAGTTTAAAGGATTAAAATCAAATTATAACGAGCGAACAAGCAATCGATCCACCTATCCTATCAACATTCAATTCTAATTCGGATTAATTCGTGATCCCTACTCAAGTTGTGATTCACCTAATCTAAGGCATGAACACCCACTTTCGTAGACAAGTTCGTTTTCTAATCTTCGATCTTTCAATTAAAGATTAAGTCTTTCTAACCTAGGCGTGAAATCTTTCAATTTCTGATCTAGAAAATCAATCTAATAACTCGTTTTAGTTAGATCGAAGATCTATTCTTTTATCACGGTGATCTAAGGTTTATATGATTTTCATCAATAAAACAATCACAAAGCAACGATCTTTCGATATAATTGCATTACACAATAATAAATAATGATAAAAGAAACAACTTTGAGATAGAAACTCACAGATTAATCACGAATCAAAACTGAATTGTTGAAGGAAGGCTTCACGATGCTTGTTCAAAGAGGTTTTAGCCTCTTATCATCCTCTATGCAACTTGAATTGATGAATAAAAAGCATAAAAACTATCTAATTAATCTAGGAATTAAAGTGCATAAACTGGAAGAAAATAGAGTAAAACGTGCAGCACATGAGCCGCCCCTATGAAATTAGGGTTCGAGTTGTGTGTCTAGGGTTTGAGAAATCGCGCTATTTATAGATTTTTAGGTCGGTTTAAGCTAAGGCGGTGCTTGGGCGCCCGTCCACTATCTTGGGCGCTTCGTCCAGCAGCTTTCGGGCGGAGGTGAGCGCTTGTTCGAACGCGCGTCAACTCTCTCGAATGTAAAATATGATTACGGGCGCTCGTCCACTTATCAAACGCCCGTTCGATCTTGGGCGCTCGTTCGCTCGAGATGAACGCTAGTCCACTTCGATCAAGACTTGATAATTCCATCTTTATCTTCTTTTCTTCTCTATCCAATTCACCATTATCTCTTTTAACTTGAATTAGCTCGAAATTCATCAACATTTGATCATCAATTGAGCCACATAATTGTACCTATATGACATCAAAAACACCGCAAAGCGTAACATAATTCCAATAAACATAAAATCATAATTAAAACATATAAATTCACCAACTTTGCGATTAACTCATTAAAAATGTCATTTGCTCAATAATTCCATTTAAACACGTGATTTCCATGCAATTCATACGAATGTGGTGGAAAACATTATAAAATATAGCGTTATAAAACACGTAAATTCACCCTTAACAATGGAGTAGAGTTGATAAGGTGTGTTTTATTTTGAAAACACTTAGGTGGCTAGATAACAACGGATAATAATTACATAAGTGTAGTAAAAGATAAAACGTCACTTATTCTCGGTTAGGCACTATTTCATATCGGTGATGTGATACGTTCAATAAGGTGAACAACGCTACTGGCTCAAAAGACTGAAGGGTAGTGGAGGAAATTCATCGAACATGTACGCATACCGGGGAGACCCCGGAGCTAATCGGTGCTAATCACCGTTAGTTAGCAAGTATATCTTCAGGCTGATGAACTCCATGCGTAGTGTCATTGAGTAATGATGTAACCAAGATAAGCTAAGCTAGAAACGTATAGTCATGAAGTGTCGATGGACATGGAATGAACCTTAGATTGAGTCGGTCTAATAAAGATAATTATTTAAATAAAAACTGTTAAAGAGCCTAATTAAATTGTAGCTTCTACTTCTTACTATATACAATGTACTTACCTCAAATGCATGTTTATTTATGTGTTTGGGGGAGAGAAGACGAACAGGTAAATCTGGAGTTCGATGAGGACTTTGATGACGACGTTTAAGGACGCCGAAGGTGAAGAATTATTTATTTATGTTTTATTTATATTCTAGACTTGGAGTTTCTTTTGGAAACTTGTAATGACTTTTAGCTTTCCTTTTTGGAGGTTATCGTACGCTTTGGTTTTCGTTTGGTTTCCTTTTCAATGTAATAAATGTTACCTTTCTCTCTTTAGATATTGAGTTTCTATTCTTGGTTGTTTGGAAAAAATTACCCGAGTCTTTTTGCTTCCGTTTTGCTTAACTCGATACGACGTAGTAGAGGCTTACGTATAAAGTGAAATTTATTTTATTTAATACGTGCCGAACGTTTTTTTTCCGGATAAGGACTCGGTGTCCGGAAACGGGGCGTTACAACAAAGGCAACTAAAATCAACGTAAAAAGACATCCTTTATAAAATACAAGCCTATAACGAAGTTTTAAAATAGGGGTGTTACAAACCTATACCAGGATTGACATTAGTTATGCAGTAAATTAGCTCGATCAGTTCCTATATACATGCTCCCAAATTGGTCCACTGCTCAGATACATCAAAGGCGCCTTGCATTATGGATTACATTTTAAGCCAAATAAGAAGCTCCCAGTTTTTGGATTTAGTGATGCTGATTGGGCATGCTATGTGGTTGACAAAAGGTCTATAGTAGGTTATTGTGTGTTCGTGGGAGGTGGTTGTAATTTTTAACCGGTCTATGTGGTTGTAATTTTTAACCGGTCAATTCATATTTCTTCAAGTTTCCTATACATCTGTCCAAAATAAAATTTAAAAAAGGCTATGTGCTAATATAAAAAGGGGGACTTGTTGTTTATTCAATGATCCTAGGCCAAAGCCTCTAATTATGGAGTGAGACTCGTAAATTTTGGCAATTTTGCACCCCTCATTTCTTATTAACTCAGTCAAATACACCTAAGCAATGTTTACCCATTGCGATAAAGTAGCCTAAATTTTGATAATCCATTGATTATAAGAGCCACAAATTTGTTTTTTAATTTGGTACTATTAATACTTGCCTTATGATCTTTTTTTTACCTTGGGGGCTTCTGGAAATCGGATATGTTGAAGGGTTCTTTGGAAAATATTTATCTTTGTGAAAATATTGTCTAAACTGAACATAAAACATTGATCCCACTTTTTTTTTCCAGTTCATTTAATGTTACATATACAGTAAAAATATCTCCCTACTTTCAATAAAAAGTTTGTAAATTTCTGTCTGATTTTCACTGTCACAATTTGCTGCAACACAATCAACAAAAATGGTGACCGCAGATAGTGCAAGGACTTTTATTGGAGTTCTCGGTTAGTAATTAAATACAATTAATTAAGTAATATTATTATTGTTGTTTTATTTATTTATTTTTTTAAGTGGCTTTTGGGCGCTACTGATATATATATATTTTTTTTCTTCAGGAAATGTCATTTCATTCGGCTTGTTTCTCTCCCCAGCGTAAGCTTCATTTCACAATTAGTGCTACAGACACATTAATTTCCTAAATAAATAATAAAACACCATCACTACAATATCATATCGATAATCGACCAGCGGCGGAACCAAGAATTTTCTTTTGCGGTGATTTTAGTTTTCACTAGCATGCATATCCTGAAAAAAAAAAAAAAAAAATCAATGCTAAGAATTACATTCATCGTACATCAAGTTACGAACATTATTAGATTCGGATGGTATAAGATAGAAAAAAAAATGTTGATTTAAAAAGCCTAAGGTAGAAGGAATAAAATATTAGATTTAGATCGTATAAGCCAAGGAAAAAAAATGCTATAAAAATTTCAGTGGTATAAGATACCAAATTGATTAAATTTAGATGGTATAAGGTAGAAAAAAATAACGTTGATTTAAAAAGTCTAAAAATAAGGAAAAAAAAATGCTATAAGTATTTCAGTGGTATAATGTATCAAAAAAATACTCGTGTCATGTCTTGAACCCATGACCATGGGATAAGTAAGGCAAAATGTATAGAACTTATTCTACTAGGCCATTATAGTGTTGTTTCCAAATTAAGAAGAATCATGTACATATACTAATAATAACACTAATTCAATTATACAAATAATTTTTTTTTTCAAATTTTGGGGTGGTATATATCTGTATATAAGTATAATATTTAATAGTTTTCCACCGTTAATCAAGAACATTTCTTGACATAAAATCGATTTTTCCTGTTGAAATAATCATTTTATGCACTGTGTTCGCTCTGACGGATTATAATGTGCAGCCCGACGTTTAGAAGTATTTTCAAAGCAAAATCGGTTCAGGCATTTAAGGCCGACCCGTATGTTATATCGATCCTGAACTGTGCAATGTGGGTAATCTATGGCCTCCCAATAGTGCATCCTGATAGCATTTTAGTTCTCAGTATCAATGCTATCGGGTTGGGGATTGAAATCTTCTACGTCACCATCTTCATCATTTACTCCGATTCGAATAAACGCGTAAGTTAATTAATTAATTAATTAAAAATACACTTGATCAACCATCTGTAAATTAATGTTTCATTTTTTATTTTTTTTTAGATTCTGAAAATTATTCGATCTGATTATTTTTTTTGCAGAAGAGAATCTTCATCTATCTTACTGTTGAGGCGATATTTTTTGCCATTGTTTGCGTTGTAACATTTGTACCTCTTCATACACACAAAGCAAGGTCAGCCGTAGTTGGAGTATTGTGCCTCATTTTCAACATCGGCATGTATTGGTCACCTTTGACAGCCTTGGTAAGTATATATATATATATATATATATATATATATATATATATATATATATATGACACTCCTATTAATCGTATGAGAATAGGACGCGTGACATTTATATCGTAAGAAAATATTAATAATTAGAAACAATTTCAATGCAAAGGTCGGCAAGAATATAGTACATAAAGATGATATAAAAAGAAAACTTAATTAAGATGATTGAAAACGTCGTAATTATTATTATTATTTTTTTTTTTTTTTTTTTAAATTAACAGCGCCGAGTATTCCGAACAAAGAGCGTGAAATACATGCCATTCTACTTGTCACTTGCATGTTTCTTGAATGGCACCTGCTGGTTTCTCTATGCACTCATCAAATTCGATCCTTTCGTCGCGGTAAGTACATTGCATTTCAGTTTTTTTTATTTTATTTTTATATTTACTTTTATTTTTTTTAATTCTAATTGTAAGTATCACAATGAGAAGCCATTAATCAGTAATCACATTTTCTGAACATGGACTTTTATTATATTTTTATATATGAATCCGATAAATCAATAGATAAAAAAGGTGTCCAGGTTTTTGAGATAATTAAAAAAGCTTTCCCCCATCCCCTCACAAAAAAAAATTTAAATAAATAAAATATGTATATATATATATATATATATATATATATATATATATATATATATATATATATATATATATTTTCTCCGACAAAATTTATTTCAACTGTTTCTAATGAGAAAAGTATAGAACTTGTTGATTTACATTTAGTATATGAATTTTCATACTACACAACATCTTAATACTGATCATTTTGTTTCTACTTTTTTTTTATTGGGGCAATCATTTATAACGACCGAATTTTAGGCAAAATGTTAAAAATTTTGCCCATTGAATTTGCTTAAAATTTAGCGCAAATCGATTCAGAATAATTTATTGTATAAAAAGATGGTTTTGATAAATGGAGGGCTTATCAAGTAATTCTAACATATATTTTATTTATTGATAGGTTCCAAATGGGCTAGGAGCACTGTCCGGAGTTCTTCAACTGATAATTTATGCAGTATATTATAAATCAACAAACTGGGATGAAGAGGACAAGCCACAGGTCGAACTTGCCGGGAGAAACAATCCTAAAGTTTAATTTTATATATATATATATATATATATATATATATATATATATATATATATATATATATATATATAACTTGCTTCCTGCGTCTAAAGAATAATGTTTCCATGATTATTATGGTCTGAATCCTATATACATGGGAATTAATTCAAATTTCAAATGTTATTTATTGTCATCAGCATATTGATAGTGACGATTCAGTGGAATATACACATTGCAAATTATTATTTGCATTGTCAAATTGTTTTTAATCAGTGTAAATAAAGAAACAAATGCCAGAAATTTGTTATTCTGGTATGCTAATAATGTTGTTGAACTTCCCTTTTTGAGTTCCTTTTTTTCTTTTATTTTTGGCAGGGAAACGTCTATTTAATTCATTTATTTAAAAAAAAAAAAAAAAAAAAAAAAAAAAAAAAAATAAAAAAAAAAAAAAAAAAAACATGCGAACCACTCCCCCTCCCCCCTAAAAATTTCAAAGACACAATCAATCAATATATAATACACAACGATGATTAGTAAGATATGTTGTGTCATTGGTTTGTCATTTTAGTTGTGGTTGTAACAATTCTGTTAAAACCTCTTATGTGACGTTCCGTTTTCAGACACCAAGTTATTATCCAGAAAAGAACGTCCGTCACGTATATAACTCGTGTTTATACCAAATTATATACGTAAGCCTTACCAATACAACATCAGAGTATAATTGCGGAAATTAAGACAACTCGAAGAAACATAAATAGTTAGGGGTAGAATAGGAAAACCAAATGTCGCGTCCTTACAACATTTATAGTTCGGGAAGACAACGATAATCCACTAGCCCAAAAGTACAAGATTCAACAGCTGTACAAAACGAGAGACATTAAACCATTTCCTAATTGAAATAGAATAACATCAACAAAAGCACTTCCAAAGCATCCCGAGGTCACTCCACAAAGTACTCATAATCAATCACAAAACCTGCATCACCTTCTCGGGGTGGGAACAATATAACGAGGGAGTAAGTACACATGTACTTAGGTGGAAGTACAAGTATCGAATTTGTACAAAGAACAACAATATATATATAGCACCGAAGGTCTACACACACTACCAAGCATGTTAAAAAAGCACACTCCCCTCCAGCTCGGCCCGCTGGTGAACTCACGAAACAAGGGGATGAGTTGCGTAAAAGTCTAAGGACACTTTGCGAGGTGACGGATGCACCAGGACAGATTCAACCCCTTAAAAAGCATAGGGCTAGCCCCTAAGCGGAGTCCTACTCCCGGTTGCGATATAGAAACGTGCCTCAACAAGGATTAGAATGCTTTATTTTTTAGACTCTCAAGTATGTATTTATGCGTTTTAAACTAACCACATGAGTTCATTGCACATAAGAAGGCTTCTAAGGACTAGTAAACCCTAGACAACCCTAAGTTATATTACCTAGCACGTATCACGGAAATATTGGATTCTAATCCAATACACACAAGACTAAGGAATAAAGTTTCCAATGATCGCGAGCTTCTCCCCGCAGAGGGTCTCCAGAAAAATGCTGAGCCAAATCCACCAGAAACCGAACCCTTAACCTTGCCACATAACATCAAAGGCATTGACTATCAGAGTCAATATCATGTAAGGCAAAACAAGATGTGTTCCAATGCTCCCGTGAGTAACGGTGCGGAGCCAAAACCACTAGAACACAAGCATTTTACTTTACATCACACCACAAAAAGGCTCTACAGTTAGACATGCTCATAACACAAAAATAGATTCAATTGAACACCTCCATACCTCAAATCTTTGAAGAAAAGCTTAAGCCAAAGTGTTGCTCTCGTCGCTGTAAATCTCGTGGTGTGCTTGATGATGATATTAGGCTAATACTAATTGTCTCTCTACAACATTCTGGATGTATTACTATTGGTCCGGCATTATAACATAACTTCTACCATATAAAATATAAAGCACATGCAATGTTGGGACAGATTGCCCACATTCTTAATTTATAAGAAATAAAGTAGCGTCTTTACTGATACCAATTGGTTTAGTACAATGGTAAGCGCTTACCATTGTACTAAAACCAATTGGTGCCAGTAAAGGTGCTACTTTATTTCTTATACATTAAGAGTGTGAGCAATTTGTCCCAACACCTCCCCCCAAGTGTTGGCAATCTGTCAAACACTTGCACAATTTTCATTCAAGAGTGTGAGAAATCTGTCCCAACACCCCTCTTAAGTGTGAGCAATCTGTCTCAACACTTGCACAATTTTTTTTCTAAATAATGTCCCAGGGTTCGATCGATCTCGTGACATCTGGCTCCAATACCATGTAAAAAAGCATTATGCACATCCATCTGGTGAATATCCCATTTTTCACTACTGCGACGCGAAGGAAAGTTCGAACTGTAACCATCTTTGCTACGGGCGCGAAGGTCTCTGTGTAATCAATCCCCTCTTCTTGATGGTGCCCAAATGCCATTAATCAGGCTTTCAACCGTTGCAAGACCCCATTCTCGTCATATTTCTCGGTATACCCACTTACTTTCCATTCCCTTTTCCCTGGAGGAAGAGGTTGTAATACCCATGTACCCTGATCTTTGAGGTCCTAAGGGCACTCCCAGTAGAAGCCCTATATGGTGCCATATCCCTAAAATGAAGATAAAAAATAGAGTTTACCCTAAAATAGCTTCCACAGCAGAGGCCCTATCCCTATTTATTTTTAGGGATATGAACAGTGCATCCCTACTTGTGGGGATGCACTATTCATGCCCTAAACATATTTAATTATTAAAAATTATAGGGATAGGGATAGAGATGCTGCCGGAGTGAAATAATAAATATTTAATGTGTATAAATAGGGTTATGAGGTAGAATATGTATTATTTAATATTATTTGAAATGTTATAGGGATAAGGATAGGGATGCTGTTGTGGAGGTTTTTGAATTGAGATGTTGTAAAATAGGGATATGTATTATTTTATATTACTTTAGGGATAAAATTTAGGGCCTCTGCTGGGAGTGCCCTAAGTAGCAAGCTACTAGACAAGCCTCTCCTTAAAAAATTGAGTTAATATGATGTGGACCGATGGTCAACATATCAAATATTAAACTAATGAGAACATATACTACACTTGATCTTAGCCAAAAGGCCGAAAAATAGAGTAGCGCATTTACTGATACCAATTGGTTTAGTATAAGGGTAAGCGCTTGATTTTTAAAATGCAATATAATTTATTTTGACATGTAATATAATATATGAAAAACTACCTGCATGCAAGGCTCAAAGGTATTATATAGCCAAGTTAATCAACTTTTTTTTTTTGTTTTGAAATGTCCAAGTTAATCAACTTGACTCACCAAGTATATACACGAATCATGCATAGGAAATTGACACCAACGCATGAATCGTGGTTTAATTCTAATTTGCTATTTGCCAGCTAACCAACTTGTCTATCCTATATTTGCTATCTTTTGTATTTGTTTTACTTAATTTCATTGATGTAAATCCACAAATATACATTACTATAATATTTTTACAAATTTTTAATACGTACATACTTTTGTGTACGTTTATATATGTATGTTGTAACACTTAATAGAATATTTACGTATACATTACATATCTACACGTGTAAATCTATATATAGCATGTGCAAACTACTGTAGGTGAATGTCAATATCCGTAAATAAATATAATATAACTCCACAAGACTACCTAATGCTTATGTGATTGATCTCTAAATATGTTGGGTAGATTGATTAGAAAGGGTGAAGAGTGAATGACTTAATTTTAAAGTGGAAAGATAACGTTAACATTAAATATACCTGTAAAATCCTCGAAATGACATACTTTTATTTTCGTGAAATGATGGGTATCTATTAGTCAACAGAAGAAATATTTTATATTTTGACCATCAATTGAATTTGTATTTATGGTAGTCAATTATATTTATTGCTATAAATATTTAGGACCTAGAATCTTCTTCCAATTGTATATATACACACCCATTGTACTCTGGCAGGTAATATAATATATACACATTTTTTTCTCAAATCTCTTTATTATTATAGTATCAGAGCAATCAGCTCTCCTTGCATAGCGCCCACTCTTCCCACGTTTCTTTCCTTCCTCATTCTCCAAAAATATTGCCATCATCTTTGCTCCTCTGCTCTTCACGATCTTCTCCCCCTCTTATCATTATTATTATTATTTTTAGTTTTTTTTCCTTTCTATTACCTGCTTCTCCTTCTTCCTACCTGCATACATTCCTCCCTTTCAGCCATCTCAACCAACCGATCTCCATGTCCACCATTTCCGCTGAAAGCTCCTCCCCTAACAACCAACCGGTTGTCTTTAACTCTCTTTCACAAACCCCCATCAAATTAGATGCCATGACCTATGCTGCCTGGGCTTTTCAACTCAAAACACTGTTCACCGGTTACAATCTTTTTGGCTTAATTGACGGGACCAAGCCATGTCCGCCGGCGACCATCACCACAAATGTTGTTGCTCGACCCAATCCTGATCATGACAACTGGAAACGCCAAGACCAGCTGATTTTAAATGCTATTGCTGGCTCCCTCTCCATCACTGCTTATCCGCTCATTCTCAAAGCCAACACCGATGCTGAAGCATGGAAAATTCTTGTGGATGTTTTTGCTAAGCCATCGCGTGGACGGATCAAACAAATTAAGACCTCACTTAAATCTCTCCGCAAAGGCACTCAATCAATGTCAGAATACCTGTACTCGGTCAAGAACAAGGCTGATGAACTTGCCTTGTTGGGGGCACCATATGATCAAGGCGATCTCACGGACTTAATTTTTGAACAATTAGGTGATGGTTACAAGGACATAGCTCGGGCTATATATACAAGCTCGAGATACACCAATTGGATTTGAAGAACTCATGGAAAAATTGCTTAACTTTGAACCACAAACCACTGAATTCCAGCCTTCACTGTTTGGTCCTGCTTCGGCTCACACTGTTGTTCGGCCCGCTCAGTTTCAGCCCCACTCCCCTGGTCTTCTTCCTCGACCAACACCTCAGTCCTGGCGTGGTTCCACTGATAGTTATGGTCCTCAGTCTGCTCCCCAACGTGGCCGCACGCCCTATTTGGGAAAATGCCAATTATGTTCTACACAAGGACACTCGGTGAAATGGTGCCCACAATTTTGAGTTCAAGCGGTTCAGCCCGCTATACCAACTCCCCAACAGCAGAGCCCTCAACAAAATTGGCACCCCACAACCCCCAGGCACATATGGCAGTCCCACCCTCGTCTCCTTGGCTCTTAGACAGTGGGGCAACACATCACATCACTTCTGATCTCCAGAACCTGTCTCTCCACACTCCGTATCATGGCTCTGACGACATCATGGTTGGCGATGGCAATACACTTCCGATCACCCACACCGGTTTGTCATCCTTACCCATTTCATCCTCTCGTACACTTACTCTTAATAATGTGCTTTGTGTTCCTCAAATTTCCCGTAATTTATTATCTATATCTCAACTTTTTCAAAATCACAATGTGTCCATTGAATTCTCACCCTCTGACTTTATTGTGAAGGATCGCATGACCAATCTTCCCCTGATGCGTGGACCCGTTAGAGATGGACTTTACGAGTGGCCTTCTCGTCCTTTACTTGCATTCGCTGTCAACCGCACCAATCAACACACTGGCACCACCGGTTTGGGACACCCAAAGAAGAAATATTTTTCTGTCAATTATTTTTACCAATAAATTAGACGTTGTTTCCTCTACTTTTACGCATTGTCCTGCATGGCTTGAAAATAAAAGTCACAAACTTGCTTTTGGTTTATCGTCCTTGAATTCTTCGCGTCCTTTAGAAATTATTTTTTCTGACGTATGGACGTCTCCTGTGATGTCTAACGAGGGCTATAAATAGTACATCATTTTTGTTGATCATCTCACAAAATAATATGGTTCTATCCCCTACAACGTAAAAGTGACGTCGCTACAATTTTTCCCAAATTTAAGGCCATTGTTGAGAATTTCTTTGAAACCTCCATTAAAATCCTATACTCCGACAATGGTACCGAATATACGGTGTTACGCTTATTTCTCACTACTCACGGTATTTCACGCTACACCACACCACCCCACACCCCTGAACATAATGGCTACTCGGAACGTCGTCATCTACACATAGTGGAAACGGGTCTCTCGCTTCTCACTCACTCCTCCACTCCACTCACCTACTGGCCATATGCCTTCGCTACCGCCGTGTACCTAATTAACCGCATGCCTACCCCCACTCTCTCCATGAAATCGCCTTATCTATGCATCTTTGGAAAACATCCCAACTACAACAAACTCCGTTCATTTGGATGCCTCTGCTACCCGTGGCTCCGCCCCTATACAGATCATAAACTTCAACCTCGTTCCACCCCGTGTGTGTTTCTTGGCTATTCCCTCACTCAAGACGCCTACTATTGCTATGATACTTCCACCTCTCGTATGTATGTTTCTCGCCATGTTAAATTCATTGAAAATGTCTTCCCCTTTCAAAACCCAACAAATCCAACTCCCACAAATTCCGAACCCGTCCCGACCTATGACTACCACCTCCCCCACCCACACTTAGTCCACCCCACCCCACACCTGAATCTCCCTCAACCACCTCTGAGTCGACTTCATATCCAGTAAATTCCCCCACCCCACCTACGCCTACCTCACCTCCTCCTCCCGCTCACCTATGCAAACCCGGGCCAAAAATAATATTCACAAGCCTATCCAAAAACTTAATCTTCACTCCCATCTCCACACTTCCTCTGACGTTGAACCCTCCTCTATTACCCAAGCCCTCAAACATCCTAAGTGGCGCTCTGCTATGCAAGAAGAGTATGATACTTTAATGCGCAATGACACCTGGGATCTTGTCCCTTATGATCCTACCTTTAATGTTGTTGGTTCTAAATAGATCTTCCGCATCAAACACCTCCCTGATGGTACAGTAGAACGTTACAAAGCTCGATTAGTGGCCAAAGGATTCAATCAACGACCGGGTATTGATTACATTGAAACTTTTGGTCTTGTTGTTAAACCTACTACTATTCGTGTTGTGCTGTCTTTAGCTCTTATGCAGGGGTGGTCTCTTCGCCAGCTCGGTATCAACAACGCATTTCTCCAGGGTCACTTATATGATACTGTTTATCTATCACAACCCCCTGGGTTCACTGACACCACGCATCCAAATCATGTTTGCAAACTCAAGAAATCAATCTATGGCCTTAAGCAAGCTCCGTGCGTGTGGTATGAAGAATTGAAATGATATCTGTTATCCGTTGGTTTTTGAAACTCTGGAGCTGATACTTCTTTGTTTATTTACTCCAATCACTCGGTCCACATGTACATATTGGTCTATGTTGATGACATTATTGTCACTGGAAATAATCCAATGGCCCTGGATCATTTCATTCATGCCCTATCTACTCGGTTTGCCCTCAAAGACCTTGGCTCACTTTCATATTTTTTAGGGGCGGAGGCCATCCCCAACTCCGACGGCCTCCTTCTCTCTCAACTGCGTTATATATCTGAACTTCTGACCAAGCTAAATCTTTCAGAAGCCAACTCGGTTGCCACTCATCTTTTTGCGGATATCTCTACTCTCACAGCTCAGACCGGCACTCCACTGGATGATCCCAAAGAATACCGCATGGCTCTAGGCAGTCTTCAATACCTACTTTTTACTCGCCCCGATATTGCCTTTGCCGTTAATAAACTCTCACAATACATGCATACATCCACGGATGTTCATTGGTCTTATGTTAAACGCATTCTTCGCTATTTGGTTGGCACGCCCCATTATGGTCTTCAGTTGTTCCACCACTCCCCAAACATTCTCCATGCATTTGCTAACGCTGACTGGGGTGGCAATAAAGATGACTATGCATCCACCAGTGCTCATGTAGTGTATTTGGGATGCAATCATATATCCTGGAGCTCAAAGAAACAGAATACTGTTGCTCGTTCCTCCACCGAAGCAGAATACAGATCTGTAGCTGCCGTTACTTCTGAACTTCACTGGGTCGCCTACCTACTACAAGATCTTGGTTTCCCTATCCACACGATCCCTATCATTTACTACGACAATCTCGGGACTACCCAATTCTGTGCTAATCCGGTTTTCCATTCCCACATGAAACATGATGCAATCGATTACCACTATATTCGTGACAACATCCAAAATGGCCGTCTTCGAGTCTCTCATATCAACAACAAAGATCAATTAGCCGATTCTCTCACTAAGTCTCTTCCGAAGCCTGCTTTTCTTCATCTGCGTGACAAGTTGGGACTCCGACCACGCCCAACTTGAGGGGTGGTATTAGTCAACAGAAGAAATATTTTATATTTTGACCATCAATTGTATTTGTATTTATGGTAGTCAATTATATTTATTGCTATAAATATTTAGGACCTAGAATCTGTTGGAAAATGATGGTTAAAATGGAATATTTTAAATGATATATCATATTGGGCCTATTGGGCTTAAGTGTGTGAATGGAAAGTGTTATGGAAAGGAAAATGGGAAGAAGCTATTTCTCCCACATTGGTTGGAAGAAGGGAAAAGAGTCAATATTTATATGATGTTGTATTAGTGTAGTGGTAAGAATTTACCAACTTTATACACCGTTCTCTACGCGGGCGCAGGGGGGGTGCAAATCCAATCTGGATTTACCCTTGGGCTTGTGCATGCCCGCGTACACGAATGCAGCTCGATTTGAAGGGCTCAAGATAAGGCTCGGTTTTGCAAATAAAATCTTTATTTTATTTTCCAATACTGAATTGTTCTTGAATGCTGCTGTGAGACTGTTCCTGTTCCAATCCAACTGAGAGACTTTCCAGTTCCAACATGAATGCTGAGACCTTCCAGTTCTGCTAACACTTATGACATTAAACACAGGGAGACTTTCCAGTTCCAACATGAATGCTGAGACCTTCCAGTTCTGCTAACACTTATGACATTAAACACAGAGTTGAGGCTGTTCATTCCATATTCCATCGGTTTTCCACTCTCCTCTACTAGAGCCAATTTATACTGCTATATTTTGCTTCATCAGAGAGACAGAGACACAAACATAAATCGAAATGCAGCAGAAACATCTTTTCCTTCTACCCTTCTTATGAAACTAGAGAGTTCAAGCAACAAAGTTCTTAAACAAGGAAGGTATGGTGCAACCTGTCCTTGTTAACCGTTCTATCCTGGGAGACTAACGTTTCATTGAAGCTCAAGCACTCGACGGTGAGGGGACGAATTAGTCTTAAGGAAAGTGTGTTAAACACACGGCTCGGTTTCCTTCTACTTTTAATCTGTTTCAAAACAAACTGTAAGTTGTTTTGTTGTAATTTCGATTTGTTGTAATTCCTTTTTGTTGTAATTTTGCTTATTCGTTTTCTAGTCAATGTAATCAGATTGTGCCCAGTTTACTACATAGAGTGCAACATAATCTTCTTCCAATTGTATATATACACACCTATTGTACTCTGACAGGTAATATAATATATACACATTTATTCTCAAATCTCTTTATTATTAGTATCACATCTTAGTAACGAGACTCATTGGAAAAAAAATATAATAAAAGAAAATAGTACGGTTGTGAACATGTTGAAACAAAGTTTAAGATCACTCAATTTGTTTATAAGACGATTTTTTTTCAGTTTGTTTATAAGACGATTTTTTCAGTTCGTGAAATGATGGGTATCACATCTTTATAAGACGATTTTTTGTTTATAATAAAAGAAAATAGTACGGTTCCTTCAATTTGTTTATAAGACGATTTTTTTTCAGTTTTCCTCTGCTAGATTCTTTCGTTTTGTTGTTTTTGAATTTTGACCTCCCGAGCAGATTACGAAGTTGATGTATTTTACTCATGTCCCCATCGATGGCGGATCCAGAAAATTTTATTAGAGTGGTCTTGCTTTTCACCGATAAAGGAATATATATATATATATATATATATATAATTAAAAAATACCTATAAAACCCCGTAATTCTTATAAAGGTATTTTCGTCATTTCAAGAAAACATATTTAGTGGTATCTTTTTCTTCATTTTTCCATTGAAATAAAGGATAAATAAAAAGAATTAAATATTTATATTGTTTCTTTAAAATCCTTTTATTATTAAGAAAAGAAATAAGAAAAGGAAAATAAAAGCTATGTATAAGTAAGTATTAGTCAAGTACTTTAGGGTGACCACAGTGGTCACCCAATTTAAACACCAAAAAAATTTGAGGGTGCTTTCTTCTACGATGGTACACAAACACTCACTCAATTCTCACTTTTTTGCTACCCTCCCCGGGAGGTTCTACTATGGAGACTCCAACATAGGGAGTGACCTGTGTGGCACAATTTGGACCACACAGTTTCATTCTGTAATGAAATTTTGTGGTCTAGATTGTGCTACATGGGTCACTCCCTATGTTGGAGTCCTTAGGTTAGAATTTCCCACCCTCCCCTTGATATATCGGGTGCTGCCTGGGGGTGCTTTTCATCCAAATAATTTTCCTCTCTCAAACTTTAAGTCATATCAAAAGCTTTTTTCTTCTAATTATGATATAAAAATATAAACAAAAAGAGGGAAATATATTAATAATTAGGTAGGTTATTGAGATGAAAGAGAAAAGTTGTTTATTAGGGGTTGTATAGAGGTTGCTTATTGGAGCGGATTTTTTTTTGGGTATTAAAAAAGTGTAACTGAAACAAGAAACGATGTGTTTAGAGGGTGTAATTAAGGTCGCTTACTGGGGTCGCTCTTACCTACGTCTGTCAGCAAGTAGAAAAGGGGTGCGGCACCTTTTTTCCCAGCTCGTCGTCGACATGAGCAATTCTTTCCTAAAAGTATTTAAATTGTTTCGTTGATCCGTTTTGTAGATACAAATAGTAAAAACGACCACAACAACGAGGCGAACAATTTTATCCAAACAATCTAATATTATCATAAAGGTAATTTCTTCAATGTGCTGCTGTTCGGTTAAGCTCTAACTTAAAAAATAGGCCTCGTTATCGTATAATCGTAAAATCGTAGTTTTGACATAGAATTAATGTTAGATTTAATTGTTTTATAGGAGTTGTTCGTAGATTCAGCTTTGAAGGTTAAGAGGTAAGAAGTTCTTCTTATCAAAATGTTCCATTTTTAGTTTAAAGATCATGATTTTATTGTGTTTTGAATATTTTTTTATGTTAAGTTGCACGAAACCAGTTATGTGTTCCTGGGTATTTGCCAAACTGTTTTAAGAAAGTTATTACGCTTTCTAGTTACATTTATGTTTTATGCGTTTTGGTTTTTCGTGTTAATAGTGGAGATAGGTTGGGAGTATAGTGTTGCTATGGTCTTTGAATGCTCTAGTAGGTTATTTATGGACTTAGACATGGTATTATGTGCTTGATGTGCTCTAATGTGTTTATAGTTAGTAACTTTGCGATGTACTGAATGGAGTACCATGGGTTCTAAGTCCCATGTCGGACGTGTGACTAGTTGTATTCCCCATGTCGTTTTCAAGATGATGTACCGAACGAGGTACCGTGACCCAGCCCCACGTTGGAGGTATGACCGGTCATGTTCCCCGTGTCGCACCATGCCCTCATGTTAAGCAAGTGACAAGACAAGAATACGACAAGTTACGAGTAGCCTAAGTATGTAAGTAATGTAACTTAACAAGTACGTGCAAGATAAACCGATATAGTAAGTAGACATGTTTTCTATGCATTAAATGTGTACGCTAAAGTGGTTTTCTTTATGTTTCAAGTGTTGTTCACTAAACTATTTGTGAAAGTCGATAAAGTGGATTCATGTCATGTCTTCCGGCACTTGAAAACTATGAATCTCCCTTTTGATCTTCTTTTACTGAGCATATACCTAATGCTCACTCTTTTATTTGGAATAAGAAGTTTGCAGGTACAAGTGGAGTTGATGACGAGTTTGGAGTGCTAGCTCAGGGTGGAGCAATGAAGTCTTTTATGCTTTAGTTTCCTTTTATAGTTGTTCTTTCTAAATAAGGCATTGTTGCCAGTAGTGTAGTTCTTTCTTTTTAGACATGTCAGTTGTAATGGATGATAGTATTTATTTCAGTTATTTGTGATATAGTTTGACAATAGTTACTTCTGGTTGAGTTGTTGTGTTGTTTCAGTTCTTTCTCGAGTCTTCAACTTGTTTTATTCCGTGTGATTATTTATATACTCTGATATGACACGAGGCTTACGTGAGATTTAGGGTTTACTCTAAATGTCACGTGCCAAGCGTCCAATGTCCGGATAAGGACTCGGTATTCGGGACATGGGCGTTACAATACCGATGCAAAAAGAGTTTATCTATTGGAACACTTTTTACCGAAAGTGTTTCATGTGTGAGTACAAATTTTGACTTAACATATATAATGAGTTAAATTTTAGTTAAAGAAAAATCAAAGTAAAAAGTGTTTAGTTTTTAACGTTAGATATTGTTAAAGTACGTTTATGGAAATATAGTAGCGCATTTACTAACACCAATTGGTCTTAGTACAACGGTAAGCGTTTGATCTTAATATGATATCGGAGCAGGAGATCCCGAGTTCAAGCCGTGCTTCCAGCAAAATTAATAACAAAAAAAAAAAAAAATCAAGTGTTGGGCACCACTCTCTTCTTTATAGGCCCATGCACTTCCCAAAAAAAAAAGTCATGTGTTAGGCCTCTCTCCCTTGTTAAAAGTCAACACTTGAGAGGCGTGTTAAAGTGGTATACGGAAATATAGTAACGCATTTATTAACACCAATTGGTTTTAGTACAACGGTGTGCTTGATCCTAATAGGTATATAGGATGTTAGTATATGTTTGCAAAAAGAAGAAGAAAGAAATATTCCACCTGGAAACTTTATAGTTTTGTAATATTAAATACAGATACAAATACATACACACATACTAATACAACTATACAATTATTTTATATTTCGAATTTTGGGATGGTTTGAGACCACCTCATGGCTCACTTAGATCCTCCAATGGTCTTCATGTGTTGAATCATTGTATTATTCGTTGCAAGTCCTATCCTTTTCAAATTTGACTTCTACAACCATCAACCCATTGTCCAAACTAGATGAGTAATCCTCAAAAACATCCTCTAAACCCCAAAATAGGACTATCTATCACTAGCCTCATCTTCATCTCTTAATATGATATGATCAATATTAAGGTTCCAAGAAACCAGAGGGTGAATGGTTTTTGATAAACACTTATTCTTTTCGATCCTTTTCAAAGGTGCCAAGTTTTCTAATCTTTTGGTGAAGATAAGAACTGAGCTGATTGAGCTTTGGTGAACTTTCGACATACTACAATGTTAGATGTAAGTGATCAATCAAGGTAAAACATACAAAGCACACAACCAGTCACAAAACAAGACTGAATGTAGACGACACAAAGATGCAGACAAGTTCCCTCTGCCAGGTATAATACACTCCCACTGTAGAAGTCAATCTTGCGTACACAATCTATGTCTTTCCAGGCAGATTCTTTGATGTGATCCGTAAACGAATTAGATCTGAATTTGCCCAAGGACCGATTAAAAGTATCAATAAGAAAACGAGCACCGCGACCCTTGGATAACATGTAACTAAGAACCATGGTATGACCTCAACACATAGATAACTTGTACCTAAAACCCTTGGTATACGAACGCCACAAGGTATGCTCAGAACCTTAATAAGTTCATGTTTCGAATATTCTACATAAGAATACTCACAAAAAAGTTTAAAAGATTAATATAAATTTGAATCAATAATGTCTGATAATTACAATGACTCTAAATGTCTTTATATAGGCTACAGACTCCAAGTAAAATAACAAACAAAGCAACGTGGGATAAAAACACTAAAAAAATGCGCCTATTACCTAATAAAAAACTAAATGGGCTTTCTTGCAACACTTAGACTCAACATGAGATTTATTTATTGAAATAAAGATTTAGAGCCAAAATAACAACTCAAAATAGTTTTCACGAGCCCAATAACAAAAATAATAGACTTAATTTATTTTTTTTCAATGGGAATCCAATAATTCCCTCCTGTCTCCTAAAGGATTCGTCTTCGAATCAAAAGGATGTCGTAAAAAGCAGCAACAAGGACAAAATAGGCCGAACCAACAACGAACATCAATGATATGCCCAAATCGAATGCAAGGCGGACATACCACTTCAAATCAATGGTACAGTTTGATGTTGAACCAGGTGTCACAAATGCAACATCAGAAAGTCTTCCGACGTGCTAAAAACTTGGATAACTCCTGGAAAATAGCAATATAAAGAGAACAATTCATAACCGTACATGCAGCAATGATGAGTGTCAAATTTTCTATCATTTCATTCACTTTGAGGTTAAAGACAATTAGTCCAAAAATCTCGTCATTTTTGGTGAATTATTGCATACTTCATGCATGTTTTATCTTGCTGGAGTTTTGCGCGATATTGTTGTTTATTGTTACAGGATATATGTTGATTGTGATCCCGGGATTAGAGGAATCGGTGATGCAAAGGTTGTTTTGAGAGGTGGAAGCATGTGCCCAAAACTAAAGAGTTCAAACGGATCAAGAATCGTTGGTGTTTTAATGCTGCCGTCACTTAATATACATTTTGATCCCTCTTAAAGACATTTTCTGGAAATGTTGACTTCATGGAAGTTGTACGAATCGAATAATCTTTCTAACGCAACTTGAATAACTCAAATCAGAGCTCTGCACGCAAAGATAACGCCGAATTACTGTAGGTGGGCTGGAGCTTTGAGTGAAAGAATAAACAACAAGGTTGGGCGCACGCCCGGGGGCGGAAAAATGCGAATTCCACCTATTTTAGGTTGGTTTTTGACCTATAATAACCACCTAGGTCAAATTTTACATTGCAGACTCCATATTTTATTTTTTTCAACAGTAAACTTTTATTTTACCTTAAAAACTTTGATCTAGATTATTTCTTTCATCAATTTCTTCAAGAACTACAGCTATTTATTTATTTATTTATTTTATTTCGCGATTACTTCACAACTGATTGATGATTCGAGTGGTGAATTGCTACAACATTTCTTGGTAATTTTATTTGATCTTTTTTTAACATGTCTTTCTTCGATTTATCCTTGATTTCTTGTTTCTTTGTTTCAATTACGAATAGCTAAATTTCTAATAGCTGAATTATTCAATGGAACTACGAAATTAATTTCTGAATGATAATCTAGGGATGAGTAGACCTTAAAAGTTAAATCTTTTGAATGTTTGAGTTCTAAAAATTGAACCTAATGCCTTTTGATGATGCGTGAATTATCAGGGTGGCAGTAACGGCTGAGCCGTGTGGATATCTGGCTATTTTGGTATGATTTCTCTGGTGGGATGGGTGGTGGTGACAGTGGTTGATATGAAATATATGATGTTTTCGGAGATGATATAAATACAAATTTGGGCTCGACAAATTGACAGGGCTTGGCCTGCTTTCATTAATTATTGGATGGATTGTGATTTACACATTGCTTCTATATATAAGCACCGGACTAATGATGATTATGCTAATGATGATAAGACCTAAGTACAATTAAGAATAAATGTGATCACAGGCGAAGGTGTGGTGTTTCACCCCGGAGCCATCAATCCTCTATGCGAGTTCATCAAGGGCCCTGCGGCGTCGAGTAAGAGGATGCCTGTTTTTGGGAGTTGAGTCGGCTGGCCTTGAGAGTCGAGAAGGCTATGTGCACTTATGATCTCCGGGTAATCAAAGTCCAACCTTGATTCGGAGTAAGGATGAGAGGACAGATAGATTGGTTAGCTAGCGGCGTGCATCCGTCCTGGCAGCATGCCAGATAGAGATAGAGCCGGCTTAAAGGCGTATGATGTGACCTCCGATCGGATCGGACCCGAGTCCGTGAGACTGTATGCGGGTTCCCCATATAAATGGGCCTTACTTCATGCCTTGCCAATTTTCATAGGAGTTTTATAGTGTAAGGCGTGGAGTAGAGTTTGTTAGCGCTTTGTCGGTGATATGTTCCGGTTAATTTCCTAGGAGGAGTTTGGCGCCGACTTTGATCGTCATCGGCTTTGTAATCGAATCAGTTAAATTTGGCATGAAGCGCTGTGCTAAGACGCAGATGTGCTTAGAGCCAGTCTCGGCCGAGTATTTGTGGCTGTTAGAGGCGTGACCTCGATTTTGTGATGGACATGACGGCTGACGTGACGGGCTACGGTTGCTGATTGGTTAGCAACGCTTCGTTTTTCGCGCCTCATGATTACTTTCAAATTTTGAATTTTTAGATACGACGGTTCAATTTCCCGCCCTTGGTACCGTTTATACATAGAGGGCTACCCTCTTATTCGTATACTTTTGCAAAAGCTGCTTCCTTTTCAATATAATTTTCCGGCAAAGATTCAAGCATTCGATGGTGGTTCCGGCTGTTTCTTCAAGCAAAAATCCACAGACAACCACTCCTCATCCCATTTACAGGCAATCCTTCACTGAATCAATCGCTTTTTATACAATATATGCGTCGTAGCTAGCTTTATATGAATCCTTTGCTTTGAATTTTGTTAACCCTTGGGGAATTTTTGCTTTGAAGTCCCTTCTTATTGTATTGGTGTTCCTAGATTTACCATCTTTGTTGCCATGTATTCATCCTTTTGTTGATTTATGGGTATTTGGTGCATTTAGATCTTGTTTGCGTATGATGTACGGCCTCTAGTTTGCTTTTCATTTCCCTGCTAAGACAGAGGTGGGGCAGGGTGTCGAGATCGTAACGTACTCATTAATCTCGGCCAGGCTTCATTGTCTAAGTGATAACTAATCCACCTCACCTTTATGCTTTAAGGATGTCCTCTAAATCGGCTACCGAGAGTGATATTGTTGTGCATGGATACGGATCCGGAGGTGAGGCCGAAGAGACCTCTTCGCAGAAGGATTGGACTGAACAAGATCAACCCGCTACTAAAGTAAGGGTGAGTGACCGAGGTAGAGCCATCGTCAATAAACCCCCAGTTGTGGCCAAAGGGTAAGGTAAAGAGAAGGAGAAGGAGAAGATCCTTCCGAAAACCCGCTCTGCCGCAGCCCTTCAGGAGCTTGCGAATCAAAAAGCCTTTGATAAGGAGGTTGAGCGAGTGTGGAAAACCTTCAAAGACAGCCATGAGTATACGAATTCGCTGACGGCCTTCGACATCCCACACCATTACAGGTTTACCCGGTTTGAGAAAGATGAAGACCGGAATGTGACTAAGGTCTGTGGTCATGATTCCAAAGACTTCATATGGCTTCACTACGAACACTTTGTCGGCGGCCTTTGGCCCCCGTTTGATCCGTTTTTCATTGAATTCCTATATGAGTTTAATGCCCTGAATTGCGATCTCACTTTAGGAACAATGAGAGTCATTATGGAATTCATCGTGATCTGCAAGTTGTTGGGTAGAGAACCTTCCATGCCGGTGTTGTTTAACTTTCATTCTTTCTCGAGGCACGGGATAGATGGTCAGTTCACTCCATGCAAACTCAAATGTTATTTACTTTTTGATCTTCCTGATCGGGTGAACTCGTTGCGGGTCGAGTCGTCGGTGGGTTAGCCCTTTCCTCACTATCCCGCCAACTCAACAAAAAAAGCCGAGGATGTGGTAGTGTGCAAGCCTGATGAGGGTAAGACAAAGTTCATTAGGGAGTTATATAAGCTTTTGGGCTATGATGCCAATTGGCGTCGTCTTCTAGAGGTTACTGAGGGGTACTGTCGAGCAGTTGGGATATCGGGATCAGATGTTGAAGATCTAGTCAACATGGTCCCTGTTGACTGTGACCCGGCTTGGATTGGTGACTTTCATATTAACAGATGCCTCCCCTCTGTTTCCGGGGTTTTCCAAGGGGATCCTAGCCGTAGACCTCCGAGTAAAATTTTACTTTCCGCTTTGCTATTTTCACTTTGCTCATTATCTTTTGTGCTTGTATATTTTGAACTTATCTGGTCTTAACTTTGCAGCGAAAATTAACCCCACAAAGGCTAGGGACGACGCCATTGCTAGAAAGAGAGTTGTGGCTGTGGCTAGAGAGAAAGACTGAGGGCCATTCAGAAAACTGTTCTGCCAGGGTTGATGAAGAAATTGTTGTTGGCGAGGCTAATTTGGAGGCACAGGCCCAGCCCTCAATCCCCTGAGCTCGTGAGAAGGGGATTGTAATTGGAGCCTCTGCTGTGGAGAAATGGGCTCATGAGGTAGTTGTTGAGAAACCTGTGAAGAAGGGGAGTGGTGAGGCCGCAAGCGCCTCGGGACTATTTTTTGGACTGCCCCAAAAAAACTGACGACTTGATACATCCCTCAGCTCCGAAAAGAGCCAGGCTTAAGGAGATCCAACACTCCAAGTCTTCTGTTCCTTCCCCCGATCAGACCATTATTCCAGCGCTTTGGGGCGCTAGCGGTTCCAGCAGACCTCCGGCTATAGCTCAAACTAAAAAAGGGAAAACTGTGGTACCCTCAACCTCAGCTCAAGAGCTTGTTATGGAAGAAGTCAACCCTCACCGAACCGAGGGCTCGTCGATGTGGAACCACCCTGATTTTAGAAAACCAATCGAAAAAACTGGGGCCACCTTGTTGGGCAATGCGATCAGCTCCGTTCCCCATCTTTGAAATTTCCTATTGCCCCGGTCTGACGAAGTACGGATAGAGATCGGTCATGGTGTTACGGATCTTTTTTACATGGCCGATCAGGTAGATCCCCGAAGTGGCCTCCTAGAGTCGATCCACAATCTTCCTGCGATTGCTGGAGATGCTATTTGCGTGGTAAGCTTTCAATTTTGTTTCAAAGTATTTTTCTCTATTTTGGCAACATGTTTTAACTTGTGTCGATTTCAGCTAGCCACTATTGTAAAGCAAGCCACTAGGACGTGTAAGTTGGAAACTCAGGGAAGAATCCAGGCTGTTGGTCAGGTGAAAAAGTTAGGGGCCGATCTTTATCATACTGTCCTAGAGCTCGGAACCGTAAACAGCCGCCTCACTGAGCTAAAGAAGAGAGCTCCTGAGGAGAAAGCAGCCACTGAGTTAGAGCTCGCTAAGATGAGGACTCTCCGTGAGCGGAACGAAGCCAAGATAACCGGCCTGACCAAAGAGTTCAAAGATACGGTCGACCGAGCTAAGTGGGCATGCAAAGAGGAGCAAGAGAAAACTGTGGCACTGCAACAAGAGTTTGAGGCTTATAAGGCAGCTGAGGCTGCGAGGGTGGAGGCTATAAGGTGTCAGGACGTCGTCGATTTCAAGAGCTCTGACGAGTACAAGGAGACCCTCTGCAAACTAAGCCTTGAGAGCTTTGACCGCGGCATTTATCATATTGCCCGCTGTCTCAAGTCTGTTCAGAGGGAAGCAGGTTCAATCTTAGAGGTGTTCCAAGAGTGGCTCGCCACCAACCCTAACTCTTCGTGCCTTACATGCCGAATTCCCATTTTCTGATGAAGAGGTTAAGGGTTTCAACGACGACCAGCGAGCTGCAGGAACTTTGGAGTTGAATCCCTCACCTCGAGCCCTAGTGAACCTGTGGGATTTGAATGAAGAGGCTGCTCGGGTGGAAGAGCCTGTCTTAGAGATTGAGGCCGCCACTGTGTCGGAGACCAAAATGTATGAGAACTTATCGGCGCAAGCTTCGACTTCACAGGGCACATCTGATCCTCCTACCCAGCCTTAGATTCATTTTATTGTACCTCTTTTTACATATTTGCTATTATTTGTAAAAACTTTAATGACCCGGTTTTGTATTTGCCTTTTGGCGGCTATGTTTGAAGCCGGGAATCAACTTTGTACGTACTCTAACTTTGTGTTAAATTTTCCAAGTGTTTATGAAGAACCTGGTTTTTCTTGAATTTGCTTTTTGATTTTGATTTGAGCTATTTTTGCTTTGGATTAGGGGTATCTGGCCCTCTTATCCGTAGCAGTTCCAACTAGTCGGACCAGTGTGGATAAGTTTTAGCTTGTGAATCAAAAATTGTAACCTGCGGCCCCGTTGTTTTGAGCATGATCTTCTGCGGGTCTTGGTTGAAATACCTCGATTTACCCCATTCAATTGCCTCAGAAGTGCAAGCGTCCTGGTCTGACAGGTCTCTTTAAGATAGGTGCTTTGATCACTGCAACCTTTATTGTCGGCTCAGTAACCGACCGGGCATTTAAAGATGCTAGGCTATCCGTTTTTAGAGTTTTGAATTTGAAGAGAGTTGTCCCTATCCATTGGATTAGCCTGATTTGGATCGTAGATCCTCTTGGCTCTTCCTATAAAAGGATGGTTCAGCCATCACTTTTACCCACGCTTGAAAATTTTGAATTTCCTCTTCTTTGTTACTTCTTTCGATATGTCCTCTAATACTCCTTCACCCTTTTTCAGTACAGCTTCTAATGAAGTGGTGGCGAATTATTGGGTCTTCTTCAATCGTTGCCCGTTGCTGATTGAGGAAGGCTTGAACCGCCGGAAAATGAGTGGGGGCTCACGCCTGAGGATTAGGTTATCCGGTTGGGAGGATTTGGTGGCTCGGCCATCCGGTCACTACAATACTTCTGTTGTCCGTGAATTATATTCTGCCCTGTCCGTGGCTGGACCTGCGGAGCCGGTGGCATCCTTATCTGTTCGCGGCATGCCGGTTCCATTTACTCCGCCGTAATAAATGAGTTTTTCAATCTTCCCAACTTCAACCCCGCCCTTCACAATGAGAGGGCTTGGGCCTTAGATGAGGATGAGATTTCCAGGCATGCACACCAGAATGGCGCTCTTCAATATTTGTTCCGCAATGTGTGGGAGTCGGCCCACCCAGGGGATCGCGTCGGAGCTGTCTCAAGATACATGGGCCTGGAAGCGCTTTATCAATTCCCGAACGCTCCCTACTCACGGCTTTGAGGAAGTGACCGAGGAGGAGAGGTTGCTCTTGAATGCTATTGGTACCCCGACCGTAGAGGTGGATTGGGGTCTTTTGATGCATCGTGAGGCGGTGTCCTTTGCTACGGGCATGGAAAAGGCCGCTCCATCTCGTTTCCTTGGTTGATTTTTAACTTATGTTCCACCATGGTTCCTACTTGTCCGTCGGATGAGTACCTTCCTAGGCGGAATATTATGCTCGACGAGATCCCATCCGGGACCTCTACTGAGCCCGGCAGCTCCTCTGATGGAGGGTTGCCCTATTTTTGATTTCCTTGTAATTTTCTTTTGAACCCTTAATAATAAATGCTGATTTGGACTTTTTGAATTCTGCTTGTAGTGTATGTTTCTGTTCGCATATTTTTCGATTTAAGTCTGAATGTATCCGTAACCCGGCCCCTTGCTGAGTTTGGGCTCGCTGATTTTGAGAAAAGACACAAACACATATCCTCCTATCAGGCATTAAATTCGGAGACCTATGGCTCTCCTAGAAGACCGTACATTTGAATTTGAAAAGTCAGGTAACCATAACCGTACGATCCTTTCAATTCCCGCCGTTGGCCTACATTCCTCCTCTATATAAATAGAGGGAAATTTTGGTTGTTTTGGAGCATAGAACGCATTTTCTGAAACCTGTGCTTCTGTTTATGCTTGAATTATGTCATCCCCCTCTGGTTCTACCTCTCCCTCTCTTTTGTCTCCTTTTTACTACGGCATCTGCCAACGCTATTCAAAATTATGGATTATTTTGCCGACCGTGCACATGTACCCGGGAGGATCTTGAATTTAAACAATATTGATGAGAGTGGGTCTCTTATTCGTGTGGGCTACTCTGGGTGGCGCCCTTTTCTTCTTGATCCCATTGGGAGGTGCAACCTCACCTTGGTCCGTGAATTTTATGCCGTTCCGTCAGAGGCTCAGTCCGTCGATAAAGTGTCCTCTGTTTCCGTCCGAGGCATTGAAGTGCGACTCCGGCGGTCATAAACGAGTTTCTGCAACTTCCCACATTTGATCCGGCCTTACATTTCGAAATGGCCTGGGACCTCGATAACAAAGAGCCCTATTGTGCTCATAGATATTATGCGTATGCACGGCTGTTCGGCTGTTCCCTGAAACGGACGACGAGCCTGTTCACAACGGAGTTGCCTCTGGTCTCTATCAGTGGTATCGGGAATGGAAATGATATATCAACTCCCGGGCTATTCCTTCTGATAATTTTGAAGTGCTGACTGATGAAGAGGCCATCCTTATACATGCTATATGTACCCCGGATGTGAATGTTGACTGGGGGCTCATCATTCATCGTGAGACTGTTAATTTTGCAAGGGATAAGAGGCCGAACAGTCTGATACCCTTTTCTTGGCTGATCTCAAGTCTATGCACCACCAGCATCGGGATGACCTTCGCACCCAGAGATCAATACATTCGCATAAATTGTTCCTGCTAGGCTTCTTTTTTTGTATGCCCCCTTGTTTTGGACAAGACTCCCTCTTTAGAGGATGTGTGATCTTGTCGAAAACATTTCTTGTTTTGAATTTGTTCGTTTGTGATTTTTGTAGAGATTTGAACACTTTTTTGATTAAGCCGTCATAATATAAAACCTTCATAAGGGAGTCATAAAGTCGAAGTTTTCAAAATAACAAAAGAAAGCTTAAACACTCAAGTCGTAAACGAGAGGATGACCATAACCCAAAAAGAAAACTCCGCTGATTGTTACATATAGTATCCTTTCAGATTGTCCGCGTGCCAAGGTCGATTGAGCTCGAATCCGTCCTTGTCTGAGAGAATATAAGTTCCCTTTTTCTTTACCTCTTTTGTGATTTGATAAGGGCATTCCCAGTTTGCTATTAATTTGCCCTTGCCGGGCTTCATCCCCGTTGCTTTCCTGTTCCGTAGGCCGAAATCTCCGACTTTGAAAAAGTGACCCCGAATCCGCCGGTCATGATGTCGCTTCGCAATCAGCTTATAATTGACCATCTTGAGGTTGGTAGCCACCATATTTTCTTCGGCTACGTCCAACTCGAACTTCCTGTTGATGAGGTTGTCGCCAAAGTCATACTTAGCAACCCTGATGCTCGGGAGGGCCATTTCGATGGGTGTCATTGGCTCTGATCCATAAGTTAGGACGAATGGAGTTTCCCCGGTCAGCGTTTTGATCATTGTTCGTAGCGCCCAAAAAATGGCGGGTAGCTCATCGACCCATCCCCCAGCCTTCTTGCTTGCACTTTAACTTATACTTTTTTCAACATTTTAATGATTCGCTTATTGCCGGCTTCGGCTTGACCATTTCCTTGTGGATACGCAACTGATGGCCTTTAGTGTTTGGCGTTGTGGTCTTTGCAAAATGTTGAAAATTCGTCTCTGAACTGGGGCCCGTGGTCCGACACCACAGCCCTTGGAACTCTGAATCTTGACCAGTTCTGATCATGTAGGAAGTATGTCATATTTTTCGCTCCAATGCTTACCATCGGTTTAGCCTCGATCCATTTAGTAAAATAATCCACGGCTACAATGACTAACTTGCAACCTCCTCTTCCCGGTGGCAAAGATCCGATCAAGTCGAGGCCTCACATGTCGAATGGCCAAGCCGTGATGACAATACTTTGTTCTACAGATGGTAGCCTTGGTATGTCCGCGTGTATCAGACACTCAGGGCATTCTCTGACAAGCTTTTCCGAATCCGGTGTAATCGATGGCCAATAGTACCCTATAGTTATAACCTTTTGGGCTAAGGAACGACTCGCAGGATGGCCTCCACATACACCTTGATGCGATTCCGCCAGAATCTTTTCGTCCACCTTACGGACACATCTGAGAAGCGGCCTAGTGAAAGACCTTCTGTAGAGTATCTCAACATTCAGAATGTATCTATCCACTTGTCTCTTAAGAGCATGAGCTTTGTCTGAATTCATCGTTAAGGCACATGTTTCGATGTATGCTCGTATATCATCCATACAACATGGAGTTAGAATTGGTGCATCGATGTCCATGACCTCCGATTTTTCAATTGCAGGGACGGAGCGATACTTCACCATTATTGACGGGTCGGCTATCTCTTACTCTACGGATAACCTCGATAGATAATCAGCTCTTTCGTTGTCCTCCCTAATGATTCTGGTGAACTCGCAATAGTCCAAATATCACTTAATTTGTTGGACAATCTCACAATATTTCTTTAAGGTGCCGCATCGTGTCTCATATCCCCCTGAAATTTGTTCAACAATAAGCTGAGAATCACAGTAGACCTGGATATTATGTACCTTCATTTCTCTTGCTAACTCGAGTCCGGCAATTATGGCCTCGTACTCGGCTTGATTGTTTGTTTCCTTGAATCGAACCTCAGTGCTTTTTGCGATTTCCTCTGTTGTGCCTGGTTCGGACAACATAACCCCCGCTCCGCTTCCCTTTTGGTTGGAGGCACCATCTACATACTGGTGCCAACAGTTGTTGGGCTTTACAACTTCACTTGCGGGTTCCGGCGCAGGTAGCGCGTCTGAGCGTTCTGTGGTGAAACTTGTCTCCGCTATGAAATCGGCAAAAGCTTGAGCCTTTATTGCCTTTCTGGGTTGGTACTGGATGTCAAACTCTGTAACCTCTATAGTCCATCGAAGCAAGCGACCTGAAAGGTTGGGCTTGTGATGTATTTGGCATAGAGGGCTATCTGTCATGAAAATGATTGTGTGCGAGGTGAAGTATCCTTGTAGTTTCCGAGCTTCTATCACTAGCGAGTAGGCCAGCTTTTCCACATTGAAGTATCGACTTTCTACCGGACTGAGCGCTTTGCTTACGTAAAAAATAGGTTGTTGCAGGACTCCAGTTTCCTTTATCAAGACGGTCTCTACAACCCAATCTGAGGCTGCCAAATATAAAATGAGAGCCTCCCCCTGATGGGACTGACTAAGGGGCGGTTTGCCGAGATATTCTTTGAGGGCCTGAAAGGCCTTAGAGCACTCTTCATCCCAAGAAATTGACTTGATACCCTTGAGGACTTTGAAGAAGGGCAAACATTTCTCAGCCGATGAATCAACCCAGAGCTATGATCCGCTCATTAAGTCTCTGCACTTCTTTGATCATGGTCGGCTCTCGCATGTTGAGTAATGCCTGAATCTTCTCGGGGTTAGCCTCTATACCCCTGTGACTGACCATGAATCCAAGAAATTTGCCTGCCCCGACGCCAAATGTGCATTTGGCCGGGTTGAGCTTCATAGAACGTCGGCGCACGTTCTCGAATGTTTCCGCTAGATCAGGGGCGTGAACGCCGATGGCTGATTTCACGACCAAGTCGTCTATATAAGCTTCCATGTTTTTGCCGATTTGCGACCTGAACACCATGTTCACCATTCTCTGGTAAGTTGAGTCCATGTTTTTCAGTCCGAAAGGTATCATTTCATAATAATAGAGCCCTCTGTCAGCTCTGAAACCTATTTTTTCCTTGTCGACCTCCGCCATCCTGACTTGATGGTATCCAGAATATGCATTCAAAAAACTCAATGTTTCGACACCGGCAATCGAATCCACTAACCTGTCAATTCTGGGGTGCTGATAAGGATCTTTCGGACAAGCTTTGTTGATATCCGTAAAATCTACGCACATTCTCCACTTTCCTTTATGCTTTTTGACCATCACTACATTCGCGAGCCAGGTGGGATATGCCAATTCCTTAATGATTCCTTCTTGCATGAGCTTGCCAACTTCAACCTTGACGGCGGCCTCCTTTTTATGGGGTGAATTGTTTGGCGCGCTGTTGAATCGGCTTGTATGTGGAGTCAATGTTCAAGTGATGTAACGTGACCACTGGTTCGACGCCCCTCATGTCTGTTACCACCCACGCAAATGCATCTATGTTTTCCTTCAATTGATAAATTAAGGCTTCCTTTTCTACCGTAGGCAGATGAGCCCCTATCTTGACTTTTTGGTTGAGGTAAGCATCGTTAATGATTACATCGATCAGTTCACCGTCGGTTGTAAAGTTAGGTTTGTCTCTAACCTGTAAGGTCTCACACTCGACTCCGAGAGGGGTCAACTGTCTCACTATAGTCACTATACTCATTCCTGATGTATCTGGTTGCTCTGTTCGGGCCCGTTTGCCCTCTGTCCATTAGAAACAACCATTTGGAATTGTCTCAACGCAGGTGCTCCAATGATCATGTTGTAATTAGACTGAAGATCTACCACCAAGAAATTTACCTTTTCAGTTCTGAAAGGCACGTAGTCTCACAATTGTACGTCTAGATCAATGGCTCCCTTGACCTGTATCCTATGATTCATAAAACCCTCAAGAGTACCATTATGCGGCCTTAAGCTGGAATCGCCGAACCCAAACTCTTTGAAACAGTTATAATATAAGATATCTCTACACGCCTCGGTGTCTATCATCACTCGGTTGATTCGGAACCAGTTCATGATCACTGAGATGCTTAAGCATGAGTCCTCGACATTGGTCGCCATTACTAGCTCACTTTTGGTGAAATCGAGTGGCCGCTCATTTCCTCACAAAACCGGGGGTTTCTCCACATGTTTGTTGATGGACCCTATCATGTGCTTGATCTGATTATTACTGGGAGGGCTTTCAGTGATAATCCGGATCTCCGGATAGTATTGGTGGGCTTGTCGTTCATTTTAATTTGCTCCCCCGCCATTTTTCCGGTAATGATCATGACAACCTCGGGCCAACGGTTTTTCAAATTCTCTCTTTAGTTGGTAGCAGTCCTTAGTATCATGACCCGTGTCTTCGTGAAAAGCATAATATTTGAACTGATCACATCTTCTATCCGGCTTCATGGGGAAGGGCTTAGGTAACTCGTCTTTTATCTCATGCATCAATTGGGTGTAGGAGACTTTGATGGGAGTCCAGTTTTCCTCCTTAAATTTCTCAGGCTTCTTGAGGTCTCGGTCCCTGTTCCCCCTGGACTCTCTTGGCGGACTTCGCTCAGCCCTTTGCTTTTCCCCTATGGGATGATGAGGTCCCCTCATCTCCTGCTGTCGTGACGTATTTCCTCGCTAAACTTAGCATTTATTGGAGGTTAGACGGTGGGTTGAGTGTATGATTTGAGGTACCAGGGAATCAGCCCTGTCACGAAGCTACTCATCACCATATAGTCCGCTAACACCATCGTCAGCTCGTATACCTTGTAGAATCACTCATAGTAGCCGCGGGTAGGCTCATTCTCCCCTTGTCGAACCTCATGAAGGTTGATATGGGTTTTCTTTGGTTCTCCAACTGACTTAAACTCGGACGTAAATTTGTTGACCAAATCATCCCAGGATAAAATCGATGCCGGGGGCAGACTGTGGATCCATGAGGCCGCTCTATCTTGCATGGCCCCCACAAAGGCAATACACCATGCCTCCTAACTTGAGGTGCACAAGTTTTTCTTACTATGAAAGGCTGACTGCCAGTCCAAGGGATCTGTAGTACCGTGATAGTTAGTAAAATTCAAGTAATGCATACCTCCTCGGGGTGCCACTGTGAGGATGTCAGGATGCAAGACACTGGTACCCCAGGTGGGTTTAGATTCCTTGGTTGTTCTACCCCTTTGAAGTTCTTCGATTTTCTGTTTCATTACTACCAACTCACTCATGTTTTCTTTTATAACGGGAAGCCTGACGATTCTTCACTCTACATGTGATTCTCTATGTCCTTCTTTCCGAGTTCGGACATGTCTTTCCCTTACCACATAACCCCGGTCTGGGGCTGCACCGCGGACGTTATCCCTGGCCCCCAGACGAGCTAACACCGATTTTCTGACCTGACTTGGGTGTGAAGTCGCATGGCTGCTTTCACCTTGATCTTCATGGTGTGACCTTGCAACTCTTGGGGGATTTATGGTAGGTTGTATCTCCGTTTGAGCTGGCTCTGGTGAAACAAACTTGCTAACTGGTACGGGTTGAAATCCTGCGGCTATAAGTTGCAAGTTGTGTTGCCGCATGTCCTCCACATAATCCATGTGGTTCCTTAATGCCATTTCATGCGTATTCACGATTGGTGTCGCCTCAAAATTCGTCCGTTGTTCGAAGTTTTGTCGTGACGCCCCACCAATGTGCTTCCCGTGGCTCTTCCTTGTGGCCTCTTCCTCCAGCTCTCGGGCCGTTGCCTTTTTATTTAACACACTTCGCATGTCAGGGTCAATTGACTATTCATCGTTTCCATAGACCGAACGTGACCCCTGGCTATGCCCGTTACGATGTGATGCTGAACTGCCACGTGGAGGGTTGTTGCCACTTGTTGTGTCCTGATTGGCCCCCTTGGCCGATGTTGCAGGCTCCACTAACTTCCCTTCAACCATGATATGAAAGGAAGCTTGTTGACAAAGCAATCTTTGGGCGGAGACGGTCGGAGTTTTCTTGAAAACCAGGATCCGGCAAGGATTCAAGGGCAGTAATGTTCAAACTTGCCCAGAAACATGATTGCTTTACATCAGAAAGTGTAATAAACCTGGAAAAGTTGAGAATCTTGGTAGGTTGTTTGAATACCTCGTTGACGCTGCTACTACTCCTTGTTGACGTATCCTCACTGATGATTGCTCATGACCCTATGCGAAAGACATTTCAGATGTTGATTTGAGCTTCAGATATGTTGAAAGCACCGATATTTAGGCCGTACAACCCAAGAAATTAGAGCTCTTCCTGAAATTAGTGTTGAATAAGCAGGCAGTGATTCGTCGGAGACGCCGTGGAAACGGATTTCATGGCGGTGGTAGCGACCGGAGAAGGCTGATTCTTAATGAGTTTCCCGGTAACGGAGCCAACTGATGATGCGTGAATTATCAGGTTGGCACGGCTGATCCGTGTGGATATCTGGCTATTTTTGTATGATTTCTCCGGTGGGAAGTAGTGGTGAGGGTGGTTGATATGAAATATATGAAGTTTCAGGCGATGATATAAATACAAACTCAGGCTCGACAAATTGACAGGGCTTGGCCTGCTTTCATTAATTATTGGATGGATTATGATTTACACATTGCTTCTATTTATAGGCACCGGACTAATGATGATTATGCTAATGATGATAAGACCTAAGTACAATTAAGCATAAATGTGATCCCAGGCGAAGGTGTGGTGTTTCACCAAGGAGCCGTCAATCCTCTATACGAGTTCGTCAAGGTCCCTGCGGTATCGAGTAAGAGGATGCCTATTTTGGGAGTTGAGTCCGGTTCGCCTTGAGAATCGAGAAGGTTATGTGCATTGATGATCTCCGGGTAATCAAAGTCCGACCTTGATTCAGAGTAAGGATGAGAGGACAGATTGATTGGTCAGCTAGCGGCGTGCATCCGGCCTGGCAGCAAGCCGGATAGAGATGGAGCCGGCTTAAAGGCGTATGATGTGACTGATCGGACATTCCTAAGGTTCCAATCTTACCGGCAGTGTACCGGATCAATTGTAGTCTAGTAAGTGGTCAAGGTCGTATCCCACGAGGATTGTGAGGTTGAACACCAAAAAGCTATTATTATCTTGATCTAAGTCGCAAATTAACAAGAAAGTAAATTTATCTAAAAACTACTACTACAATGGGTAATAAAATGATAAAAAGCCAAGCCAAGACAGTGCATTGATCAAATATAACTCTACTAGCATCATGGGAATGAACTACCTACCAACCTTCCTTTAGTGTTCAAGTGTGTGTTACCGGTGCACTCCTAAGCTAGTAGTTTCCCCTCATACGAGTGTACGAAACTACTCTATGTCTCCTCCTTGGTCTAAGAGTCCTAGACCTAATGATTTGACATGATAAAGCTCTCGAGTACAAATAATCTTTCCCTGGATAAGAAAGAGGGTTCTTTCAGACGGCCAATTTTACCTTCCGGTTCTCCTATTTCTTCTCCCACACCTAATACCTCTGTTCGGTCTCACCTAAGTGTGTGTGTGCTAGTGTTAGATGATCAATCCAACACCAACAGGCAAAACAGTGAAAATAGGAAAAGATAACAACAACACAAAAAGCTATGAAATACATGAATTAACATTCCCAATCAACATAATAGAGATTAATAATTATCACAACAACATCATCTTGGCTAGTTACAAATTTAGCTACTCATTACTACAATTACTAACATGTTAAAATTAGTATTCATAGCAATAAGATTATCAAAACAAAAATTAAACTAGAATATTACCGATTACAACCGTTGAATTTCAAAGGAAAAGCTTCAATCATCTTCGTAGAGCATTCATGGAGCCGACTGATCTTGGTGTTGAGCTTAATCCAATTAACTACCCCAACCGGTTGAGTTAACATTCAAAGAATTAATTTTGAGATGAAAATAGCTAAATATTGTAACTAATTTTCGGCTCTAAGAGTCTTTAACTAATGGTGTCTGCAAGAAGAAAAGAAGAAGGGGGAAGAAGAAGATGGGGTTGAAAGATTGGGGAAAATGCGATCCTGGATGATGTATTTATGCTGAAATCTGCTTCTGTGGCGTTCCGGCGTGCGCCGCTAAAGATCCGGCGCGCGCGCCGGTATAACTAACTTCTGACAGCATCTGACAGCTTTCTGCGACGATTCGGCTCGTGCGCCGGTAAAGATTCGGTCTGCGTCGGGTCTCGGTAAAATGATCATAACTTGAGTTGTAGACCTCCGATTGATGTGATTCAAAGTGCGTTGGAAATATCATTTCTTAATCTACAACTCTTATGAATAAGTCTTCCCCATAAAATGCCTTTAAGTTGGGTCAAATATCCGTTGAAGATAGGCTATGGTAGAAACACAAAAGACATTTGATCCGTTTGAACTTGATAGCTTCCGGCACACTCTTATAGCCCTCAAAAGACGTGTTTTAGGCTCAACACGTGTCGTAACTCGGGGTCTTGGTCAACCTATAATCCTGCAGTAAATCACCAAAATACCAAGTATAAACCCGACACGACGCTCCTGTTACTAACCCGGTACAAAACCTATAAAAATATGATATTTTATATAATAATTACTATCTACACATATGGATGAAACTAAACAATTAATGACTTGAATTGGTACAATAATACTCAAAGTGGTATCAGAAATGGGGTAAAATGTCATAATAATAAGCGACAAGTTGTCTCTCATCACAGCTCCCCACTTAACTTTTGGTCGTCCTCGAGCAAAACAAGCGATAAAACAAAATGAATGAGGGACAAATTCATGAAGATATAAGATGTAAGGGACAACCGGATGATACAACCATTCGAACCATAACCACACGTTAATCTCATTATAAGTGTGTAACAGAGTGTGTGTGTGAATAGTTCTCAAATTTGTTACCAAGTAACCAATTTTGAAATCATGCATGCAAGACTTGTACAATGCAATCCATAAGCTTAAGAATGATACAAATCTCCACTAATCGAGGTATTCGGAATCAAGAAGATGGGTCGGGTAGGACTTGTAGGCTTGTAATGTCAGGCTCAGGTATTGGCTAATCGAAGAGATAAAAAGGGGTGTAAAAAGAACAAATGCAAGATTTCAATGTTTTTTCGAATTGACAACTTCAATTCTCTCGCATAATTGCCAAGGACGTCTCCTCAACAATAAACATAAGATATGAAGTATCTTTTCAATTGATTTATCACCCGAACTCGCATTACTTGAATTTGCCGAACTCGTCATCCAAAATTGCCCTCTAAAACTCACCATATTAAATTCACAACAAATTATATATATATTTTTTCTCTCTTATTTTCTTTTTTTTTTCGAAAATTAAAATATACATACATGTCATCAAATTTAATATATATACATTAGTGGTCTCCGAACTCGATAGATACCAACTCATCTTTGTGCTAGTAAAGTCATCCAACGTTCAACTTCCAAAGTTATCATCGCACCATACATAAAGACTTGCTAATCTTGCGGGACATCAAGGGAATGTAGACCAAAATTTGGGTCAGGGTCGGATACTAATGCAGTTAATCACAAATGGCTAGTTCGAGTGGGGTCTCACCACTCTACAAAGGCTGAGATGGGGACATGTGGAAATACGTTCGGGAAGGCCATTTGGCTATGGTTGAGTCAAAGAAATGCCATAACCGTCATCCCTAACTCCGACTCCAAACACCTTTCTATTTCGCCTCGAAAGGATATCAAGCCTAAGTTCTAGTTGCTATAGATGCGTACTTACATGATATCATACAAAAGTTGCATCTTAACAAAAGATTGAGACTATACGTGCATAAGGAATTCATGTTACACAAATAGATTTGGGGTTAAAATGCACTTACGGTTCACATTGGTTATACACATCCAAATTGATCATTACATCTTCAAATCCATGAAATATATACCTTGTACAGTTTATTTTAATCAACTAAATAATGCTCGAACAAGATAAAAAACTAAGGGATTTTCTAATACAAAAATAAACACTAATGCCATTGCTAGACCAACCACGACTCCACTCCCCACTTGCGAACTTGCATTGTCCCCAATGTAAAGTGAGGGTAAAGAAGTGGTTGGGGAAGCATGGTGCACCAAAACAAGTCAAAACAAATATCGGGATGCTATAAAAGGGTGGGTGGGTGGGCATGAACAAGAAAGATAACCAATGAAATGACAAGCAATCCCAAGTACGAGCAAAGGTATCAACCAAAATGTAGACACAAAATGATCATTGGCCACACCTGGCCTTACAAAAGAGCAAAAATATTATACTAAACTTTTACGGGCTGCCTCCCGGTAGCGCTTTTGTTTAACGTCGTTTGCTCGACATAATTAAACAACCAAAATGATGATGATTAATTAATATAATATACTAAACAAAAGGGGATACTTCTAACAATTACTCACCAAAGCACGTAAAAATTAAGCACACGAACCAACCGAAAATAAATGCTTAAGGAATAATAAAAAAAAGATAGTACCCGTGATTTGTGCATTTCCTTGCACCTCATTCATTTCCTCTTCTTGGTGTAATGACTCTTGTGAAGATGCTTCACCAAGATCCAATTCACTACGAGCTTGGCCAACCTTTCTAAATAAATGATCCCTAATATAAGTGTTGATATCCGGGATGTAATGAGTATCGGGGGCCTTACCACGTCGCGAATGGTTCATCAACTACAAGATAGATAACAACAAGAACACAATTAATAGCACTTGGTGACTTACCAAATAGGTAAGCACCAAAGAAATAAAAAATAAAAGATTAGAAAAAGTTTTGACTTATTCTCAAGAATTTTGAGCTAGTATAAGTATCAACCGTTACACAATCCCCGGCAACGGCGCCAAAAACTTGATCGGACTTTCCTAAGGTTCCAATCTTACCGGCAGTGTACCGGATCAATTGTAGTCTAGTAAGTGGTCAAGGTCGTATCCCACGAGGATTGTGAGGTTGAACACCAAAAAGCTATTATTATCTTGATCTAAGTCGCAAATTAACAAGAAAGTAAATTTATCTAAAATCTACTACTACAATGGGAAATAAAATGATAGAAAGCCTAGCCAAGACAATGCATTGATCAAATATAACTCTACTAGCATTATGGGAATGAACTACCTACCAACCTTCCTTTAGTGTTCAAGTGTGTGTTACCGGTGCACTCCTAAGCTAGTAGTTTCCCCTCATACGAGTGTACGAAACTACTCTATGTCTCGTCCTTGGTCTAAGAGTCCTAGACCTAATGATTTGACATGATAAAGCTCTCAAGTACAAATAATCTTTCCCCGGATAAGAAAGAGGGTTCCGCCAGACGGCCAATTTTACCTTCCGGTTCTCCTATTCCTTCTCCCACACCTAATATCTCCGTTCGGTCTCAACTAAGTGTGTGTGTGCTAGTGTTAGATGATCAATCCAACACCAACAAGCAATACAGTGAAAATAGGAAAAGATAACAACAACACAAAAAGCTATGAAATACATGAATTAACATTCTCAATCAACATAATAGAGATTAATAATTATCACAACAACATCATCTTGGCTAGTTACAAATTTAGCTACTCATTACTACAATTACTAACATGTTAAAATTAGTATTCATAGCAATAAGGTTATTAAAACAAAAATTAAACTAGAATATTACCGATTACAACCGTTGAATTTCAAAGGAAAAGCTTCAATCATCTTCGTAGAGCATTCATGGAGCCGACTGATCTTGGTGTTGAGCTTCATCCAATTAACTACCCCAACCGGTTGAATTAACATTCAAAGAATCAATATTGAGATGAAAATAGCTAAATATTGTAACTAATTTTCGGCTCTAAGAGCCTTTAACTAATGGTGTCTGCAAGAAGAAAAGAAGAAGGGGGAAGAAGAAGATGGGGTTGAAAGATTGGGGAAAATGCGATCCTGGATGATGTATTTATGCTGAAATCTGCTTCTGTGGCGTTCCGGCGTGCGCCGCTAAAGATCCGGCGCGCGCGCCGGTATAACTAACTTCCGACAGCATCTGACATCTTTCTGCGACGATTCGGCGCGTGCAGCGGTAAAGATTCGGTCTGCGCCGGGTCTCGGTAAAATGATCATAACTTGAGTTGTAGACCTCCGATTGATGTGATTCAAAGTGAGTTGGAAAGCTCATTTCTTGATCTACAACGCTTATGAAGAAGTCTTCCCCAAAAAATGCCTTTAAGTTGGGTCAAATGCCCGTTGAAGATAGGCTACGGTAGAAACGCAAAAGACAATTGATCCGTTTGAACTTGATAGCTTCCGGCACACTCTTCTAGCCCTCAAAAGACGTGTTTTTGGCTCAACACGTGTCGTAACTCGGGGTCTTGGTCAACCTATAATCCTGCAGTAAAACACCAAAATACCAAGCGTAAACCCGACACGACGCTCCGGTTAGTAAACTGGTAAAAAACCTATAAAAATATGATATTTTATATAATAATTACTATCTACACATATGGATGAAACTAAAAAATTAATGACTTGAATTGGTACAATAATACTCAAAGTGGTATCAGAAATGGTGTAAAATGTCATAATAATAAGCGACAATTTATCTCTCATCAGTGACCTCCGATCGGAACGGACCCGAGTCCTTGAGACCGTATGCGGGTTCCCCATATCACCTTTAGTGGAGTTTGTATTTATATCATCGCCTGAAACTTTATATATTTCTTATCAACCATTAATTGATCACACACAAACTTTATAAATGTATTTTACGATGGAGTGTGTGACTCAGGGTGTTAGAATTGCCATGCACGAACTAGTTGAGTTTCTGCAGCCTGTTCCTTGGTAAGGTTCTTCTTGTTAATCCGTGAACTCGGTGGAATACGGAGCGTCTCATAGTTCTTAATCATATTAGGTCAATTAAATCCCAATTGAGGGACTGTTGAACCGAGTATAGGGTAACTAGGTTGTGGTATCAGTGCCTAGGGACCACTTTAGGAGATTGCACCCACAAACATATCATTAGTTACAATTGGTTGGTTGGTCGGTTTAAGCTCGTCCCAATTGATTCAGTAAATGTGTTAAGGGTAGTATTTTTTTCACAATAGTTTAGCTATTTTATTTATCATATTTTCTAGAGTTATTATTTTTATTTCCTTGGTTATAGTAAATTTCACCCTATTTGTGATATAAACTAAATACGAACGTGGTTGTGATACTTAACCAATTCTTCATGGGATATGACCTTGCTCGCCACTCTAATGCTTCCGACCTGGTACTCTGCCAGTTAAAGTTGGACGTCACTGTTTTGCCCATCAAGCAACATACTCGGAAAATGGATGAATGAAATTATGCTCCGACTTTCCACCAATGTAAACATGATCAAGAACAACCATAGGCAATATATGGGGTACATCAAGTAAACATGAGCCCTCTTCAAGTGAACGCTCGTCAAGTAACTTCAAATAAAACAACTCGTCAAGTACCTTCAAATAAAACAAAATAGAACCTGAACAAGTGGTCAGCGAAGTAGGGCCATCGTCCTTATGTGCCTCGATTTGATAATCCACTAATGCGATGTTCTGATGCTTCACCTCAACGTACACTCTTTTGCGACATTTATCTCCACCAATGTTGCTCCAACAACCTCCTCCAATTTATCTCCCACTACAAACTCTTCGACATTTTCCGGTGCCTGGGACTCATCAATCTGAATATCTTTTTGTTGCATAGAGGGTAGGGATTCAAAAACATGCTTCTTGCCACAAAAAGAAAAAGAATAGCGAGTCTGGGATGCATTATGACGTACATTATGGAAAGATATATAGCCATGATTTTCTTAATATCAAATGGACATCACTCAGTGGTACCACATCACATGATACAACAACTTTATAACTTCCAATGGATATTGGAATCCATGCATGCCGTGTAACTTTAACCCCTCAACAATGTAGTAAGGATGAGGAAGCTTTTTTTTGAGGAAGTTTAACTTTTCCGTCTGCAAGTTTAACTCCTTAACCATATCTCATATTCATAGTCCCCAATAAAGCATGATGTATAAAATAAGTCGTTATCTTTACCACCACGAGTTGGATGAACATTGCTTCCCCTTAACATGTTTTGAAGCTTAACCTTCATCTCTTCAAATCCATCCTATCGGCATGACGTCGGTTCAATTCATTCGATTTTCTATCTAGCACACTCGCGTGTGCCTCCGTTAACAACTCAAAACTGTTTTCCACATAATTCTCATCTCCCTCGGCGTGCTCTTTTGGCATGATGCAATTCAACAACACCCGAAGCAATTAAGACCAAAGAACCGATATAAGGACCTAGGGCTTTGGTTGGGTCAATTTAAATTGTATAGAACCGACAAGGAAAGAGAATTTCTTTTAGAGATGTACTAAAAAAATTCTCAATGGGAATCATCTCATTCTTGCTATAGTGCAAACATTTTTTCCTTTTGTGTACGTGGTTCAGAAATGCTTTTAGGCAGAGTTTCATAGTTTGTGTAATTCGTTGGCAGGATTGAAATGTAGCCGTTGGATGCAAACTAAATCCTCATTAACCCTTGATTAGTGGAGCACAGAAACGTTCTTGCAATTTCCTAAGATGCTTAAGTTGTTAAACAACTGATTTGGATCATTAGGCTGGTATACATTGCACAACTTCAAGTAGGTGAGAGATGTGATACTTTTACTTGCAATACACTTTCGATTCGATCTCCAACCTTATCCTTCAAATTTTAATTTTTTGTATGAAAATAATCAACCTTGATTCTGTGATTTGATCTTGGATTTAACTTTGAATATGATCAAATACACTTGTAATTAGAGGTTAAGCTCATCCCAAATGGTTAGCCATCTGGGCTTACCCTGGCCTCAAGTGGGAGGTCCAGGGTTTGATCCCCGCCCCCTTCCTTTCATTTAAAAAAAAAGGAAAAAAAAATACACTTGTAATTAAGCATAGTGATTAACTTCAGAATGCATTAGTTAATGTTTATACAATTATGATAAGCATCAATAATGAAGGGAACTCAAAGGCAATGGTCAGATTTTGATACTAATTACAAAGCTGTTATGTTTAATTTTCACATTACTTTATTAGTGTTTTTTTAGCTTTTGTTTCACCGATCTTGACTATTTCATCAACACGGTCGATACAACCCTGCAGGTTAAGATATGAATTGTTATCATCACTTTTAGCACTATGGAAAATCCAACACGGTCTGCTAGCTGTTGCCAGTATGTTCGATTTTTTCATGGAACAATGCTTTGCGCATTCAAAATCTACATTAAAAGAAAGGGCCAAAAACCCAAAAGTACACAAAACAGATTTATTGGACTTATAAGGACAAAAAGGAATCTGTTGGACTTATAAGGACACAAATTAGATAGATAGACTCAAATATCCTTAATAAAGAAAAAAAAAAAAATAAAAAGGACATAAAAAAACTGGCGCATTGGTAATGTTTTTTTTTATTATTATTTTTTATAAAAAAAAGGCACTATTCAAATTATTTTTTTAATTATGGCGCTGTACAGCTTTATTTATTTATTTATTTTTTTAATTATAAAAAAACCGATGTATTGACCATCGCGATACAATGACCACCCCCGATACATTGACCACCGCGATTCAATGACCATCGCGACGCATTGACCACCCCGATGCATTGACCACCACGATGCAATGACCATCCTGATGCACCGCGACGCCCGATGTGATGACCATCACGATGTAGAGACACCGCGATGAAGTGACACCGCGATGCAGAGACACCGCAATAAAGTGACACCGCGATGCAGAGACATCGCGATGCAGAGACACCGCGATGCAGAGACACTGAGATGCAGAGACACCTCGATGAAGTGACGTCATATTGTATCGATTTATGCAGTGACATCATAATGTATCAATTTATGCCGTGAAGTCTTATGGTATCGATTTATGCAGTGACGTCTTATTATATCGATTTATGCAGTGACGTTTTATGGTATCGATTTATACAGTGACGTCTTATTGTATCGATTTATGTAATGGCGTCTTATTATATCGATTTATGCAGTGACGTCATGCAGTGACATCATGCAGTGACGTCGTATTATATCGATTTATGCAGTGACATCATGCAGTGACGTCATGCAGTGACGTCTTATTATATCAAATTTATGCAATGAAGAAAATCCAACGGAAATTTCATCAAATATTTACACAAAATTCTAGGGTAAACATGAAGAAAAAAATTCCATATACCATTCACCATTAAGCCATTGCTAACCTATGTTGGCATTTTGACCACCAGAACCACCACCACTTCTTGCAAAGCTTAGTAAGGGAGGCCCCCGAGGCCAAATAACAAGTGGAGTTTTGTATCCCACATAGAATCAAGTTTATCCCACATCCAATTCGCACAGTTTAGTTGCTTACTCTATTTCTTAATCATCTTATTTTCAGTTTCATCATGATCCATATGCGACAAACATACAAGTGCTTCCACCATGATCTTATATAGCACCAAAGCCTCATTATGATCTATGGTTTCTCCAACAATATTTCTATTTTTATCTCCAATAATTAGAAGTTCTTCAGGCTTTCCCATGCGTAAGATCATAAGTAATACCGAATTTGACAATGGTTCAATATAAAAGTGGAGCATTTGTAGTGATTGAGGCCTTATGTCATCAACTAAATATGGTGCTTCATGAACCTGTAAACTGAACAAGTTCTTTAAGAGCAACAGGATTACCCAAATTGTCATGTGTTTCAAGAAGATCCGAGACGGGGGAGTTACAGTAGCCCAAACCCCATCAACATCTAGTTGTGGTAGGAATGATTTCAATACCTGTATGAATAATTTGCTCAAAAACCACATGAATAGTAGCCCTAATTCTTCGAATAATTTGCTCAAACTTCCTACTCGTGATTGCCTCTTTAAAGCTCCTCTGCATAATGGCAAAACCATGCTCAAAATATTTAATCTCAACAAGGTAATCAAAAATTGATACAACTGATTAAGGATCAAATTGATTTTTGTAATTAGTTATACTCAGGATGTGTGTGTGGTGATTTTGATTCAGTATACTGGAGTTATCGGAGCATTTAATTGCCAAGGAGGAGGATGAAGCAGAGAGAGAGAGGCAGGAGAAATACAAGTGTGTCTGAATATTCTCAAACGGTGACCTCTGCTGTTACTTCGGCAGATGTTGAGCGGAAACAGGGACCGTTCCGATCATTGTCGACGAAGTTCAAATGTTCGCCTTGTATATGTATAGAGAGAAGAAGCTGTTGCTTTCAAATCCATTAGATAGCGTTGAATAGTCGATTGAGCCATTTGATTTCGAGCTCATTACTGTGTCGCCGGTGACGGCTGTTGGCGGAGATAGATGCATTCAATCTGCTCTGTTTGGTCTGGTGACCATGCTTTACTCAGGTTGAATTTAACAGCGATGCTAAAGCTTCTGCTTGAATTGGAATCAAAGGCGCCGGAGAGTTGAAGGTCTTCTCGTCGGAGAAACCAGTGGGGTGCCGGATTAACTGCTACAAATTTTCCAGAGACACCAAATCAGATGATATAACGTTTCACTTCTTTTATTAGATTAGGGGCATTTTGGTACATGTAGGTATATTATGTCCTTATAAGTCCAACAGATTCCTTTATGTCCTTATGGGGCTAATAAGTATAAAAAACTATACTTATAAGGAATTAACCCTAAAAAAAATCTTCCAGGTACCGTGTGTCCTCGTCCATGTAGCTTTTATAAGCTGAATATTCCGTTCTACCCTATTTCTGTTTATCACCCTTCGTGTGAGTCTCCTTTATGGTGGGCAAGCTTCAAATGGCAAGCACGATGGGGAGAACTTCTTTCACGATATCCATTTCAATTTTTGAAGATTACGACTCCTTTAGATTAACCTGTCCAAGAGGTCACCGAATTGAACTTCGAAACCGAAATAGAAACACTCATTTAGATCATCATAATTTCTCCATCTAAGTAACGCCCTGGTTTTCCAGACTTTGCGTAAAGCTAGTATTTTATAAATAATGTCTTTTCGCGATGATTTTCGATGTCTATGTCATCATATTTTAAATGTTTTGTTTTATGATTCATGACTTCTTTAAAGAACATTTACTTAACTTATAGTAATATGTGTATTTTATATATATATATATATATATATATATATATATATATATATATATATATATATATGTGTGTGTGTGTGGGTGATAGGTATATATGTTATATATTAATTATATATGTTTCATTTTGATTAGAATTGAAATGGAAAAATAGAAACGAGAAGTGTTCCGGTTAAAATACCTTGGGATATAATCTACTTTAATTTCTTTTACGAAAGTGTTGTGACTCCACAATGCTACCTTACCTATACCTCCCAGTTGATCAATATTCCTTTATCACAATTAATTTCACTTGACCAAATTGACTGCCTAACGTGGAGAACACTGGTAAAACAACATCATAATTAGCAGTAGGCAAAACACCAAGAAAAGGAAAAGTAGTTTAATGAAAGACTCTATCTTTAGAGATCAAGAACTCCCTTGTTTTGATATCCAGGAGTATATAACCTCTTGTATGAAGTGGATTACCTAAGTAGACACATGGTCTACTTCTGCTATACAAACTTCCATCTTCTTTGCACAAGTGTACTTGCATATGCTAAACAACCAAAAACTTTTAGAGCAGAATATGCAGGATTTGTGCCATACAAAACAAAATGAGGAGTCTGTTCAATTAACATGGGTGTAGTGGTGAGATTGATTAGTTTAGCAGCATGTTTGACACATAATCCCCAATAAATCATGTCAAGACCATCCTGGAACCTAAGTGCTCTAGCAACATTTAGTAAATGTTGATGCTTTCTTTCTACCACACCATTTTGTTGTGGTGCGTGTACACATGATGTTTCATGAATGATACCTTTTTTAGCATATAAAGTGTCCATTTTAACTCAAGGCCATTGTCAGACCTTATGGTTTTGACATTTTTGCTAAATTGTGTAGTGACCATAGTGCAGAATTGTTGAATCAAGGATCTAGCTTTAGATTTTTGTTTCATGAGATGCACCCACAGAAATCTAGAAAAATCATCAACTATAGTCAAAATGTAGAATTCAACATTATAAGTACAATATCTGTTTGGTCCCCATATATCAATATGCAGTAAATCAAAAACAATATGAGATACAGAAATGCTATGTGGAAAGTTGAGCCTCTTTTGCTAAGCAAGAGGACAAATATGACAACAAATATCTATACAAGATGGTATATCAGATACATATTTATGAAGTGAAGAAAGCCTGTGTGTAGATGGATGCCCTAGTCTATAATGCCAAAGTAGAGAATCAGATATAGCAGTTGAAGCAATATATGGACTTGTCTGGACAGAAACATGATCTGCCTTCATGATATAAAGACCTTGGAAGAGACTAGCTGAACCAATCATTCTCTTCAATGTGTGATCTTGCACAACACAATTGTTAGAACCAAAAAAAAAAGGAATATCTATTCCCATGTGTTAGTGTTGGTCCCTTGATAAGGATTTGGTTAAGTTTAGAGGGGTGTGCGGTGAAGATATTAACACTTAAAACTTTTGGAGTTAACAAACTCAGCAAGTGCAAAGAGCTCACTTGACCACTCGATGAGTCTCTTTGACAAACTCAGATAGTCTGGCCGATTTGTTGATTTTACTGAATTTGTTGCAGCGGAATATATTTAAGTTAAGCCTTATTACTTGTTGTTAAAGTATGATACCAAGTATTAGATACTCAGTAGTGTGAGTGTGTGATTCAGTTGCTAGTTTCAGTAGGTTGATGTGCTTAATATACTAAATACAGAAAGTAAATGCATAAAGTAAGTAGGCAGATTTTATAGTGGTTCCAGGTGGTGTAATCCTGTCAGTCCACTCTTCTCCTGTGATGTTGGAGGTAATCCACTAGAGATCTTTGAGGTTGCAGTTACAAAAATCCTTAAGTTGTCTGTCCTTCACCAATAACTATGGCTTCACAAACTGAACACTTGAAATAGGTAGGATTGCTGCTCCAAAGTATTCCACTGGTCCTTGAAGGGTAGGATTGCCTCTTCACCAGCTCCACCACAAACAACAGTCCTTGACACCCAAAGATGCTTCACTGTCTTCAGCAGATTTCTTGAAAAAGAAAGTTTGAATCAAGTAAGTGATTCAGCTTTCAACAGCTTGATCCGGATGAAATGATCAGCAGCTTGGAATCTTCAAGTGTGTGAACAAGATGTAACTTGAAAGCAGGTTACACTTGAAGAATATACTGGATCAGTAGCTTTAAGCTCAGTAATGTCAGCAGGGTGATTTCTTGATAAGAATCTGATAGCTTAAGATTGATTGTTGTTTTTCTTCAATTTTCATCACCTGTATCTGAATCAGAAGTCCTCTATTTATAGTAGAGAATCATGTTACTTATGTTTGCAATTCAAAACATAGACGTTTCAGATTTGTCCCCATCTTGACTTGCATTATGTCCCTGTAGATAGTACTGACAGTGTCAGTTTACTTTTTGACAAGTTTTCAGACTGTCCACCTTTTGACTTGTATCCATTGGATAAAGCTCTGAATCTTTCCGACGTCCCTTTAATCTTAACCATTCATTTGCGGACAAGATCAAGAGTTGTTATCTGTCCTTATCCTTGTAATCTTCCAATGTAACCTTTGATTAAATCGAAATATGCATTCAGCAGATTCATGTGTAAGTAAGTCTACTGAAATGCTTGTCAGTCAGCTGACTGAAGTTTGCTGTGTTTAAAACACTTCAGCTGACTGTCTTTTATCTAACTTCTAATTTTGAAGTTAGATTACACGAATTTGAACATAACTAAGTTCCAATCACCACTTGACATATGGAACTTAGACCTTATACACAAGGTATATGTAATTAGTTTAGGTCGTCACAGACTTCCCTAAATTCTGATTCCATATCCTTGACTTTAAATACTAAGTTTGATCCCTTAGCCTTCAATAACTGAGTTTGAGCCCTCAGCCTTCAGTCTTCAGCAGGTCCCTAAACTAGTCTACTGACTCATGTACTGAAGAGAGTTTGAGAAAGTAATAATACTTGAGTAAACTTCAACTTGTCTTATTCATGATAAAAGTATGAGTATAAATAGATGCAAGCATGAGTAGAGTAATGAATGCTATTAAATGCTAGAGTTGGCTAGTATTAAGTGCTAGAGTGCTAGAGTCGGCTAGAGCATAATAAGACAAAATAGAGTTACTTTATGACATATTAATTGTTTATATACTACAATTAATATGTCATGTTACAAATAAGTAACGTGTTACAAGTAATGTAATATTTCCACATGTACCTTACTGACCTAGACATGTCTGCTGATGAAAGTCAGCTGACCTTTTACAATGCTTTTTTGATCAAACCTATACAAGGATCAAACACTAATAAACCTATACATTTAATCTAGACATCCTTTTTGCCTTTGCTCTATAACAGCTAGTCTGGCACTCATCACTAAAACTTAAAATATGTCCAACAGTTTGCCTTCTAAAAGATAAAAGATTGTAAGTAAATTGAGGTACACATAGAACATTGTCCAGGATTAAATCCTTATTTAGTTTGACCTGTCCTATGTGTGTGATTGGTGCATGTGCACCATTGGGCAATGTGACCGTGAGTCCAGTGACAGATCTGGTATTAGTCATTAAGGAAAAATTGTAAATGACATGATCTGTTGCTCTTGAATCCACATTTCAATCAAAGATATTACCTACACCAACAGTTGCATGAACATTAGCAGTAAGTGCCACAGCTTGATTTTGATCAAAATCTATGACTTGTACATTCTTGAGCATATCCATAATGTGGTCATATTGAGTTTTTGATATGAAATTAGACATAGATTTGGGATGAACTGGCACTGCTTCTGTGACTTGAAAACTGTGTATTTTGACTTGGATTCTCACTGTCCATGCCAGCAGGTACAAACCCTTGGTCCATGATTTGCCCCTGCCTTTTGAGCCATTAGGGAAACCATATTTCTTGTAACACCTGTCAATGGTGTGACCTTCCTTGCCACCGTATGTACACCGAGGCCTCCTGGAATTACCAGTGAATACCCTTCCAATTCCCTTACCACCACCTCTGCCATAAGACGTATTATCTTGAACAACCAAAGAAACAGAATCTTAAGGATTTCCATATAGTTGATTATTCAATATGGTCTTGTTAATATTCAGTTCAGAGTAATTGATCTGGCTTTCATGCTGCAAGGCCATATTAAAATCAGTTCCAATATCTAGGATGGGCTTGGGCATGAGGACTTGGATCTAACATTACTAAAAGCATCATTAAGCCCTTTTAAGAACCTAATGACATAATATGTATCATTTTGTTCTCAGTAAATTAGCAAAGCAGCACAAGTACAAGGTGGGTTCGGTCTTAAAATCAACAACTGATCCCATAAACTCTTGAGTTTTGTGAACTATTGTACAACATACATAGTACCTTGTTTGGTGGCATAAATTTCTTCTTGAAGATTGGACAATCTATACACATTACCTGTGCAAATCTGTGATCAAGACCTAGCCAAATCTCTCGAGCAGTTGTCAACCAGAAAACACTTTGAGTAATCGATGGATCCAAAGAATTGACAAGCCAATTTGACACCATATCATTGCATTGACACCAAACTTCAAAATGTCGATCAGTTTCTGCAGGCTTTGGCAGTGAACCATCTATGAATTTCAGCTTTCCCTTCATTGATAACACCATAGAAATAGCTCTTTTCCAACAATGATAATTTTCAACTCCTTTCAAGACCGGTTGCACAATTACTGCAGACGGATTCTCTCCAGGATGAATGAAGTAAGGATTAATAGCACCATTTCCAGGTAACTCCGCCATTACTTCCAAGAAATCAGGAAAAGAAACCACAAGAAAAACCAAAAAACTGAAAAAGGGAAAAATTGTAGTTCTATACTACGATCTTGAACAATTGATCGAAAGAATCAAACTCGAAGAATCAGCAGCGGATTGTTTTCTCTGATACCATGATGAAAGGTAAAGAAAACGATCTAAACACCATAAAAGATGAATTGGAGAAATGAACATTCAAAAAGAAAATGAGCGGGAAGAAAGGAAAAAATCAATTCTCATTCATTGATTGATAATCGATACAATTGGTGATACAAGAGTACAATACAACTTATATACTAGTATGCTAACTAACCAATTCATTAACCAACTAACTAACTAGCTCCAATTGCAACAACCAACTAGTAACCGCTTTCTCAACCAACTGTTCGACCGAATGTCTGTGAGAGAATTGTGTCTGTTTTCTCCTTCTGATTTTGTAGCTGTAACATAAAATAATGCAAATGTTTTTTTTTGTATTAGAAAACAATGTAAATGTTTTTTTTTTGTTTATATTAAAATAATGTTTCTTCCCAAAAAAAAAGAGGTTTTTTATTACGGAAAAAAAAAAATTAAAATAATGTAAATGTTGTATGTATGATGTTGCTAACACTACAATTACGTTATATAACAACCTGCAAAATTGGACTGCAATGTGACAAAAATAATATTAAACTACAAAATTTATAACAACCTTATTTATTACAAGACTTTTACACCACCGATTACTAACCATTTACCCACCTACCACCTACTAAACACACGTTAAAAAGAAGACCACAGGAGGGAAATCCTTTTTATTTTGAGAATCAGATGAGGGAAATCTAAGCATGGAAATTGTGACGATCCGACTTCCTACCCACGGGTCCACCCAGGGCGGCTTTACATGAAGGGACGAGGGTGTGACCGACCCCTTAAAATAAAAATATTGTGTACAAATAGTAAAGAATTTTATTTAGGCTAAAGACCCAAAAGTACACAAAACGGACTTATTGGACTTATAAGGACAAAAAAGAATCTGTTGGACTTATAAGGACACAAATTAGATAGATAGACTCAAATACCCTTAATGAAGAAAAAAAAAAAAAAGGGGAGGAGGCGCTGTTTGGGGCTCTCTTTTTTTTTTTTTTTTTTTTTTTTTTCAGGCGTTCATGTATTTTATTTTTTTTTCTCTCTGGAGTTCAGGTTTTGTTTTTTTTTTTTTTTTTTTATTCTCTCAGGCGTTCAGGTTTTTTTTTTTTTTTTTTTGAACCGATGTATTGACCATTGTCTCAGGCGTTCAGGTTTTTTTTTGTTTTTGTTTTTTGAACCGATGTATTGACCATCGCGATACAATGACCACCCCCGATACATTGACCACCGCGATTCAATGACCACCGCGACGCATTGACCACCCCGATACATTGACCACCTCGATGCAATGACCATCTTGATGCATTGACCACCGCGACGCCCGATGCGATGACCATCGCGATGGAGAGACACCGCGATGAAGTGACACCGGGATGTAGAGACACGGCGATGAAGCGACACCGTGATGCAGAGACACCGCAATGAAGTGACACCGCGATCGCGCTGACCACCCCGATCGCGAGACACCGCGGATGTAGAGACGCCGCATTGCAGAGACACCTCGATGAAGTGATACAACGACGTAGTGACCTCCCGCGATGCAGAGACGCCTCAATGAAGTGACACCATGATTCATTGACCACGCCATATCCATTGATCACCTCGATACAGAGACATCACGATGTTATAACATTTGACGATGCAGAGACATCGTGAATAAGAGACACCGCGATGAAGTGACACCGCATTACGGAGACACCACGATGAAGTGGCACCGCATTGCAGAGACACTGCGATGATGTGACACCGCTATGCAGAGACACCGCGATGCAGAGACATCACGATGTTATAACATTTGACGATGTAGAGACACCGCATTGCAGAGACACCACGATGAAATGACACCGCAATGCAGAGACATCATATGATATTGAGTAATGCATTGACGTATTGTTATAGCGATTTATGCAGTGACGCCTTACGGTATTACTTTATGCAGTGACGTCTTATTGTATCGATTTATGCAGTGATGTCTTATGTCGATTTTTGCAGTGACATCTTATTGTATCGGTGTATGCATTGACGTCTTATTGTATCGATTTATTCAATGGCGTCTTATTGTATCGATTTATGTAGTGACATCAATGTCACTTCATTAATTGTCTAATGTATGCACTGACATTTACAGTGACATCAATGTCACTTCATTAGTTGTCTAATGTATGCAATGACATCTGCAGTGACATCAATGTCACTTCATTAATTCTCTAATGTATGCAGTGACATATGCAGTGACATCAATGTCACTTCATTAATTATATCAATTTGGCTTGTTTGGCCATTGAGAAACTCTAATGGTGTGTTTGGATTGCGGTAACGGGAAATATTAGGTAACTCTAAAATTGTCTTCAAAAAAAGGACATTCAAAACAGTGATTGCAACCTTAAAAAAAATAGTGATTGTATTACATATAGCCCTTCCCAAGGAAAGATCACATTAAACCCATGAACTCCCAGGCTTTTGAAAGTACAATAATACAAATAGCTAGTAAAAGTAATTTCCGACTTTCAAGGAAGAAAAAGAAACCAAATTTAATGAGATCTTTTAAGCATTGTACCTAGAAACAAAATACAGCTCTCTTCAAGCAAATTTTGCAAGGAATGTAGATTTCTCAAGTACAAATTCAAATATAGAAATCAAAAAATATTGTATACATTAATTCTCTAATTGTAATTCTCTAACTGCAAATGAAGTGACATCAATGCCACTCCATTAATTCTTTAATTGTAATGAAGTGACATCAATGTCACATCATAAATCAAAATTTTCCATGTCATCAGGTTCAAAAACAACATTGCTGAGATCAACAAGATTGCAAGTCATACCAGTAAAATCTTCTCTCAATTTAATGACTTCATTAGTGAAAAACTCTGTTTTGTTTGAACAAATTAGCCCAGGAAACAGCTTTTTCAGCAATATGAACATCGTTAAGAACACTATCCTTAGCAGCAGGAACATGTTCATTAACAATGTCCTTATCCAAATTAACCCCAACATGTACAGAATTTAAAGCAGCACCAAGAAGCTTAGACATCAAAACCTTTAGCTAAAAGCTGCTCAACAACCCTCTTTCCGGTGCTTCCATTAGCACCGGCAACAAAGATTTTCTTCTTTTATACTTGAGCCCGCTTCTTCTTTCACCTTAAATTCTTCAATTCTTCCATCTTCACAAGTAAAATTAAATATCAGGCTTAATTTTCTGAAATAAATCAAAAGAAAAATCGTACTACAGTTAAGACAGAAATGGAATAGGGATTTTTACCAGCAGCCAATTCACGACCAGGAGCCGAAGAATTCGTGAATAATACCTCAGATGAAGAGTTCAGAGCTGAAGAATCCAACTTGCCGGTGGAGGAAGTTCCAAAATCTGCTGTAGATGCAACATTAACAGCTGAGAGGGCAAGAACGGGGGTAATTTCAGTGGAAGGAGCCCCAGATTTCTTTCGAGAATTCTTACCCATGAAGCAAAAGCAAGAAACGAAGCAAAAAAGGAAAGAAGGAAGCCCAGAACAGGTGAATTACTGGCCGGAATGGTGCAGGCACCATGGACGCTTGCGAGAGAAATTAGCGTGCCTAGGGGGTAATATAGAAAAATTAAAAAAATGTGTCCTTATAAGTCCAACAGATTTCTTTGTGTCCTTACTGGCCATTAAGTCTAAAAAAGTGTACTTTTAAGTAATAAACCCTTTTATTTATAAACACACATATATGTGAAATTGACCCCTTATTTTTAAACATTGAGCCCCAGTTTTTATCTATTGCCTCATAATTACATGTATAGAATTGAATATTCAAATAATGTGATACGGATAAAAAAATTGACAAAATTTTAACCCTCATATCAAAATTCCTACAGCCACCCCTGGGTCCACCCGAGGTCGTTGTGGGAGCGGTTTGCATGCGAAACTCTCGTCGTGATTTCAGAACATAAAACTAAAATTTCCAAATAAATAAATCCATAAAGATTATTGATATGACCCACAAATGATTAATTTACTACCATTTCATAACTAGTTCCATCATCAGACCATAAAGGAATAATTATAACATTCTATCTAACACGTTGGCACGGCTCCATCTGGATCACAAATAATGACATCACTCTCATCATCATTTCTATCTTCTAGTCATCCACCCGGGATCCACTTGAGGTAACTAGTTGTACCTGTAACACTGAAAACGGTTTCGCAAGAGGTGTGGATTTTTAAACTCAGTGAAATCTGGTGTGTGCATTATGTGTAGCTATCACAAACTATAGTTGAAACTACACATAGCAGAAAAACACATTTATATAAAAGAACGGAGCCATGATATAAACTTCGGGTGGGGTAATGGACAATATTTAAATTATCGGGTGGGTTGTATTAAAATAATTTGCTGGATTGAATCAGACTATATAAATTTTTTAGTGTAATATTTATTTGTTCGGGTGGGCTTAACCCCCCTATATTCATACTTTGGCTTCGTCCTTGCTTATATATACAATAATATGTATATAAGCAGTAATGGCCACATAAAGGTCAAAGATCATACCAGACAACAGATATAACCATATGCCAACCTTTTAACTCCTCAAAATCAGATGAAACTACCTCACTCTTCATTCAACATATATGGATCAGGACATTGGCGCTCCTCCTTCACCTATTCATCAGCTAGGTCAACAAAACCTAGATGATGGTCATTCATAACACCTCAGGAATGATCAAAACATGGTTCCTGATAATCAAGATTTAAGAAGATCCACCAGACAAAGAAGATTACCTCTCCACTTACAAGACTATCTAACCAAGTTGAATGCTACTATCACCACACCTCACACTTTGGATCAGGTGCTGTCCTATAACAAAATATCCAACAATTATAGGATTTTTTTATGCAATTTGCATTCAAAAAAAGAACCTAGTACCTATACTGAAGCGGCAAAAGAAGAGCATTGGCAAAAGGCCATGAAGGAAGAGTTGGAGGCACTACACAAAACCAAAACTTGGATCATTCAACCACTGCCTAAAGGCAAGAAACCAATTGGCTGCAAATGGGTATATAAGATTAAAAGAAAAGCAGATGGTACAGTGGATGGATACAAGGCAAGATTGGTGGCCAAGGGTTACACACAGACTGAGGGCATAGATTTTCTAGAAACCTTCTCACCAGTTGCAAAGATGTCAACTATCAGATTATTCCTAAGTTTGGCCTCCATGAATCATTGGTACTTGCATCAAAAGGATGTAAATACAACATTCCTACATGGATATATAGAAGAAGAAGTTTACATGAAACCACCCCTGGCCTTCCTGTTACAGGTCCTAATCAAGTATGTAAACTCATGTCACTTTATGGATTAAGGCAGGCCAGCAGACAGTGGAATGCCAAACTGACTGATGCCTTATTAGAAGCAGGCTATAAACAGTCAAGCATGATCATTGTTTATTCACAAAAGGCCAAGGTGCTACATTCATTGCTTTTCTTGTTTATGTAGATGATATTGTGGTGGGAAGCCCCAATTTGCAAGAAATTGAAAAATTAAAGTCTTTACTTCATTAAGCATTCACCATCAAGGATTTAGGCACCTTGAAGTATATTCTGGGATATGAAATTGCAAGATCAGACAAGGGAATCATTATGAATCAAAGGAAGTATTGCATAGATTTACTACAAGATTTTGGCTATCTAGGGGCAAAGCAATCTAGCATCCCAATGAACCATAAAGTTAAGTTGAAAGCTAAAGATTCTCTTTTCCTATCTGACAACAAATTCTACAGGAGCCTTGTTGGTAAACTTCTCTATTTTAGCAATACTAGACCTGGCATTGCATATCCTGTACAGCAGCTTAGTCAGTTTTTAGATTCTCCCACTGAAAATCATTTGGCTGTTGCACATAAACTACTTAAGTTTCTCAAATCAGCTCCAGGACAAGGACTTTTCTTTCCTTCCACATGCACTCATATTCTAAAAGCATTTAGTGACTCTGAGTAGGCAGGATGCACAATAACCAGAAGATCAATTACAGGCTACACTGTATTCCTAAGGGATTCTTTGATTTCTTGGAAAAGCAAGAAACAAACCACAGTAAGTAAGAGTAGTTCTGAGGCAGAGTACAGAGCCATGACTCTTACAGCATGTGAGATTTAATGGCTCTTGTATCTCTTATCAGATTTTTCAGATACACCACACTCAAGTGGTCCCATTGTTTTGTGACAACAAGAGTGCTACATACATAGTGGAAAACCCAGTCTTTCATTAAAGGACAAAGCATATAGAGATTGATTGTCACTTTGTATGAGAAAAATATCAAAAAAATGTCCTAGTTCCACTTCCTGTCCGGACTGAAGACAACTTGGTAGATATACTCACCAAACCAGTGGAAAAATCAACTTTTACAAGACTTATGCCTAGATATCCTTTGTACAACATTTTCACAGCTACAAATTTAGAAGGAGAACAACAGATTGCATGTTGTATCTTACCCCAGATTACAGCTTGAGGGGAATGTTACAGCTACAAAATCAGAAGGAGAAAACAGATTGCACAATTCTCTCACAGTCATTTGGTCGAACAGTTGGTTGAGAAAGCGGTTACTAGTTGGTTGTTGCAATTGGAGATAGTTAGTTAGTTGGCTAATGAATTGGTTAGTTAGCATACTAGTATATAAGCTGTATTGTACTCTTGTATCACCAATTGTATCGATTATCAATCAATGAATGAGAATTGATTTTTTCCTTTCTTCCCGCCCATTTTCTTTTTGAATGTTCATCTTCTCCAATTCATCTTTTATGGAGTTTAGATCGTTTTCTTTACCTTTCATCATTTTACTATTTCAATTAAATATTTTGATGAAATGTTACGTTCATTTCCCCCTTCTCTTTATAGGAATTGCTCTATGGAAGTTGTGTGAATTCGATAAAACCCTGAAAAAAAGAAATGTCATGACTCCTGATGCCGGAAGAAGTTATATATAATATGCAATTTATTTTATTTATTTTTAGTTTGTTCTATAGATGTTAAAATGAGTAGTGATAATGCCATAACAAAATTACTACAACATTGTACACAATACATTTGTGACCAATTATTATGATGTGGGAACTATTGAATCATGTGGGTCCAAAAATATCAATGGTTTAAAAGTTTGTTGTCACATTTGTTGTGCATATTTCGTTGTGGCATAAACATTTCTCTACAACAATAGAGAAAGTGCACAACAAAGTACCACAACAACCTTTTCTACCATTGATTTTTATGTGATTCATTTAAATCAATAGATCTCACATCATAATCAATGATCTAAAAAATATGTTGTGCACCTTGTTGTGTTCATTGTTCTGGCACTATCACTACATACTCCAAACAATATGTACTATAAATCTTTCAGAAAAAAAATATGTACTACAAATCACATTTTATTTTTACGGATACGAAAGAAACACAAGCACATACACTTTTATCATCACTGTGACTCGAATCCGAAACTTTTGGTTTAACAACTTCAGCGATTACCACGAGGCTAATGCCGTATTGGCCAACTTTTTTATTTTATTAGCTTTTGATTTGTGCACCTGGTTGTGACTTTTATTTTGAATTGAAATATGGTTGTAAAATCTATAGGTACGTAGATTATTAGATTTGTTGGAAAATTATATTTAATAATATAAGTGGGTGTGTTTTATTGTATTTTAATTGACCTTAAGATAAAGAGAAAGGTAATATGGCTATGTAGTTTATTCTAATTCTTTCAAGACAAAGCGACATAAATTGTGATGGGTTACGATTAATTATACGGGGTAATTCTGCTGCAGTGACGTTCTATTAGAATGTGTTATCGGATAACTGTCATGTGTATAATGAAATAAAACAATTTTGTTTTTCCTCTTACACGTGACAGTCATCCGACGATCCGTTCTAATAGAGAGTCATTGAATCAGAATTTCTCTTATTGTACCTGCTCTTAGAGGGGAGACTTTACACATTGGAAGGAACCAACCTCCAACATCTTCCATCATAATAGGCACAATCTTTGATCAGGGGCGGATCTAGGTTATAGTAAAGGGGGTCTACGGACCCCGCTAAAAATCAAAATACTCTATATTTTATCTATAGAAAAAATTTCGGACCCCGTGAAAAAAATTATTTAGTGTGTTAAATATTTACGGACCCCGCTGAAATAACATTCTGGGTCCGCCACTGTCTTTGATGATGGGTCTTAAAAAAGGGAAAATTCGATTAATACCTTTTTTCCCCGAAAATATAATGGAATCTACATCTCAAATTAAAAAACGTCCACTATTTCCCGCCTTAAGATGAGCGATCTTGCCCATGAATGGCGAAATGTGAATTTTAGTGGATGTTTTTGAATTTTAGGGGTGTAGATTTCGATTTTATTTTCGAAAAAAAGGGTATTAATCGAATTTTTCCAAAAAAAAAAAACTTAGGAAATAATACCACAAATATGAAGAAAGGCTGTGACATAAGTAAGATATATTTTTCTCTTTTCTTTCTTGCATACTTACTCCATTTTTTTTATCTGTCGTAGAGAGAAAAATTACATAGATTAAAAAATTAAGTAATATGTCTAAAATATAGTATTAGAAATGTATTTTTTTATTACAGATGTAAATACTTTGTTGGTAAATGATTTCTTAGTATTGAAAATGTATTTGTTATTGAAGATGTAAATACTTTATCAGTAAAGAAGAAAAAATAATAAATGATTCATTAGAAATATAAAATGACAGATAAATAAAAACATAGCAAATTCTGAAATGTGACAGATGAAGAAACGGGGGGAGTATCTTGGACTTTATGAATTTAGATTATTAATTAGGGTAATTTACACGTGTGCTTTGTATGGCCTAAGATATTTTTGAAATACAAGTATTTATTATTAATTAGGCAAGTTCTATTGGCACCCTTTTTTATAATTATTTTTAATTTTCTTTATCACACCACCAAATCACTTTTTGGCACCACGTTACGCGCGTCTGAGCCATTGACGTTTTTTTCCGCTCACAGCGCCAGTGGGTTTGACGTTTTATACCAATGACACATTTATAACTGTAAAATCAGTGTCACTGACGTTGAGATTGAAAACCAACGTCAATTCCAGTGATGCTCGTACCGCAAACAGGTATCAGTGTAATATTCCGATTTTCGAGAAAGGGCAGACATGATATTTTGCAAAAACGAAATATTATGTTCGTTGTTTTATTCGTGGATTTAATGTGTACATCTAAATATATATGTATATTGATGCCGCAAATATATGTATATATTTGGGAAATTGGATTAATTATACTTAAAGGGGGGCAATTAAGGAAAAAGGAAATAGGTTAATATTTTGGGAAAAAATATTTAAGGAAAATAAATCTCATTATTTCCTATAACCTAAAAGGAATCAGAATTTGTCCGTACGCTCTGAGAAACGCTTGGGGAGCAAAAGAGCATGAAATAGACTTTCATCAATTTCTCACGGGGTTCATAACCGTTTTCAGATTCGAGTAGAGCGTTGGAATCGTCGTAAAGAGGGCGTCGTTTCAACACAAAAAGTTTGGAACTTTGCCAAGGTAAGAAATTTCGACCTAGATATGTTCTTGGACGAGTTTGATGGATTAAAACTCGTATCTTTCGTAGTATTGTAGTAACAGAAACGTGTGATCGAATCTAATCTATTTTGAAATTGATCACATAGGTTTTCTATGAGAACGGGATCGTTTTGCTGCAATTTTCTGGAAGTTTGGTTTTGGAATAGCTTGCTAAAAGGTAAGAGGCTCTTCCTACGATTTAATTATCGTTTATAGGGTTAAGGGTGTGATTTGTTATGTTTAGATGTTAGAAATCGTGTCTACTTGTTGATTAAGGAGTATGGGATGACATGGTTTGATAAAGATGAGCTTCATGATGCTTTTGTTTTGAGTTTTTTTTTTATGTTAATTACGTTGGAAACGGATTAGAAATCGTTAAGTTGCAGAAAACTGCGTTTAGGGTTTTACAGCGTCGAATGTGCACGCATTCACTGGAATGCGCACGTATTTATGATAAAGTTGGGTTTTGGTAGAGGTTGCTCAATGCGCACGCATTGCTTTGACAGGATGTCCAGTTTTAGTTCCAGCAGGTGCAATGCGTATTACGAGTGCAAATTAATTATGCTAAAGGCTCAATGTGCATGCATTGGCCGGACAGAGACTTTCAGCAAGTTTCTTGTCGATCAATGTGCACGCATTGACTCCAGTTTTGGGGAAAATATTGTTTTAAGACCTGAGTTCAGTTTTTAATGCTATTTCTTTATCTAATAACATTAACTGAATATGAACAAGCCTTGATTGAGTTTCTGATGCGTTTAGTTCCAACACCGAATGATTACTCACAAGAGTTGAAGTTCAGGACCGTCGGAAGGGCATGATAGGTTTGTGCTTTGATGAATTAATTTTCATCAATGAATGTGTACTTGATAGGATGTGGAGTCTAGCTGTCTAAGTGACGGAGTAGAGTTGTTCAGGTGAGTTTTTCCTTGAAATCACTTAGGTGTTTAGTTAACGATTAATAAATTACATATGTGTATAGTAAAAAGATTAAACATCATGCCATTCTTGGATAGGCACAAGCGTACATCGGCTATGTGACACGTTCGGACATGTGGATAACTCTGTGGCCTACAAGCGGCCAAATGACAGGGGGACTTCACCGAACGTGTATCCATACCGGGGTGATCCTGGAACTAATAGTGTATAACACTGTTGGTTGGCAAATATCTCGTGGTGGACATACACATCACTTAGTGCCATTGAGTGCTGACGTAACCAAGATAAGTTAAGGTAGAAACACATAGTCATGACATGTTGATGGAATGAAGTTAACCCTCGATTGAGTCGGTCCTATAAAGATAATATAATAATCATGAATCTTGTCTTATAAATCTTAATTAAACTATAGCTTCTACCTTTTACTGATTACGTTGTACTTACCTCAAATTCTTGTTTTGTTATGTGTTTGGGGGTGAGAAGATAAACAGGTGGATCCATAGATCGATGAGGACTATAGTGATGACGTTTGATGATGCTTATGTTGGTGTGTTCTTTTATCATTTTCATATGACGTTTTAGACTTGGTTATTAGTTTTATTTGGATATTGATGTAATTTCCTTTTTGAGACTTGGTATTCCTTTTTTGTTTCTTTTGGAGGATTCGTATGTTGTAAGTTTTCTTTTGGAGTTTTCGTGTAATAAATTACATTTCTATCTTTAGATGGATGTTTCTATTCTGGATTGTTGGAAAAAAAATATACCCGAGTGTTTTTCTTCCGTTTTGCTATAACTCGATACGACGTAGTAAAGGTTTACGTATAATATGGAATTTATTTTATATTATACGGGCCGAACGTACTTTTTCCGAAATATGGAATCAGTGTCCGGGAACGGGGCGTTACAATCGGTGCCACTGACGTTATACAGTTCAAAATAATAAAAATATGCAATGAGGTGCCAAAAGTGATTTATAGGGTGCCGAAAGTAATCGTGGTGCCGTGAGTATTTTCGTGGTGCCGATAGAAGCCGCATATTATTATTATTATTATTATTATTATTATAAATATTTTTTGAAGAGAAAAAAAATGTACTATTTTCGTTCCACAATAACTGAGGCAGTTGCAAAAAACACACAGATTAAGAAAGTAATTAATTATTTTGACTTTGATTAGATAAATACTATAATACCGTATGAAAAATAGAGTAAATAATACTGGTTCATTTAAGACAATGTATGGAAAAAAAAATTAAAACATGGGTAAAAAGGAAAGTACATTAAATTTTATATTGGAAAATGTTTTGTCTCACTTATTTTAGAATAATTCTTTTTTGGCTACTGCTTCAGTTTTTTTGAAACGGAGAAAATATTTAATCCCTCCGTTTTTTTATCTGTCACATTTCAAAATTTGCTCTGTTTTTATTTATCTGTCATTTTATATTTTCAATTCATCATTTATTATATTTTTCTCCTTTAACAATAAAATATTTACATCTCCAATAAAAATACAGTAATACATTTCCAATACTAAGAACTCATTTACCAATAAAGTATTTATATCTCCAATAAAAAGAAAAATTTCCAATACTGTATTTTAGACATATTAATTAATTTTTTAATCTGTATGAATCTTCTCTTTGCGACATATTAAAAAAAACGGAGGGAGCATTAAGTTGCTAACTGAATTCTCATCACTTACCTAAAATCTTTTTATTGACAACAACTTACTTACTTAAATTCTTGGGCAATGATTCTTTATAAAAGCTGAGTATGTGAATTTGACCTCAGAGTAGAAAAAAATTAAGTAAAAACACAAAAGAAATTTTTTTTAAAGCTAGAGAATGGGCTACAATCAGATGAAGCAGAACTGCGTCTTGATGTTGGTGATTTCTCTTTTGTATCTGAGTCGTGTCGAATCTGATCCACTGAAATGGAGTTTCATGCCGAGGTACGATGTCCATATAAAGCATGGCCTTTCTACGGGCCGCACCCCATTGACGGTCCATTGTCATTCGAAAGACAACGACTTAGGGGATCATACCCTCCCTCCAAATTACGATTATAATTTCCAGTTCAAGGAGGATTTTAGGGGGAGTTCGTTTTTCGAGTGTCAATTTGTGTGGGGTCCTAAAAAAGCAGTTTTTGATGTTTATGATGAAGTTGTTGGCAGTAAGATTTGTGGGTTAAGTCAACACCATGTTAATGTTTGCTTTTGGTTAGTAAAGGATGATGGGTTTTACCTGGGAAATTATATCAATCCTGCTCCTGGTGATTTAGAGAGACTTCATAATTGGGAATGATCCATTATAAATTAATAAAATAATTGCCTTTTTGCTTTTGCTATATACACATGGCTTATTTATGATTATTGCATTAATTGAATTCCTTTAATGAGTTACCGTATTAATTTTATGAATGAAATGCCTAAATGTCATTTGATAATTAGTGCAACCTAATTTTTATGTCACATCATACTACATCCGTCCCAAGATGTAAGTACGTTTGGAATTTTCCACGAAGATTAGGAAAGATTGTTAATTTGGTTATGTGTTATGAATTTTAATTGTAAAGTCTAAAATAACATTTGACTGTTATTAATGCAAAGTAATGAAAATTATGTGACTATATAATAAATTAAGGGTAAAAGAAGAAAAAATATAATAAATGCTTTATTGATTTTCTAAATATGCTTACCTTTTGGAACAAAATCAAAAAGCTAAATGAACTTACATTTTGGGACGGCGTTATTTTTTTCAACTTTCACTTTTGAGAATTCGTTTTTTTTCACTTGTATCTGTCATTTTAGATTACCAATACATCATTTATTATTTCTTTTCACTTATACCCTCACATTAATTACAAGATTTAAACAAAGTCATACTTTTCAAATGATAAAAAAAATACATTTTCAATGAATAAAAAACACCAAAGGTCATTTTGAAACTACAATAATACTATCAATTTATATTTATACTACCTCCATCCCAAAATATAAGTCATTTTACTTTTTTTTATTTGTCCCGCAGTATAAGTCATTATACATTATCAATACAACATTTATTGCTTCTTTTTATCTTACCCGTAATTTATTATGAATTCAACAACTTTTCATTAATTAACAATTATTGCACTAATGATAGTTAAAAGGTATTTTAGACATCAACCTTCAAATTAATGACATTCAACCACTTCCTTAATCTGTGTGAAAACTCTTAGGATGACTGATATTTTGAGACGAATGTAATATTTCCAATATAGTGTATTTAATGATTGCAAATATATTCAAAAGATTAATAAAGAAGGACAATATAATCATTTCATATTATATTTCAGACACACTAATCACTTTTGTTAATTTGTGTGTCCACGCCAAAAGTAACTAATAAAAAAACGGAGGGAGTAGTATTTAATAAATAAATGTGAAATTATAAAATAGACAATAAATCCAACACTGGAAATCATATTAATTCAGATAAAATGGAATAATTAACTTTGGAAACAACGTTAGATAAATTGAAACGGAAAAAATATACATATAGGATTTTTTTTTGTAGTAATTACGAGTGGTTGGCAGTTTCCGAAAGTCAAACCTAACCAGGAAATATTGTAGTTTGTTGAACTGCTTTGACATTAATTGATTGTTTCAACGGGTCCATTATTTGAGAAAACTTATTATTATCTCCGTCCCAAAATATAAGTCGTTTTAGGCTTATCCATCCCCATCTTCAGGAAACTTGTTTAAATCAATATCAATAGCAGGAGTGTTCAAATCAATATCCAATTTCTTCCTTTTATTTGGTGCATTTGTTTCACCATAAGGAATAGAGAATAATTTAAAAGGTTGGCTTTCAATCGATTTTATTCCTTTCATTTTGTCAGCTTGATTTGTGTCTTCTAAATCCTTTCTAAGTTGCAGAGAGAAATCATCTTTGAGGTCTTCATCTTCCCAGCCATCTGCCCGCTGGATCGGTTTCTTCCATTCCTCCTCTGTGTCTTCAAAGTCTCTTCTAAATCCTTTCTAAGTTGCAGAGAAAATCATCTTTGAGGTCTTCATCTTCCCAGCCATTTCCCATTTTTCTTCGACTCCTCTCTGTCTTCATTCCTCTTTCCATTCCTCTTCCGTGTCGTCAAATTTTTTCAGTGCAAATAACTCAAATTCATCATCAACGATCTTCAAAAAGTTCCATCTTCACTTTTTTGGTTCTGAATTGTTGAAGGTATCCATTTTCATTTTTTTTTTTAATTTATGCTTCATACGAAATTGCCCCATGGGTTAAATTGGGGATTTTTTTCAAGATACCACCAATTCTGTGTGCTATTTGTCAATATACCAAGCCAATTTTGGTTCACAATTTCCGTTCATATCCGGTGATTTTTTTAATGAATATGCACGATTTTAATGTCACAAAACCCCTATTGAGTTCCACCTTCCCAATTAGGGTTTAGAAAGCTGCCGAAAACAATTCAAACGTGGAAATGAACAATTAGAGGAGTCCATCGACAAGGGTCCCGTTAAATTGCATAAGAACAACAAGACTGAATACCCTCTCCTCTGGAAATGAACAGGCGCAATTAATGGCATGAGAATTAGAGTAGTACGTGTATTTTTTTCTAGAGAATTAATGCAAATTGGGTAAACTGTTAACTAGGGGTAAAATAGGAAAAATAGCATTAAATATTGTATTGGAGTGTGAGATGGACTTACATTTTTGGACAAACTCAAAATGCTTAAACAACTTACATTTTGGGACGGAGATAGTACTTCTTAAATTTTTATTTAACTGTCGTAGTTGTTAACAAAATATCTCATTTTAGTTGTTGTAGATAATATCTCTAAAACAACTTTTTATGCTTTTCTAAATCTACCATTCTTTATTAAGCGGTGGGAAATTATTAAAATATTTCATTATATATATATATATATATATATATATATATATATATATATATATATATATATATATATATATATATATATATATATATATTGATCAACAATTTTTTTAAGTGGCTTATCTAACAAGGGTGTTGTTGTCGTTTTGATGTTAAAGTCAAAGTATTAACTCATCTCCTTAATATGTGTTTTTAACAATTACGACAATTAAAAATGATTGAAGAGAGTATTCATCAGTTAATTATGGTGATACTAAGGCGAGGGTTGAATTTTTTCTAAACTTACATTCTCTCTCCTAACCTTGATTTGTAGTAGTGAATTAGACAAATTAAATCTAAACCCTTTCTATGAAGATTTAGCATAAAACTGTCAAGAAACTTTGTTTACAATGAAAAAATTCTGCTATTTCTTTTGTAAGTGATGGACATTCCACTTTTAGCAATAATAAAAGTTCTCTTTCTTAAAAAAAAATCTAAACCCTTTCTTTAGTATCATCCATAAATATCGGATGTTTAATAACTATCCCGCCATGATTTACTACTCCCCTTTTTTTTTTAATTACAACTGAAAGGAAGAAACTATGACTATTTACAACCACATATTGTGGGCTAACACACCACATAATGTTGGTATAACTTTCCTAAAGAGGAAAACTAGACTGGAAAACAAATTACGCCTCCAGAGGGATTTGAACCTAAGACCTCCTAGTCTCAGGACCTCAGCTCTAGCCAGTTGAGCTAGGCGTCATCGGCCTACTCCCGTTTTTATTTAATTAATGGATAGTTGTAAAAGTCACATATATTAAAAAATGAATGAATGCTTTGATTTTAATAATTGAATGACTAAAAAGTCATTAAATATAAGTGATGATACCCGACCCGGTTCGCGCCATGTGTCACTTGTTACGGGCACATTTTGGGAGCTTTACCCTTGTGTTTAAGGTCGCTTAGGCGGTGTGCTCCTATAAGCGCTAATCGTCTCGCCTCGGTAGTGGTCGGGCGAGACCTGCAGTAAATACCCGGATTGGCGAGGAAGACTGATTAGGCCGCACAAATGCCTCTCGTGGGATCGATCGCTAATCTCCGTGACGGACGAACGACCGGTTTCTTAGGCCCACTTACCCAGGGTCCGTGTAAGTACGTGGCAAGGCCCAATAAGGGTATAAAGGGTAACGCCTAGAACCATTAGGAAATTAGGGTTAGGGCGTGTCCTATAAATACCCCTAGGTTAGAACTACGACCGGGCTTGATTCCAGGATATTCTTGGATACGTAGGCAACTCTCAACCAATTGAGAGTCCACCCCAAATCTTCAGACGATCCACCCATTTCTCAGTTCGGTGTCTAGGCTTTTTAGCAGTCCTTAGGTACTATCACTAAAAGGATCAACCCGTTTCACATTACTGTAGTAGTACCACCATCAATTAGCGCTGAAGGAGGGTCTTTTACCTTGTTAGTACTTTAGAGACCTTGTTTTGCCATGGCACCACCAAAGAACGCCGGCAAAAAAGCGCGAGATCCACAAAAGAAAGGACGAACTCAGTCTTGCAAGGAGACGACCAGGGAAATGCAGATGCTACAGGTGATAATCGCACGCTTCAAGACCTCCCCAATCAGGCATTGGTGGAGTCTTTGAAGAATCTAGACGATGCTACCGTCAAAGCCATTTTTGAAGAGATCTTGAAGGGACGGGTCCTCGTGAGGCCCCAGAAAGAGATGCCCTGCTCGCACACAAACTCGTAAAACGCCGGAGTCGATCGAATCCAGTGCTCATGCGAACAGTGCTCGGCATAAGCGAGACGGCCAAGGCGACGAATCGGACAATTTACTTGGTCGGCGGTCGAGAGAGCTAATCAGGCGTCCCCATTTACTTCGGACATGACGGGCTATCCCGGCCGGAGGGTTCAAGATTCCCAAGATTAATGCATACGATGGATCCAAGGATCCTTATGATCACATGCACCAATACATTTCTCACATGAACTTGTACAACGCTTACGATGAGATGAAATGCAAGGCTTTCCAAAGATCATAACGGGGAGGGCAAGAGAATGGTTCAACAAGATTCCCCCTAGATCTATCTCTGATTTTGGAACTCTGACCAGGAAGTTTGTACACGCTTTTATTGCAGCTCGGCCCTTTGTAAGAAACAAGACGCATCTTCTCACTCTGAAGCGAGGACCGATGAGACAATATTGCGTTTTATAAAGCGTTTTAATGAAGAGGCCGCACAAGTACTTGATGCAGACGATCAGCTGCTAGTTACCTCATTCGTAGCAGGACTACGTGAAGGGAGATTGCATGCTAAACTCAACAGCAAACTTCCACAAACAATGGAGGAGTGTCTGGACATAGCTTACAAGCACTGTCAAGGTGAGGAAGCTAACAGATTGAAAAGAGAAATGGAGAGAGGTGACAACAAGAAGAACAAGTCTGAGGAGCGGTCAGATCGGAAAGGAAAGTCCGTATGGGACCGAGTGAAATCACCTATTGCAGAACGGTTAGGAAAGAGGGGAGCTCTGCAGATGCGGATTTCATTCCTTTGAACCGCCTCATGAATGTCTGGCCATTATGCAAATGGAAAGGAATAGCAAAAATACCACCACTGGCGGGACCTCGAGAAAAACAGAAACTCTAGCAAATATTGCAAATATCATCGAGGATATAGGCATGAATCGAGAAAAATGCAGAGATCTAATGCGGGACATAGATGCAGCGATAATGGAAGGGAAGCTTGATGAGGTCGTAGATCGGTCACACAACGCTGATCCCAAGGGACGGCGTGAATTCAAGCGCCACAATTATGGGGACAGGGAGCGAAATGACTATCGAAGAGACCATCGAGGAGATGGCAGTAGGGAGCGAAGGGATCATTCCCCTGATCGAGATGCCCACATCGATAACCGCCCGGTAAATACTATCAACACTATCCTGGGAGGGCCGAACAGCCCCAAAGTGGCAGAAGAACAGAGCGGGAGAAGTTCGTCCACAGTGAAGAGACCAAGAATGTCAGGAGAAGTAGTGTACGGACCAAGGGATTCACTACCCCTGGTCGTTAATAATGAAGGTTTGGTGGTTGAGGCGGTTATCAACAAAAATTTGACGAAGAGGATCTGTGTGGATACCGGCAGTGCTGTAAGTGTCCTTTATTACAGCGCTTTCAGAGCAATGCAGCTCAAAGACGCTGATCTGACCCCTCAACCCCATTGCTCGATTCGCAGGACCACCGATTCACCACTACTGGGTCATCACGTTGCCCACCACCTTTAGTGAAGGAAGAAAGGGCAGGACCCTGATGGTAGATTATGTGGTGGTAAGGGCACCTTCAGCATACAATGTTATCTTAGGAAGACCAGCCCTTATCGATCTCCGGGCTGTAATTTCCCCAGCACACATTAGTATGAAGATCCCAACAAACCGAGGAACATGAGAGTCAAAGGGATACTGAGACAGCCAGAGTCATTATGCCGCAAACGATCAACGGCAGGATGGTACAACAGGTTAGGGTTGAGGAGCTGCTGCCCGAAGATCAAGATAGCTGGTCGTCAGAAGACCGAACACAGGCTGTTCGGCTTTGGGATGAACAAGACAAAGCGACAGTAAACATTGGGTCCTGGATTCCCTCTCCATACAAAGAAGCCTTGGTAGACACCCTGGTAAAGTTCAGAGATGTGTTCGCATGGAAGGCTGAAGATATGCCAGGATTGTCTCCTGATATAGCTGTGCATCATTTGAAGCTTGATCCGAACAGGAGGCCTGTTCGTCAAAAGAAGAGACACTTCGCCCCTGATCGTATCGGAGCTATAAAGCAAGAGGTGGAAAAGCTATTAAGTGCAAACATAATTAGGAAGTCATTTACCCGAATGGCTAGCTAACCCGAAGCTTAGTTAAAAAGCCGGATGGGAACTGGAGAATGTGTGTAGACTTTACGGACTTGAACAAGGCATGTCCAAAGGACTGCTATCCTTTGCCCAAGATAGATCGTTTAGTGGACTCAACAATGGGCTATGAGGTGTTCGCGTTTCTAGATGCGTATAAGGGTTATCACCAGATCATGATGCACCCAGAGGATGCGGAAAAGACTGCTTTTGTGACGGAATTTGGAACCTATTGCTACACTACCATGCCCTTTGGACTCAAGAACGCATGTGCAACATACCAGAGGGTCATTAATGCGATCTTTCTCGATCAAATAGGAAGATGCATGGAGTTCACGCGCCGACGATCTGCTGATAAAGAGCGATCGATTGACCAATTTTTAAGGGATACCCAAGAAGTTTTTGAAGTGTTAAAAAGGACTCAGATGAAACTCAACCCTAAGAAGTGCACATTCGGAGTTAGATCAGGAAAATTCTTAAGGTATATGATTTCTAGGGACGGGATCAGAGCAAATCCGGACAAAATTGATATCTTGAGAACCATGATTCCACCCAAAAACGTGAAAGAAGTGCAGCGTTTGACCGGCCGGATTGCGGCTTTGAATAGATTTTTATCAAGGTCGGTAGCAATGCGCTTTACCGTTTCTTTAAAGTTTTGAGGAGAGCCGCCCTTTCCATCGACGCGAACAATGCCAAAAGGCCTTTGAGGAGTTGAAGGAGTATGTAGTGACCTTCCCGCTTTGATGACCTCGTGGGGAGATTCGTTGTTCGTGGTATCTCATTGCAGCGTGCGAAGAAGCGATTAGCTTCGATCTTTGGTTAAGGAGCAGAACGGTGTGCAGATACCAGTTTTCTACGTAAGTAAAGCGTTGCATGGGCCGGAAGTTAGGTATTCAAATGTAGAAAAGTTGGCTTTAGCCTTGGTGCATGCCTCAAGGAAATTGAGACCCTATTTTCAAGCTCACCATATCACCAACGTGATCACCGATCAACCACTAAGGCAAATATTAAGCCGACACGAGACCTCGTGAAGATTAGCTAAATGGGTTGTCGAGTTTGGCGAGTACGACATCGATTACCGACCAAGAGCTGCGATCAAGGCACAAGCTACCGGCTGATTTCCTGGTCGAAGGAGTCTCACTTCAATCCAAGAACAAATGGACACAAAACAATAGCCAATGGAAGTCAGACGTCGATGGGGCTTCAAACAAAGACGGTGCAAGCGGCGTCTCTCCTACGGTTAGTCCAAATGGGAAGAGTTCCTTTATGCCCTCAGATTTGCTTTTAAGGCTACAAATAATGAAGCGGAATATGAGGCTTTGATCACAGGGTTGAACTTAGCCAGCCGACTTGGAGCTGAAGACCTACAGATATACAACGATTCGCAACTTGTGGTAAGTCACATAAATGGTGTGTATGAAGCCAAAGAAGAACCAATGAAAAAGTACCTGGCCGCAGCTAAGACATTTTTGGAGAAATTCAGAAAAGTAAACATCGCACGATACCTAGGTCGAGAAACGGAAGAGCAGATGCTTTGTCAAAGTTGGCTTCAAACTTCCTCTCTGACAAAAAAGTGTTAGTAGAATTATTGAAGGAGAAGAGCTATGAACAGAGAGTTGTTCAACCAATCACACAAGTTAACACATGGATGGATCCAATTGTATCATACCTCAAGGACGTTGTTCTGCCACAAGATAAGGTACAAGCCAGAAAAGTAAAGCTCATGGCAGTTCGTTACTCACTGTTCGACGGAGTGCTTTATCGAAAATCTTATATATCCCTGGCTGCGATGTGTGACCAAGGAAGAAGAAAATTATCTACTACAGAAATACACCTGAGAATGCATGGGAACCACCCGGGCTCGTACACTTTCAAGAAAATGCAGGTCGCTCGGTTATTTTTGGCCTATAATGTTTGAAGACGCTAAGCGGTTGGTGGAAAATGCGATCATGCCAGTCCATGATAACTTGTCACATCGGCCGACACAAGATATGGTCCCGATGGTATCCCGTGGCCCTTTGACCAAGGGGGGTAGATCTAGCTGGCCACCCCAAAAGCCCCATGAAGTGTTAGATTCTTGATTGTGGCTATTGACTACTTCACCAAGTGGGTAGAGGCCGAACCACCGCCACCATAACAGGGAAGCAGATCCGAAAATTTCTATGGAAGAACATTGTGTGCAGGTATGGTGTACCCAAGACTCTGGTGTCAGATAATGGAACCCAGTTTGAAGACAGAGCTGTTCGAGAATGGTGTGCAGAGCTGAATATCACTCAACATTTCACCTCAGTGGGGTATCCCCAGGCTAATGGGCAGGTGGAACAGACCAACCGACAGATTAAGAACGGTTTGAAGAAGAGTTTGGAAGAGGAAAAGGAAAGCCGGGGCGTAACATTTGCCCAACATCTTATGGGCCTATCGAACAACGCCCAATTCGCCACACGGAGAGACTCCGTTCGAGTCTCACGTTTGGATGCTGGCGATTATTCCGGCCGAGATCGGCCTAACATCACCCAGAACGTCTCTATTCTGAAGAACAGCAGCTCTCCGAATTAAGACACTCAAAAGATGACTTGGAAGAGACTCGCGATGTCGCATTCATAAGGATGGCCAAGTATAAGCAGAGAGTTTCCCAGTACTACAACTCACGTGTCAAGCATAACTATTTCAAGGAAGGGGACCTGGTACTCAGAAAGAACGAAGTGAGCAGGCAATTGCCACAAGGGAAGTTGGACCCTAACTGGGAAGGACCATACAAAGTGGTTAAGGTACATGGTAAAGGAGCTTATCAATTGGCTGATGCAAGTGGAAGAACAGTACCGCGCAGCTGGAATGCCTCTAACTTGAGAAAATTTTATGTATAAGACCCAGTCAGACATGTTTGCTGTTTTATTTCGAACAAATCTTTAATTTAAGCACTGAATGAATCATTCTCTTTGTTTGCTATGTATGATTACCGCGAATAAAAGGCAGGTCGAATTCAACGAAGTTTGCAAAAACAACGATAAGTCTGCAGGACAGACAGATGAAGAGCTGATCCGCAGGTCGGAGTCAGTTCAAGAACCGAACCGCAGGTCGGTTTCAGAAAACGGTTCGTAAAAAACGAACCACGATAAGTCTGCAGGACAGACAGATGAATAGCTGATCCGCAGGTCGGACTCAGCTCAAGAACTGAACCGCAGGTCGGTCTCAGAAAACGGTTCGTAAAAAACGAACCACGATAAGTCTGCAGGACAGACAGATGAATAGCTGATCCGCAGGTCGGATTCAGTTCAAGATCTGAACCGCAGGTCGGTCTCAGAAAACGGTTCATAAAAAACGAATCACGATGTCTGTAGGACAGACAGATGAATAGCTGATCCGCAGGTCGGACTCAGCTCAAAAAAACGAACAGCGGGTCAGTCTTAGATAGATCTGAACCACAGGTCAATCTCTGATAATCCGAATAGTACGAGCTACGTTAACTTTCAAAGTCGGCAGGACAGATGATCAGGGCTTACAGACGAGCCAAAGACCATCGTTTCTCAGTAAACTACGAAATGATGGTCTTAGGGGGCTAAGTAAAGATGGGAAAGGAAAAATAACAAGCCTGTGCGCACTGAATTAAAACAAAGTATGAAGTACAAATCCTCCGAGCAAGCCTGTGCGTTGAAATAAGCACAGACCTCGTCACAAGAGAAAGTATATAATAAACCACAGTTAAAAAAAAAAAAACCGCAAAGAAATGTAGAAGTAAGAAGAGCTAAGGATCTGTTCGCTGATCGGAGCCTTGACCCGAAGAACTCCCTGCCTGACGGGCAGATCGGCGACCATACTTAGCCACCAAGTCTTCACCACCAAACTCTCCGAGTGCGGCTTCCAGATAGTTCCTTGCAACCTTCTTTGAACATCCTTCCATGGGGTAGGTCGGCAACGACCAGATCAGGGTACTTCTCTTTAGCTTGGGAGACCCCCAGAGTGTATCCGTAACTCAAGATATGTCCAAGAAGGATCTTCAGAGCGCCGGTGAAATGAGAAGAGTTCTTGTACTCCTGCACCGCCTGAGCAGGCAGGGAAGTTCGGAGTTCATTATGCAAAGCCGTCGACCTCTCGCTTCACCTTGGAGGTTCTCGGATGCCTCTTTCTCGACAGCAAGCAAGGGAGGCCCTTAGTTTGTCCAGCTCGGCCTGCTGATTCTTCACCTCGTCTTCCAGATCTGCGATCTGAGTAGCTCTTCTGCAAAGAAATTGTATCTTTATACTTGGGCTCGGTGGGAGACTTCGGCGACCACTTTTTCCGAGAGAAGTCTTACGTGCGAGAAAGTCGATCGAGACGTTGGAGCACTTCTTGGCCTGCCCTTGACGACCTAAAAAAATGTGTGTATAAAAATATAGACAAAAAAAGGTCTCAAGGAAAATGGGAAACAGAACAAAAGAAGTAACAACTTACAAAGGAAGCCAGGGCATTGTCGGACAGTCGGGCAATGAACTCACCGAAGAGCCTGAGTCCCTCTCGGAAGTACCCGCACAGATCTGGGTCTCTTCGAGCACCGACCACCGTCGTCGAGACCCGAATCCATTCTTTCCAGGGCGACCAAGTCATCCTCTCGCACCTTCGCCTGCATCGAGTATGAAAGACCAGCTCCCGACGATGGCCCTGGTCATGAGTCCTGTTATGCTCTACATTGCCCCCGGTGTTCTCGGTTTCCTGATCCAGATCCTGTTCGGCCCCAGGATTCACGAGCTCATCTTGTGGTGATCCTCGCTGCCGCTCTTGTTCAACTTTTTCATCTTCGGGAATCACCGCATCAAAGATGTCAACTAGGTCGGCCACTGCGAAGACAAGTGTTAGCAAACAATAATGAAGTGAGGATACAGCAAACATAAAAAGGAGAGACCCTACAATGATTATACTCGGCAAGTTGTTGAGATTTAACATATGGCCGAGGCCCAGAATCCAAAGACGAGCGACCTCCAACAAATTTCATCCGACCCGAGTACTCAAAGTTGAGAAGCACGCCGCCGCCGCGCAATGTCTTGCAACAAGGCTTCCGGCATCAGAAGTGGGACAAGGATCGGAAGGAGTGGGTAATAATTCCATTGACCCAGATCGAGTCGTCCCACGTGATTTAACAAAGAAAAATGACTCTTCCAGTCATGGATCGAAGTCTTTCCGGCGGACAACATAGGGATCCCCGTCGATGATCATTTCTCCTAGGAAAATAGTACCATCCGCCGATTCCGGACCTTCTTGACTCGATAAAAGTCCGAACAGTCAACGCTGAACGGAATATCCATTAAACGGCACCAGATCGCCGTCCCAATTATAGCCCTAACGCCGTTAGGGGCGATCTGGGCGGTTCCCAGATGATAATGGCGAAGCACCGCCAGGAAGGCTGGACAAAAGGGGACCCTTAGACCGCACGCGAGCTGGTCCCTGAAAACTGTGCAGTAACCTTCAGGCGGTTGATGGGCATATATATTAACCCCAGAGGGGATCTGAGGAGCATAACGATCCATATCTATGTTATACCGAGTACAAATCTGAAGAACTCCCTCCTGGGTTAACTTGGATCTTACTCCATAACAGCCTATAGCCGACCTCATCGTCATGTTTGCTCTCAAACACTGATAAAGGGAAGTGAAACCAAAGGAAGAGTGGTATCGAGAAGAGGTAGAGGTTTGGTCGGTAATGATCTCCTCCTCTGTAGGCGAGCAAATGGTGTGTTTAAGGGTGTTATGTCTATGGGGCCCCGAGTCGGGTGAAAGGTTGTGTAACCTCGCGTCAATCTCCGAACAGACTCAAACTCTCTTTCTATGAGTCGCTCGACGCCGTACTAGCCCTCATAAACAAAGAAAAGTGCAGAATGGAGGAAGAACAAAAAAAAAAGGGGTAAAGAATTCAATGAACGGAGAGAACTTACTTGCAAGTGCAAACCCTAGAAAACTCGTCGGGTTAATAGTGGACGGCGGGAAGAATAACCGCTCGGCTTTGAAAGGACATCTATATACGTGGCAACATCAATCGCGAAGAGACGCCGGTTCCTCAAA